>CM062928.1:4264767-4871519 GCA_031878705.1 Tapirus indicus
GCAAGATTTTAATGACCAAGCCCTCCCAAAGGACGGAGAGGAAAAAGGAGGTGGACATATGCTGCATGGATTTGCTGAGTATTTCTTTTCTCCCCATGAACAGCAACCTACTCATGCGGTATACACACATATAAATTTTAATATCCCCAACCCATGTACAGCGCAACACATAAAACTGGAGTTATGTATGTGGCAAAAACTCAGGAATAACTTACAAAGGGAATGTAGATTCTAGAATATAAGTGTCATAAAGACTTGCTGAATGCGATGGGGGTGGGGTGGGGAGCAGGCTTGCCAAGGAGTACTATTATTTAAAAAAAAAAGAAAGAAAAAAAAAACCGTGCCAAAGAAATCTATTGTTCTACCCATAGCTGGTTTTAAGTGTTGCACAACTCATTTCCATCATTTCACTCAGCTAGCTGTGAATCAGATATCTGTCGTGGGACAGATGGCAGTCTCACAGGCTACCATTAAGTCTTAGCAGCTCCTCTCACTGGTCTGCCCCACCCTGATTAGTAGCAATTCTCAGATATATGGAAACTTATTAACATTTCATAGCATCCCCCCCACCCACAACAAGCTAAGGAGTCCTTGGAGAAACCAGTCTGTCAGTTCAGATGAAGAGTTAGTCAGAGAGCTACAATTGCAACATAGGCCTAGTGAATTCCCGTGCTTAGAAATGTCAAACTCACAGCCATTTCTGTGATCTTGTGGGACGATGCACTGTGTCCTGTTGCCCCAGGCAGGAAAGACAAAAAGGATCTACACTGTGCATTTTAGCCAGAGCTGCATTTTCAAAAACTTGCTGGATTTACCTTCTCCCTGTCTGCCCTTCCTCTGCCGCCACCTCTTCCCTTGCAAATGCTATTTCCTCAGCCCCCCTCTAATTTTTTGAGGCATTTTGTATTCGGGAGAAACTGTGCAGTAAGAATTCAGCCACCATGATGCTGACAGAAGACGCTGGGTGCTGTGTGTTGCCTACTTTTGCATTTTGTCTAATGTCGCATTGCTGTCTACTTACTTAATCACTGTTACTCCCATGTTGATGACGGTCACTTGACTTCCACTGGCAATGGAATGAATTATGCTTGGGATGCTGGCAAGGCAAAATGCTCTTGTCCCTGGCACATAAACAAGCCTTCGTGTTTAGAGTAAGGGAGTCTGGAGTGAGGGAATCACGGGAAAAGGTGAGGCCAGGAAGGAAGGGCAGGGGATGAGAAATCAGGCAGGTTTCACATTTGCGGACTGGAGTGAAGAGCTCTCTATGGGAGCCGGTCACCTTATGCATTTTCTGAAAACTCCGAAGGTAGTGGGGAGCCAGAGTGAATCTCACGTCATCAAGTAGTCGTTCTCTCTCCTGTGACTCAGGCTTCCCTGTTTGTTCACACTGACTTGACTGATCACAAATTTTATTTGAAACTAATTTTTTCTTTTGTGGATCTTATTTTTTTGAAAAAAGCTCTTTATAGAGCTCCAAATAAAATCACTTTGTCTCTGTCAGCCTTGTGGATCCCTTTCACTCTCCGTCTGCTGTTATTTTTGGATTTCACGTAACTCAGTTGTTGAAACCTCTGATATCCCTGTGGTGAATTGAATGAAGCGTTGCATTGTGTGGGATGTCATTCGACGGGATGTGATGAAATCCCTGTCACAGTCTTGCAGGGGGGTAACTTTGGTTTTTCTTTTGCAGGTACGGGTTCATAGAAGGGCACGTGGTGATCCCCCGGATCCACCCCAACTCCATCTGTGCAGCAAACAACACAGGGGTGTACATCCTCACGTCCAACACCTCCCAGTATGACACCTATTGCTTCAATGCTTCAGGTTGGTTCTAAGTGGATGGTCTTTGCATTTTGGGGTTGCTTTTGGCACCTGAGCCTTTGGCAGCATGGCTGACAGCAGGTCAATCTTGGCTTAAATGGACATTCACGTATTCCATTCACATATCAGGTGTCCCCTGAATGTCTCTGCAGCAGAGACAGGATTCCTGCCTCCAGAAGGCTTACCTGCTAAGTTGGGAGGCCAACAGGAAACAAATAAATCTTAAATACTTGATATGAAGTCAGAGAGTGACAAGTGCGATAAAAAAGAAAGCAGAGCAAGAGGCTACAAGGTACTGGGGATGCCTTTTTTCTGAGAAGATGGTTGGGGAAAGTGCCTCTGAGGAGGCTCACTTAGGAGAGCCTTGATTGAAGGCGGCAGAGGGAAGCTGTGGGCAGAGTGGACAGCCAGTGCAAAGCCAGGCATGTGGGGGCATCGTGGCCTGTTCTGAGGACAGCAGGGAGGCCAGGGTGGATAAAGCCTGGTGATCAGAGCAGGGACTGCCAAGGAATGAAGTCAGAGAGCTAAGCGGGGCCAGATCACGCAGGGCGTTGTAGGCCACGGTAGAGAGTTTGGATTTTATTCTCAGTGTGATGGGAAGTCATTGCAGGGTTTTGAATAGAGGAGTGACAAGAATCTACTGATAGCATTGGGGTACAAGCCAATGGCTTAGCTTCAAGGTATTTATTACATGTTGGGGTCGGAGAGAAGGCTCAGAGGCCTTTGACCTTCTTGAGTGTCCTTAGCCAACAACCGAGAACCCCATAACTAGAGAATAAGAAAGACAAGTTAAAATATGCATGCAGGGCTGCTGGCTAGGCGCCTTCCCTGTCTTTGGAACTTGCTTCCAACCACTAGTCTAGAAACTCATGCCTACTAGTCTAATTCAGTAAAATTGAATTCTACGCATCACGAATCTTCAGGGTCTTTTAAGAAAAGTCAAACCCATATATGTCAAATTTTTGAATGCCAACAACCAAATGTTTTACTTTTCAAACTGGGCCTTCTGTTCCCCCTAAAGGTTTGAGATTGTGTGAAGGGGAAGATGAAGCCACAAGGTAAACTTGACACATCTTGCTGGTGTATCAGGTTTCCTTCAAGGTGGAAAGGGGATGTTAAATTACCTGGAAAGTGACTCAAGACATTATCTGTGTGAGACAAACAGATAATATTATATGATGGCTTAAGGCGTTGTTTTTATGAGACAAGTAGTTATTATATATGGTAGTAGAACATAAAATCTGCATGGATTTTTAAGCTAAAGTAGGGACATCCAAGAAATTATGAGGTTATATCAGTAGCTTTAGGCTGTGGCGTCCACCTACTGTTGCATGAGTCATAGGGATCAGAGTGGGAATTCAGAGGGGAAATCTAGAGTTTAGGAGAAAGAGAAGTATCAGGGCTGGTTAGTTGGAATGGAGTGTGTGAAGCCAGTAAATTATGTCAAATATATACAGGTCACCAAACCTATGGAGGGGCGCTCAAAATAAGAAGACTGTAGAATGTTTATTCTTCGCTGTCATATGAGCAAAGAACACAAATGGAGTTTGACCGAAAGGAGGAGAGTCCAACTGAGGCTAAACAGTTCATGGTCAATACCCATACCCAGGATGTCCATTTTAATGATATGATAAGGAGAAATTATCATGCAAATAAACAGGAAATAGACACAGAGCAACATGTGGACTAGCCAGCTCCTCTCAGTGCCAGAGGTCAAGGAAGTCTTTGTGCTTTAGATAAAAGTGTTGGTCATGTGAGAAAGGGCTAGCTCGAGACTGTGCGCTCTTGAGTGTCTCTGGGCACTGGCTGTTGCATCTCCCACTGAATCTTGTCAAGTGAATGTAGGTAGTAAATTATGTCTGCATTGTCTCACCTGTTTTACAAGTTGGTATCAGTTGCTGGAAAGAATCTTAACTCTCAAAGGTAGGAGCTCACACTGTTTTATTGCCTGGAATCGACACCATCTAGGCAAGTCACTACTGGGACTTTTCTCCCTGCCCTTATTTTTGCCCATAAGGTTGGGCCTATCCTCAGAGAAGGGAGTGAACAGTACTGATTAACTTTCCTCTTCTTCGGGGAGGTTAGTTCAGTTGAAAAGTTTGAGAAGTCCTGGTGGTGTGTTGCCTACCAAAATGGCTGTATTCAAGTAGTAAAGTTCGAAGTGATATTTTTCCTTTTCTCCTTTTCAAATTTACTCAATGTGGATAGGCTGCTTTTATGAGTTTTTCTTTAAGTTTTAAAAAGAGTGTTTATCGATCAGCTATATGCAGTCAGTGCGGTGCTGGGCAGAGTGGGATGAGAACGAACTGGAGGCCGTATTTCTTGTCTTGGGAGTTAACAATCTTGTTAAAGCAATAAAACGAAAAATGAAGGAGCTGGAGAAGAACATGTATTTAAGGATAAACAAGTTCTAGGTGCCTTGGTTTAGAGTCAGATGACGGGGTGTTGAGTGAGACCCGGATCTTGATACCGTCTGCTTCATGCAAAGGCTCTCACTGGAAAGATCCTTGACTCTGGCCAACCCTGAGAACTACAAGCACATGGCCAGGTCCCAGTGATGTGGTCCCTCCACAAACTGGCCACAGGGACCAAAGCCAGCTCGATCTTAGCACATAGCTTCTGATGCTTACAGTCTCAGGAGAATTTTTGTAAAACATAGCCTGTGGTTGACAAGTGAAAATGAAGCAGACACTGGGAAGGCTTCTTGATTTTGATTGCCTCGTCTCTCGGCAGTGCGGCTCAGCGTGAGCCTGGTAACTTCTGTGTTAACAACGCAGAGAACGGACTTGAATTAGTTCATTTTTTAAGTTTGCTTTCAGTGCTTCATGCTCTTCTGAAGATAGAATTTAGGGAAAGATTCTACCTTCATTTGTTTCTGCATTCACTCGTTTATTCAACAAATCAACGCACACTACCTAGAGTGTGTCATGCATTGAAGAAGGTGCCTTTCTGCTTGGCAGAGGTGATTGGCTCGCCTGAAGAGCTGAAGTGTCTCTTGGCTATTTTGGTGCAGTGGAGCCAAGAATGCAGCCGACTAGGGAGCCCACCTCAGAATCTTTCTAATAAATCCTTGAGTTCAGGAAAACCTCGCCAGGCTTGATTCTCCCCGCAGTGCTATGCTCGTGAAATGCAACGAAAGGCTGTCTAATGAGGCTCTGCTGTCTGACATGGGAGCATGAATGTATTAATTGCACATTTAGGTCACCATCCATCTTAGTATGCTTGCCAGATTTGATGTTCTTTATAAAGTTAAGGCGAATTGGAGCATGAAGGGGGGCCGTTTGAACAAATGCTCTAATCATTTACAAAACTTGGTGTTTTTGGCATCATGCCCCATTCTGTTACAACTTAACTCCTGGAAATTCCCAGTGCACTACTCTTACCTGCAATTGTGTTTGAATTTGGGGGAGATTATTGCATCTCTGCCATTAAGATGTAATAATCCAAGGCCTGTTTCTGGGTCTGCACAGCATAACAACATCAGAAGCATCTCACAGGCCAGGTCCGTTTCTGGTGGTGCCCTGAGACAGACAGAGGAGATATTCATCAAGATATTCACCAAGATCCAGATTGGCTGTATGCACTGATTTTCAAATGGAAAATTTTTTGAAGACTGTAAAAACCAAAAGAAATATTAATTATTATTGCCCCCATGACCTTGTGAATTCCTCAAAAGCAGGGGCAGGAACATAGTCATCTTTTTGCTCCTTTTTCATTATGTGATCTAGCATCTGTGGTGAGTAAATGCTTAAAATGAACTGATGTATCTAAAACTTCCTTTAATTATTTCTTATGGCATTGTCATTCAGAGTTTATCTAATTGCTTCTTGTCCTGTTTATATTTGCAGACCATTTAGGGGATTAACATCTTAGGTGTGCTTACAGGAAGAATGGACTCTTGGAAAATTATATTGTTAGTTTTTTCCTTTTTGATTCATTCAACAAATATTTATTGAATGCCCCTCTGTTTCCATCCCACATAAATGTTCTGGCCAAGACAGATAAGGTTACAACTCATCTTGTGGAGCTTACATATTTCTATAGAGGTGGGTGGGTAGCAGCAGAAAGGGATTGGGAGATGTACCGTGAATAGGCATCAATAAAGTGAACAAGATAATTTTAGATAGTGGTAAGCCTGGAGAAGAAATGAGAGCAGGATGGTATGTGATGATGATGGGTGTGGGGGAGTGGTTTGGGGCTGGTTTAGAATGGATGATGAGGAACGGCTTTACCAAGGAGGCGACTTTCTCTTTGAAGACACTCTCTTCCGAGAAATGTTTTAATCAGGCTTTGCAAGAATGGCTTTTCCTAACACCTGCTTTTCTCTAGTTGAATATATAGCTGCCAGTTAGTTTCACTATGAGGCCAAAGAAATAGGCCGGTAAAGGACATCCCCTTTATCTGTGGGAAAAGATGCTCCTAAGAACTGGGATACAACCAAAAACTGTTTTGTTCAACTTGTGTTTTTGTGCAGTGTTATAAGTGCCCAGCGATTTATGGCAGGACACTTAATATACTTGTGATAGCCTTCCTTGTGATAGCAGGCTGCCTGCCTCCATCCGTCCATCATCCATCCATCCATTCTTTTCTTCCTTCTTCTCTGCCAAGAAGCAACTCTGGAGAAACCAACCTAACAAATTTCCATTTTACATTAAAACTCACACACACACACACACACACACACAGTGTAAAAGCTATAATGCAAAAATGGATCCAACCTTCCTATAACGGCAAAGCCAGTTTCAAGCTCTTTGAGTTTTTAGAGCTCAGCATGAGGTCTAGTTACCTTTGGTCACGAATGGAACAGTTTGCTAAGACATTCTGCAGTCTTCTTTTAGGACTCAAGGGTTGGCATGCGGGGCGGAACTCTCAGGACCTGTTTTCAGAGGCTTCACCCAGTGCTGCTCTGAGGGCTAGTAGTAATGTCTGTGGGTGACCAGGCAGGCCCAAGGCACAGTCAGAAATCTTTATTCCTGAAGAAGGGGGGAAAGTAGAAGATAAATGAAATACAAAAGAAAAAGAAGCCAGAGGTGCCCATGGCCAGATGTGCTAAACAGCAGTCTCAGGAGATGTTCTGGGTGCCGAGAGCAAAGGTGGACATCCTCGGAGACTATATGCTGAGAAGCAGCTTATACAAAGTAGGCATCTAAAGACATTAGTTAAGTTAATAAATTACTTATTACATTAATAAAAAGACTGAAGATGTTTGTTTTTAAATATTTCTATCAAGTAAATTTTTTATAGATTATTTTATATTAATCTTCAGGTTCTCATGCTGTTCATGTTGACAAACATTTGATTGTATTAGTCTGCCATGTTTTTCCATCATTTCTGTAGGTTATTGGGGTTACACATGATTTTCTCATAGTTCATACGTTTATTTCTTTTAAAAAAGTTTTACAATGTTCCCACACTACTTTTATAACAACAAATTAAAAAGATAATTTCCAGTGTACACTTCATTAGAGAAGGACCACGTCTATCTTATTCTCCATTGTGCCCCCAGCATCCCACAACGCCTGATATAGAACATGTGTATTTGTCAATGAATGAATTTGTTGGGGTGGGGAGGGGAACAAGTAAGCTTCCAGAAATATATGAAGCTAAGTAAATATGGAAAAGCACCACAAACGTCAGAGAAGTTCCTAGAAGACTTAAACAAGTTTCAGGAAAAATGAATTATTTGGGATAAATTATAAGTTTAGGATATGTAACTACTAACCAACTAATAGAAATGATTCTGCTCATATTTTTAAAGAGATCTCATGCCTTTTTTTCTTTTCTACCCCATAGCTCCACTCGAAGAAGATTGCACATCAGTCACAGACCTGCCCAACACCTTTGAAGGACCCATTACCATAAGTACGTATCTCTTCTAACCTTGATTGAGTTTCCCCATTCTTGGGAAAGGGATCAGGTGCATTTTCTGTTGTATATTTCAGTGAAACTCAGTTGTTTCCCTAAGGCTGGGGTGGTGGGCCACAATTCACTGTCTCTTCCCCTCCCTGCAATGGCTTGAAGCCGCTCTCTAGTTTAGCCCAATACATTGTTCCTCAAACTTCAGTCATTTGAAAACCACTTTCACATTTCTGGGGTGTATCTATGTACACAGCACTATCATTTACTTGATATTTTTCACTTAATTGACCCATTCTTTTCTACTTAGAAGACATTTATTTTAAAAAAAGAAACTGCAAATGGAAAACCAACATCCCTTATCATAAGCAGAAGAGAACCTTAAAAATAAATTTAAATGTAAGAAAAATTAAATAATGTCCTTAAATTCTAGCTGCTGAAGGCTCTGATAGAAGGGGATTCATAAGTGTTGGTAGGGGCATTCCAGCCCTCCAAATTTTCTGTTTGATTTAACTGAGTTGTTGAAAGATAATCATGAAGGGTATAAACTTCCTGATAGGTTTCAACATTATTTATACCATGTCCACCTGAAATCATCTCAGTTATCCACAGAAATAGGTGTCAGCACTATAGAAAACAGCATATCTCAACCAAAACTTTCAAATAGGTCAACATCTTAGCCCTGATCTCATTGCCTCTGAGCCTTATTCCTTGGAGAGGTGTCACAGTGTTGAGGAGGCCTGGTCCCTGCCTCCTGAGAACACACCTCTCACGTGCGTAGGTGGTGGCAGTGGCAGGGGCTAAGAATCTGCCGGGACCACGCACAGCCAGCCCCCACTGTTATGTAAGGAATTGTCCCTGGCCTGGGCCTTGCAAAAGAGAGGGGAGGCCTGCAGTGCGACATGTGGCGTCTCAGTCAGGTCTGGTTTGAATCTTAGAGGAATGACTTACTCTTTCTGAGCCTGTTTTCTCATCTGGCTGATGGAACAACATCTGAGAATTGTCATGGAAATTCAGAAAGATAATATGTCTGATGCATGCCTGGCCCGTAGTTGTTGCTCAATAAATGCTTCATTTCCTTGGTCCCCACAGATCTCTTTTGAAGTCCAGACCTATACAAGTGTGCTCATATTCCCTTATCAGATCTCATCTGCAGAGAGTATCAGGATGATTGTGACTTTGTTTTTTAATTTATGTTTTATTAATAGTTCCACGTGGGCAACCTAGATAGGTGGACAAAAGGAGTAGTCTTACCAAGACAGTACAGTGGAAAATAATTTCAGCTGAATGCACACTTATGTAATGAGTGGCCCAGACGTGAGGCCAGCAAATACTTTCAGGAAGGAACAATGAACAAATTCCTTCTAGCTTTTTCTCCTCTTGTCTATTCTAGTCATTTGCTTGTTTAAACCAAAGATTTTGATCTTTCTATACATCCATGCTTGTTAATTTCAAGGTTGAATTTCACAGAAGATGGCAGAGGCTCTGTCAATATTTAAGCATTCTGATTCCCTAGCCAGGAGTAGGGGTTCGCCTAACTGACAAAATTTACTCCTTAGAAAGAAAATCTAATTCTGCATGGATTACCAATCCCTGACTAGGCTTCAAATCCTTTCTGGAAATAGATGGAATTAATAGCAACAAATTTTACGTGTACTCCAGAAGGGAAAGTAGGGACCAGGCAGGAGAATTTCCATTTATTGAGCACCAACTATATTTTGAATACTATGCTAAGCACTTTACAAGGTATCGTGTAGTGCTCATAACAGAAAGTAGCATTATCCCTATTTACAAGTGACAAACCTGAAGCTCAGTGAGTTACCTTGTCTCGAGGCACACGAAGCTGGGATTCAAACACGGAGACTCCCAAACACATCCTCCTCCCTCTCCTCATTTCCAGGGTGTGTGGCTGGGCAGAGGAGGGTGTGCTTTCTTAGTGGCCCAACCACTCTGTCCCCCACTAGATAGGTAGTTAGGTGTGTTTTTCTTAATAAAAAAGAAAAAAATAGCTTCGAAGTCACTGTCTTCCATGAGAATCCACAGTCTTTCCTGTGCTCAGAGAATGTCAGCTGTCCAGTTCTGAAAGTGCCTTCTCTGTCTCCCAGCTATTGTTAATCGTGACGGCACCCGTTACAGCAAGAAGGGCGAGTACAGAACTAACCCTGACGACATCAACCCCAGCACCCCCACTGACGAGGATGTGAGCAGCGGCTCCTCCAGTGAAAGAAGCACTTCAGGGGGTTACAGCATCTTCCACACCCACCTTCCCACCTCACGCCCCACCCAAGACCACGGCAGTCCCTGGGTGTCTGACAGCCCAGAGAAGACTCCCACTACCAGTAAGGAGAATGAGTCACTGTGCTTTCCAATAGCGATGCGTTTGCAAAAACGTCTCTGATCTTCCTGAGTGATGTGCGCTCATGTGTTGATTGGCTCCCGTCTCTAGAAGTAGGTGACATCACTTGGGGAGGTGGCTCTTGTGGTTGTCAGTGCTCTATGCATTGACTGCTACTGCCTACAATGATTTCCATCTACTACTCTGTTTTTCTTACCAAGTGCCACATTGGAAGTTTCTTAGAAGAACTTCCTTTGTTCTCTCGTCCCCGGGATGGGGTGACAATTCAAGCCTAATACAGAAGCTATTTTCTTTTCTGCGTGTTTCCTTCTTGCTCCCGTCCCCCTGTGGATGAGACTGTTTTCATAAAGTTGGGATCATAGTGTATGCATACCATTCCATCTGCTACTTTTTTCAACTTAACTTTATATTCTTATGTTTTGACCCGATATTTATTCATATTATTGATTGCGTAATCTTCAGTTATATTCATCATCCATGATTTACTAAACAATTCCTTTGTTTTTGGTCAAAAGAAGCATATCTGAAGGAGTTACCTGATCAAAGTAAATCTGCTTAAGGGTTTTATTTCCAGCCTGTAGGGGAAGGAAGTCTCTTAATACTTGCTTGGTTTGTGTGGGTAATTCATTACTTGGGGACGGCAAGAGTGGAAATATGTAAACACTGCATTGGATTTCTTTGGGGTTTTGCCGCTTGTGCTTCACTTGCATTGGAAAGCATTTACATCTCCTTCTAGTCTCTTTCTTCGCTTCCCTCCACTTCTTCCCTATGGTTTGTTTCAAAACAGGTTTCCAGATTAGCGGCGTTCCTTCTGTGGGGAATTATTCAAACTCAAATAGGGCATCTGCCTCTTGGCAGCTTTCCTAGTATGGTGTGGACTTTCTCTTTTCCTGGCTACGGCTCTTGAGGGGTGGAACTCTGATCTCCCAAGAGCGCGGCAGAAATCTGCTGGTTTGTGCGTGTGAAGTCTGGGGACCTTTCTATGCCCGGTCACCCAGAAGCCAGGCAACCTGCAGAACACAGTGATTTAATGGAAGCTCCTTGCTCCACAATGGTTTAAATTTCTGTTAGCAGCTTGCTGAGGGGGTGATGCAAATAGGCTTGGGGCCCTTGTCATTCTCTGCAGGTTCTTTGAAGCATTCCAAAAAGCAAACATTTTCAAATTTCCCATGCTTTCCTGAATTATTGGCTCTCTGGAGATTCTGTCACCTCATTGTCTGTAATCCCGTGGACAACCCTTCAGGAAAGAAGCTTCTACAAACCAAGCAGGCAGTGCTGCTGGCTACTTGCTGCTCCTTGGGTTCCCTGGCTTTTAAAAGTAGCCCTGTTGAAGGTGCTTATCATCAGGGCATGCAATTTTGTCTGGTGTTGTCAAGCACAGCAATTAGCGGTCTCAGCAAAAAGTAGATCAAGTCTACCCTAAAGTACCACTTCCCACCAAAGAAGACAAGCCTGACAAATATATCTTGTGGGAACTAGATGAAGTTAACATTCAAGCTGCTAATAGCCTATATAAAATAATGAGTATTTCACACGTGCTTTAGAAAAGGCGATTATCACATTTTATGAACATTCATAGCACATCTTTTAAGGACTGCACCTTTCCCGCCTAAGTTAGTGAATCAGCAAACATATTTTGAGGACCTGCTATGTACCAGCCTATTCTACTGCTTGGGATCCAGTGGTGAGCACCATTAGGAAGTAATATTGAGGAGAAGTAAGCTGGTCCTTCATTCAACCAACATTTGAGCTCTTCTCTGTGGACTCAGAATTGGACCCGTCTTCATGGAGTCTATATACTGTTCAGAAATCAAGGGAAAAAAGGAATGCTTTGAGACTTAATTAAAACATAGTTCAGGATTTGGGTCGAGAAAAGAATTGTGCTTTCCTCTTTCCAGAGCACTTAGCTAAGTTTCTTTTGGTCATTTAGGAAGAAAGAGACTCATTTGTCCAGCAGTGAGTCTAGGGCTAACCTGAGGGTCTTTGAAGTGCTATAGCCTCCAGTAAGGCCCATGGCAGCTCCAAATGAATCAGTTCATGTGCAGAAGGGTGTCAAAGAAAACAAGCAGGTGGAAACTTGAAAGTAGCTTATGGCATACCGGAAAAAGTTACAATTGATCAGTTCCTGAATAGACCATATTTTCTAAGCACAGGGAGGAAATTCCCAGAAACCTCATGACTGTTGGACTGAGAGTTGGGACTCAGTGAGAGGGAGTGATCGCAAACCCTCTCTAATGCACGCAGGAGGGCGGAGGTCAAGAGGAGGGCTGGCTGGGTACATTGAAGCGTGTCTTTGGCTCGGCTGGCTCATTCCTTCCTTAAGGGTCCTTAGTGGGTGGCGATAGGGAAAGCCAGTGAGAACTACCATCTGGGTAGGTTTTGACTTCCAGCAGACTTTTTATTATAAATGTTATTTTTGGAAGAGCCTCCCTGGAGGTGTGTCATCAGCCTCTTTTCTATCGGTGATCTGGAATTTCTTTGGAATCCAGAAAGCTAAACTAATTCAGGAAGCAGACCCTTGCCTTGGAATGCTCTATTTCCTTGTCTTCTGGGTGTCAGAGAAATATATACATATATATTTATATATACATACATATCTCTATATATTTTTGGTCTGGCATGGCCTACTTGGATGGGGAAAATTGGAAACTCTGCTAGGGCTAGGCAGTAGCTTTTTCCTTTTTCCGCAAATCTCATACAACCCCTTTCAGGAAGACAGAAATAATGCAAATTTCTATCTTGCTCTTGTATGTTTGCTTCCTGTTGGTCTCTTCCTGGTGTCCTCTAGGATGAGGGTGGCAGGGACGATGTATCTTAATAAAGTTTCTGAGGTAAGAGCGGGGTGTCTGAATTTTCCAGGGGACTGCTCAGGCTCGTCTGGGGGCGTCACTGGTGAAATTGGCTCCTCTCTCTCTGCTGTCTGTTCTGTGCAAATGTATCCTTTGTATCATGGAATCTGTTGTGCAGGTTGTTGACATTTGGTGTGTATAGAGTCAAAGTTTTTAACCTGGAGTTCATAGACTTCCAGGAGGTTCAATGATAGACCGTATCGTAGTCAAGAGCCACCTGAAATAATGCAAAATTTTGAGAATGCTTATGTGTAGGGTCACTTTTTTGAGGAGAGAAACTGTAACATATCTGATTTTGAAGGGGGTGTATGACTCAAAGTGGTTTATAACACTCTCAACTGTTTAGATGTTTATCCTGATGATCTTTACCATTCTTCTTCTACAGGAGAACATTCTGGACTTACGTCCAAACTGAGAGTCAAATGAGAGATTTCAAATTGTAAAATCTTATTGGTTGTCCTTTCTCTAATTTGAACAGAGTCCAGAATTTCTTTAACTTGGGCAGTTGTGTTTCTTTTCTGGAAACACACTCTGAATTAGAGTTAAAAGTGACAGAAAGTGATAGATGGATACTTGAGAAAGCTTGATTTGATTTCAACACTTTGAACACACACCCTTTGCAAAGTTCCTGCTCAAGTGTAAAGTTTGACTTGAGGTTAACAAGTATGGGTGGAGGTTTGAAATGCCGATTGTCATCACAAGCTACCTGGATAAAATGGTAGACCCAAAAGATACAGGCAAGCACCTCTAAAGATAGTCCAAAAATAAATGAATGAAAGCAGCTTTAGGAAAGGCTGCATCTAAGACCTTCAGTTCACGGTGGGGTCACCCAGTCAAGTAAATATAAAATCTCTTTTCCATCCCAGGTTATTAAGTTGCTACTTGATTTTGCTCTGGGCCTGAATTCAGGGGATTCAGTTTGAAAAATGAGCAGCACTGAATTGCTACTCATACAGAATTTGCATTTCTGATGCTGTCCTAAGATTCCAGAGACTTTAGGAGACTGGAAATAAAATCAGGCCTTGATTTTTTTTCTGATCTTCATTCTATAATAGATACAGATAGTATACATAGACAGAACTGAGAGCAAAGGTTTTCTAGAAAGATCTCACTGAACGGTATTTTCATAATTGATCCAGTTACTTCAACTGTGCACTCAACCAGCCATACAGCAGCTCACCAGCAAAATGATTGGATATCCTGGTTTGGTAATTCACAGCCTAAGACTCACGATCAGACAACAAGAGCAGTGAGAGGTAAACTCTTATGTCTTTTGCTTACTTGTCCTGAATGCTGAATCTTTCAGTGTTAAGGAAAAGGGCATCCATTATCATGCTGAAGTTTCCCATTGATGCTCCATCAGCATCCTTAGTGAGAACAAGGTCTGGTACCATTCCTTTATCAGAGAGGCCCATGAATCTGGGGATATGACTGGATACTCCTAAACGTCCTACTTGTTTTCCTTTTGGCAATACACACATAGCGTTGGAATTATTTTTCTTTCAGAGACTTCAATTAGGAGATTCATTCAGAACATGTCCTCTAGAAAGAAGTCTATTAGAAAATGCCTACTCCTACTTTTTACTGATCTAATTATCACAATCAGTAATAGTAGATGGAAATACTGCTTTACAGATGGAAAGTGTAGGCCCTGGATATTTTTTGGGACATCTGAAACCTCAACTGTAAAGTGTAGGGAGTGACCTGTCGCTTTACATTAGAATCTAGGCCTCCAACAAGCTTCCTGAATGTTTGACTCTTGATTCTTAATCGCTGCAAAGTATTTTGTCTTGAAAGCTTTAGTGGAAAAAGATTCAAAGTCTACAACAATGGGAGATTACAAGTATATCTTCACTTATTAACTTCTGTTGATGGAGCATATGGCCATATTTCCAAATAATTAGGCATTGTTTCTACAGAAGGAGAGTAATAAAAATGGTCCTTCCATTAAGCAGATGTAAAGTTTGCTTAACTTATTAGACATTGAATAAACTATATCCTTTATTTTGACAAATACGCAAGTAAGGAAAATAGTGCTGATGTTATGATTGCATATAATAGTGATTAAGATAATGCTGGAGAGAGAGGGAGAGAAAGAGAAAGAAAGAGAGAGAGAGAGCAGAATAACGAATATGCTATTTTTAAATGTTTATCTTCAGAGCACAAACCTTGTGAAAGGAATGGTCGTGTTAGTGTTTCATCTTGGGTCATTTCTGGCCTTTCTTGATAGCTGAGAAAAGAAATCTAATTCACTTTACTTTTGTATTTGGGAATTTAATGATGGTTTCAGCCTCTCTGAACTTTTTTTCAGTTTTTTTATCTAATCATATCTAATATTCTTCTGATGCACATCGTGGTTGCAGAAACCTTTGGAAGCAGTCTTTGGAAGTTTTCAAATTAGGACTCTTGCTTCTGGTCTTATTAGCAAGACTATTGGGTCACTTCATCGCTGTCTGTCTTTCCTGACTGATTATCTTATTTTCAAAAACTAGGACTAAAAATGTCCTGTTCTGCTTTGCAAAATATAGTGTTTATATAAAAAGTGACCATGAGCAAGGTTGCTAGAGAATTTGGACTCTAAGTGGAGAAGAGTGGAAAGGCATCTTTTTTAGTCTTCCACTTCATGTGTCACTCTCCCATGTTTTTTGGGATAGCTGGGATTACATGTCTGGGATTGCTGACAAAAATATCATATCCTAAATTGTTGGAGAATGATATTGGTTGGCCAAGATAGAGTGTGTATAAGATGAAGGGCTAGGACTTTGAAGAGCTAGGTTTTGGAATCACAGACTCAGATTGGGAAAAGATCTTACATGGTCTAGTTCAATCAATACTTCTAATCATTTAATCTCTCTTACACTACTTTCCTGCTAAGAGATCTTTCTGATGGTGGGGAACATAATACTTTATGAAGAAGCTCATTGTTGGATAGTTCAGATTATTACCTTTTTAAACCCAACATTTAGAAGAATATTCATCTCCCTGAAATTCACACAAGTCCTAGTTTGTCCTTTTAGGAGCACAGACAAAAACTTAATCTCTTTCTTATGTTATAGCCTCTCAAAATTCAAAGACCACTCTCATGCTCTCTTTGATACCTCTCTGTTGTTTATCTTTCTGACTTCAGACAAGTCAAGGTCTGTCCAGCACAGTTTTTTCATTTGTAAGATGAGGAGCGTGAATCAGATGATATTTAAGGTCCTTCCATCTTTGACATTCTATGGACTCCAGTTTGGGCCTCTGAAAGAAATGGAACTTCTATGCTTTTTGCCTTTCTTTCCATCAACTATGTCAACTACAGATAATTCTCTTGAGTAGTAAAGGAGATAAAGCATATACAACACTATTTCTTAGGAACTGATAATTAACCTTTCAGCAGTCAATTCAATTATGGTTACAATGGCTTTGATGAGCACTAGTGGTACAAATCCCAAAACAGCAACCAAGAGGCAAGAAGCCCAGAATTGGTTTTCATGGTGGTTTTAACCATCAGAGTCCAAGAATTTTCTTCACACAACAACGAAAATGGCTGGTATTGAATTGTGATTATCTCATTGCATATGTCTTCTTGATGGTCTTCAATAATCCTCATCGACCTCTGGGATGTTGTCAGACTCTAAAGTTCATCCTGGTTTCACAATGATTTTGATGACTTTAGAAAGACCGTGAGCCCTGGGATCTGTATGTTTCATTTTATAGCACTAATAAGCAGATTTCTTCTTTCTACTCTATAGAATTAATATAGCCCTGGAGGAGGCTAATAAGGAGCTGTGAAAAGGGGCCAGGTCTTTCTTGATGACACGACAAAAGTTTGACTCTGAAAGATACTCAAAAATGACCAAAGTCATAAAAAGTTCTTGACTTTTCCTGAGAAAATCAAATAGCAGAGCTAGAGATAACAAAATATAGAAAATCTCCATCAGTGGAACTATTCTTGGGGTAGATACTAATAGTATGAAAAGACAAATGGTCACTCCAAAAGATATCGTGAATCTCATTCAAAATGTAGAAAACCCCCTTTCAGTAAAGAGACATCTTCTGCAGTAACCACTGAGAAGAGCTGGAGGATTTCCATCTCCTTTCCTATGATTGCATCCAAAAGGGAAAAAGTGAGAATTTCTCAAAATCTTGGCTACAGTCCACTTTAATCAACCCTTTTGGTTGATTAATAAATGCCAAGCTTGATTTCTCTGTTAACTGACTTTTTTTTGCTCTGTGTTAAGGTATTGTTGGGAACTGCAGTGTAGCTTTCATTTGCATTCAGAGCTACAATGATTTGATGCTAGAGAAGATCAAAGAGTGAATTATTAAATTGTGAATTCAACTACGGAATTTTAGAAATGATTGACATGTGTTTAGATTCCAAGATTTTTCAGAAGGTGGCTTGACACAACAAATAGGCACACGTGAAACCTTTCCATCCTATTCTTGACATCCTAGCTTTAATGCTGTATGCTTAATAAGTTAACAATAAATGCATCTGAAAGCATGGGAGGGTGTTCACTGGCCTTTTTTTCTTTCACTACTTTGGTGGGGTTATGTCCATATTTATTGTTTTAACTTCCTTAAAGAGAATGTTCGGTTAAAAACATCATAGCAGATTCTTTTTAGATCTATATACTAGCTTCAGAGACCAGGATATAAGAATTTGGGGTATACAAGTCAAATGTCTCACTTTCTTCTTATAATCTTGGGAATTCCATTATGCACCTATGCCTGATTTTCTTCCTTTGTCAAATGGGTTGCTTGACATCCAGCTCAGCCACTAACGTGAGTCACCACAACAGGTACAGATTCAAATATCATCTCAGCAGGCTGGGAGCCAACTGAAGAAAATGAAGACGAAAGAGACAAACACCCCAGTTATTCTGGATCAGGCATTGATGATGATGAAGATTTTATCTCCAGCACCAGTAAGAATAATCAATTACAGTAGAATCATTTATGCAAGGCTTACCGATTAGTCTGAGTGATGCCCAATAGTATCTATCTTGGGAAATAGTTAATGTGAAAAATGACCATGAGTCTATGATCAGACCTTAGTTTTACCCCAATGAGATTATGAAGGAAGAAATAGAATTTTTTGAGTGGAAGCCAAAACACATTTTGGAGGAGAAATATCTTTTATAAAATTTCTAATGCCTCATGTTCTTCCTGTTTTGTTTAATATATGATCTCCTGCTACTGTGCCAGGTGCTCAGATCACAAAGATGAAAAAAGCCAGAGCCCTTGTCTTCAGGGAACTCATGGTCTATTGAAGCAATAGACTTGGAGAATGTGGTTGGGAGGTTATTAATTAAAAGTTGTAGCTGATCCTACATTGAAGACTCAGAAGGCCCTAGAAAAGGCTTAAAAGATGGGAACCAGAACTCAAGAATTGTCTTACTTAATCAAAACCTGATTGAGGTCAAGGGAATGAATCAGAGTTATAACAAAACAAATTGGGCACTGATATAACAGAAAGACATTGAAGGGAAGGACAAATGTCAGCCGAGCTTTGACAAAACGGTGCCAATTATTAAAAACAAATAGTGAAAGCGCTGCACAATAGTATCTGAATTTGTGACAGTTATAAACTTTTTGAGAACAAAGATGGAAAGTGAGCTGAAAAATGTCCTCAAAAAAAAAAAACATGCGAAGATTGGCCTAATATTCTGCCAGATGACTGAATTTCCTCTACATACCTGTGATGACTTGAGATATTCATGAACAGAGATGAGAATCCTGAAGCTGACTCCATCTCAGCTCTGCTTTTCCTTAGAGGAGGTGTGCCTTTGGGTGCTACCTGAGCTCTCTCAGTCACTTAAGTTCTCTCTGTCCCCCTGAATCCTGAGAGTTTTGTCCCTAAATGGACAGCACCCAGGGAGAGAGGGGTCCAAAAAATAGCTTAGACCTTGAAGGCATCTGAGTATATGGCATTGAGACAACAGACACTCAAGATGAACGAGATGCTTTATATCTAAATTTTTGTGTGTGTGTGAGGAAGATCAGCCCTGAGCTAACATCTGTTGCCAATCCTCCTCTTTTCACTGAGGAAGACTGGCCCTGGGCTAACATCCGTGCCCATCTTCCTCTACTTTATATGTGGGACACCTGCCACAGCATGGCTTGATAAGCGGTGTAGGTCCACGCCTGCAAACCCTGGGTTGCCGAAGCAGAGCACGCAAACTTAACCATTATGCCACCAGCCAGCGCAGTATATCTAAATTTTTAAGTGGTGTATTTCTTAGCCTGGACACCTTTGAAAATCTCAGACTATAGAAAAAGAAAACTCTTTTTAATAACTTAATAAAGAAAACCAAATAACCAAAAACATTCGAGCTTTACTGCTACACCATCTCTTGGGCTCAGAATGTGGCCCCATCTTCCAGGTGGGGCCATCAGTAAAGATGTGGTCTTCATACTTGAGAAACTAAATTCTCTTGGGTGGCAACCCAAACAGATTACCTTGAAAATAATTTGTATGATCGAGTTCCAGGGAAAACTTCCCTTGGTATTTTTCATCTCTGTGTCATATTTTCCAGTTTCAGTTCATTTTCTGCTTGGCACCTATGCACATAATTCAGGAGGATGCCCTATTTCTTCTGTAGGGGTGTGATAACGGCCACTTTTTAATGCTTCCTGAGAATGTGGTTAAGGATTCTAAACCCGGTTTTCTTAACTTGTAAAATAGAGCTGATAGTATTACAGTTCTGAAAAGAGTTTTGTATTATTTGGGTATCAAAATAAAGTTTGAAAGAATTAGGATGGATTTGCAAATAACCTTTTCACAAAAGACGTTGATTCTGATTTTGTCGTGATCCTTCTGTCAGGTGCATCTCCCATTCCAGAGCTCTCGTTTTGGGCAACATCACCAGGGCCCTGGGGGATGTATGGCTCTTTTCTTTCTGGGGAGCTGCTGTGATGGTGGTTGGTTACCTACGGTGTTTTTCTACTGAATGTATGCATCTCGTTTTGCTTTCATTGGCTATGAATGGCTTGCTTGTGAAATGCTTTGTATTTGATGGGAGTACCATAGGTGTCTGAGAAATATTCAGAAATGTAGAGCTAAATCATATGGATGTTCTGGGTAGATATTCTTTCTTACGATCATCTATAGGAAAGCTCTGGCTGCTCACGTTGTTTCTTTCTCCACCAAAACTACCAACAAAATAAAGTGATCATCAGGGTATAACTTTCAAGTATCTACCTCTGCAGCCTGAAGATCTACATGTAGCATACTTGCCAATGATACAAATTCCTTGGGCTTTCAAGCACAGAGGGCCTTTACAGACTGCATGGATGGGCAAAGCTCCGACGTCTTTGGTTTTCCTCGGTGGAGGGCTGGTGTTTTCAAATCTCTTCTTCCTCCTGCTGCAGTTTCTTTGGCTGCTATCTCCGAAAGATCTCATGTTCTGACCCCAACGTATTCTATGACAGAATGCAAAGGACACTGAGATGCTTAACATTATGGCTGAATCAAGCTGAAGGCACTCTCTGCTTTCCCTCCATTTCCATTCAACCATCTATACAACCTGTTATAGATGATTCACTCTATAAACTAAAGAAGGGAGAAGTGTGCACAACAAGTGGTGAAGTCTTGAGAAATAACATTTTCCTAATTACTTCAATCATCATTATCACAGTTCCAACCACACCACGGATTTTTAACTACCCACAAGAGAACCGGGATTGGCTGCAATGGAGCCCAGGCCATTTGAATCCAGACGTGTTACTTCAGACAACCACAAGGACGACTGGTAATGGGTTATGCACACTTAATTAAAAATTTTTTTCCCTTGAAGTCTATGATGCTGGAAAGGTCAATCATCAGAACACAGTGGGAAATTTAGTTAATATCTCGTCACAGAGTCTTAGTGAACTTTCGTGAGAATACTCAATGCGACTTGGGAGTCATTTATCAATAATACCATATGGGCATAAGATATCTTATGTTACTTCATTATCAGAATGAATGCTGGTGCTGCCCTTGACAAAGTGCTTATAGTGGAATAACAGGTAATCATTAAGAAATTACATGCCCTTGGTTTTCTCTTGGGAGAAATCAGTGAAGTCACTCAGAAGTATTGAGAGTTAGGTGCTCAGAGGTACTGTTTAGGCATAGAACCACTAAATAGCATGTACTTTAATGGAAGAACAGAACCATCAAAAGTTGGTTGATAAAAAGTCACAGTGTATATAACCATCATCATGACAGATGTGGACAGAAGTGGCACCGATGCTTATGAAGAAAATTGGACCCAGGAACCACACTCTCCTCTCACTCACCATGAGCATCATGACGCAGAGGAGACCCAGCATTCTACAAGCACAAGTAAGAAGGATGGCGGTCAGCAGTTCTGGTTTAGATGACTTAGTGAAGGCATTCCAAAGAATAGGGAAGACTTTTTTTTAGACATTGGCCACATCTTCTATTTCTGTACAGTAATTTCTTTTATCCCCAGAGCATGAAAAGCTGCCAAATCTGCACACAATTTTTAGAAATTGAAAGAAAAATGCTAATTTGTCAGGTTGCCCAAAAGGCCAAAATATTTAAAAAGATAAAATGTTTATGAAGATCTGAGATATGGTTTTTTTGTCAAGGATTCCTAGAGGTTCCATTTGGGTGATTTGAGCATGTATATGGAAATGTATGATGAAGAGTGGGTTCTTTGGGTGCTCAGTAGTGAGATCTGGAAAGAAAGCTTGACAAATGCAACGATATTTGGAATTTTTATGCTCTATGAAGATCTTTGATGAATCCAGTTTCTTTTTCACATTCTGTTCCTCATTGCATTGCAGAAAGGCATCCCTTGTACTTTTTTGGAGAATAGTCAATAGCTCAGATGGTCTGTAGTTGAATTCTGTGACTGTTCTTTTTCTGTTTTTGACCCCAGGGTAACTTGGGGAAGGCTTTAATGCTGTTATTTCCAGTTATGTGCAAACATCTCAGGTTTTCTAAAACAATCTCAAGTCTCACTACTGGACTATGGGGATAGGACAAAAAGAAAGTAAGAAGTGTATACTCTTCTTTCATCTATCTCTTGGAGAGGTGCCACTCATATTGGGGATTTAAAAAGCCTTAATTTAGGATAACAGCTTGTAGCATTTTTAAAACTATGGTTCAACCATCATTATCATAGTCTTGGATACTCCTAAAGGAAAAATCTAAGAAACAGCCACTTAGAAGCCAAAGAGAGAAGCCAAAGGGGTTTAGGAATCCATGGTTTGAGGGATATCTTCAGACAACAAAAGGAACGTTTCAGACATCGGCTAGAACATAGGTTAGTAAGTCCTGGGCTTTGTACTGAATATGTCCAACAAGCCTACCTCTCAGTATTACCCCAATAGATCTGAAACACACATGAGGATTATGGGCTGAGTTTAAAAAAGAGTCTTCTATTAGAAGAAGGAAATGAGAAGCGGAAGTCTCTTCAGCATGGGGTCCCATACTATCCCCTTTGGGTCCTAACAGTATAACTCAGAAATGATTTAAGACAGTTTTGTACTTAAAAAGCAGAAAGTTACTAAAGAGGCTTGGAATTAGTGAGCCTGTTGTCAAAAGGTGGTGGGAGAGGGGCGTATTACTGGAGGGTAGTTGAAAAACCAGCCATGATAGCACCTTAAAGAGGGAAGGCAGCAAGAACTGCAGCAATTCTCTTATCAGTACATGCAAAACACAAATGGTTCCAGTTGGCGACCTTTGGGCTTTATCAAAAGAGCATTACAACTTTTAGAAGAGAGTCACCCTTTGTATTTTACAAGGGAAATCCTGTACTCTGCTAACTCATATGTTGAAAATAAGAGGACGTTACTGCATATTTGTGTTTGCAAACATAGGGATAGAAGGAGTATAGGGTAGTGTGTGTGTGAGCGCATTTCTCTTTTTTCTTTTTTTTAAACTTTGAATAGGCAGTCTATGTTTGGGTTAATTTTTCTTTTTTTGTAATTACACTCAGTGGTTTTTCTAACTTCATTGTTTGTCAAGAGGTCGTGATTTAGTCAGTGGGAGGTAAAACTTAAGATGTTGGGGGTTTTTTCCCTCCCTCTGGATAACCAGTTAACCCCAGGAGTGTGTTGGCCAATGCAAGGGTAAAACGAGGAAAATAAGTTTTATATTTGAAATGTCTTTGCTATTCTCAAATCACACATATCAGTTTCTAAGATAATAAAATACAACCAATTTCACAAGTTGAAAAATATACCTCGGCTTGGCAAGTTTCTATTAGTTGCTATAGATGAAAATGTCAGTGGCTTTCTGATTTTTCCCAGAGGAACCCTGATACAATTTTATTCTATTCATTTTGTCCTTTTTAAAACTGGGCAATTACAACCCTGAGTGGCTGAAATTTTAAGCCTGTCACACATTGCTATTGTTTATATAATGCCAAACACTGGCTAGGATAGTATTTCTTGCACTGAATTAATTTTGTTAAAAAGTAATTTTGGCAATTTTATATGCCATGTAGACATATCATATGTGTCAGTGAAGCAGCATTCCAGTCGTTCCCGACATCTTTTATGCTGGGCAAATCCACGGCTGGTGCATTTCCAGTGCGTGTGATTATGGCTGACATGAGAAGGCCTCCATTTGAGAAGGCCTCCTACCATGCTCATCCTGTCATAAATTGTTATATAATGTATTCCTTCCCCCAAAACCACTGGAGCAAAGAGATTAATTCTTTGAATGAACAGTTCTCTCAGGCAGAATATATAAGGTCATAGACAATAGTAAAATAAGAATAATACTGGGGATTCACGGACTGTTGTCTAGTTGTCTAGTCCTAACTTTGCACCAATATGGCTATATGATTTTGAGCAAGTCGAGACTTCTTTGGGCCCCAGTTTTCCCACCTGAAAAGTTCAAGGATTGGGCCACTTGATTTCTAAGATCCCTTTCAGAATATCAATGCTATCTCTCCTTGCTGCTTTTCTTTTCTACCTTCTTTCCCACGTATATGGGCCCTTAAAGTAGACAGATATGTTGGTGAGGAAATTGAACAATAATGGCTCACAATTAACGTTCTTCTCACAGCCCGGGCAATCCCTAGTAGTACAGCAGAAGACACAGCTACCCAGAAAGAGCAGTGGATTGAGAGTGGATGGCATGGGGAACATCCCCAAACGCCAAAGGAAGACTCTCCCTCAACAGCAGGGACAACTGGTAATGGATGGTTTAATAAGCAAATATGGGTGGAAACTTCCTCTTGGGTTCAATGTTGGGCATTGAGGACAGCAAACAAAAGGACATTGAAGGAATTGTCACAAGATGTTAAGATTCCTTAATAAATTATGATGTGGTCAACGCACAGCCAACCCTTAAATGCTCATAACAAATCACCTGAACAGGAATGGCTATAAGCACATGAAGGAGACACAGAGACTAGAATATGCCCGGGAGTATGGCACTCTCAGATCTAGTTTTGGGCATCCCATCGAGAGATTGTAGCAGAGCCTCTGATCTTATAAAATACTCCCTTTTGTTTTGTAAAGGAATCTACTCTATGGTGTAGTTCCAGGCTTTACAGCATGGTTCTGTGAAATACTGGGCTTGTTAGAAACCATTTGGTCAGAACCCCAGTGTTTGAAGAGATGGAACCAGACATGTTGAGAAATATACCCGTCTGATGTCGTTTGGCCCTTTTATCCTGTCAGTTTGGAGATTTCTCCTTGAATGTACAATTTTTTTTCTTAGATTTATGAAAAACACACCTTCTCTATTCTTGAATTGTGGGATTGTGGAAATTGGACTCAGGTCTTGTTATCCTCTCTGAGTGAGGCCAGATAACTTGGCTCTGCAAGCTCCTACGCATGATTCTTTTGTCTGTGTGACAGAAACATTGAAATGCCTCTTGCCTTGTAAAAGAATGTGAATTCCGTATTCTCATTTGGTATCAGTGAGAAATATTCCCACGTTTCCATTTGCAAAATAGAACATATTGCATAATGTCCTTCCAGTGGCAACTTCTGAATGCGTTCCTGGCAAGAGCAATGACTGGCTATGTGGTGTGGTTGTTGCTAAGGGGCCACTACTGTAATCTTTTCCACCTATACTTCTCCATTGGCTCAGAATGAAGCAAAAGCATGTGCTGCATTCTTATGTGTCATTTATGCCGTAAATCCCATTGTTAGAAGGTAATGCTGCTAATGGATTCCATTCATGCTTTTGAGATGAATAGCATTTACTTTCATATTTATCTCATGGGAAGCTGTTATCTGATTCCTTCTCTAAATCACTACCAGCCTCATGTGCATTTCACTGGGATGTGGTTGTCTCAAAATGACATCACGTGCTTGGACTCTTACACTTCCTCCTTTTGGGAATAGTGGCAACATGGCATGAGTCAAGAACTACTTCTCCTTCATCTTCACTTGATGTCTATAACTCATCCTCTATCCACTGAAGAGGTCATTAATGCTTTTGTGTCCTCCAGTTCACATACTGATTGCTGAGAAAATGAGCATGAAAGAACCCATACCTGCTAAAACATTCTGTGTTTATGCAACTTCCTATCCCTCAATACCAGGAAGATGGTTTCATTGTCTTGTCTAGAGAATAAAGTCTTTTTATAAAATTAGTATATCCCTGGCCAGATGTCCACTAACACTTTGACAATTGCTTGAACTGCATGGTCACAACAGCCCCAGCCCATGACAGCCATCCAAATCAAAGAAGGACAACGCAGAGTCAAGAGGACAGTTCCTGGACTTATTTCTTCGACCCAATTTCACATCCAATGGGACGAGGTCATCAAACGGAAAGATGGATGGGTAATAGCCTCTGAGCTTTTTTATATATTATGTTTTTGAAAGCCACCAAATGGCTATTTTCCTAGAAATATGCCTTCGGTTTTAGACAAGTCTACTTTCCTAAGGAACTTGAATTTTCTTCAAAAGTTAGTTTTCTTGGTAGAAGTGATATGCACATGCATCTAAATATGAAATCCTGAGCTGTGAGTGAAGAATTTGTCAGGAGGGTTAAAGAAGAATTAGTTCTAAGATGATGTGGGTGTCATTTCCTCTGAAGAAGGAGCAGTCTCAAGATTTCTTTTCCATTTGCTTCTAAGTGTGGTGTTTTTAAAAGAGTGAAGTGATGGATTCTATTCCATTACTATTTCCATTGTAGCCCCAAAGATATAACTCGTCTTTGGTAGAGAAATTATTGAGATCAAAAGTTGGTGAGTACTCATTCCAAACAAGCAACTGAAAAGCTCAGAAAACTTTACTACTTACTCTTGCCACATTTAGAAATAAATACGGTACCCAGGATTTAGGATTTAGATCACTCTTGGTCCTCAGTAAATGTTTGTGAATTTAATGAGTGGACAACTTTTACACAGTGGAACCCCTGTTTTCTTAAATGTCATTCTTATTTGCCCATAAGCAATTCAAAAGCAGAATTAAGTGATAGAGTAAAAAGATACTAGTTGTAGTTCTGCAGTTATGGAAGACTGTGATTTTATTTGGCCAAATTTTATATTTAAAAGGAATTCTTCCTTTACCAGAAGAGATGCCAACTTTCCTTAGAGAATCTGCAGTTGGTAGTAGGAGGTGCCGCTCTTTTCTCAGTCTTTACCAAGCTGAAGAATCCATGTTTCTTACTATATCCATGAATAGTTAAGCAAGTTTGTTTGCTTTTTAACAAGATGTCTTGGTCACAGAAATGTAACATTCCAAAAAGGGAGATAAACCAAAAGAACCAATATGGGGATGTGAATTTTCAGTCGTAGCATAGACTATATAATCTGGATCCAAGCTGCCAAGGGTGCGCATAACACAATCCTTGTTGAAATGAGTTCCACCAGCACAATAATGATAGGTCTTCGTATTGAATTGAACAGTTATCTCCAAAGTGATCCAGCAGTTTTAGTGGTTTCATTTCTTTAGAACACCCTAACTATGTCATACCCAAATATTAGTGATCAGATATCCCTTAAACTACAGTTATATTAAATATCTGCTAATGTGCAAGGCATTACGGAGACACAACAATGTACAATTCATGGTCCACGCTCTTAAAGAACTTAAAATTTAGATAAGACAAGTAAACATTTAGCATCAAAATGTATCTAATAATACGAGACAGTAAGTAATAGAGGTCAAATGAATGTTGCCAACAATAAACACCAAAGAAATTCAGAGGACTATCCAGAGAGTGTCAGAGAAAGGTCAATTGGATCTCGTTTTTGAAAAATGGAAAAAAACCTGGGTAGTCAGAGAAAGGAAATCAGGGAAAGCTTTTCTAGGAAGGAGACTCATGTAAGGAGAGGCACAAAGGAAGGAAAGCCAAGGAATGAATTTGTCAGAGTGAGTGGATCCGTTTGTCATAAAAGATGAGTTTGAATGGCTACGTTGGGGCCGTTAGGTTG
Organism: Tapirus indicus; assembly: GCA_031878705.1. Taxonomy (NCBI): domain Eukaryota; kingdom Metazoa; phylum Chordata; class Mammalia; order Perissodactyla; family Tapiridae; genus Tapirus; species Tapirus indicus. The sequence goes on from CM062928.1 coordinate 4,291,998, forward strand.
TGTAGCTGAAGTTCCAGATGCAGACCCAGTACACATGTTTAAGCACATGGTTGCTGAAGGTTCTGATGATATCCGTGGTGGAAACCAAGCTGGTAAAATAACTTCAGAATCAATATTAAGTCCCCATACTGATGAACAGAAAGAGATTCCATTAAATTAATGAACATGTCAAGAACAATACAATTGGCTTCAACCATGGAATGGCGTGATACCTCTTGAAAGATTATATTTATAAAAGGGAAGATGAACAAGAATATTTAGAGACCATCAACAGGCAGGACTTTTTCTGGGATAATATCCATTTGAGGTTTTGATTTGGGTTAGCTAGCCTTTCCTCCTTTTTGAAATCTGGGATAATAGAGTCAGCCATGTTTTGCCCTGCAAAGATCTTGGTTCTCTTTTCTTTTTGTATGTGAAGGCTGCAGTGGAGATATGGGTGCCCAATATTCCATTGTTTCCCTCTGGAATCATCTGGAACTGATTACATCTCTCCAGAGGCAGCAGTGTGGGTCGGCTTCTAATTGGAGAGCCAGCAACAGTGATGGTGTTTATGGATTGTTTGGCCTCTACTTCACTCAGAACTTGTTATTTCGGCAGACTTGATTTGTAATCATTATTAGAAACAGCATTTGTAAATATCTCAGTGAAATTTCTGTACCACTCAACATTGCACATGTTAAATTCCAAAGACACCTCATACTTGTGTTTACAGGAAGAATGATTCACTCACACCCACTGCTTCTTATTTCTTGCCCCTGAATACTTCACATGGCCTCCACCTATGTAGTATTGGATGAGGATTTTATATTTTATTTGCACATTCACTTTGTGAAGCAAAAGAGGACCAAATGAGAGAAGAGGGCTGTAAAAAAAATGTTCTTTGGCCAAGTAAGGGGGATGTGACAAAATGGTGCCCAAACCAGTATGCTTTGTCTTTTCTCCATGTGTCAGATCACATGTGTCTAGAAGAAAGGCAATGTGTCACACATGGGTTATGTTCTGTCTCTGTACAAAGCTTGGGAGGCACATCATGTGCTCACTTACAGTTCTTCCAGACTCAGCAAAAACAAATAAAAATCATAGCTTTCATACAACTCAGCCCTTAAATGAAAGCTAGTTACTTCTTGTGATGCTCTTTTGAAGAAACAATCATCTATTGTAATTCTGGAGACATGAATCAGTATGTGCTTTCTTTCCTCTTACCCAGGTTTGAATATAAGAATAATTTGACTATAGACATAAACCACCCTCAGGTAGTGGTTTAGGAAGTCAAGCAATAACACTGATTTAATTCCTTCAGATACAGACTCCAGCCATAGTACAACGCTTCAGCCTTCTGCAGATCCAAACACAGGTTTGGTGGAAGACTTGGACAGGACAGGACCTCTTTCAATGACAACTCGTAAGGATAATGACACTCAGCCCCTTTATCGACCTGTAGTTCTGCTTTAGCCCTTGCTCATGTTGGCCTGGATGCAGAGCTTGGTGGCGGAATGGCGCATTTAGTGCTTTGTGGCTCAGCTCAGCCCAGAATGTAAAAGCTGTCTTCGTTGTCTATATTTTCTTGGTAGGGTTCTTTAAATCTGATTTTGCCTTCATTCTTGGTGCTTTCTGGATCCAGTGACTTTATGTTAAGGAAAAAGGGGGAAAAAAGGATACGGGGCTCCATTCCACTTGATTTTCCTTCCATTAAGTAGTTATGTCAGTGAAACCCAAGACCGTGGCTAGGACAGGGGTTTCTTTATGTTTAATTGACCATCTCCTTTTGATTCCCATCTTTCCTCCAATCAAGTCAGAAGAGGAGTAGGATTGCTTTAATGGTTGCGAAAAGATTTTTTTGGGCCAAATAATCATAAAGAGTAGGGAAATTGCATCAGCCCACAGAGGAGGGGCAAGACATGTTGTTTACAATTGATAAAGGTGTCAGGGCTCGGAAGCAAAAGGGGAACATTTGCTAATATCTCTTCTTGTTACTAAACATCTGGTAGAAGCAATGCTAAATTTCTAGCAGCCTTGATGTCCATTGTATGTACAGGGTATCCTAGAGATCACCCTAAAGTCATTCGTAATTCCTTGACAGGATATGGAAGAAATCCAGAATTAAAAATGTCTCATTTCACTATCTGCTACACATAATGGGCAGAGTCCTTCATGTGAGCCCTTCCAGGCAAAGGAAAAAATCAGCAAGCACGTGTTGATCATCAACAGTTTAAATAGCGCAGTGTTAAGCATCAAAGGAGAGGTAGATAAGCCTAAGAGTGATCCCTGCCAATGGAAGGTCTCATGTTTCCATTTTACATCCCTGTTGACTTATGTTCTGATGTTGGGTTTGGGATTTGTTGAATGTCTGTCTCCTGGTTGTAATGTTTGCTTGGTGGTGGACATGGCTTATGGGTGTGCTTTATGGAGTGCTTGCACCTGTAACTCAGAGGTCAGTACCTTTCTTAGAAGAACACCAAAGAAATCAGCTGAGAACAGTCAAAGTGACTTCAGATATGGGCAATGGTTCAACCTCAAATTGACATATGTCAGTGAGGGCCCTGTGTTTGCCCAGACAAGCGTTTCCTTGCATTTCAGTGCAGTGACGAGAATCCTCATCCACAGATGAGATCAAAAACCTAATAACAGAGTAAAATGTTAACTTTAATTTAACATTCTTTGGAAGGGACTTAAATATTTCCTTGTGTACATTTGATCTGAGTTACTTGAGCAGATTATTCTAAATGAACTTCTTCCTCTTCTGTGGTGACAAGTATAGTACTTGCTATCATGGTGTTTATTTTCCCTACAGTCACACTTCTTGACCCACAGCTGAGGGCTTTTGATTGTTGATGGGAACATTGGGATTCAAACATTCCTCTTTCCCTGTCTCTATGTTCTCTGGTTTTCCTGAGTGATTGGAAGCAATACTAGAGTTGGGCCAGGATGATCCAGGGTGGACAAAGTTTTGGCTTAGGCTTCATGTGGGTGCATTACCTTTGTTGATTATACTGAAAAGCAAACAGTCTTAGGAGCCAACTAGAGACAAAGCAGAATTCTGTTGTACATTTCCATCAATCAGAAGAGAATGGTGTGCACAAACCTCGGTATTCATATCCACCTACCCATCTGACACTACTGTAGCTAGATCCTGCTTTTCAGCAGACAACAGAGGATTTGTTTCGTGGCACAAAATTAATGCTGGTTTCATCCCTCATTGAAACAGAGCAGAGTCACACTCAGAGCTTCTCTACATCACATGGAGCCTTGGAAGAAGATAAAGACCATCCAATGACTTCTACTCCATCATCTAGCAGTAAGGCTTGTAAAGCCCAGCTGGCTTCAGCTATTGATAAAAATCACTAAATTTGGGGTGCTTTTGAAGTGTCTTTGGTGGAGGTACATCAATTGGCAGCTGTTATGCTGTTACTTCTGATCAGAAGGTGTGGCTGGTGATGGTTCTCTGATTTTTCTGCTTTGTAGACCTCTTAGAAGTTGTACATTAAGTGCAAACTATGTTTCTTAATCTTAAAGATCAGGTTTCTTAAGCTTTTAGAGTTAGTGGCTTGATTTAAAAATAACAAGTTGCTTATATGTGATTTATAATTGGTGTAAAGGTTTGAATTATATCACTCTCTGTTTTCGTTGCATTAATAATATTATTTTGCCATTTATCCTCTGGACCATAAATTCATGGTGCTGATGACTAAGAAGCAGTGCCCTTCTGGCAAAGGAAAAAATAATCAAAGCCTCAGGTCTTTGAAAGCTTGCATTTGCTATTCCAACTGTAGGCAGCATAATATTACCTTTCAATTCAATGGTGTGTTTCCTCCACTTCATCAAAGGTGGGTCCAACTGAATAAGAACTCAAGATTATCTAGTAGCCGAGTTGATTTCAAGGTCACAGATGTAGTGGTATAAACCTTTAATAACCCAGGCAGATGTTGCAGCGCGTGCCTTTTCTGGGTGTTAGGATCACCAAAATCTTTTCCGTTGAGTGATGTCCAGGTGGCGTCAATTGCAAAATATTGATTCTGTTCAATAGTGTAACCAATCACACTGTCTTTTGCTCCATGTTCATAAATAACAAGTGGAAAACTTTTGCAGCAATTGCACATTCTGAAGACAAGCTCATAATGGGTGGTGGTCTTAGAAATGTGGGTTTACCATTGATTGCACCTCTACACAGATAGGAATGATGGCAGAGGTGGAAGGCGAAGTGGAAACTTTTCTGAAGACTCAACTACTTCAGTGGAGGGTTATACTCCTCATCCCCCAGACACAAAGGAATACAGCACCCTCATCCCAGTGACCCCTGCTAAGACTGGGTCCCCTGGAGTTACTGAAGTTACTGTTGTTGGAAATTCCAACTCTGATGTTGATCGTTCCTTTTCAGGTAATTTGGCCGTTTGTTATCTGGTTTGCTTTTTCCATGTAGAGAAACAACTCATACTTTCATATTACAGGGGACATTTTCTGTGAAGGCTATGATTGGACTGATGTGTGACATCGGAAAGGCTTTCATCACAGGTCATCATTCTAGTGCAAGTAAACGTAGATTTACTTTAGATAAATAATGCTTTCATTTGCCAGTGTAATTTCCATTTATTTTTGTGACTTGGTTGTTATGGTAGAATTTCTTTCTTTGTCTTGTTCCTGATCTGTGATATATGAAGTTGAACCATATCGATAATTTTGTGGGTCAGGGTAGTGAAATATTAGCAATTGCATTTGATTCAACTAATACATGCTGTCTTTTTATAAGGTTTTACTCAACATGTGGATAATTTCCATATACTAATATCTTTGCTCTGAAATTATCTTTTATGGGTGATGGGTCGGTGAATTTTACTTTTGGTGAAGGGCTTATGGATAAACATCTTCTAGTTATGATGCACACTTAAAACTTTACAATTTAATCTACTATTAATGAATAGGCACCATTTTTCATGTTGTGACAGCAAAGAGGTGACTGAAGATGACTTATTCAGTTAAGTTGGACATGGACTTAGAATGAGAATGAGACTTTTTTTCTCAAATAAGCAATCCTCCCTACTTCTGTCTTTCTTTATTTCTCCATTTGCATTAAGAAACTAACACTGAAGAAAAGGGAACTGGAAAATACCTACTCTGGCTAAGACACTAAAATTAGATTCCCTCCTCCTGGGGCCAGTTATTCAAGTGCTTCTGCCCACTGAACCACTAAGGCATATTAAAGAGTAGTGATTTTAAATATATATATATATTTTTGTAGCAGAGATCCTCTCCCTCCCTCTCCTCCCCAAAAAGAGAAGAATAAATCTCATAAGAAGCCAATATACAAAACAGATGAATGCTGTGATGCTCTGACTGATGTGGGGACAGAAGACCCAGAATGTCACATGCTTGGCACCTTTCCTCTGGGCTGCCCACCCCAGGCTTCGAGGAGAACAGTTTTAAAAAATACTAACCTTGCTGTATTGGCAAGACGAAGGCCCCTACACCCTCTGGTTCTTTATTCAGCGTGGTTCTGCCTTCAATTATTAAAAATTCCCAGTAGCATTGTCAGTATTCTTCTGAAGAAACGAATCTTAGAGCCCTGCCTAGTTTCTCTTGGCAAAATTACGCCTATTATGCAACCTAATGAATTTAAATTTTAAATGGCAATTTTAATAGTTACAGTAGCCTAGAAGGATTACATAGCCTTTTTGTTAGTAAATAAAATACTTATATAAAACTGATATTCACATATGCTGATTCCTTCTACATTCCACGGTGGTACAGATTTTCCGTGGTTCTCTATGGATTAAGCGATTAGTAAGTGATCCAACTCTCACCCTTGGTTTTCTTCCGAAACACTCAGATAAGACTCATTTCTTCCCATACATTTTTCTCAGTCTTTATGCTTAATGTTAAGAACTAAAACATTCGGAATGGTGGTGGTGGTGATTGGTGGTGGTGGTGGTGATAGTGGTATTGATGGTGGCATTTCAGCAAATGCTGTTTTCAGTTATTCTAACCATCAGCCAAGGAACAAAGCAATCTATCTCCTCGATACGATTACATGAGAGATTACAGGTCACCTACCTCCACCTTCTCTAATCAAAGACGTGTGGTGATCAGATTACTGTATATTCCTTATAGGTACCTTCATAATGGGTGATCAGAACCATTTGGTGAAGCCATTGTTCTGTTTTATTTTGTTCTGAGACTCCAGTATACTTTTGGAAAATGTGTGGGGAGGAGGGAGAAGAGTGGGAGTTTTCCTATGCTAAATCTGAGATTTGACCTGTGGATCCAAATTTTTAGCAGTTCGTGAACATGCCTCAATCTTGGTGTTGGGTGTTTGAGAAGATGGGATTATATTAACTCTGGGGGTTGAAAATACAGATTTAATTTTTGAAAAATATTATTATTTTGAAATATTTTTTAGTAACCAGATACACGTTATTCCCATGTTAGCTATCATCTCTCCATGTCTTTTTTCACTTATTTTCAGACTCTTTTTCTCTAAATAAGCAGTTGACTTTTCCCTTTGAATCTTTACATAATTCAACCCCAGGATCCTTTATTGCACACCCAAAACTTTTTCTATTTCCTGCCTCAAAGAAATCTCTTTAAATGTCTCATGCCCATGGGTGAGTACACCCACCCCCTATGATCACATTTGTCATTATCCAAAGCACACAGTCCTTATTTCAAAGACACACTATCAAGTCCCAACCTCATACCTGTGAAGACGTCATAATATTTTTGTTAGAGTGTTACAGGTATTGGATTTCTACCAAAACCACACTTCCTGTGGTCATCCTCGATGGTCTGCGCTGTGCTAGTTTCCTTAATTTTGATTAAAACTCGAGCTCACTCAGTAGTGGATTAAGCAATGAACAATGATTATATCATGGACCCATTCAAGCCTCCTTTGCCCTCGACTTTTGGTTACCTTTAATACGCTAAACTTTGTGATGGGCTATACGAAAATGCAAACATCAAGAAATGCAGGTGGCAGTGTAACCAGAACACACCACACTGAACCTTCCCTGCTTCTTCTTACAGAAGACCAAGGCTCCTCTGATGACCACAGCGGGAGGTCCCATACTACCCATGGATCAGAGTCAGCTGGTGAGTTTGAGCTGCTTTAGTCACTTACTGTCATCATCTTCGGACCTCCTGATTATTACTGAACTATGAGTCAGTGTCTCTACAAAAGTGGTTCTCCAACTTTCTTAGCGTGCCTCACAATCCCAGAGAGGGCTTGTGACATCACATTGCTGGGCCCCATCCTTAATGTTTCTTATGTGGTAGGTCTGGGGTGGAGCCTAAGCATTTGTATTTCTCATAAGTTCCCTGGTGATGCTGATACTGCTGGGACGGGGACTACACTCCTGCTTTGGAGAAAATTCTCCCATCTGGAAAAATCAGGAAGAATTCAAGCAGGGTCTCAATTTAACATTGCACTACATAGAATGATTAAGATCATGGGTTTTGGAGTAAGAATGGCCTGCCTGGGTGTGATCCCAGCAACTTCACATACTAACTGGAGACTTTGCTTAGAGAATCTGAGACTCAATTTCCTAACCAATAAAATTGGGATAATAATAATTGTTGCAGGGCATTGTTTTAAAGACTAAATAATGGAATACATGTAAAGCATTTAGCATAACCCCCAGCACATGGCAGAATAGCTAGCATTTATTGAGAATTTAATGTGTGTCAGTGGCATTGTTCTAGACACTTTACATGTATCAGGTTGGACCCTATGAAACTGCCATTTCTGTAGGTCAACAAATATCAGCTATTTCCTGTGTTTCATCTATTATTAACTCACTTAATCATCTTACAAACCCTGAGACCTACATAAATACTATTATTGTTCCCATATTACAGATGAGGAAACTAAGGCTCAGAGAGGCTAAGTTGGCTGAGTTGACCTGACTGGTGAGTTGGGTGGTGGAGCTGGGTTTCAAGCCCAGGGGTCCCATATTGCCTCTCCTAAGCAGGATCTGGAGAGAGCCCTCTGTAGTGACTGTAATTACTGCCGGGCATGCATTATTAAATGGATTCCTGCTTGCTGTGGAAACATTACTCTGGGCAGCAAAAGTCTGACATAAGGCAGGTTTCCTTGTGCCCCCTGATGCTGGGGCTACTGAAGGGTTCTGCCAGCTCTGTCTTACCGTGGTCTCCCTGACCATCATCCGTCCAGGTGCCCCCAGACAGGCCAGGTGATCCAGGGGAACTGTTGTTCTCCTCTTCATGCCTAAGTCGGGGCTAGGGTTGCCTCGAGGATTAAAGGTTCACACACTTAAAGCAAATATGAAGATGGATATTTACATGGTAGCGTCAGCAATAACCTCTTATGGAAGAACCCAGGGGTGTGAGGGCTCATTAGAAATGCTTCCAAAATAAGGACAGAAGTCTCAGGCTCTCTGGGGGCCTGCTGGGGCATTTAGCCTTGCCCAGCCTCAGTTTCCTTACTAGTAAGAAGGAGATCAGAACACGGGCCTCAGTTATCTCCCAGAGTTCTTGTGCAGAACATGAGGTATCAGGAATATGAAAGTATTTTGGAAATGATGAGGAGTTATTACTAAAAGGCAATGCTCTCTAAAATCCAGAGACCCCAGCTACTCTAAGTGTGGTCCTTGGACCAGCAGCAGGGACATCCCCTAGGAGCTGGTTGGAAATGCAGAATCCCCAGCCATCAGACCTACTAAATCAAGATCTGCATTTTAACCAGATTTCTCCCCCTCCACGAGGTGATTTGTATAAATGTTCAAGTTTGAGAAGCACTATCGTAGACTGTTTTTCTCACAGTTGAAGCCAGTTGAATTGTCTCTGTGCACACATCTCAGATTGGATCTCATCTCCCAACTGCAGTGTCAAGTGTCCCTCTTTGCAGAACCTGCTTTCCTGGCCAGCCCCACCCTGCCTAGATTTGCAGACTTCTGGGGCGCAAGACGAGGCCTGCTGTGTCTCCTCCATCTTCTTTGGCTTTTGCTTACAGTGAGAATCAGGTGGGCAGGAATGGCCTCTTTTGTTTGACTCCTGTGCAGGTGTCTATTGTTCAAACAAGAGGTTTCATCTGGTTGTACACACGCCCAGATCTTTCCTTGCTGGGAGCACTTTTTTGGAAAATCAAAACAAAGAGATTATGATCCATTAATGGCCTCCCTTTCAAATATCAAAGGCTGCCGTGAGTCAGAGAAAGACCAGCAAGAGTGACTGTACCTCTTAGGTGGTTTTCAAGGCCAAAAATCTCCAGTTTAGATGGCCAATATCCCATGACCTGTGCAAGTGAACGCCTGCCAATGACCAAGGATTCTGGGAGGCAGCTAGAAAAAGCACCATGGACTTCTGAAGTTTATAAAACAAAAAGCTGCTGTCAAAATGACATGCAGTGTGTTGCGATGGCCAGACGTATGGTAAGAATTTGTTTTGCTCTGTTCTGAGTTTAACAAAAACGTCAGATTGCATAAATAGGAACCATCCTATATAAAGTAACAACTGTAATTAAGATTTCAGTGTCCGCCACGCACAGTCTACAGTTTGACTCTCTAAGAAAAGCCTTTCATTTAAGACCCAGCCATCTTCATCCATTGGTTGGCCAAACAGACTTCCCTGGGTTTTTCCTCCCGTGGGGGCCTTCAGGATTCTGTAGAGGGTTCCCATTTGGGAGGGAAAAAAGATTTGCTTTTAGTGGAAATTTTCAAATTTTGTTTTGAAGCAGTGGAGGAAGCATAAAAAACACAAACCAAAACCAAAGCTTTTGTTTGGGTAAGTCTCTTCACAAGATGTCTTAGACGTTTCTTTTAAAACGTGATGCCTCCCTCATTTCAATGAGCCTTCTGTTCTGACTTGTGGGGTCTTCGTCTTTTGATGCTTCCTCCAGTTTGAGATTTTTTGTTTTATGGCAGTAGAAAATGTTCAGCCTTCTAAAAACAAGGCACGTTTCAGTAATATATCAACAGGGGCTCTAACAGGGTGATTTTTCATAGACAGAAAGGGCCATGACCCCCAAGCCCTTATTTTATGTTTATGTTCGCTTCTATGATGATATTGGATGCGATTTTTAGATTTGGCTTTGGACTTTCTGGAGCATCTGAGTCCCCTAGAGATCTTGATAAATGAAGATTCTGATTCGGTAGGTTTGGGATGAGGCCTGAGATGCTGTATTCCCAGCAAGCTCTCAAGTGATGCCTATGCTGCTGGTCCAGGGACCACACTTTAAGTAGCAAGATCCTAAATTAAAATTAGAACATACCAGCTACACACAATTACCATTATTGTATGCTTCTTTAGACCTCTGTCAAATTATGATGAAGTGGATTCTATTCTTACCCCAATTTATGAGTGAGAAAACTAAGACTTGGAGAGGGTAACTTCACCCAGCACACATTGCCAACCAGAGGCAGAGGTAGGACTTGAATCCAGAGCTGTCCCGCTCTAGAAACCAAGGTCTTACACACTGCACAATGCTGCTGGTGAGAATCCTCATGTTCTTGATGAAAAATAACATTTCCAAAGTTTAGCCTGAATCAAACTGAACTTTTCTGGGGAGATATCTTTGGTGTAACACTTTATAACTGTCTGTGGCTTGAATCTATAAATAGCTTCGCAGTAATGCAGAACATGCAGGCTGGCCGCGTGTGCTGCTCTGTAAGGAATTTGTGGTCATGCGTTCCAAACTTTGGTTGAGAAATGTGGTTTTTCCCCTTAGGACGCTCGCGTGGGAGTCACGAAGGTGGGGCAAGCACGACCTCGGGTCCTATACGGAAACCTCAAATTCCAGGTGAGTTTTAAGCTATGAAGCAAAAAGAAGATGCTAAAAGCAGGTCAGTCTGAATGTCCCAGAAGGAAGAGACCAATTTGAAAGCACATTCTCCTAAATGTCCAACCCTTGAATCTGATGGCTCCTCTCTGCAAGCTAAAGGATGAATGAGAGCACTACAGCCTCTTGGTAGGAGAGAATGGCGCATTCTTGTTTTGCTCAGTCCCATGGATTGGCTGTGCCTGGCCTGTCCCAGAGAAGTGCCATGTTAGTTACTACAGCTTCTTCCCAGATGAGTGGAGCCCAGGGGACTCCACTACATACCCAGGTTCTTCCTAGCCCCATCCACCTTCTTGGGTTTGGGGGTGAAGCATGTAACTTTCCTCTCACATTGTAGACAGTGAGGAGATGCAAGGGCCATGTGTGTTAGGTGGAATGAAAACATCCTTCTGGTCCCCAAACTACTTTTCTTGGGGGACAGTCTTCACTGATCCAGACAGAAGAAAGTGTGAGAGTGTGTTACATGTGCAGGGAGGGGGCTGGGACACCCGGCTCTCCTGAGCGTCAAGATTTAAGGCATTGGAGGCAAATTCTTTATTTGACTTGGGCTCAAAAGTGAGCATTTGTAAAAGGGGATTACAAGAAAAGGAAGGGTTTTCCTTGGGTTGTAAATTATCCTTTCAACTCTTCCCTCTTCAGAGGTCTCAAACTGAGCCTCCGTTGGGGAGAGGGAAGAACGTGGTGTGCACCTCGCCCCCTTGCCCCAGCTTGCCTGAGCCCCGCTGAAGGCAGAGCATGAGGAGAGAGGGAGTGGGCTGCCTGGGAGGAGTGGGTGGGTGACAGGCAGCTAGCCATAATCAGGCAGCAGGATTCTTCCCAGCTCTAGTGAGAGTGAATGAGGCATCTCAGGGTCAGAGTCCAGGGCAAAGAACAGAAATGGTACCCCCCATCGGCCTCCCCACCTCGTGACTCTACCTCTTTCCCCAAACTCACCTAACCAGGTAGAGGTCAGGCAGAGGCAGTACTGAGCAGGAAGTCGGAGGGAAACCAAGCCTCTCAAAGAGGAATGGACAATGAATGACTTCCCATCTTTCTTGTTTCTCAAACTCTCGTTCATTGCAGATATACAACCCACTTGGCAGTAGAATTTATTTATGTTGTCATCATATTTTTATCCTATTAAAGCTTGATTTTAAAACACATATATAACATTTTAGTAGTCCACAAATGATGCATGATTATTGGAGACATTTTAGAAAATACAGCTAAACAAGAGGACAAAAATATAAATCGTTTATTACCTACCTCACCATCCAGAAATACCATGGTTACCCTTTTTATATATGTCCTTGCTATCATTTTTCATTGTAATTTATATACAAAAGTGTAATTAGTCCATGCATGCTTTCTAGTAAACTACCATTCCCAACTGGTTGGCCACAGCTTTCCAATGTGGTTAAATAGTCTTCCCCTGTTTTGTAGTACACAATACAATGGATATACCCTGATTTATTTAACTAGTCCCTTACTGTTGGATATTAGGTTGTTTTCAACTTTTACATTATAAATAACACAGTGATGAACATCGTCATGCTGAATTCTGAGGTCCTGTTAATTCCCAGAAGTGTAACTGCTGGATCAAAAGCATGAACATTTTGAAGGTTTTTGACAAGTTTTGCCAAGTGACCCCCCCAGTGAATGTTCATAGGTTCAGCCCTCCACAGGAGTGTCCTTTTTCCCACCCACTAGTATGTGGCCTTCATTTTTCTTTCTTAGTAAAATGTAAGGTGGATGTTCTTATATAGAAAAGGAATGATCCTTTCAAGGGAAGCATAAATTTCCTTTAGTCTATTTACTAATTTTGTACCAAAGGCATCTACAAGTTTCAACAAATTATTCTACACTTTTTTGGAAACTTGTCCCTTCTAGAGGGACTTGAAAATCCTGACTGATGATAGGAGACTAAAACAAGGGGCCTGTTGGATAAACACCTATAGCAAAATCGTTTTTCCAGTAATATCTGCCTGTTGGTGGTCAGATTCATCGTAGTGCTGACTGTGCTTTTTGACTGGACCAGGTCAATTTATAAAGTGCATTTTTGTTTTAACAAAGTGTGTTTCCTAAGCTCACGGGTGTCTTTTGGTTTGTTCGCTCCAGAATGGCTGATCATCTTGGCGTCCCTCCTGGCCCTGGCTTTGATTCTCGCAGTTTGTATTGCTGTCAACAGTCGAAGACGGTAAGGTGATGTAGCTCCGGGACTTTGACCTTGAAAGGGCGACATTTAAACTTAGGCTCTGTGTCCTTGCTACTCAGAGCGTAGCACCTGGAGCCAGCAGCCTTAGCACTCGGGGTGCTTGTTAGAAATGCAGAGTCTCAGGCCCTGCCCCAGACCTCCTGTATCCCAGGCTGTGCTTTGACAAGATCCTGGAGCTTCGTGTGCACAGTACAGTTTAGGAAGCCGTGCTCTGGCATGTTCTTTAGACAAAGGAGACACTGTGGTTATTTGGATCACTGCTTTTAAATAATGGTTGACTCTTTTGTGGTTCTTAATATTTTCGGGGTTAAACCCATGGCAACTCTATCTGATGAAAGTTATGGAATATCTCACCAGGAAGGCATAAAAGTGTATACTCAGTCATTGAGTCATTAAACAAATAGTTATTAAGTGCATTCACAATGCACAAAAACACTGTATAAAGATTCAAGGATTGGTCATCCTCTTTAGCCTAAGGCCCATGGAAGCTTCTAGAACCCTTACCTAAAGCAAACTTTGGGTTTGTGTGTTTGCTTGTTGTTTGTTTTTTGTAATGACACCATTTCTATTTTCTGAAAGCTAGAAAGAGATCCCTGACAGTGAGGTGTATGAAATGACGCACTTTCCTTGGGAAAGTTGGAATAAAGAGGGTCGATTCCCTACAGCTGCATGTGGGCTATTTTCATATCCTCTCGCTCCCTCAACCCAGGCCTATCATTTCGGAAGTTCTTTAAATGATACATATACCTGGTGGAGCTGTGACCAGGCTCCAGAAATGCCGCTACCTAAAGTGAAGTGAGGAGAGCAGTGATTCTAGCAAGAGAGGAAATGCACTTTGACAGGGGTGCTCCAGAAGCCTAAGTCTAAATTTCCTGTTCCAGACGCTTTAAAGATGCGTTATTTTTCTCCGAGCACATGCAGAGGAACATGAAATCTTTCATAAATGTCCCTTTGGATTTCTTCTTATAAGGTAAAAGGAGCTCATTTCCGAGTGGGGCCACCTTTATTGTCTCGCAACATCATCCAACAGGTCAGAAAAATACCCCTCAGTTTGGGAGAAGACCTGGAGAAAATGATAGATTCTTTCTTGTCAGCTTTTGGAAAGCACCGAACAGCTAATCCCACTGCCGTGTGCAGCCCATGCAGTCTCTAATTATCTGAGGAAATCAAATAATGCCGTTTACACTGGTACAAGTTAATAAAAGTGCTCCAGTAAAGTCAAAGAGCTGCATTGCTATCTGTACCTTTGAGGGCATTATAAAAATAATTAGTCATGATAGCCGATTGTGTAAGGAACAAAAGCCAGGGAAAGAAATCTGAAAGACCTCCTAGAAGTCTCCTATGACTAACTGGAAAGAAATTTTTTTTAGTTGAATTTAAATGATGTGACTTGAGGGAACCCTTACAAAGAGTCTTTATACTTTCCCTCGGCCTCCTTGTTTTCCCTTAGATTACTTTTGCTCAGTTAAATATGAATTTCCTCTTATTGGAAATCAGTCCTTTTGTTCCAGGCCCTAGAATGCACCACCTCTGCTCACATATGCAGTCCATAAGTTTTGCACGTCACCATAGAAACGTCGGCCCCGATGCTGTCGACGTGGGGGAGACCTCAGAGAAGCATCTCAGCTGTTCCCGAGAGCAGCTGGAGTCCGTACAGTGTGGCTGGTTGGCTCACACGTCCCCCCATCATGTCAGCAGCAAAAACGGGCCCCACCGCTGCCCGCCCACTCATCCCAAGGCCAACAGTCACCCTGGCAACAGGCAAACAGGGACACGCGGGATCCGGCACAGCGAGTATCTCACCGGGAAAGTAGCTGCTTGGACGCCGTAAATTACCATGTCCTGATTTGATAATCGAAAACAGATTTGCCACGTAGCTAAACGGCTGCACAGGCCCCTGAATGTGCGCTGTGTTGCTAAAGCCGCCAGCCCATTTCTAATCCTCTTAAAAGGCTGGGGCCTTTCTGCTTTGAGCGTTACATTTTAGAGAGATACAGAATCCTACCTTCATCAAAGAAGGTTTGTTTGAAAATAGGGACCTACGACATGCCTTCATTTACTCAGCAAACATCCCTTGAGTGGCGGCTATGACTGTCGGCACTGGCGAGGAGGAAGAGACGATTAAAAATGAAAAGGGACCATCCCTTCTCTAAAAGAATTTTGAGCTATAGTGGCAGTCTTGCCTGTTGAATTTGAGTCAGCTAATTTTTATTGATCACATGCTTAGTGCCAGGCACTGTAACGGTTAAAAGATAAAAATGGAAAGGCATTCGTTGCTGAACTTGGCTCAAGGGTTGTCCATGGGCTTTCATAACAAAGCGATCTATGAGTCGCCTCATCTTAAAGATGCTGATTTGGGGGTTCTATCATTTCTGTAGCTTTTCCCATTCCTGTCATAACTCACATCATCTTTCCTTGCTGTTCTTCATATAACCAGAGTCCTTGAACTGCAGCTTTCCAATGGAAATCATACTTCTTTCACTCTCTTTAAGAGCAAACAATTGTTTTAGGAATCAGTTGGGTTGGTAGATACTGGATGAGGCCCAAGAGAAGAAGTTAGGTGCCTTTCCTTTAAAGAATTTACCTGATTTGTATGAAGAGGAGAAAAATGTGAGGACCTGACCAGAAAAGGCTTCACAAAGCAGGCATGATTAAAGATGTTTCTGTGCTGATTGTGCAGAAAAGTCCTTCACCAGCTTCCACTCATGGGAGAAATCGTCTTTTCTGTCAACCCCAGCAGGCAGTCATCCACCCTCTGCTTGGTTGTCCCCTCTGTAAAGCTCCATGATTTAGAAATGTCTTCCTGCTCTTAGCTGCAGGCGAGCTCTCCGTGATCTATGCTCACTCATCCTCGTTCTGCCCTCTACAACAGAGCTGTCCAGTAGAACTTTCTGCAGTGATGGAAATGTTCTACATCTGTATTGTTACACAACCACTAACCACCTGTGGCTACTTTGCACTCAAAATGTGGCTAGTTTGATTTAAGAAGTGAATTTTTAATTTTATTTAATTTTAAATAGTCACATGTAGCTCGTGGCTACCATACAACATAATGCAAAATAAATCTCTAAATATCTTTAAGGATTGTCAGGTAGAAGAGACATAAGATCAGTTGTTAAGTTACCCCCCTAAGTCTTTCAAGGTAAATTCCTCCATGCCCTAAATGTATGTTACCTGGTTTGTAAACCCCAGCCAGCCTGCCCACCTTCTCCTGGCGAGGCTCCAGTCTGGCTCCTTCCACACTATGTGGTCACTGTATGTCCAGCTAATGCCTGAGATTTAAGGGAAGAAGAGATAAAGGCAAGATGCAGTTCAGTGGAGGTCTCTGACCTTCGGACTAAGCAAATCTGAGTTGTAGATACTTTGTAGGTACTGCCATAACTAGTGGTGTCGCTTCAGACGGTATCCTTGCTTTCTTGGACTCAGTCTCCAGTTACATAATGAAGAGGTTAGGCTGGATGACCTCTGAAGTTCCTTCGGCTCTAATGTTCTTTTTAAAATTCCTGTAACTAAGAAGAATGAAAAAATTAGAACTTGTCTTTTAAAAGTACTTATTAAATGCCTGGAGCACTAAGTACTGGACTGAGTTATTTATGAGACTCACCCTCCCCTCCTGAAAGAACTCAGATAACAGAGATGCATAAATCCTCAGAGAGATGCAGGCGGGATGAAACCCAAGCGCGGTATTCCTAAGCCCTGCAGGTTGAATGTGATCCACTTCCAAAACCAGCTTTGTTCAGACCGATAACATTAATCCCCACCTCACCCCTGTGCACAAACACATTTTTATGCTTATAAATCACTTTCCCACAATATTTCATTCAACTTCTAAACCACCCATTAGGTAGGAGATGGGAAGTACTTTAGTAAGACACCTTTCCTACCAAGAACACGCGAGATGCCACCTGAGATTCTGAAACAATACCAGCAGCACCCCGCCTTCGGCCTTTAAGTCATCTTCACAGTAAATATAACCAGGCAGGTGGAGGCGGCCAGAGGAAACAAGCGAAACCTATTTCACGCGGCTCTCCTTACATTAGCAACTGCAGCCAGGGCTTCTCGAACGTGGACTGTGTTCCAGGCACTGTTCTGAGTGCTTATCCAAGGCCTTAGTTTCCTCATCCCACATCCTAAGAGCAACAAATAATAATAATAATAGACTTGTGTATCCAATGTCAGGCTCTGTTTCAAGGGCACTCCACAGTCCTGTGAGATTGGTACTCTTAACAGCCTGATGTTACAGATAAGAAAACTGAGGCTCAGAGAGGTTGACTGAACTGCCCCAGGTCACACAGCACTAAGGTCTCAAAACCAGGTCTTCCAAGCACCGATTCTTGTCTGTGTGGACTGCTTCCATATATATTCCCACCCCACGGATCTGCTCCACGGTTCAAGCATCCTTCCTTCCACCTCTCATCAAGCATGATGCCAGAGGAGACAGGATCGACCTCCTGTTCAGGAGGTATAATTTCTATTTCCCCAAACAAGAGATTAAAGTTTATGGCCTTGGCAGTCATAGAGGGAATGGCCCATGATCATGAATAATAGAGGCTTTGTGTCTACAACTCCAAATATCCAGCGGCAAAGTGAACAATTCTAACTTCATACTGTTTCCAAATCTCCAGATGGTTGGCAGTGTGAATAGAGCTGGGCAGAGCCCCGGCTTTTGGCCATAAAGGCCTAGATTCGAATATTGACTCTGTTCGTCTTACTAGCTATGTGACTTCAAGCAAGTTATTAAACCTTCCTGGACCTCAATTTCCACTGCTGTATAATGGGAATAATAGCCACTTGGCAGGATTGCGAGGATTACACGAAATTGCACATCAAGGGCCTGGCATTCAGGAGGTGTCCAATAAATGCTGGCCATTCCCCTCTTCCCCACCCCGCTTGTAGCTGCGGGGCTCTGCCCTTTTGCTTCCGTTGAGCATAATCTGATGTCTAGACGTGTATCAGTGATCACGTTGCAGGAAGGAGGAAGCTTTGCGTCGGGCTGCGTGGGGTGAGGCAATGCTGTGACAGGGCTGTGACCCGGGGACAAGATCAAGGTCATGCTGTTCCGGTGAAACCTTCTTCTGCATTTGAACCTTAAGTCATGTTACTGAGAAACCTTAAAGTAACAGTGAACAATTTGTCTTCGTTAAACCTGCTGTATCCATATCCTCCTGTATATGGAAGTTAACCAATGTTAGGGAAAAATCAATATGACCTTGTACTTCTAGAAAAGTGTTGTTTCGTTCTTCTCGGAACTTGCGGGAAAAACCCTGACAAGGCAAACAAAGTGTTGATTGGGAGAGGAAGTAATGGGACTTCCTTGAATACACAGATCAGAATGATTTATACCCATCATGTTGACAGTTTATCTAACTCTGCAGAAACTGCTAATGTGCCTAAAAGAGACAAACATTCCCATTATGGAGTAAGGTGGAAGGAAAATTAGAACTTGGGAGTCAGGCATACCAGAGTTTGAATCCTGACTCTTTTATTACCAGCTGAGTAACCTGGGACAAGTCACTGAATTTCTGAGCCCCAAGGTTTCTTCACCTGTAACAGGGGGTTATGATGGCACTGGCTCCCAGAGTTGTGACCACTGATTCTCAAACCTGAGTGTGCATCAGAAGCCCCTTGAGGGCTTGTTCAACGACAGACACTGGGCCCCACTCCTAGAGTTTTCTGACTCAATACATCTGGAGTAGGGTTGAGAATCTGCATTTCTAACAAGTTCATAGGTGATGCTTTTGCTGCTGGTCCAGGGACCTCACGTTAAGAAGTGCTCATTGTTAAGAGTAAGATGAAACATACTAAGACCATCATAAACCACAGTGGTGGTGATGATGGCGATGACAATGACAATGATAGTTGGGTCGTTGTACCCCTTTCTCATATGACTTTTTAAATTATTAGGTGTGGACAGAAGAAAAAGCTGGTGATCAACAATGGCAATGGAGCTGTGGAGGACAGAAAGACAAGTGGACTCAACGGAGAAGCCAGCAAGTCTCAGGAGATGGTACACTTGGTGAACAAGGAGTCGTCAGAGACCCAAGACCAGTTTATGACCGCTGACGAGACGCGGAACCTGCAGAATGTGGACATGAAGATTGGGGTGTAGCACCTACACCATGACCTTGGAAAGAAACGAGAGTCGCTAACATTACAGGGAACTGGGACCCTTCACAGATGCAATGTGCTACTGATTGTTTCATTGGGGATTGTTTTTTAGCATAAAATTTTCTACTCCTTTGTGTTTTTTGTGTTTGGTTTTTTAAAGTCAGGTTCAATTTATAAAAACAACATTGCTTTCTGAAATGAGGGCCCAATTAATAATCGGTAAGAATTTGACTGTTCCAGTTCCCGCCTAGAAGCCTCTTACCCCCTGGGGTGTGCTATCAATGGCTTCTAACAAAAGCCACAAATACATCTTCCCAATCCCCAACGTTCCCTCCACACTGCCTCCCAGGTAACAGCCACCTGCTAAGGACAATCTCCAGGGCTAAGAGGGATTGGTCCCTGGGAGGAAATCTGAATGGGTCCATATTGCCCCTCCAGCAGCCCAATCTCTGGACATTGCTTTCCAGTGGGGTAGGGGATCGGGGTGTACTGGTTACACATCCCCTTCTACAGACCCCCTGGAAATTTTTCCACTGCTTCTGGAAGATACCCAAAGGGTGAAGCTATTTATCTGTAGTAAGATATTTATCTGCGTTTTTGAAATATTAAACCCTGGAGGTCCTTTAATCAGTATGATCTTTTTTTTCATTACTTTGTCAGAGGCATAAAAGGGTTTAAGCTGATTCGTAATAAACATCTGTACTTCTTCCACCTTAACCCTTTGTGCTGTGATCCTTCAGCTTCTTAACCAGCAAGGCCTGGGTCCTGACAGCTCATCAGGAAGATGTGAGAATGGTCCTCCTTGAAAGTCTTCATCCCAGAGCCACTAAGCCCCCACTCTCGCTCACTCAAGCAAATCTCATAGAAGATCAAGGAAGACAGCACTATTTTATTCCTGTTGTCCTAGAACCAGAATTGTGAAGGAGGAGCTTCAGTTTTCTGTTTTAGTGGCCTCTTGTTCTCTCCCCGGAAGGGCTGTAAAAGGTCACATTACATTTGCATGACCTATCGTCTGTGGGGTCCCATCTCATAGATCCCGAACCTGTTAGTGATGTCCAAACAATACGGAAGTGCCTTTTGACATCTGGTAATAAAAGGAGACGCCAATGGAAATGAAAGAAATCAAAGTCAGTAGCCAACTGATTGGCACAGGTTGGTGAAGGGAGGAGGGAGCGATGTAGATCCTGTTCGGGTATTTTTATGGCTGTATTTGTTTATACTTTAGCAAGCCGGTTATCTCCCCCCAGTGCAGTTGCTACTCAAGATAAGTTAAGTGCTGGGGAATCCCTCAAAAGGTTACAGGGCTTCCCACCATTGGAATCTTATCACCAGATAGGCAGGTTTATGGTCAAATAAGAGAAGAATGGCTTTATGCTCCACTTGGAAAGTCCTTTGTGGTCTTTATTCGTAAGTTCCAGAGGCCCCGTTGGTCCTGGAACTTCCAAGGCTACTTGTAATAGAGGAGATTGAATCTATAAAGTCAGGGATCCTATAAAATGCGACCTCCTTCCTTTGGCTCCCATAAAAAGTCATCTGTTGCCTAAACTAATATGCTTAACTGGCAACGTTTCTCAGATCAAAAAAAAAAGAAGAATAAGAGAGAAAAGCTCCCACATAAACTAGGGCTGGGCTTATACCAGAGTTAATCTGAAGGGTATATTTAAAGGAGAGATGCTCACTTTCTGTACTCATTCCCAACCTCTGCTCTCCCCTATCCACCCTCACACCCTCCTCCCTGCCATGGTCTTTGAAACTTCCTTTCTCTGTTTCTGTGAACATCACTGGCCAGTTCCATACTCAGCTGTCTGGTTTTCTTTTCATTTTCAAGTTGAAAGAAAAGAAAATGGACATCAAGCCACTCTGTTGTTACTGCCACTGGTGTCAAAGTGCTCCCTGCTTTCCGAGAGCTTTCCTGGGTCTGCTGCAGACCCGGAGAGGCTCCCTTAGGCTCTGTAACCCGAATGCAACAAGCCACTCCAGGATCAGGTTCAGGCAGGCTATCCCAGGCTCTACGTGTCCCCCAGATTCTCTTTGGGGCCATGGATAGTCATACAAGTCTCAATGGTTTCCACCCCTTCTAGACATTCCCAACAGACAGGCTGAGATAGGAGATTGTTTTCTATCTTATTTTGGAATTAAATATCATCTTTCCTTTTATTATTGTTATAGTCTCTTACTTGGATATACCCCTGTGTTCTCAAGACAGGAATAGGAGAGATCTAGAGCTACCATCCTTGGATGCAAAACCCCTGCAATATTGCCTGACATTCATGGAATAGGATATATTCTCTCCCATTTGAAATAATGGCATAACTTTGGAAGCACAACTTGACTGCAAATCATT
Organism: Tapirus indicus; assembly: GCA_031878705.1. NCBI lineage: Eukaryota > Metazoa > Chordata > Mammalia > Perissodactyla > Tapiridae > Tapirus > Tapirus indicus. The sequence continues at coordinate 4,313,427 of CM062928.1, forward strand.
CCTACCAGTGACTTGCCAGGTGACCTGGGCTAAGTCATTAAACTGGGTCTTGTTTGTAAAACTAAGGGACCAGCATTTCATTATTCTGTGGAGCTTAAGAGAGCAAAGCTGAGAGATTAAGATGTAATTTTTCCTACAATTGTAAATCTTTTGTATCTTCTGGGGGCTTCCTTTAAAATAGCATTGGGTGAAAACTAAAATGGGGCAAAGACACGTTCATATTCGTTTTTCACAGATTCTATCTTGGCAGAATGGATTTCTCCAGCAGAACCTCCCAAAAAGTGTTACATTGAGGCCATGACACCTAGATCAATTTCATAGTCAATGTTCATGTGATACTGGTACGGCAGAGATGTCGGAGAAAGGAAACCTCCGATTTCTCTAGAAGAGTAAAATGTACTCAAGGATAAGAATAACATTGTCCCTTCACCTGTCATAGGTGTGCCTTTTTGTAAATCACTTGCATTGGATTTTCAAAGAATAGCTCACTGTTCATTCATGTACAATGGCCATTGTTACTTTAATTTTTCACAGCACACCCTTCCTCTGATTTTTGTATATTTATTGATGGACCAGTAATAATCAGGAAAGCATGACATGTATGTTGCCCAGTTGAAAGCACTTATTGGAAAATATTAAAAGGCTAAAAGAAAGGAAATGGACTCAGGAGTCTCTGATTTAAGGGGGGGTGAGGAAGGGGAGGGGGAGAACTTGATTATCTGGCTGTCTGGGTAATTTAGATGTACAAGGTTAAAGGTTTATGAAGGGGCTGAAGCTTCACACTCTTTTTTTCTAAAAGAAAAAATTACATGGATTTCTATCACTTGAGAGTCTTCTTTTGGAGAAAGCTTAATTTTCCATAGGAGAGGTGTGGTTCACGTGTTTCAGACTGAATGAGATACCGTGAAGTGTTAGTTCTTCAAAAGCCAAGACGTACTTCGGGACTTCCAGTTAAAGAGAGAAGAGTGAACGTGCTCACCCCCATTCCTTCAGGTGAGCCTCTAAGAAGACAATAAAGACACGTTCCAAAAAGGCATAAATCAATGGGCTCAAAGAGACTGGAAGAAGAGAGAATAGCAACAAAAATCTGAAGCTGGAAAGTGATGGCTCATGGGTAACCGACTGAGCAAATTTGGAAAAGCTGAATTCTAAGCCAGCAGTGGGGAAAGTTGAAAAGCAATCAGATTTGTGTAGCAGAATGCCCCAAAGTCTCAGAAATTGGCAGCATTGGCTACCTCTGGATGTGGCGGAGAAGGCAGGGCCAAAACCAGGAGCATGGTTTTAAAGTCTATTTAGGAATCAGAACCCCAGCCCTCCTTCACCACTCTAAGTACTGAGCGACTGTTTTCTCCCAATCCCAGCAAAAGACCAGAAGTTTATTCCCTCGGGGGGAAGGGGGGGCAAAATAGAGCGTCTCTGTCTCAGGGGCAACTAGCCATACACCGTTGATGTTAGAAAAACCATAGTGACAAGTGAAACCACACATACGGAATGTCGAGACTCCCTAACCTCCTCCCCCACTTTGGCTCCCAAAATGCCAGGCAGCCAAGCACATATCCCCCAAACAGAAGCTCAGTCTTTCTGGGGAATCTGATAGGCCCGGGAGAAAACCCTAAAGATACTAACGTAATAGTTCCCCAAGGAAAGGGCCCAGAAAAGCAATCTACAGTTGAGATCACATCTCAAGCCCCACCAGGTAGTCAGGGCTCTTAATCGGCTATCTGTGGCTCACTCTCCCACATGAGAAGCAGAGACAATTCACAGAGAGGAAAACAAGAAAAAAAAAGATCTTCAATAACCTCAGTAAGACAAGAGGAGACAGCGGATCTATGAAACAAAAACACAACGCTGGGGTAAGAAGGCACATTCAGGGGACACCTTACAAAAGAAGCCCTTTAAAATTTAAACTTGAAAGTACAAATTAAAAAATAAACTCAATAGAAAGTTTGGAAAATAAAATGGAAGAAGTATCCCAGAATATAGAACAAAGACAAAGCAATGGAAACAGGAGAAAAGATAAGAAAAGTAGAGAACCATTCTAGGAACTCTAACAGGCAAATAATAGGAGTTGCAGAAAGAGAAAACAGAAAATGAAGAGAGAGAAATCATCCAAGAAATAAATCAAGAAAATTTCCCAGAATTGGAGAACACGAATATCTAGACTAAAAGGATCAAGTGAGTGCTTAGCACAGTGGATGAAAACAGACCCACATTAAGGCACATCATCTTAAAAATTCATGACAATCAGGGCAAAGAGATTCTCCTATAAGCTTCTAGAGAAGAGAAATTGATGTCATACGGAGGTTCAAGATTCAGACTTCTTAACAGCCACATTGGGAGATAGAAGACTGTGAAACAATGCCTTGAAAATTCTGAGGGAAATGTTTCCAAGCTAGAACTCTAATTTAGCTAGACCCCAAATTAAGTGTAAGGATAGAATGAAGACTTTTCAGATATGCATTATCTCCAAACCTATTGACCCATTCTCAGGCAACTCCCAAAGGAAGTACTCCAGCAAAACAAGGGAGTTACCAACAACGGGGAAGATGAGCTTCAGAAAGCAAATTAGAGGGAATTCCTAAAATGATGATAAAGGGAGATCCCGAAATGACAGCTGTACAGCAGATCTGGGGAATAATCAGTCCAAACTGGAGTCCAGACTAATAAATGAAACAATAAATGTCTTGGCTTCATTGACCTCTAATTAAAAAAAAGGGGGGGGTACTTTTTGGTTGTATCAGTTAACCATTGATGCATTAAAAACCACTCCAAAACATAACAGGTTAAAACAAACATTATTTCTCATGAGTCCACCCATTGACTGGGTGCTTCTACTGATCTGGGCAGGGCTCAGTTGAGCATGACTATGGTTAACAAACAGGTCAGCCAGAATCTACGATAGCTTCATCTGGGATGGCTGGGATGACTGGGGTCTCTTTCTGTGTGTCCCTCATATGCCCCCAGCTGCCTAACCCAGGCCTGACAGGATTCCTAGTGACAGCAGACGCTCTCAAGGATTCTTGAGGCTTAGACCCAGAACTGGAACTCTATCATTCCACCATATACCATTGGCCAAAGCAAGTCATGAGAGCAGCCCAGATTTACAGGAAGGGAAATAGATTCTACCTCTTTAATGGGAGGAGCTGCAAAGTCACATTGCAAAAAGTGTGGCTACAAGGAGGCCATTGTACATTGATCAGGGCCATTAGTACAATCAATCTATGACAGATGTACCGAAAGATTCTTGTGCTCAAGGGCACCTCTCACGTTTATGGTTCAGATACACACTCTATTTGCGCCATGTTGGCAATAGCATTGACGTAGAAAACCATAAACAACCTCATAAATGCCATTTATTGGAAAAGGAAGGAGCAGGATCCTGCATAAATACATGTTTGGGAGATTGCCTGGTACAGTGAAAGAGCACGCGCTCTGGAATTAGACAAGCCTGAGTTTTAATATTGACTCCACCACTCTGCTGTGCAACCCTGCTCACACATCTCAGATGCTTTGAGTCTTCGTTTCTCATCTGTAAAAGAGGGACAAGAAAACCCTCACAGAGTCACTATGGGAATTAAACGAAGTAATAAGTACATGGCAGTGCCTGGCATATATCAAGTCCTCAAAAACATTAATTCTTATCTGAATATTAATTTATCTCACACACACACACACAGTAGGTACCTACCTCTTCCTTTCACCAACCCCTCCAGTTTTCCAAACTCTAACCAGCTATTAAATGTGTGTTGCTATTACCTTAGGGTGCCTGGAACCAGAATATTTCCGAATTCAAGGCTTCTTGTGGGGAAGCCCTTTGATTTTTAACAGAAATGCTTTTTGCTTTCAAAGCAAGGCTGACAAGCAAGCAGTCCAGGAAGCAGATTAGTGGGCATGCTCGATTAAATCTGGGCCATTCAAGCTGTGGCTGCAGATTAACCAGACTTGGGCCTCCAGGCAGTTGTCTCACACCACCCCCACCCAGGCTGAGCCCATTTCCCCCTCTCAGTACTGCCTCTTTACCTTGTCCACGTGTCACTGAAGCGGGTCGTACACTGCCATCTCATTAACAGGCCCATGGGCCTGTCTCTTCCACGAGACAGCAAGCCTCTTGAGGGCAGGGTTTGGCTCTGTAGCTCCAACACACAAGAGAAGGCCAAGATCAATAATAGCTTGAAAGTTACCATCTACTGAGCACCTATGGATGCCTGGGATTGCACATCTTTGAGTCTTACCTACAACCCATGAAGGAGAATTCTTATCCTGTTTTCAACAGGTGAGGCACCTGGAGGTGCAAAGAAGTTAATTATGGCCACCAAGCTACACAAGTAGAAAGTGGTGGAACCTGGAATGGGGCTCGGCTCCATCCAAAGTCTCTGACTTAACGTGCTTTGTGGCCTATTGTCAGAAGTTTGGTAAATTGAATTTGGTGAAGCTAAGAGGTCCTCTCTAAATGCTGCAAACCAGGTCAGCACACCAGCACTCTCTGTGCCTGGTGGAGCCAAAGGGGGCTTCCAGAAACCACAGGAAGGGTTTGGAGATGAGTAAGTGAAGACACACTCACCATTTAGGCCATATTGGTGATAGAATTAATTTTGGAAACCGTAAACAACCTCATGGATGCTGTGTTTATTGGAAGAGGAAGGAGCAGGCCATGTGTAAATATGATTTTTGCCATGATGCCCAGGGGAAAGGGTCAGGGGAGCAGAAAGTCTGGCTAGCCACACTTCTTTCCTATACCCAGCACCCAGCACCCAGCCCCATTCCTTGCCTGTGTTAACATCTGGTCTTCAACACCAGCAGTTTGCCCGCCAGGGCTCCCCATAACCCGCCTCCTCAATCCCTCCCCCTCAGGGTTCCCGACCGCTTGCCTCATCATGTGATGACTACTGTTTTCCAGGAGTCTGGTCCAAACCACTTCCTCCTTCCTCACTCCCAAAGGAGGAATGGCAAGAATCTCATGAAAGGCAGCTAAGGTTTAGTTAGAAAATGGTAATCTTTAAAATAAAACTCTGAGTCCAAACCCAACCCTGCCACTTACTCCCTGTATGACCTTACACAAGTTACTTAGTGGCTCCGTGCCTCAGTTTCCTCATCTGTAAAATGGGAATGGTAGTTACTACCAGAAAGACTGCTGGGATTAAATGAGGTAATGTATGTAAAATGCATGGACTACAGTAGATGCCCACAGGTTTCTTCCCTCCTTCCTGCCATCCTCAACATTTTTCTTCTGAGTATATAGTAGGGACCTAGATAGAATATTAACCATGATGTAGGGGAAGTCAGAGGTATTCCAAGGATTTCTGAGCCTCTCCTAAACTCTTCCAAGAATTGGGGTCTTAAAAACCCTCCCACCCTGAGATTCCCAAATAGTCAGCAGAAAGGAAAAGAGGCTCTCCCTCCTACTTTCGGGGGAAGGGTAGAACATGTGAGCTTATTATTGTCAACATCTTACTACACAAGGGTCCTGCCAGAGCCAAGCTTCAGAGTGGCTCCTAGATGGAGAGAGACAGGAAATGGGGTTGGAATTTCAGGGGTGAGCTCCAGAGATCCCAGGCCCACACCTTGGGAACTCATCCAGGTAGAAGTGGAGAAACAGGTTTTCGGTACTCAAGGCTCAAGGGCAATTCAACTTCAGGCGAGGTTACTGGAGTTCAGGAAGAGCTTTCTCCTCCTCCTAGGAGTCTTTAAATCTCATTAGGAAATGGAGAAAGAAATGTCAGGAAAAGCTGTCAGAAGGATAAAAATAGAATTAGAAGAATGCAAAGAAGAGCAAGACTTGGACAATTGTTCTGAAAGAAATAAAGTTAGTAGTTATTTATTAAGGACCATCGATGCATACAGCAGATATAGAAATCATAACAGGTATAAAGTAATCCCAAGAGTCTCACTGAGGACAGCACCTCGCCTCTGACTCTCGGTGAGGTTTGCTGGCTGCACCAGGGTGGGCTGGATTGGTCACACTTGGCCTGTCTTCCCTCCCATTCCCTGAAGCCACTTTCCCTGGGTTCTGGGACACAGCACCTTCAAAACACAAGGTCTGGCCTGGGCTGCAGAGTCTTTGGCAACACCGGACTCTGTCTTAGGGCAGCATCAGGTCAGGGGGTCAAAGAATCCCTGACTCCCCTGTTTTAGATCACTTTCTCCTTGGACAAAATTTAGAGCTTTGTGAAAAAGCTAACTGAGGAAAGTTCTGTGTGCTCATCTGGCAAGCCAATGGGAAAGGGAATGAAATCAATGGGAATTTTCCCATCGAGGCTCATGTCCTTCCAGAAACTAACATTTTCCCTATTACTTCAACCATCTTATGGGCCATCTCTGGCCTGTTGATGTGCGCCCTCTAGTGGATGCTTCAGAACACCCCCCCCTCCCCCCACCCCAGTTCATGTGGAAATGGAGTGCTGCCACCCGACTTCAGTCCCTGAATCCCCAAAGTAAAACCAGAAAGGAGAGGGTGAAGGTGGGTGTCCTTGCACTGAAGGCTTGGCGTAGAGTGGGAGTGGAGCTGGGTTGCCTGTACAGTGGGACAAAGGGTCAGGGCACAACTAATGGCCCACGTTTTCTTTTTCATCAATGTCTTGTGTTTTGAAAAGGATTCGGAGATCATGAGGAGAAGGAAATATTGATTCGCTGCCATTTAATAATAATACTGAATACTTCCTATGTGCTGGGCGTGGTGTGATGCCCTGGGCTGCACATTCCTTGTCTGAGGGACACAGACAATTGCGGCAGAGAGCCTGCCATGGCAGAGAGGAGATCTATCTGTGACAGCTGACAGTGACTGCTGTTCACTATCTACCAGACACTGTTTAAAACATGTTATATAGGGACCGGCCCGGTGGCGCAGCGGTTTAGTTCGCGCTTGGCAGCCCTGGGTTCGCGAGTTCGGATCCCGGGCGCCCCCCAACGCACTGCCTGTCAGCCACGCGGTGGCGGCGTCCCATATAAAGTGGAGGAAGATGGGCACGATGTTAGCCCAGGGCCAGTCTTCCCCAGCAAAAAGGGGAGGATTGGACGGATGTTAGCTCAGGGCTGGTCTTCCTTACAAAAAAAAATAAAAATAAAAAAGAAACATGTTGTTATGTATTAACTCAGTTATTTAACGTCTCTGTGGTTAAATAGATAATAGAACACAGCTTATAGAGGTATTAGAACTAAACAAATTACTATCTTGAAGGTCTTGGAACAGTGCCTGCCACAGAGCACTGTATGTGTGTGCTAAAAAAAGAAAACCGAAATAAGACTCAGAACAACCAGGTGAGATAAGGCACCTTATCCTCTTCGGTTTACAGATGGCAAAACTAAGGCTTAGGGAGTATAGTCAGCTGTAAGTGGCAGAGCCAGGACGCCAACAAGAACAGCCTAGTGCCAGAACCTGCTCTCAACGTCTACATCACACTGCTTCCATCCAAGCATATCGATTTTTTTGGCAGAAATGATTTTTCATTTCGGCGTCTCAAGAGGGCTGGCGTCAGCGTTGACGAGCCATTAAAAAGGTTTCAAAATCATCTGGGACCCTAAAACAGTTTACGCCTATTAGTCGGCTCTAAATGCAGCACACTTTACTCGTCTGGTGTTTGGGAAAATTCAATTCTATGCCAAATTTTGGCTCTTGGTTTGACTTGGAATTATTCGTTTGTCTAAATGGATTTGCTATAAGAATTTGAGGCTAGTCAAAGACGAGATTGGCTTATTTGCTGTCTTTTATGTTCCTTAAAAAGAATTTAACATTAAAAATACAAAATTAAGGGGCCGGCCCAGTGGTGCAGCGGTTTAGTCCGCGCTTGGCAGCCCGGGGTTGGCAGGTTCGGATCCCGGGCGCCCGCCAATGCACTGCCTGTCAGCCATGCCGTGGCGGCGTCCCATATAAAGTGGAGGAAGATGGGCACAGATGTTAGCCCAGGGCCAGTCTTCCTCAGCAAAAAGGGGAGGATTGGTGACGGATGTTAGCTCAGGGCTGGTCTTCCCCACAAAAAAAAAAAAAAAAAAAAAAATACAGAATTAATGCCCTACTCCATTTCTGTAGAAAGGTAAATAGACAACCAGACTCTGTTTTCTGGGAAATTCCTTATTCCCAGAAGTTTTATGCTGGAAATATTTTCCGTTCCAAAAAGTATCCTGTAAGCTTATTAGGAAGTTACACAGATGAGTTAAATTTCAAATAATATCAGTATGACTGGATGAAATGAGTTTATCCTGCCTGCAGGGATTAAGGAAATCTGACTTGGATAAGATATTCTTCATTGTCCCATGAGAGTAAGGTGTCTGATAAATTACCTCAGGGGCAAAGTGAGCTCTTTTAGCATATTTAGGTCCAGGGTATTAAGTCTGCTAGAAGGAGGGTCAAGATGAGTGGAAGAAAATGGTATTTGTTATTTAGGTCGGGCCAGGTGGGTTCTGAAAGAAATTAATCCTGCAGGTGGTGAAATATGTTCGATTTTAGGTAATCCAGGGGAAACCCAGCCACCACCCAGGATGGCAATCTCTCACCAAGATTTTCCTCCCACCCCTCCAGTTCCCGGGACAAGGGACCACCCCTGGGGAATCCAGAGGACACAGAGGCAGAGCTGACCATTCTCCGTGGAGCAATTGTAACTTGAAGGAGGAGGAAAGCAATTGATATCCACCATGGAAGGCTGCGGAGGCTGAGGGAAACAGAAAGAGCAGAAATGGGCAGAGATTTGATGATTTCTGTGGGAAGGGCTGATGGGTACTAGGAAAAGGGGAAGGTTATAGGGACACCAGAGACAGATGGGTTTAATGGAAGAGAGATGAGGGACACGAATTAAAAGGAGATGAAGAATAAGTCATGGAAAGATGCATCTCACATTGCCCATTCCAGAAGGAAACATCACAAACACACACATGTGTATGCATGCACACACAAATATACACACATACACACACACAGCTTGTTTGATTTGGATATGAGGAAGTTAGATCAGGTCCACAATGCCTGGTCTCCCTCTCCCCACTCCATTCTTACAATTATGTAAGGGTTTCAAATAACCAGTAGCTGGATATATAACCTTTATAATAAGCTTCATATTCCCAGCAGTGTCCTCTACACCTAGAAGAATGCCTGACACATAGTGGGTGCTCAGTTACGTATGTTGAATAGATGCACAAATGAATCATAGCAAGAGACGCAGCTTATGTGGCTAATTCACTGGTTGTGAATTCTGGAGGTTTTTCCAGAGTATTTGAATAGGGATATGGTGTCTGGTTACTTCTAATCCAAGTCATAACCTAGAATTAAGCTGGAAATCTATTCCCCAGGCCAGCTGCTCAACAGTTAGGAGCACGTCACCAAGATGTCAGTGGACCTCATTAGCTAGCAGAGCAATGGTGTATGTAGGAGTCTCTTCTACAATGGTGTGTATAAGTGAGGGATGTTTTGGAGGCAGCTCAATATTGGCCTGGCACTGCTAGTTGTGAGTGAGTGTAACATGCTCCGTGACTCCCATTTGAGAAAGGATAGCCCATCTCAGACTTTCAGTTAAAGTCAACAGGTTGGATATATTCATTTACGTATTTTCCTTCCTAAGCCTCACTCAAAAGATGGTATGTGTATTGAAAGAGTATAGACCACAAATACAAAGAGGATGGAAGAAGTCACTTTAGCAGAAAAAGAGATTTCAACAGATTTTGGAAGATAGAAAGTAAATGTGGATGGGGTTCCTGGTTTAGCTGGTGTAGGCAGCTTTAACCCAGAGTGCGTGCAGAGCAAGTCACTCTGCGAAGGTGTCCAGTGGACGCCTATGTCTTGAGGCACCACGTGGGCAGAGAGCAGGAGTGAGGAACACAGAAGCATGACTTAAGCCTGAGCGACACCAGCTTGGCCAAAAGGACCGTCCTGCCCAGGACTTTGAATCTTGAGCGAATGACACACAGACAAGCCAGATGTGAAGAGAGGCTCACGGCTGTAAGAACATGGTAGCTGTGTCCGTGCAGAGCTGGTGTGTGTAAGCTGTGGTAGCAGCCTCCTTGCAAAATTAGTCTGCCTCCCAGCCTCCAAATATCCAAGAGAAAAATAGAGGAGGGGTATCCTTTCCTCCTTAATTGTTACTTACTGAGTAGACATTATGCCTGAGGGTTCTTACTTAACATATTTGGGCCTCAGTTTCTTTATCTGTGAAATGGGGTCAATAAATGTACCTACGCCATAGAGCTGTTGTGAAGACGTACGTAAAGATATACGTAGACCAGTGTCTGGCACCAAACACACGCTCAATAAATATTGGACAGTAGCCCTCTCCATGTGCCCCACCAGGCAGCATGAGCATTTCCCCCCAGCAAGAATCCAGCTGGAGAAAGAGGAAAGTGCATCTTCCTGACTTCCACCTGTGCAGGGAGTAGCTAAAGACCCATTCTGTGGGGGCAGAAATAAAGGTGGAACGTTAGCTTTTGGTCATTTTTTATCAACCAATTCATCATTTTTGCTTCCAATAACACAGCTGTTTTTTAAAAAAATCTCATTTCTAATTTCTAACTCCCTAGCTTCAATCTTAGAAAAACAACTCTTACATTCTATCAGCCGAGACTGACTTAATCTATGCTGCTTTTTCCTCCACCCCACCTTTGAAACCTTCTCTGGTGATGACGTCTCCTTTCCTCAGGACAGTTAAACATCTATCATTTCCACAGGCGTCATCAGAGAGTTACCGGCTCGTAAGAACGGTTTGATTGTGTTTCCAAATGACGCTACAACAGAGAGGAAACCTCTAAGCTGAAACCTTAGAGCAGGAAATGTTTGCCTAATATATCAGGCGGTTGTTCACAGTACCAACAGCTGCAAATTCCCAGGATGACAAAAGTTTATTGCCCACTCGTGCTGAATGCCCATCACAGGTCCCAGACAGGCTCTGTCATCACAGCCACTCAGAGACCCTGACGAATGGCACAGTCGCCATCTCAGATGTTTTCCTTACCTGCCAGAGGGAAAAGAGATGCTAGAAATGTGAGCGCTGATAGAGCTGGAAGAGGCAACTGCTTCTTTTCCTTACCTGCCAGAGGGAAAAGAAATGCTAGAAATGTAAATGCTGGTAGAGCTGGAAGAGGCAACTGCTTCTCAGCCCCAAATGATAAAAGACAAAACAGAGATGCTCTACGCACTAGAAGCCAATCCAGCCCCAGAAGCAAAATCAATTCAAGTACGTGGTCATCGTATCTATTGCTAAAACTTCTGCAGGAACTAATGTGGCATCCAGCATATTCTTTCATTTTAAAAAATGGCTCAGGGATAAATAAATTTAAGAATATGGCTCTCTGCCTTAAGTCTGCTTGGCTCAAGCTCCCCACAATTAAGAGAAAGGGATGTGTTTCTAGAAGGGCTGTGGGTGTGGCTATTGGCATATGAGGATGATTGGAGTCAAATAGACAAAAAGCAAGCAAAGATTTTAAGAATTGTGATGCCAAAGAAACCTTGGGCCTCAACTAGAAAACTCTGTAACTGATCAAAAAGGAACTGATTTAAAGGAATCCTGTAATTGATTAAAAGAAACCTGAACCCCATCTTTCTGTGAGCAGAAAGCAGAGGCTGTTGCTACAGCAGAGATTACTCCTGAATGCTCTCTTCACATGCAGCAATGGAGTATGGTGGAAGAGGAAGGAATTCCTAGGAAGAGGAATTAAGGGCCACGGGGGAGATGGACCGGGGCAGCCCTCCCAGGGAGCCAGATAGGACCCAGTGAAGAAAGGTTCCTTGTCCTCAGTGTAGGGCCCTATGTCTGCCCACCAGGATTTCTGAAATGCTGTGGCTCAGTGACTTGTGAGCCTTCCATTAGTTCTGTTTCCAGATGGAAGTACTTATGGTGACTAAACTGTCCCTATTCCACCACTGGAGCATGTAGGGAGGAGGGCGGAGCTGCAGAAAACTTGCATTTTCTGTTCATAGATTTCTGGGCCAACAGGAGCCACGTCTGAAACATATGTAGGAACTTCCATGCATCACTCTGAGATCTTGGACTTTGCACTTGATGCCATGACTGGATGAGACTTTGATGTGGCCTCCCTTGGGGAGGGGTGAGTATATCTTGCATTTGGAAAACAGAGCGCAACAAATATTAGGTGACCAGAGAAGTGGACTGTGGTGACTTATTAGTGCTGTTCAACAGATGTTTCTGGATTGCCTCCATTCTGAGAATGTAGTGGGATTGCATTTCATTCTCCCTTGAAGCTGGGTGATACCATGTGGCTCGTTCTGGCCAATGACTTGTGAGCTGAGGTGACATCTAACTGCACATGTGAGAACCTTCCCAGAGCTCTATTCTCCTCTGGCATGGTAACAAACCTGTTTAAGATGGTGGCTGGTTTATAATCTAGGGTTCCTGAGCAACTACAAAGAGTTCAATGCCCTCTGCAGACCTGTGGTAGAACTATAGCGTGTGCAGATAAAAACTTCTCTCGCTGAGGCACCCAAACTTGGTGTTGTTTGGCACTGCAGTACAACTCATACTGACTGATACAGTTAAGGATGCAGATATAAGACAGACGTGAATCACTGCCTGTTCCCTCTTCCTTTGCAGTCATTGATAATCAATTGTGATTCTTTCCAGTGAGCACAGATAGTGCCTGAAATTCTCCCTCATTCTCATTTGATCAGAGTTGACACTCAAGATGACTTTCATCAGCCTGTTGACTTAGCAAGAGCTTTAGGGAAGAGAATAATCTGTTCCAACTAGCTGGGCCAGCTATTTTAGGTGCACCTTGGGGCTCCAGGTATCCTTTGAGATCTCCACTTTACCAAACATGGATTTCATGACTCCAGGGGGGCAGCTAAGTAGGTGAGGCAGGACCTTCTGGAATGGCAAGCATGACCAATCTTCTTTGAATGCCCTAAAGTCTCAGGCACAATCGGACTTCAAGACTGGATATCAAGGGGTATTGCACTCAGTACAAAGGTCCAAACACCATAGAAATTGATAATGTGGCAATATACTCTGCTGGGTTGTTTGGGAAAACAGAGTCAGTCCAGTGAGAGGCATTGAAACTAGAAAGACTTCCAGGCCAGCACACACCTTCTTAGGTGCGTATTTTTCCCTCTCTGAATCTCAATTTCATTATCTATAAAACAGACAGGGTGATAGCACCTACCTCACAGAGTTGTGAGAACTAAATGACCTAGTGCACACAAGAGCCTGACACATGGTAGGCACGCAGGGAGTGGAAGCTTTAGTAGATGCTGTGGGTACTCTGACCCGATCCCCTACTCAGGTTGTGCACCCATCCCCTAACTGCTGTGTCGATGGCTCATAGCTGCCCCCTCTTCTCCAGAGAATGGCTCTCTGCAGATGGGAGCTGCCATGCCCTGGAGGTGACACTGCCCTCCCATAAGTAGCCCACAGACAATGGCTGACTGAGCTGAGTGCTCAAAGACAAGTCTCCTTTCCTTAAGGGAGGACAACTCACAGTTAGACTTTCCCTGAGACTGTCTTCTTGCTCAGCTCATTCCCTTCTCAAGCCTGCTTCCCTGGTGCCCTTACAGGGTTCCCTGAAAAGTACTCCCTCAGAAAAATCGTGTGAACTTGAATCCTGTCTCAAGCCCCACTTCTAGGGATCCCCACCTAAGACAATAGCTACTGTTAGTAATAAATAGCAGACTCCTAAGACTGTGGCCCTGCGCCCAAGCTGCTGAAAACTGTGGAGGGGCACCATTTTGAGATGATCCTAGAACAGCAATGGATGAGCTCCACAAACCAAAAACTCCAAAATATTTCTCCCAAGTTCTCTTCTTGAAACTGTTGAGGGAGAAAGCAAATGTCATTTGGGAAAGAAGACAGGGCGAAGGAGAAAGGCATGATGGGAAGGGAAGCTGCTGGGAATAGACCCAGCCAAGGGAGTTCTGGAGGGTCCTGCTGGGTTGGGTACATTCCACAGAAATGGCCTTTCTCATGACATTTGTCTCTACTAGTACATGCAATGCTGTGAGCTGGGGGCTCCCCGGGGGACTTCTCCAGTGAAGAAAAGAATTGCTTCATTTCTGGATGTCCTGTTTCCCGTTGGAAGAGCCAGCTCGGGCTCCCATCCCGGTGAGAGGCCATTTTGGCCAGGCTGAGGTTCACTTCCTTTCCCTGAAGAAATCCAGTGTCTTCCCTCACTGGCAAGCATCAGAACCTTGGTAAGTAACAGAAGAAAGTGTAGAGGGGGCATCTGGAACATCAGATAGCACAGGCTCGTGATGTCCAGGAAGCTCCTCTAGGAGTAAAAGAGGGGTTATCCCAGGCTGGGTCAGGAGAGGTCATGGTCTATCAACAAAGCTCAGATGTTTGGGAGGCCAGATGAGCTCTGAGTTACATGCTGATGTCCATGTGATATGGTTGGAGAAGACGCCAAATTGGGAAAGAGGAAGCATGGCTTCTTCCAGCTCAGTCACTAAGAAGTTGTGATTGATAATGCCAAGGATGATAATAGTGATGATGATGATGATGATGATGACGATGGTGATAGCTATCACTGATGGAACTGTTACTCTGTGCCAAGTACTGTGCTAACTACTTTATGGATGTTCCCTCATCAAATCCCCTATATCACAGGCACAATTAGCCCCATTCCACAGATGAGGAAAGTGAGGCTAAGTAAACAATCCATTGGCCCATAGCTAGGAAAGGGACAGAACCTGGATTTAACCTTGGCTTGCCATTGCATTACCTCTAATTCATTTTAACCTAGGGTATCAGTTTCCACATCTGTGAAAAGGCATCGCTACACTTCAGATACTCTCACTCCAAGATCATTTCTGGCCTTACAGTCTGGAATGATCTCTGTCCTCTCCACCAAGAAGAGAGGAAAGTTTGGGATCAGAAGACTGTGCAACTGGAGAAGAGAGACTGTGTTCCAGCTGAACTTTTCACTCAGATGGAGGCAATTTGGAAACTCCAGGGCCCCTCCCTCTGTGAGCAGTATGTTATCCAGGCCTGGAAAACGTCTGAGTGACAGGAGCTGTTGGAGAATTCCAGGAGAGCCAGGTCACGCAGCAAAAGGAGTGGATCACAGATGACAGAGTTCTCTATTTGCCTTCTTTTCCTTAACTAGATTTTTCCAGACAATATGCAGAAGGCTAAAAACTGATTACTGCAAAATTGAGGACAAAAATAGATCTTTGGGTTTTGCATATTCATTCTGACACAGTAAAAACAGAGGGAGGAGCACAATAACATTGCGTGTGTCTGCTTTAGGGAATTCACAAGAGTTTAAAGTTGTTGCTTTTACACGTTTGAGAGTAAGAACAGTGTTTACATTGAATGGCTTTATTCTCTTTATACTCCTTTTGGACACGTGGCATGGACTCAACCAACACTCCTGAATTTTAGCCTGACGCTGTGGCTCAGTTTTTCTTACAATGACATGGGAATTAAATATGGCCTCTAACTGCCTCAGTGGGAGGACAAATTAACTGAACTTAAAAAACTAACAGGAAGAAAAGTATTAAGCTAAAGACAGTTGTGTTTTGCCAGGAACTCCACAGTCTTCTATTTTTGCACGGCTCACGTCAAATGTGTGGGCATCTCCACCCATGCCTTCCTGTCTGGACTGAGAGCTGACAAGTGGGGACAGCACCTCATGGAAGCTTCCCTAGAGGTGCCTGAACCTTCTGTCACCTGTGGTTCTTTGAAATATCTGTTTATGTCACTGCGCCTGGAAGAAGAGGTGCCCTGAAGATTCAGTGCCTTACACGGCAGCCACACAGCTTGTCCTTTTCAGAGACACTGACCTTTATGGTTCTACAGTCCCCCATTGTGGTGCAAGGGGGTGTAGCTAAAGGAGCTACTAGTGGTTCTTGAGCTAGGTGGAGAGATTTCTTGTGACTTCCCGTAACTTTCTCTGTCAAGCGACTGTTCGCATCATAGCAGACAGCCTGCTGAAGTCGGGTGGAGCACAGCACATTATAGCTCAAAGAAGAGATCAAAGACTTAGTGGGCTGTCTAGCTACCATCAGAGCTGTGCTCAACGGTGGTACCATGTGAGCTGAAGGAAAGAAATCTTCAGCTTTAAATTTAAATCCCCCTCCTAAAAATGCTCTGATTTTGCCTGCCTCTGTATCCCCACTAGAGAGATGGACTCAATCAAACAGCCAGCAATGTATAGATTACTAGGGCTTCCAACAGTGGTCCACAAATGGTCTCCCTCACTGAGGGAGCCATGGACAAATAGGTAGAAGATTTGATTAGGAACTGTTCAGCCACACACACACACACACACACACACACACACACACACACACAGACGGTTTTCTCTTAATTGTATCTATGAGCACATGTGTCAAAGCCTCCTTTGGTTATACACCCAGGAGACATATACAAGATTGTTCATTGCAGCGCTGTTAGAAAAATAACTGGAAATAAGGCAAATGTCCATTGGCAAGAAAACGAATAACCAAAGTGTGGCATATTTCACACATTATATTATTATACAGCAGTGGAAATGAATAAGCCACAGCTACCTGTAATAGCATGAATGAACTGAGAAACACAATGTTAAGTAGAAAAGAGGCATGTTCAAAAAGACTACATGCACTATGATACCCTTTGTATAAAGCTCATAAATAAGCAAAGCTTGTTTAGGCATGCATACGTGTGAGAGAAAACTACTTTTTAAAAGCAGGAGAATAATAAACACAAAATCCCTAGTAGCATTTTCCTCTGGGGAGTAAAGCAGGTGACTGGGATAAGGGAAAAGCACAAAGTCACGGGAATTATTGGTGATGCTCTAGTTCTTGCACTGGGTAATGGGGTGTGTGCTTCGGTATCAGGTGGCATTATAACTTAGGTATAGGTTACACATATTCTTTTGTATGCATGAGATATTCTATTAAGATATTGAGATTAAAAAATAAAACTGTGATCATGACAACTTACCTGGCTGATAGAATTCAAATTTCAGAGTTCAAAAGTTTAGAAACCATCTAATCCAAATTCCTAGTTTTGCGTATGCTGAAATGACTTTCAAATTGCTAAGGTACTTGGTCATATTTGCACAAGTCTTTAGTAACTGTGCAGAGATCAGAACTCCAGTCTCATAACACTTAGTCCTCAATTCCTTTTACCATTCTCATCTCTAAAATTATTCTCCTCCTCCATCTCCTCCTTCTCCTCCTCCTCCTCTTTCTTCTTCTTCTCCTTCTTTTCCTTCTCCTTTTTGCAGTGGTAAGTAAAAGCAACATTTAACTGGACTTCACAATGACAATGAATTGCTTAAACACCTTCATTCCAGAAGAAAGGGTAAGAAATTAGAACTTGAGGATCTGAGTAAGTAAAGTCAAGTTTCTCTCAGGCTGTGTCATCTTCTGAAGGAGTGGCTGATTTTGATCAAATTGTATCCATACTAAAGTATTAAGTTTACCTTAACTCTGATTTGTGGCTCTTTGCTATTTTAAAACAAAATGGCAGCCCAAAAATTTACTGATGAGCATATTTTCTGTAAATAAGATTTTAATAATAGAGAAGACTTTGATAAGATTTTGAATATGGATGTGATGTAGACTTGACTTCAAGGGAAGAGGGAAAAGTGTCTTTTCAAATGAAGTGTTCATTTTCACTAACAATTTAAATAAATTGCTGCCATTGATGAAAAGAATTGTGATGTAGCACATCTATGTATTTTACTTACTTAAAATCCAATATTTATCTCCCTTCCCTCAAAATAAGAATGAAAAAGAACAGTTCAACCAATCCAGACCATTCTATTTAATATACGGGTGCCCTGGAATGTGAAAGAAGAACCTGCCATTCTCTGGGTGGGTCTCCATTCCTGTATATACACTTTTCACTGTATGAGAATCTCATGACGCTGAGTGTGATCCTTCTTTTGAAGAACATGCATTTTATTTCTACAACGTCGCTGTTAAATGCTTGCCACTTACTTCCATCATAATTGTTTTTCCAACACTGGAGAAAAACTTGCTGTGTTGGACTTACTAAAAGACTGTATGTTTGTATACTATCCTTTAGGAGTGATTTAAAGAATTTTTATGGTCTGATAGTCATTAGAGTTATTCACCAACTATTTCTAGTGTTCTTCATGGGCACCTGGTAAGGCTGCACTTCCCTGCCCCCTTGAAGTTAGGTGGAGCCATGTGACTTGCTCTGGCCATTGAAATTTGAGCAAAAGTGAGGTACATAACATTTAAGAGGAAGCTTTAAGAGTCAGGGTAAGATTTGCCATGTTCCCTTTTTCTTGGATTTGACAGCTGCAGAAGCACGGAGATGAAGTCTCACTCAGACTCCCTCAGTGAGAACAACATGGAGCAGAGCCCCCAGCCCACTTGTGAGAAATAAACCTTGGTTGTTTTAAGCCCCTGAGATTTGGAGGATAGCCCATACTGGCTGATTCACAGTGATAATTTCAATTATACACCAATTTTGCCCAACTCACTAACTTTAAATCATAAGATGTGACTCCACTACATATCTAGGCTTCCTAGAAAATATTCATTTGGACACTGTAGTTTTCAATCCACAAAATTTTCCAAAAGGAACACTGGAGACCCTTACTATGAAACCAACATTAGTTAAAAATGGAAATTGAAAGAGAGGCAACAAGCAAGAGAAATTGGAATCCACATTTATTGATGAGAGATATGTACACAAAAGTTAAAACACTTAGTGAAATATTGGATTCACAGATTATTTCCAGCATATAAAGAATGTCCAGTTATTTTCACATGAAATGTTACAGTAATCAGTCCACATTGTAAGAAAGCTTAGAAAGCTAAAGGTGAAAACTAAAGACCTCAACTACCCAAAGTGTGCTTTGCCAACAAGGCATTTCCTAGTACCATATATAAGAAATAACCCCAAAATTAGTTGAAGTGTTTATCTTTTTGCATTCATTAGTCTTTAAACACTATGTGCTATAGATGGTATATGCCACACGACTTTAGACCAACAGAGATTGTGAATGTGAAGGAAACAATCTTTCATTCTGGACATACAAGAATCTTCAAAGGGAATCCTGCCACAAGCTAGCTCTCTTTCACTAAGGTTTCCATCTTGAATTGGCAGGAGTTGAAGAAGCCACATCTTCAAGGAAAAATTTGCCTGTCCACCATATATACTCCCTCACTCCAATCATTGGAGAAGTCACTGAAAATTAATGTGCTTTGTGCCCTCGGGGAGTCTCTTAGGCTTCACCCCTCTTGTGAAAAAGAGGGGCACTTAGTGTTTCCCACTGCACATGGCCATTCTTCTCTGTCCTTGCAGAGGAGAAAGGGGTTACAGGAACTATAGACCCCATAGCATTCCATTTAGTGATCATTAGACAGAATGTGTGTTTTAGGAGGCAAGCATATAATTGTATTAGTTAATCTCATCTTCAATCACTCAAAATATGCACACAGAGCTATTAGGGAGAGGTCACACTCCCTTCACGTATGTGGGATCTGTGCTTCGTCACTTGCCTTTCTGCAACTCCAAAGCTGTACACTGATGGTTCCTGTGCTTCTAGTATTCTATCTTTCTACAGACAACTGTTCAGTTTATTACCAGAACTGTGCTTTTATGGGGTTTCACCTGCATGGCGGTTAGTCAATGAATGTCTTTCCTGTACCCTGACTCAAGAAACCAAGGGGGACAAGGCTCTTCAGAGCCTTTAAGTCATGAGCATGATGATCAGTATTTGGCAACCAGAGAGGCAGACCTTTACCTAAGGACACAATGCTAACATGCTCAGAAGCAGACTAACCTTCTGTCTCTCTGAGCCCAATCCACCAGGTGAAGGAGGGCTGTAGATAAATGTCCTCATTCTAAACCTGCCTAAGCCTAGGGAACCAAAAAGTTCCACAGTTGCATTTGCCATGCATGATACAGACATCAGATGACCTTTCACTAAGAATCATAACACACATCCAAGCTTCCCTTGCCCTGAATTGCATATTTACAAAGATGCTGGACACGCACAGACTTTCAAACAATCATCATTACAAAGGATTCATAGGTAAGTTCTTCACTGATGTACATCCCCAAATCACGTTAAGAAAGAGGAGAAATGATTCACTACTAGGTGTCTAAGAAGGAAAAGAAGGGTTTTCAAAACACCAATCAACATGTCTACCGCATTTACATGAACAGCCAAAAATAACATTTAAATTAAATTACATCTATACACCATTTCACTGAAATTACACATAGATACCTACATTACAGCTACACAAAGTGCATAGGCACTGTTCTTCATGCGTGAACCAAGTGTTACTGTGTACACACAAGAACTTCATGCTTGGATAGCTGTCTGCACTTGAAAATCACACATACAATCATTGCTAGTTGAGGGCACATCTAATCTGTTTGCTTAATGCGAAGCAGGTTCAAATACATACCAGTACACTTTCTATGTAACTGACTACTTTTTTTAAACATGGCAAAAATACTAGTCCTACAACCATATCAGGAAGTGTGTTTGGCGGAAGGAAGACCGCTGTCTTCGCAATGGCTGTTGATCTGCCTTTTGGGGAAATTACATAGATTGTTATTCACCTGAGGACAGAACCTCCCTGGGCTGCTTCTAAACAATTTCAGTGCGACTCTAAGCCCCCACCTCCAGCCCCAGTGATAGAGTATTGCTTCATAGTTGGTACTAATAATTTTTTCTTAAAAATACGTGCTCAATTCACATAACAATGTGACTTTTACTACCAATTTTCTTGGCAAGAATGAATTACAAATCTGTCCTGATTTACTTCCCAGCACCCACCCTCAGTGTCTACTATTCCGAGTTTCCCTAAGCCAATTTTCACATAAATAATTAGGAAGACATGGGAGATTCTGAGACAGAAATGATCCCACTATTATCACCTTATTTTTTGTCTTCTTAGAGAAAAGCAAAATTAGAATGCTTAAGTGGAAAAACAAGGCCTGATGTCAAAATAAGGAATCAGCACCATTCCTTGAGTTACAAAGACTAATTGTTTAAGTGCATATCCTAACCAGCTAAAGAATTTAATCAATTCCTTGTTCTTTATGGTCAATTTGTTCATTGCATTGCAAAGGACTGGGTTCTTAAATTTTTCAAATGTGGCTGCATGTTCAGGAAAGAACTGATAGCTCTAAATTGTTGTAGAAACTGCTTGTGCTCTAATTAATTATAATTCTACATATGTGGTTTTATAGAAAATACCATAAGAAAATATCTGTCTGCAAAATTACAGATACTAAATAGATTAATTCATTCTACACTGAGTTCTTTATGATTTATGAAGAATAGATACAAATTGATACCATTATTAAAGGCTAAATCAATATTAAACATATACTATCCAGGACTATAAATACATTTTCTCATGCTCTTTATAAATAATAGCAAAGAAGCCTGGGGATTAGTTTTGAAAAGAATGGAAGATTGGGTGGAGGAATTTTTGAGTTTGGGGTGCAATACTGATCAGAGGGCAATATATTGTCCCCGGTAACATAGATTCACACCAGGAAGCCAAAATATATCTGCTGGCAGAAGGTCAAATTAGATTCACAGTTTGCCAGCTCTCTCCTCAAGCCGTAGAAAACAAATAGAAAAACAATATACAAAACTCCTCACAAAAGTAGTTTTTTATATACAAATCTCTATAGCGACCAGATAATCTGATCTATGTTGTGCAACATGGAGATGCAATGATGAGGTTTCCCAGGGGAAGAAGGAAGGGAGGGAGTTAAGGTGATTTATGGAAAAACCTGGATGCCTAAGGATGAGTTCCTGGTAAGAAAGATAACTCTCACGGAGTTTTAAGCAACCAGAGTGCCAGCTTTCTGATCACACATCTCAGAGAATTCACTCCGTGGGGGTGTTAGACCAGAGATGTTAGACCAACTTCCTTAGCCAGCATGTCCATTTCTCCCCTACCAAAGGCAACAGGCCATTTCTAGGCAGGCCAAATGGTTGCCATGAGAGGAAATGGAACCCCAGAAGGAGTGAGGCTCCAACTGCATCATCCCCATCTCCACAGGGGATGATGACAAGGGTAACAGTCCAACTGTTACGTTCCAACACTCACCCAGGGATTGGGGCATCTCCAGAGGAACTGGGACCTGTTGCTACCCAACCTCTAGATCAAGTGCTGACTCTGCAAAGCAGGGGACTCTGTTCCAGTAGCAGGTTTTATTCTCAGCACAAAAGGGCCCTGTATAAAAATCAGAAAGACTTTTGAAAATATCAAAATGGATACTTGGTCCGGAGGTAGGAAGGTAAAGCAAGGCTGGACATAGAAAAAAACTGGTCGTAATTATTCAGGATATTATTTAGAGTGAGTGAAATAAGAAGTTGGGGGCTTCTCTTACTTTTCTATAGGGTGTTATATGGGTCAGTTAAGAAATAGTCTTTTTCTTGCTGCTCTTGTGTCAGGTCTTTTGCACTAAAAATCTAAACCAAAAAAAACCCACTAACCCAATCCTTTTAGTCTTAGCTTTACATCTCACTCCCCCAAATCTAAAGAGTTGAAGTCTTCTCTGACAATAACTGTGCTCACAACACAATAAATACCAAACCTATTCTGAATTTAGAAGAAGTTTGGACAAAGAATAAGGATGCAAGAAGTAGCCCATCACAGCAGTACCAGAAAGTGCAAGAGGTTGTTCAAAGGCCATGGCTGGTGACACGCACCTTGCAGACAGACCATGCATTTTATCCACCCTAGAAACTCCTCGGGCATTGAAGAGGGCAATGATAGCCAGCACAACTCCGTTCTTGTAAGATAGAGCTTCTCTACCTGTGATGTGATGCCCACGATAAAAGCAAACCAAGAGGAAAATTTGAAAATGAATTCCATCAAATATCCCTGCATATCTTTCCAGAGAAAGGACCTGACCTGGGCTCACCCTGTGCATGGATGTGCATGTCTGCATGCAGGTGGAAAGAGAAGGTGTTTACAGACAGTTGCTGCTATTGTGTAAGTCTTGCACCAAATTTCAGAAGACTGTTCAAGTTTATTTGCCAAAGACTCCCAAATTCCCATAGTGGGCTGGCAATTAGGACTGTTTGGAGAAAACTGTGTTTTGGGTATTTGGAGTGGGCTCTATTGCTGCAGGAGTGACGCAAGACCTTGAATGAGGCTGTAGACTCATCCAGTCCCCTCATGGTGACTCTGGCAGAATTTTTCCCTGAGCTGAATTGCTACTTCTGCTAGGACAGTGAGTTAGGCAAAGGGCAGTTTTATAAAAGGATGTCTGTTTGCGTCCCAAAACTCCAAACTGTGGACTAACGTGGCCATCTTCCAAGCTTGTTGTAAAACATCAAATGAAGAGAGAGGCTTGAATTTAGTTTCCCCCAAGATGAGAAAAATCCAAATATTCATTATTGTGGGTCCCTCTGACTTAAAATATAATATAAATAAGTAATATTTTATAGTAGTAAGCCTCTTATGAAAGAAGAAATTGAAGCAGAGATAATAATATCAAAGATTCTTAGGGCTGGGAGGGGATTTTAATCATTTAATCCAACCCCTTTACTTTACCCATGGGAAGAAATGAGGCTTGGGTATAAAGTGACTTGTGTAAGTTGTACAGCTAAAAACTGACAGAGTCTAAGTCAAACGTTTCCTCTACCAACTGCATTATTTCTCATCATCTCTGTGTCATTAGCTGACTTTGCTGTGTTATGCTATGAAATTAGATACTATTCAATTAAGATTCCCTGTCATCTATTCTAAAACCAACCCTTGCAAATAACTCATATGGTCATTTATTAAATTATCTTTTAAGCAGCAACAAGGATAAATGGAATAAGAAGAAAGGAGGAAGAAGAGTGGGAAACTGGGTTTTCCTTTAGGGAAAACCATAAGCAAATGTTGCATGCGTGGCTTTGAACTCACTCCATCCAAGAGAACAATCTGGCTGCAGTGCATCCTGCCTGAGTTGGCACTCAGTGGCCCTTCTTCTAGGTTTTAGCCAGGAAATACCACAGATACTGAGACTGTGCATCTCCTCTGACAACTAGATTTACAAAACTCTCACTTCAGAATTCCTTCAGGCTCTTTGCTTAAACTCACTTTTTTCTTTAGGCTGACCAGGAGTTGGAGAGAAGTAAATATTTGTCTTTTACGGGACATGGTAACTTCTGCAGGCAATGAGACAATGGACTGTTTACTCAGTAGGAAGTAAAGAATTGAATCTGACATCTGCTTGTTTCAGATCTCACCACTTGAAGTCCTATATCGAGGATCTGTGTGATCTAGATGATTGCCTTCATTCTCTAATGCTCTCTGCATGGGAGGCACGTCCTCAAAGACCCAAGGTAAAGCCTCACCTTGAGAGAGAAGCCATTCTTCTCACTGATTGGATTTGAGTCACTGAACTGTAGTAGGTAATCAAATGATGATTCCTCTTGGGTTGCTCAACAGCAAAAATGAGAAAGGGGAACATTAAAGTCTACTTAGTTGGTTTTCTCCTGAAATGATTGTGATTCCTAAAAAGAGGGAATGAGTCTGTAACAAAATGGTGTTGCAAAAGCCCTGACTTACAGACCTCCCAGGAAACAGTGTATGTATCTGGCCCGCCATGTCTGTATATAAATATAACATTTGTGCATCACCAAACATTAATGGACTATTACAAGCATTTATTTCTGTGTTGGACCTATTAATATAAATCTCTACATATGACTGACAGGTTACACATATCCTGTTTAGGAAAAGGTCGTTAGAGTTATACTCTGGATCTATTTGTTCTGTTTATGGCACATATGCTGGCCAAGGAAAACCTCAACAGGCATGGCATAAGAGGAATGAAGGAGGCCTAAAAAACACAGGGGACACAGTCATATGTTAGCTCTATATAATCCTGAATTTTCAGGCTAGTCCTGAGTTTGAAAAATTGTTTATTTTTAATATGATTTGTTGAATTTCCAGATAAATGTGATTTCCTAAGTATATTCTCATGAAACTTACCGCAGACAGTCTCAAACCAGAAAAACCTGCTTTGTTGAGCTGTGCACCTCGTTTCTTCTGAACACATTGTCCCCTTAGATATTTATAGGCGAACTGGATAACTGGGAAAAAGCGGAAGACAAAGGAACCAGGAAGAGTTTCAGGCAGAGTCTTGGGAAGATAACCCTGAGACCACTCCTTCGAGAAACACGTCCACGTGTACAGGGGCTAAGCTGACCTTAAACAGCAAAAACTACAAGCTCCTAGATGTCTCACTTAGATCCTTCTCCTCACCATAAACAAGCTCTTGGGAGCACCACTTTAAGACAATCCTTAACAGTGTCACAGCTAAATCCAGGAACTGTCCCCTTGACTCATGACATCGGTTGTAAAGATTGCAGTTTCCACGACTACATTTCAGCACGTCCTTGGCCACCCTGTCAACTGTCCATCTAATGAAAATGAAGACCAATGCCATTATAAAAAAAAAGCAAAAAGTTGCTTAATACTGCTTAGTAGTGATCCTTATCCAAAAATAACTAGGGTTTATGAGACAAAAACAATTGGAATCTCATGTCTTTTGTATGTTCTAAAGGTATCTGATCTGGAAGAGAAAAGTCACAAGGAGTAGGTGATAAAGGGTATGTGATGTCCATAAACACCCTCTCCTCAGAGGCTCTGGACTCTATGACTATTCATGAATATCTCAGCATCCATCTGCTGGCCTCAGATGACCACCCTACTCCCACATGCGGACCATGCTACATAGAGTCAAATGTGCTTTATTTCCCAGTGACTCACGTTCAAGTCCTCAGCAAACTCCCAAAGCCAGCAACCTTAGGAAAATACTGTGGGTTATTCAATAGAAAATGACAGTACATACATTGAAAAATTTAGTTTGCAGAATCAATCATTCAAGAGTCATTGGAGGCCTACAGCTTGCAAGGCACTGTGCTACTCCAATTATGACTTATTCCCGCAAACTTTCACAGCCTTGAAAAGGTTCCATCTGTAAAGTTGTGCAGAGCCATCCTGTGTCCCCTTCGTGGTTCAAGGCTGCCTTGACTGTGCCACAGGAATGTCTCCTTTATAGGATTTTGTGCGTATGTTTGTTCTCTGTTCCTTTCCACAGAGAAGATTGGCTCTGCTCCCACTGCGTCCTATAACTGGCTTTATGTGCTTTGATATAATAATACAACAAAAAACTTCCTACATATTAGATAACTAACAGTATTTCATTTCTTTTTCTGTTTTTATCATGAGATGGTATTAAAAGGAGCACAGTCAACCCAACTGTCCTCCATGTGTGAGGAGAGTAAAATGACTAGGTCCTCTAGTTTGAGGAGAATATGATTGAAATAGTTGGGGGATTAAAATGTCTTTTTTTGTTAGAAACCCAAATAAGAATTTTATGGATGAAACAAAGAAAACGAAGCATGGATTGAACAATCGCACTCTATTTCACTATGCCACGTGATGCAAACCAAACCCAAACAAATTTGAATATTCGAATCTGGTTAAAATATTATTGACTGTGCTCCCTTACTATTATCAATATATACAGGCGTTATATGCCAATTACATCCTAATCCATTATCAAATTTAGAGCAAACGCTGAAACACACTTTGAAATTTCAATAATTGTTCCCATAGAATAGATGGGGAAAAGCAGCAACTCAGTGCCTTCCATAATCAGCTGCCTCTGAGCATGGCTCCCACCACAATGCTCTTTGAAACACTCAGCTTAAAGAGTACACAGAAGATAAATTGTCAGAGTCCCCTAAGACAGGTACTTTCTTTTAATCAACACAAGGGCAAAATCTACAAGACATTTAAAGGGATTTACTTCTAGAGGCTTCTAACGGAATCTCTTGTGTGTTACAAGGCGAGGCATGGAGAACACTTGAAGGAAGAACACACTAAGCATCTGCTTGTTTTCCCAAGTCCCTGGAGGGAACCACTCTGCTTTAGTCATGTTCCCCGGGGAAAGGAGCATCCACGTTTCTGCATCTTGAGAGAAAAGGGAAGCTGGCAAGAACGTGTCTTCAATTCAAACCGGTCCCTCCAGCAGCGTCCGTTCAAACAATAACACAGTGAGAAATTAGACAGTTACAAAGCATCATTTGGCAGACACAACACCCTGCCTACCACTGACTCACAACAGATCCTCTAAGCCTCAGCTAACAGATTAAGTAAACATAGAAGTAGATGCGTTTTTTCCTTTTTAAAGAAAGCTTGTTTATATCCTCTTTTACCATAAGATATGCTGGGGAGTTTATTCAAGAATTTGCTGATTCATATCCTTATTTTTCCTGTTTCCAAGGTTCTTCCTCAACACTGCAGTCGGCTGACTTTCCATTGGCTGCCAGAGTTACCTGAAAATAATTGTCATCAACATCCAGCTTACAGGCCACGAACCAGAAAACCACCCCGTGAGTTATGTGGAGGAGCACCAGATCCGGGTTATACTACACAACTTAAACATTCGTTTTAAATGTTGTTCCTTCCAAATTGATTTTGCGCTGGTCTTGGTTTTCAGCATTGATCTGTGAACATTAAAATATACATATTTGCCTTGGGGGGTATTGAGGGACTAGAGATACTTTGCAATTTGGAGGATAACTTCTCCCATGCTTTTAGGGTTGCGGGGGTGTCTAACTCTTTGTGCTACTCCATACAACCACAGAGGAAACAAATCCAGAACCAGGCAGCTAGTTCTACTCATGCACGTGGAAGGTTCAGTTGTAATGAGGCCAGGTGGATTTTATACATGTTCAGTTTTAAAATCAGAAATCATGATGGTCTGGATACCAATTAAGGAAATTAAGAAGAAAAGGGAGGGATTAAAAGCCTGGGATCAGTGACATCTAAATATGTCAATTATTTCAATGTAGACATTTAATAGCCAATTACACTCACCAGGCTGTCTATATTGGGCTTCCCCGGCTCTAAGCAAACTGAACCCTTACACAGAACAGGTTTCCCCCTCCACTTCTAAGTAGTTTTCCTAGCTTACCTTCCATCTGTCTGTCCTCAAGGTCATGTGAAAACTTAAACCCACGACTGATATTCCACATAATGGAGAGACTGCATTTATGGAAGCATTAGGATACGAAGACATGACAAATGCAGCAATGTTTGAAAGAAATCTGACTTTCTTCTTACCCAAGTGGAAGTGAAACGCATGCATTATGAACACACACAACATGCTGGGAACAGCAAACCAAGTGCCCTTCATGAACCAAGCAAATGAAAATAAAAACTATTCATTCCTCCAATCCCCATTAGGCCCCCACATTTCTCTCAGGAAGATCATGCAACAAACAGTGACCCCACCACCACCACCACATGCAGTTATTCTGATTAAAATAAAAAAGCTATTGCACAACTTCAAACTACTATTACAGGACAAGAGTTTGAAAATAGAGACCAAGGTGATGTAACAATGTTTGAGGTGGTTAAAGTTTTGACCAGAGCTGCAGCAAATTTGTTTCCCCTTCAGTGAACTGTCAGGAAAGACTGCCAGGAACAAACTGTCTGCCTGGAGAAGCTGCCTGTTCACTCTGACCTTGAATGGGCCTGTTTGGCTTTCAGTGATGAACCAGATCAATAGCTGTGCAAAGTTATAAATCAGTGTGATGCCTTTGGAAAACCAGACAGCACTTAGGGGTGCTGGGGGGGGTCTAGTTTTTTTATAATACTGGGGCCTGTGTTTCAAAAGTAGCTGGGACAGCAGCTTTTTGGCATTTCCTTTTCTGGCTGGGCTAAAGGAAGCTGGGGCTCCATTCCCCAGTCCATTCCACTCCTCTCTGCTCCAACCACCTGGACAGCAGAAAAATAAAAAGGGGAAAGGACTGGCAGTAAGAACTGATGTCTCTCATCTCAGTTTTTAAAACAGTGAGACTGAGAATGGATCAGGAGGAGTTCAAAGGCATGAATAAATGTGACTTAGATGTTCTGGGAAAGTGTGCAAATTCATCTCCATAGCTCTGGCTGCCTCCTTCACGCATCAGTGTCAACTCAGTTAGTTGGTCTAGAGTGAGAAGAGCCAATATGCCTCCCTGAGCAAAGGCTGAGGGCCAACGAAACTTCACGGAGCTGAACCCAATCACTTCACCAAGAAATGCAAACAACTGGAATAGTTATTAAACCAATATGGCCACTTCCTCATTTCCATGACCTGCTCAGTTTCACCATTTGTCCATCTAAATGCTAATTCACCAACGAGTTTGCAGGTGGTTGGTTGGGTAGTCAATGATACAGAGAGACTGAGCCACTAATTCTATGGAACTATCCAGCAAAAAAAAAGGCTATCCGAAATAAAGATGCTAAAAGGATACATTCAACAAATCTTTGTAGAGAGCCTACTGCATGCCAGGCACTACTTTAGGTGCCAGGACACAGCTGTGATGTGGGGACACAGTCTCTCCCCTCATGGGCTTACTTCCCAGTGGTAGGGATAGTTCACAACATCTCCCTTTAGGGCTTGAATTGTTTTGCTTAAAAAATGGAGCAAATTTCTCCTGATGTACTTGATGTCCTTTAAGAAAAAAAATCTAGGAAGTCTGAAATCTACAGATATATCCATGCTATACACCGACTTATTCAAAACATGTCCTATACAATATTGTTAAGAAGCCTCTTGAGAAGAGCCAAAAGGGTCACACTATTGGCAATTAACCACTAGGATTCTTCTTAAATATACTTGCAAAGTTTAAAAATATATATGGTGATTTCACTTTGTTTCATATTACTATTTTTCATTGTATGGCAGTAATTTAGGATCAAACCTTATCTTCTCTACAAAATTGTATATTCATTTTGCTGTCCTCCCATGCCTAATTCAGAGATTTGCAGATAATGGACACTCCATAAACACTTGATGAATGATCAAAATATAGGAGGTCATGGGAATGAGATGGGGGTGCTCAACTAAAACCCACAACGCACACAATAAATACTTGTTAAATGCAATAGAGCACAAAGCCATTCCATGGGAATGTTGACCCAGATTGACTCAAACTAACATTTTGATGGGGACTAATCCAGAACATTCATTTAGATGTGGGAAACTAACTCTCCAGGAGAATGGAGTATACTCTTTAGGTACGTCTGAATTTCTAATAATTTGAATCATTTTCACTGAGTCAATTAATTTATGCAGTTATCTCTGGATGGGCGGGGTCCCTCTCTAATTTGTATCAGAGCCCAGGTTCACCCACACATGTACCTGATACAGAGGGGATAGGCAAAAGACTGTGGCTGGTCCATTAGACTTCTGGACCTATGTTACAGTCCAGTAAAGAGAATTGCTTCTGTGTCATCCTTAGTTGCCTGAGAGAAGCCATGGTGTATATTTAGAATAACTCAAAAATAACACAGGGAGAAATGAACTATTAAATGAGATCTTGTCAACAGGAGTCATAAATGTAACAGATATCTGTGTTGGGTTCAGATTGTCCTCAGTTGCTGCCTGGAACCATTTTAGCAACCCAACCCCCAGAGTTGACTGCTCATCTGCCAGGGTTTCTCCAAGTTTGCTTCACTCTGGTCATGACACTCTGTTTTTGACAATGTCAAGTTACTTACAATGAAGGCTAGGCAGAGCCCATCAAGCTTGAAGATTTAGTACCCAACAGCTTGGAAAAGAGTCCAGAACATCCATGCTTCAGGAAAGATGGTGCTGCCAGGCAGTGTGTGAAATGTAGTGTTTTTTTAAAAGACATCTAAGGATAATTGTCCTGAGGGATAGTTATCCTTTACTTGAAATTGCTTCTCCATTCTTGGAGCAAAGTCACTGCTGGATCAAAACTCACCTTCCCACAAAAATAATTAGCAGAAAGATGGTTGCGCAAAGTTATGTGGGCACATTTTTGACCGATAAGTGATATACAACAAGGAGGCATACTTGTGCTGCATAAATCAAATAATTCTGGGTATTTCTCTTGGTGTTTCACTTGAGAAATAGAAGAAAACCAATTAAATTTGTGGAGTGGGAATCAGAATGACTGTTTTACATCACATGGATGAAACAAGCAACTGATTGGCTCTTTCACTGTTAGAACTGTTGATTTCCTGCCATGTTAGACACAGAGTTAGATGATCTGGGACTCACAGAAGCTTGGGTTACATGATTCTTTAGAAAAATAAATGTGACAATAATACATGCAGGGCTTTTGTTTTCATTTTAAGAAATCGAGCATGCACTATTATATACAGGTCTCGATATCCATGAATGGGAAAGGTACCTTGCACTCATCTACTATGACCGAGTTGTGTGCGGCATAGACACATTGATTAGAGTTGCTCTCCCTGTGGTTCTTCATGTCATCATAAATGGACTGAGTCTTGGTCATTTCAATATCTTCATGCACTCGGTGCTGGGAGTCAATGGTATCCAGCTCAGACTTGGAGAGGTGATAGACAATCCCAGCCCCAAAAGAGTCACCCACAACGTTGACTGAAGTTCTCATCCTGTCCCTGGGGACAAAGAACAGAAAACATTTGATGGGGAACAGTATGATGTGGTGGTTGAGAGGTCAAGGTCTAGATCCAGAGAGACCTGGAGTTGAGTTCTGGCTTTACCTTTCTTTCTGCCTGATCTGGGGCAAGTTACTTCACCTTTATGAGCCTTGATTTCCTTGTCATCTGGAGATAACAATCATACTTCTTTCCAAAGTTTGTGTGAAAATTAAATGTACGTAAATTGCTTAGCAAAATGTCTGATGAAAGGTAAGCACCCAATAAACGATAGCAAAGAAAGAAGAGGAGGAGGAAGGGAAGAATCAGAGGGAAATAATGTGTCCAGATCTCAGAATTAGTACCCAGGATCCACATAGTCTAGGCTGTGTCTAGCAATTCCTCTTCATTTAAACTGTTCTTCAAAGACTCCAGTTTGCCTCCACTTATTTTATTTATTAATTCTACAGGAAAGAGTAACCACCTGTGACTTCTCCCATAATAGATAATTTATCTTTTTGTAAGAATCGAAACTAATGCTGCCTTTCCCCCTGCATCCCCCACTCGCCGCAATGTACACATTACACAGATACAGCTTTTGGGTAAGAAACCCAGCCACAATTTTCCCCCGACCAATATGTGTAGTGACTATGTGTCCTGGAAAAACCAAAATACTTTGTCTCGCTCTCTCTTTTAACCTAAAATAATTAAGTCTTCCAGAATGCCTCTTAAACCAGGAAATATTAAGAAAAATCCTTCCTCAAATCTTGTTTCTCAAGTTCTGATTTGAAAAAATAGGATGGTTGATAACTCTCCCTCTTAGAAGGTCAGCACCAGGAAAACTAATTAAGTTCTTAAGAGTAAGTTGTGTTATCTCATCCATAAGTTCACACCAGTGTGAAGAGTCCTTTATGACCATGTTTATGAGATACTCAAAGTCCTAAAGAGAAGGATACTGGAAAACCACACAAAAAAGGAAGGAATTTAGGTAAAGATGCTGCTGAGACATCTTAGTCCAGGACACTCTCATCTCCAATCCAAAAAAAAAAAAAAAAAAAAAATGTAAGGGTACCAGAATGAGTCCAGGGCAAAGTGGAACCTTAGTGGGTTCTTGGAACAAAGGCCTAAAATAAATTCTAGTTGCTACTATCGAATCTATTTCTCATTAGAGAATAAAAATAATAAAGCTGCACTAGGAAGAGTCTAGCCTGGCTCCCTTGCAAGGAGCTTGTGAGCCAGCTGTCCTGGTTTCAGACAGGAAGATGTTGCCCATGAAAAAATAAAGATCAGAGCCTGACTTCAACCCTCAGAGGCATCTTTCCATCTGAGAATGTTCTTCTCTTCCCTTCTGCTTTGGAGAATCTGCCTCAGGGTGATAGAGGCTTACATGAATGAAGACTGGGTCTTGAGGTCATCCACAAA
The DNA here is from genome assembly GCA_031878705.1 of Tapirus indicus. Taxonomy (NCBI): domain Eukaryota; kingdom Metazoa; phylum Chordata; class Mammalia; order Perissodactyla; family Tapiridae; genus Tapirus; species Tapirus indicus. The sequence goes on from CM062928.1 coordinate 4,346,149, forward strand.
ATCAGGGACTTGAAGTAGAGACTGCTAGGAAGCCCCAGTATAAGGGTATGAGAAGGAATACATGACAGTAGTTGAGAAAAAGCAGGGACTCTGGAGGCAGCCTGACTGGGGTTCAAATGCCAGCTTTTCCCCTCACCTATTGGACAACCCTGATCACACTCAACATCTGTGAGCCTTAGTTGCCTCATGAGTAAAAATGCCCACTACATAAGGATTGTTGTAAAGATTAAAGATATCAAAGTGCTTAGCACAGTTCCAGACATTTAGTAAGAACTCACAAGACATTATTATATGATGTGTACTTTCAATATTACTATTAATCTTATCAAGTCAATTCAAATATATTTTGGGCACCTCCTAAGTAGAACATCCAAACATGCCTAGTTAAGCTACTATCTCCCCCTGAAAACATTAACCCTCTTGATAGGACAATTCCTACAGAGGCACTCCCAACTAACCAGCTGAGTTATTTGTCCATCATACAGCTGTGGTCTGCTGTATTGCTTTTCAACAATACTTTCAATCACTCCTGGTATGTACTCTGAGTCATGCACCCAACACCCTTGACCAATTGTTAAATTCCAAAGAATGCTAAAGTCTTCAAGAGGAATGCTCTGAGTACCCACTTATCTCATGGCCCAGAAGCATCTGCCTTTACTGACAGGTATTGGGACCAAAGATGGTGGTGGTGGTGATGATGTTGATGAGGCTACCATTTATATCACACTTCATATGTATAGGGATATACTTTATAGATATTACCTTATTTAGTCCTCACTACAACTCAAAGTACTATTATCCACATTTAAGAGATGAAAACACTGAGGCCCGGAGAGATTAGTGGCTTCCCAAAGTCACACATCCTAGTAAAGTCATAGAACCAAAACTGAACCCAGGCAGTGTGACTCCAGAATCCACTGTCTGCCACATGATGCAAAGCACCTGGGAGCCAGCCAACCCTGATGTTGAATCTAGCTCAGCCGCTTACTGACTGTGTGATCTGGGTAACTCCCTCAATCAGAATTTTTCTCATGCAGCCAAAATACCTAGTTTACTTTCTGGGGAAGATAAAACCAGTTCCTGACCCATGCGTTCCTGATACTCATTATGTGCTGGTTCCTTCCCCTTTGGGGGATAACTGCCGTTCATACCCCATCAGGTGGACGAAAGCACAAAATACTATGTTCCAGGGTTAATGACTTTTCCAGTTAAATAAAGCCATTTCCACTCAAATGGGTGATAAAAGTTCACAAACTCCTGTTTCCTCAACCCTTGACTTTCTTTGATACCAAATCCCTACTCTCCTGAGCAGCCACCGAACCAAGTTTTGGGAATAGGATTTCTGGGTGAGCTTTCTCCAAATTCTCTCACGCTCATATATCTTCCATACTCTCAGGTCTCTTTGAATTTGAAAAGGAACTCTGGCCAAAGGAAATAGCCATCAGGACAGGAATGGATGGAAGAAAAAGTTGGGTAGAATTAAAGCAGCCTGACGTTTGACACCAAAATCAAGATGGGCCCTGGACTTAGGGTCAGAATCCTAACTTAAGTCTTCTGACTCTCTCACCTTGAGCAAATCACTTCTTCCCTGAGGAGGAAATACAGAATGGGGTAATCCCAACTTTATAGGAGGTTGTGAGGGTTAAGTGAAATGAAACACTCAGAATGCCTTAAATACTTAAAGACTGCAGGAGCACGTGAACATGACAATGGCCAAGTGGAAACAGGAAGAGAACACTGACCCTAATACTTGCTGAGTTCTATGTTAGTCCATTGATTCATTGAGCACATATACAATGAGCATCTTAGTGTGTGCAGGGCACTATGCCATGGGTCCAGGCAGCAAAGAATAAGAAAAGGCCCTTCCTATGTTCCCTTTTCCCCAAGAACCCACACTCTCCTTACCTGTCTGTCTCCCTCACTAAAGTACGATAAATATTCTAACAGGAATAAGTACTGGGTGCTATCAGGTTCTGTAGGTAGGACACTTTATCCACACCTGGGCCCCAGGAAAGACTTGAGTAGAAGTGTCTTGAATTAGGTGCTAAGGATGAGTCCGAGATAATGAGCTAGAGGGAAGAGAGAACTAATACGTGTGAAATCTAAGAGGCAGGAGCACTCAGGAGCATTCAGGATGGCTAATGAGGGCAGTGGAGGCAGAAAGTAAGAACTGATCAAGTCATGTATGGCCTTATCAGTCAAGTTCAGGAGTTAGGACTTTATCCCAAGTGTAATGAGGAGCCACTAATGAGAAAGGTCATGCTTGTTCCATTATGAAGAATGGACTAAAAAGAACAAGACTGAAAGAGCAAAATCCACTTAGTGAAGATGTAGTGTATATGGAGAAAGATGAATTTGAGGGAGATTTAGGAGACTCTCCAGAATTACAGGATTTGAGGATTGATTGGTTATAGAGAATAAAAAAGAGTCAAGGATTCCTCTCATGTTTCTAGTTTGGACAACCAGTGTACAATGCTACCGTATGTATGGGGCATAACAGGTTGGAGTAGGAAAGATTCTGGTGTCAGCCTGAACATACTGTGTGAGGACTGTGACCCAGCAAAGGGGAGATGTCCCACAAGGGGTTGGGAATATGGACTAAAGATCAGGAGAGACATCTGAGCTGTAGGTGGTGAATTAGGAGTTTACACCTAGAGAGGCCATAGGTGGATGCCATGGGTGTGTTCAGTTCATCCTTGGAGAGAATGTAGACTGAGAAGAGAAGAAAATCTGGTCAAGAACCCCAAGGGTGACCAACACTTAAGGAATGGGCAAAGGAATAAGAATCTGCAAAGAGAGAAGGGAACTAGAAGAGGGAATGGTTTGGGGGAAGCATGTTTCAAAAATAAGAGTGTAATGGACAATGCCCATTATTGCCTAGAGGTCAGGTAAGATAAAGAAAAGAAGTGTCTCTTGGTTTTAGCAACAGAGAGGCCATTACTGACCTGGCAAGGGTAGTTTCAATACAGAGGCAGGGACAGAAGCCAGCTCGCCTTAGGCAGAAAATTGAATGAGCGGTGAGGAAGTGGAAACATTATGTACACTCAACTTATTCAAGAAGATTGATGGAGGTGAGGAGAGGGAAGGTAAATGGAAGGAGACAGAAGATAGAAGAATTTTTGGTTTGCTTTTGAGGCCACCAGGGGAATGTCTGACCAACTCTGGGGAAGTCCAACTCTGACCAAAAGCAGGATATGGGAATTTATGGTTCACGTGTGGAAAATTTCTCCACAGGCAAATGCTTTCATTTTCTCTCACAACCAGTTCTGACTGTTCGTGAAACTTTGCTGGCCTCAGGAGCTTTTAGGGTACTTGGTAAAAAGAATTTTAGAGTGTTTGGTGCTCTCTGTGGGTCTAGATGCTGTGTGTGAGGACTGGGAGAAGGGGACAGAGGTAATTGAATGGACTCACTATAGATGATATAGCTACCCTTTTGAGGCCACCAGGCTTGACTGAGCTGTTTCACATGGAGGTACTGGGTCTGGTTCCCTGGAAGAAAAGTGATTGCCAAGGGATTCTCACTCTTTTCTATCTCTCAGTCTAAATCCTCTGGCAGGAAGATGATGGACTGTCTGAAAGTCTTGCTTCTCAGAAGAACAGAGCTACGGGAGCAAGGAGACTCAAAATTCACCTGGTTCTCTGTATAGAGTTGAACTATATGAAACTGCCATTTCTATGAGTCCAAAAAGGTCAAATATTGGCAATTTCATATGATTCAACTTAACATTCATAGAAACAAACCATCATGTCTGCCTCTCAGAATGCAGGGTGCGCAGTGTGGCAGAGGGGTCACCTGAGGCCCCAGACCTGAGGATGCTGGCATGACTCTGGGCATCCGAGGGCTAAAGCCACATGGGGCTGGGAAGGAAGGAGGGCCCCCAGAAGCACTGGTTGAGGGTGAACTTTGGATTCGAGCCTGGATTGCGGTCCTGGCTCCAGCAGGACAAGTTACTTAGCCTGTCCCGCTGAGCTCTCTCATTCGTAAAATATGGAAAGTAATGGCCACCTCCAAGCATACTGAGAAGATGCAAACTGCTAACACGTATCGAGTGCTTGTCTTCTGATAGGTCCTCTGTTAGACTCTGCATATAAAAGGCCTGACATAGCGCCTGACACAAACTCAGTGCTCTACCCTTAGCTGCTCATCGTGGTTATTATTATTAGTCCAAGGGAAAAGGGGAGCAGATCACCTCCACTCTTATTCTCCCACCAAGTCTTATACATTCCTCTTCTTGCACCTCGCACACACTGCTAGGATTTTTTGACCACATCTGTCCCCATTACTAGCCTATAAGTCCTTTGAGGTCTGAGACCACGTTTTATGACATGGCAGGGCAGGGGAAGGGGGTTAGTTAGCAGGTATGCGAAGGAGGCCGGTGGGATGGATTGTGAGCTTATGAGGTGGAAGCAGGGTAACTCTAGAAAGAGCACTGTCATCTGGTTGGATATTTCAAGGGTAAAAAGTTAGGACGTAGGTCAAGATCTAGAAGGAGGAGAAGGGAGACACAGAGAGCCCAGATTACTTTGCAGAGAAAATGAGACAGGTGCCCTGAGACCTGGGGAAGGACACAGGGATGAGAGCAGACGCCCAGCACGGCAGGAGGAGACGGGCACTGAACAAGTGTAGGCAGAGATTCCTGGGTGGGGAACACCAAAGGATTTTTTTAAAGAAAAGGGATGCCTAAGATTAAATTTTTGTTTTCTGTGACACCTAAAATTATTAACAGTGATTACTTCAGAGAAACAAGACTTGAGATTCAAGTGTAGGTGAAGGGAGTTTTTTTTTCATCTTATAACTTTCCTGAGCGTTGCCCCATCTCTTGTTTTTCCCGAGCACATATTTCTTTTGTGATACATTTAAACGTGGTTTTGCTGTGCAGAACTATAGCCTCATCTCCACCCCACCCCACCCCCCTGATCTGCAATTACACTGCCTGGAGTCAGGGTCACTTTGGGGGGCAGGGAAGGACTTAGTAGAAAAGGGTCACATTCCATGTGGAAGTTGATATAAACTAGAGATAAGGGAAGATATAGGAAAAAGGAGAACTCAGTGGAATTGGAAAATCAAAGCAAAAGACCTAAACATAATCTAGAGATAATCCCCTAGAATTTTCAGAGATATGGTGGATGTAGGAATTGGTTTTCTCTTCCACCAGACATGGAGTGGGGATTAAATCAGTTATGGGTCTGAGTGTGTATGCATGTGTGTGTCTTAACTAAGGGAACAAGAATGCAGATGGGTGGGCCTGGAACCCCCAAGGAACAGCCAGATGGTCTGGGTTTGAATCCCAGTTCAGCCATTTAATCTCCACTAAATTGGGATAAGTTTCCTTAACTGTAAAACAGGGATAATACTTTTAACTGCCTCATAATTTGCTGTGACTTTTAAACAAGTCCATGTAAAGAGCTTAGAACAATGTCTAACACTTAAGGGGCACTTGCTAAGTATTAGTTAGCTATTAGTATCCTGCGTCCTTTCAATCTATTTTCATGGAATGGATAGTCAAGAAAGAGCAGAGGTGCTCATATATCTACAATCAGGAACTCCCATTCCCCCTTGCCTGTGTCTAGTCCATTGCTTCTAGAAGTGAGGTCCCTGGACGGCTTCATTGGCATCACCTGGGAACTTGTCAGAAATGCCAATTCTTGGACCCCACCCCAGACCTCCTGAATCTCCAGGAGATTTTGGTGCACGCTCAAGTTTGAGGACCAATGCTCTATTCCCTCCAGGGAGGCATGCTAATGGGGAGCTTCAGAGTCCCCCCTACAGGGTGGAGGCAGGGTGGAGGCTCCTTAAGTCCTTCCTTATAAGTGCCATCTCAACTATATCCCCCAGGTAGCAGATGTATCCCCGGAAATGATCTCACCAGCAGTCTGATAAGTGGGCCATAGATCCACCCGGGTTTCACTTTATTTTGGCTTTTTTTTCCCCCACCTGTTGCCAGACCCAGTTATTTATCACCTCCCCCTGGAACTGGTTCCCAATTTTCACTCCATCCTGCCTCCTTCAGAAAGAGGGAGGTATCAGTAAGGTCTCTTACAAACATCTTGCCAAGGATTCCTGACACAAAGGGCTTCTTGGACGCTGGGGAAGCTTCTGGTTTTACTAGCCCTGCTCATCCGGTGTTGAAGGACTCAGGCACTTTTCAGGGCCCAGAATCTTGGTTTTCACCATGACATTTACAGAGCAGCTAAGTCTGCCAGTTGAAAAGCATCCAGGGCTTGGCGGGCAGTAATGAGGCTGGCTGGTCTCCAGCAGTTGGCAAACACCGTGGCACATTATATGTCACTGCAGGCTTTGTTTGGTTTTAAATTGGAAAATTGCTAGAGTTATGAAAGCTTACAAATCTTACCTAGAGAGGAAAAAAATATCCCTCCCTTTCTTTTTCTCTGCTTTTCCTCCATGGACTGCTTTACTAGGAAATGACCAGCACCCTATCAAACTCATCTCCCTGCCCCACTCACACACCTATGGGCACCAACAGCCACAGAGCCCACGACCAAGAGCATGTTTCCAGAACTCCTCTTGCTGGTGGGAAAGAATGTGGCACCATTACTAATTCAAAGCAGATCTGACCTAGCTACAGACCCCTACACACATTTTCCCAGGATCCTCTATCTTCCCTTTTTCTTTCCTTCTTAAAAGGAACATTCATGCTTATTTGTATATAAACATCCATCACCAACAGAATCCTAGTCCAGGTCTTAAAACTAGCAGGGCTTTCAAGGGCATTGGGTCTAGAATCTGCTTTCAAGCTGGTAAGTTTCTGCTCCCACCGTACACACGACATAGCTTAATCCAGAGATTAGGTATCAGCCCAAAGTCCTACAGAGAGCAAGTGCGGAGCTGGAACCAGGGCCCCACCTCTTTGCCCTTCCCCCCTTGACCACAGGGCCTCCCTCCATCTGAGATCAGACCCCAGAACTAGAGGAGAGCTTTTCATTCGCTCCTTCCTCTCCAGCTCCAGCCTGGCCTCACGTTTTCTCACAGACAATTTCATCAATATAGTTAATCTGAACGTATCATCACTTTTTTTGTTCAGCCAACTCCCTTCTGCCAGCACATTTCAGCCCTGAAGTTAGGACGCCCCACTCTCTGTGCAAGTGTGAGCCTGTGAGCACCTGCGTGGGGCGATCGGGAGGACTGGCCCTCCTCTTCCATTTGCTGACATTTAGGTCAGAAGTAGGCAGGGTCTTGAATGTTTCAAGAACTGACTCTCATCCAACAGGATTGGAAGCAAATGACTGCCAAGGACACCAGGGCCCACAATTGCTGACCCACTGGGGCTGGAGGACTTGAATTCTAAGAGTGGCTGGGACCTTGACTGTCCTCACTCAGGTTTTTTGTTTTGTTTTAATCCTGGGAGGGGGAAAAAACAAGTCACACTGAAAATTCTCTGGTTAGTATGTGGAACCAGGGGTGACCTCAATAGGCCTGTCTTCATCATTTCCAGCTCTGTGAGATCTGCTTGTTACTAGCTAGGAAGCTGTGTGGGGTGGGGTGAAGGGCCCTGACCTGGCCACACAGCTCTCCTGTGCCCTGGGTGGGAGACGTGACCCTTCTGAACCCCGGCTTCTTCATCTGTGAAACACACCATAGGGCTCTTTAAGGATTAGCTGTAAACAGATGTAAACAACATTTGGTAACCACCAAATACCAGCTCTGTCTCTTCATTCCCAATAATATTAGTGTATTTTTTTCCACTCAAAGGCATTTACATAAAATGGGGGGAGGCAGCCTCTATAATAATAATTTTTAAAAAAGATGCAACTCTAATGGTGGATTTCGGGACCCAGAAACAAGCCCAAGAAGAGAGTAGGCAATGTGGTCACAACAGGCAAGGGACGCTCAATGACAGCACCAGTGCGGAGGCTTAAGGGGCAAAGAGGTGGAGGACGCAGTAACCAAAGTCACAGGGGAGGCAGATGGATTCAATAGCTCCCTCTGTCTTTCTTCTTGTGTGGAAAGGCCCCTGGTTATCACATACCAACTCTGTGGTTAACTTTAGCACGCATTTATTGAGCTCCTACTGTATGCTCTGCCCCAAACCATTGCCAATGTCTTCATTTCCCCTTTGTCCTCTTTCCCAACCAAATCCTACCCCACTCCTTTGTCTCCTCCATCCTATTTGCTCCCAATCTTTCCACCCATACACCAACACTGAATCTCAGCTGCCCCCACTGCTGCCTTGTCTGAATGGACGTCATGAGAAAGGCTGCCCTTGGGACCGGCACAGGGCACAGAGAACACTAGCACAAAAGATTCCATCACCCCCTGAGAGAGATTGGCAGGGAGAGATAGAGGTTATTTCATCTGCTCTTCACCTTCCCACTGAAGGCATTTCCAGAGCATTTCTGGTGACGAAAGAACCAGTCGGGAAGATCTATGACCCTCCTCGCAGCCTTCCTGAGTTGAACAGATTACGTCCAGGGAGCCGCCTCTCATTTCCAACCTAAACCTCAACTGCAGGCAAGTTTTATGTCGAGACCAGGTTCCTTCTAGCCCTCCCAGATGTGCTTCCTCCTTTCAGCCACTTGCATGTTTCTCTCTTTGGAAGGATGAGTGCAGGGGGAAGGAACTTGCTTTAGCATGGGGGAAACTCAAGTCTGTAAAATGTGGCTTCTGGCTCTTAAAATCTTGCCAATAAATGTCAGAAAAACTGTCACTGGCATGTGTGGCAGTTTAAAAAATAAGTGTGGACATTTTGGCCTTGGACTTCGGCACCAGCACTTGTCACTCTGCACCTCTGACATCAAAATGATTGGCATGCCCCAGCCTCTACCATTTAGCTCCAAGTCTGGACAGGGGGCATCATGGTACATCCCACAGGATATCAGAGCCCATATGGGCCCTTAGCAAGGATGGAGTCCAACTTCCCAATCGGGGACCATCTGGCTAGACTGGCCCACCTCTGTGAGTAGGCAGTGAGTGTCCTACACTAGGATAACGTCCTTCGCTGGGAAAAGTAGCTGAGCTACGTGTACACAGTCAAGCTCAAGCTTCTTTGCATGGCCTTCGACTCTGTCCATCTTGCCTCAGCTTCCGCCACTTGCTGCCTCCACCAATACTAAACCCCTCATAGGCCCCCACACTGTTGCCTCCAGGCCTGTGTGCAGGCTGGCCTTGATTGGAATTCCTGTTCCCCCCTCCAGCTACATACACCTGGGTAACTTCTACCCACCAGTGACGATTCAGCTCCGCTATCACTGCCTTTAGAAGCTTGAATACGGCCATGATTATGAATGTGGTGGCCTCCAAAACCAAGCAGACTTATGGTCAAATCTACGTTCATTCTCAAGTCACTTTACCTCCCTAAACCTCAGTTTCTTCGTCTATAAAATGGGAGGAACAACATCAAACTTTCAGGGTTGTGATAAGAGGAAAATGTATAGTGGCTCTCAAATTCAGTAACCATTTTCGTTGTTTCCAGATTTCTCCACTCTGCCCTTCCATCCTAGACTGGGAAGGAGGCCCCTCTCTCTCACTATCCTTTTATGTGTGTGCTACTTTTAAGTCTACTTTACTGAAGTGTAGGTTACAAACAATAAAATGTACCCATTTGATGAGTTTTGACAAATGTAGACACCTGTGCATAACTGTGCACATGGAACATTTCTATCGCCCCTACCCCTGGGCTCAGGCAACCAATGATCTCTTCCTATTGCTAGAGATTATACTGTCTTTCCCAGAGCTTCATACAAATGGAACCATCCACTCAACATAATGTTTTGAGATCCTTTTATGCATCAGTAGTTCCTTATCTGTATGCTTTTAACTCTGTATTATAATTTATCTGATTCTTCCCCTAGACTGTAAGGCCCTTAAAGATTCTATCTTTTTCTTCTTTGGTTCCCAAGTAGGCACTCAGCAAAGGTTAGAAGGAAGAAGGGAGGGAGAAAGTGAGGGAGTTGCCACGGGGATTGGCCAAGATCTTGGCTGCAACCTTGCTTACTGTCCACCCCTGGGAGGGAGTACTCATGTTCCCAACAGGACCCCATCTGCAAACACTTACAGCAGCCAGTCCACAGCCACCAGCAGGCTGATGTCCTCCGTCGGCAGGCCCACAGCCGTCAGAATGAGGAGCATGGTGACCAGCCCGGCACTGGGGATACTGGCGGCGCCAACACTCGCCAGCGTGGCCGTGAGGCTGTGAGAACAGAGAAGGCCAGGTCATGGGAAGAGAAAGAGGCCTTGGCAAAACCATCCCCAGCAATTTTAAGCTCTAATTTTCCCGGCAGTCGTAAAGTCCTTTTCCCTCCCAAGGAATAGAGAAATCTGGAGTACCAAGACCCTGGAATGAGGGTCTATTTGGATTCTGCTCAATAAATTCATGGATTGGAACCTTATCCCCATCATGACATCCAATTAGCCTAACAGATCACAGGGCTCAAATAAGGTAAGCGTGGCTCTAAAGGCAGGCAAGGAAATGTTAAAGAAGAAAAACAAATCACCCTTAATCCTCCCGCGGGAACACCGCCGCATTCATTTCTGCTTACGTCCCTATGTCTCTGCGAGCACCAGAGACTTCTGGACTATGTGGCCGGAGTGTGAGGGGGCCACTGCCAATGTTAACATGAGAAGTCAGAACAGCAAATATCCAGACCCAGTGGAGTGGACATCAGGGGAACAAATCAACAGATTCCAAATGACATTCCACCATGGGCTGGAAAATACATTATTCAGAAAGAGGGTGCCGAGCAATGACAATGAAATAACAGGAGGTTTTCTTCTTGAAGCATTTCATCATTTGCTTTCCAAGCCATGCCAAGGGCACACCAAGCGCCATGTTGAAACTATCTCTGGAAGAGAGTTCAATCGAGGGCTCAGGTGCCCCGTTTAGGCACTGGGGTCCAGCAAAGGCTACTGACCTTTTTTCCCTCTTTTCTGGATGCCATTCATGAAAGCTGTCATTTCTAAATGGAAGGACGCTTCAGAAAATATATATTCCTAACATGCTTTTGTGGGTGCTGAAAAGAAAAGGGGGGCTGCTTTCTTTGTAGTTATACAGTTCTGGAGTTTCTGGAATAGGTCCTCTGGCTCCAAACTGAGAATTGGTCTCCCCAACCAGTTTAACCAAGTCCAGACCATTGGTGTGACCAAGCACAGAATTCTGGGTTGGAAGGGACCTGAATTTATCTCACATATGAGGAAATGAAGCCTCCAGGAGGTTTTGTGGTTTGTGCTGTTTACCCATGTTGCCATCCTTCCCAGATTTAGGCCTGTCCCAGAAAAGACACCTCCCCTAGGTCAGAGCTACAGGACCCGTCTATGCTCTTCCTTTGCCCCCCTAATTAGGAGCTGGTGTGGGGGTTTAGAGAACTCCATTTTCCTCAGATCCATCTGGGTCACAGGAGGGGAGGAGTGTGTGGTGGTTATCACTGAAGGTTCTGGAGTTTAACAACCTGGTTCAAATCCCAGCTCTGCCACTTATTAACCACATAACTTTGACCAACTTACTTAACCTCTATGTGCTTTCACTTCCTTATCTGTAAAAAAGGAGATGATAATGCTGTCTCACTCATGGGGTCCTCAGGAGGTAATAAATAAAAAAGCACTTAGAAGAGGCTGGGTACATTGCACCCTCCAAAAAAATGTGAATTATTATTATCGGGAAATCTCTAAAGAGTGAGGCTGCTCTGCAATGAAAACTTCCCTAAAGCCCCAAGAGCTGGAAGGTGGGAATTCTCAGCCATTTCCCCTACGTGGACAGAACACCAGGGAAGGGGAACTTCCCAAGTTCCAATGACCTTGGCCTCGGCCGTTTTATTTACAACATCAGTTGCTTCTGTTATGAGTCACTCTAACACATCTCTTTGCACTGTGGCCACGATGTCTGGTTACCTCTTGGTTGTGGGAAATAAAATCCTATAAAGAGAAGGCTTCCTGGCGGTTGGCTCCCCCTCTGGTCCTCCATCCCAATCATATCCTCACCCTACCGTGGGCAGAGTGTCTGGAATTCTAAGGACTGCAATAGCTTCCTGTGCAGTGAGCTCCCCTCTGTGCCTTTGTCCCTTCCTGCTTTTCCTGTCCTTCCACTCCCCTGGCTCACTTTTCTAGGGCTGGTTCTTGGGTGCTGTGCAAGGCACTACGCACCGTTATCCCAGCAGAATCTCACAGTACCCCTGGGGGTACACGTGGAAGCACCTGCTTCCCACATAAGGGAACCATGCACTGGATGGGTGAAGAGACAGGGTCACGCGGCTTGAACACAGTCTGCTGGGATTTGAACACTTGTCTGCTTGATTCCAATGCCATGCCAGCTCTTGATGTCCCCTGATCCCTCCCCACAATGAAAACTCTATCAATTAATGAATCCCAATCACCTGGCCACGGGTCCCTTCTCCCATCTCTAAATTCTCATCTAATGGTGTGAACTTAACGGGAAGCGTGGTTGCCATCAAGGCCAAGAATTCAGGGACCAGAATCATCTTTGCTTGGCTTCAAAAGAAGGGGCTCAGTTAAGGAGCTATGTTCGTCTTTGAGTTCTAAAGCAAGGGAGATTGGCAGTCTCACATGCAGTCTGTTAGGACGTGATTTAGAATGCTTGACACTCTGACTGAATAACATCACGGCACTCGCTACGTCCCTGTCACATCTTTCTCCCATATTCTAGGAGTATTGTATTTTACTGAGCATAAATAACAGTAATAATACTGGTAGCTAACATTTATTGACAGGTGACTACGTACCAGGCACAATACTCTCAACCTCCCTAGAATGTGTGATTATTGTCCCCATTATACAGATGAGGAAACTGAGGCTCCCATTGAGTACTGCTATGGACTGAGTTGTGTCTCCCCAGAATTCCTCTGTTGAAGCCCTAATCTCCAATATGATGGTATTTGGAGATAGGGCCTTTGAGAGGTAGTTAAGTCCTGAAGGTGGAGCCCCCATGATGGCATTAGCGCCCTGATAAGAGGAGATATAAGAGAGCTTGCTCTCTCTCTCCACCCACCAAGGAAAGGCCCTGTGAGCAAACAATGAGGAAGTGGTCATATGCAAGCCAGGAAGAGGACATTCACCAGAAGCCAAACCTGCCGCACCTTGATCTTGGACTTCCCAGCCTCCAGAACTGTGAGAAAGAAATGTCTGTTGTTTGAGCCATCCGGCCTATGGTATTTTGTTATAGCACCTGAGCTAAGACAAGTTCCTACTTCATAGAGCGGCTGTGAGGATTAGGTAAGTTAATATATGTAAGTAAGTGCGACCTTTAAGTTTATGGAGAAGCAATGTGTTTTTTAAGACCTCTTGGGAAAGTGTCCATTCCAAGTTTTTTAAATGATGAATACATATGGTAAAAATAACTTTAATAAAAACAAAAATATTTGCTATTTATTTGTAATAAAACGTTTTATTTTACTTATTGTGTGTGTGTGTGTGAGGAAGACCAGCCCTGAGCTAACATCCACTGCCGATCCTCCTCTTTTTGCTGAGGAAGACTGGCCCTGGGCTAACATCCGTGCCCATCTTCCTCTACTTTATATGGGACGCCGCCACAGCGTGGCTGACAGGCAATGCGTCGGCGGGCGCCCGGGATCTGAACCCGCGAACCCCGGGCCCCCGAAGCAGAGCGCGTGACCTTAACCACTATGCCACCAGGCCAGCCCCTTAAAATGTTTTATTTTGTATTAATGAATCTTTTCCTTCTGGTAGTTCATCATTTCTGCCATTATCTCCTGGAATGCTGAAGGGAACATATTTTACTGAAAGAAAAACTGGATCCAGAGTCAGCCAATGCCAGCCGTGCTGGCCCGTTACTAATGGCGTAGCCTTGGACAAACTGCCATGCCCCTTGAAGCCTGCGCTTCTTCATCTATTAAATGGGCACAGGAATAAGTGCCTCACAACATTGCAAGACTGTTAAAAACCGAATAATATCCAATTTCCAAAGCAATTTCACATGTGCGATACCAACAGAAGGCATTAGTGTGAGCCTGCTTCGTTCCTGTCACAATCTCTCCCTTTGAGACGCCAACAAGCCCCCTTCTCTGTTATCTCCTTCGGCATTTTTCCACCAGGAGAACTGACATCCAAGTGGCCTCCAGGAAATGGAGTTAGTGGAAGGCGATACACGAAAAGGTGGTTTCGGCGCTTCACCCATCCACTTCACTCACCTCACGGTCACAATCTGGCCTCCATCCAGGACAACACCGTTCATCTGGGCGATAAAGATGGCAGCCACCGCTTCATAAAGGGCTGTCCCGTCCATGTTAATGGTTGCTCCGACTGGGAGGACAAATCTGGTCACGCGCTTATCAATCCCCAGATTTTCTTCCAGGCAACGGAAGGTGACAGGCAAAGTTCCAGCACTAGGGGACAAAGAAAGGGGAGAGAAACAAGAGTTATGTCCACTTTATTATTATTTTTTTAATGTTTATTCCAATGCAAGTCAACAAAGTTTTCAGGGTTTTTTTTTTTTTTTTTTGGTAAGGAAGATTGCCCCTGAGCTAACATCTGTGTCCATCCTCCTCCATTTTGCATGTCACCGCCACAGCATGGCTTGTGGAGACATGTGTGCCTGGGATCTGAACCTGCCAATCCCAGGCCTCCAAAGCAGAGTGCAAGAACTTAACCAGTATGCCACCGGGCCAGCCTCATGTCCACTTTAGAGAAGCACAGACTGGAATGCCACCACAAAGGTTTTGTTCTTTTGTTCCAAACAAGCAATGTGAATGCAAAAAGCAGTGTCTGGAGCCAAATTAAAAACCAGCAATTTGGAGGCTCAAATTCAATCTTATTAAGATGCTAATAGGTAGCAAAATATGTTTGTTGGTTCTGGTTTTTGAGATCTACTCAGAGGTTCAAGTTCTCTTTTCCTTTTGGTCACTGTTTCTATCCTGGATTAAATATCGAAGGTCATCTGATTGCCCACATTAATTGGGCTGCAAAAAAAATAGTCAGAAAAGAATCAGCTGTCAACAGTGAAATAGAATGAGGAATTTTTGAATGACCCATAATTTCATGCTAGAAATGCTGTTTCCAACAAAATGACTACATGGGTTGCGTCCAGTCCCTGGGAATTGCCCTGAGCTGGGCCTGCTAATTTAGAGAAAGCTGGACAAACATGTTAAGCACATTTAGCCTGAACTCGAGCTTCTAGAAATTCACTGGGGATCTTCACAGACAGTCCAACTCCCTGATAAATGGTCACTGGCCAACTCTACAGTCTCTCCAAAGACATACGGCAGAAAAGTTTGTGCTCTGTTGCTAATCAAAGACCCAATATGGAGTGATTTCACCCCACTCCTCCGAGGCGTGGGATGGAATTTACAACCACACGACAGAACCACAGGCCAGAACTCCTGACACGTTCACAAGTCTTCTATAATAGGAGAGCTGGAAGGATAAGGGACGCGAAGGCCAGAATATTATTTCCATGTGGCTAGAGGTGCATGAGGAGGCAGGTGGATCTGCTTCAATGCTTACGTGGAAAGCAGTGCACAACACTCACACTGCCACGGGAGTGCTTTGTGGTCCGTTTTCTTTCTATTTTTTTTTTCTATTCAAACCTTAGCAAAGTGAATTGGGAAACCTCCAGTGCAGACAGCACTTTCTTCTCTCTTGCACTTCCAGCCCTAGTCATAGCTCCCTCCTCCTACTAGTCAGAACTAGGGCTCCAGCCAAGCTGGACAAAGACACTTGCAGATGTCTCAGTTTCTCAGAGAGTGGGAGAGGACCATCAGCTTCAGGGAAGCTAAACGAAATGCAGATTCCAGGCTTTGCTCAGAACCAAGGAACCAGAAGCTCTAATGTGAGGGTCGCCTAAGTCTGCATCTTATCAAACCACTGACCATAAGCTCCTAGTAACAACCTTAGGGAAGCCAGAGTCATCTTACTGGAACATTCTTTGTGATTTCAGGTCAGGAGTCTGTCTCATGCCTCCTCCTTGGTTTTAGGTAGGGAGAAGTGAATGTTTGAAGACCTCTCATTACTAAAACCTTATAAACCCAGGGAGAAAAGTTGGGGTCCAGCCTCGTTCGCACACGGGGGTGCCATCATACCTGGCTTGCTGCCCCAGCTGTTTTAATGAGAGGTTAGTGTCCCTTTATTCCTCTCACCCCCATACCTCCCTCACCCCGCCCTTTCCTAGGACCCCTTTGAAGGATTTCCAGGACACCAGGACTGGTCTGAAACGGTTGCTCAGCCATGGTTGGCCGCCGGCATTCTCAATGGTGTGAACGTGAGGACACTTCTGGGAGGACTGGAATATGCTGATTATTATTATTGCATTCATTTTCCCAAAATGTTATCAAAGGGTCTTTAGACAATTAAATAGATTGGGGAAAATAACTGGTAAGGCACGAAAATATTCTCAGTTTCTCTACTGGACAGGCTTTGCAAATTAAAAATCCGTTATCCACCCAGCCAATCCAAACTGGGACTTGAGAATTTTAACTCTTTCCTGTGTTGACAGGCCGACAGTCCATCATCATTTTCTTGGCTCCTGACTCAGTGGTCATGTGACAGTCTTAAATGTTGCTAATAATAACTACTGGATACTTGAGATTCTTCTTGTCTCCCCCAGATTAGTTTTAACAGTATGCACTGAAGTCAGAGAGATGCAAAGAGGTATGTCCCAGGCTGTCCCCCCTCCATCCATCCTCCCTGACACCAGCCTCTGTGCCCATTGAGAAAAGGAGGTCAACTTTCCTCCACATCTTCGTTCAGTCCAAGGTCCGGGGAGGAAGAGAGCATATTTAGCTGGCTGTCCTCGTGCTTTGTGTTTTTTTCTCTCTAGTCATAATGGCAAAGTTAATTCTTAGTATGTGACTCCTGCCACATTGACTTTATCTTATAAAGTTTTTTTTTTTAAAAAAGGAATTTTTTTCCTTAGAAAAAGGAATTCCAGATCCAGGCAAAAGTCACATTCTAGTCAAAAATTAAAACCACTTTTTTTCCAAATGAAATACAAAGTAAGGAAGAGAAATGGATCATTTGTGGCTTTGGCTGGATAACCCAAGCATTTGTCAGATTTAAACATGAATTTGGGCCATCCATATGCCTTTAAGATTTACCTTGTCTTATAAAGGTACTGGAATAATTGTCTAGTCATTCAAAGAAAAGATAATCATAATATTTTTGAAATAATTTAAAGATTAAAACCAGAAAAGTATTAGAAGAAAATATAAAGTAATATTTCATAATCTTTGGTGGAGAAGATGTTCCTGAGCAAAATCAAAATTCTAAATACTAAAGGAAAATACTGACAGCTTCAACAACGTACAAATTAAAAACTTCTAGAGGCAAAAAGCACTATAAATTTTTAAGACAAATAAGCAGAGAGGGACATTACCTGCAAGATGTGACACACGAGTTAGTATTTTTACACGAAAAGAGTTGAAAACCAATCAGGAAAGGATGAATACCCCAACAGGAAATTAAGATCACAAACAATTCACAGGGTGGGAGAGGGGAGGGAAGGATGGTCAGTAAGAATACAGAAAGATGTTTCCCCTCACTAGGAATCACAGAAATACAAATTCAACGAGATCATTTTTCACCAACAGATTGGCAAGTATTAAAGTGACTGATACTATCCAATGCTGGTGAGTAGACAGAGAAAGGCACACTCTCACACCCAGTTAGTGGGACATAAACAAATGTACTTTTCTGAATGGCAATCTGGTGATATGATCTAAAACCGTCAATGTGCTTACTACTGGACTCAGAAATTCCACTTCCAGAAATTTATCCGGAGGGCATCATCAGACAACCTTGCTCAGATGTATTTGCAAGGGTGCTTGTCACAGCCCTGTTTAATAGACATGCCTTAAATGTTCATCTTGGGGTGGGGGTGGGGTTGTATTTTAGTACGTACAGTGTACTACCACACAATTTTAAAAACAGTACAAAGATCTATATTGATAGATATTACTTTCATGGTGTTGATCAGTGAAAAATAGCAGTATACAATATCTATACATAGTAGAACTGGAAGGGTATATAACTGTAAAGATTAACGAAAAGGTTACTACCAATTATCACTGGGTAACAGAATAACTGGTGATGTTCACTTTCTTCTTCAAAACTTTATTCACTCTCTGAATTTTTCACAATGAGCAAATACTATACACATAACCAGAAAACAAAAATAAAACTAAACATGATGGTTTTTATTTTTGAAAAAAAAAGGATTTACTTTTTCTCCAAAGAGAGAAGATCTTTATGGATAAAGACACTGAGACCAAGAAGGAATAAGAAATTTTGGAGTATTTCCCTTCATCTTGGGAAACTTTTTGCAGAATCTAGATCCCCGGGACTATATATTTCAGCTTTTTCTGAAACCTCACATTCTACTAGTACCAAATTCTGATTGATTTGCAAGAAGGAAATGTAATTTGGCTCCCCAGGTAGTCACCACTACTGGCCTGTTAGGTCACCGAAGGAAAACGTGAATGCCTGTTCAGGAGCCTTGGAACTGCAGTCACCATGTGTCACGAGCGGCCACCTCACTGGCAGTGTGTGGTCATGGGCTCGGCAACAAGGACCTGTGACTGCAGAGATAACACTGAGCTATGGGCTGCAGAGTTTGCTTGCTCCCTGCCACCTGCTTTATGACCTCAGTCTTAGTTTTGTGACCCAAGGACACATGTACAGAAAGACAATTATTGCAGGCTGAAAGAATAAAATTCCTTTAGTCTTTGAAATTCTAAATTGCTGGGTGTTTCTTATGTATTTGTTTGTTTCTGCTAACTTCAGTGCAAGATGACATCTAAAACAAAATATTTCTCTCTGCCTGTCTCTGGAGCCTTCATTGGCTTCTGGGGCACTGGAACTAGGGAATGAAGAAGGAGCTGACTCTTAGTCCACGTCAAGGCAAATCTATGCCAACCTGATCTCAAAATCAACGGAGCAGCATGGTCCATTAGAGGTTCACGCAGAGGTCAAAGACTTGACTGACTTCTGGTTTGTTTGAAAAATCTTACCTAACATTCCATTTACCCTGCAAAAGCTCATTCTCCTGTTTTTGAAAAATTATTCCAATAGAGTGATATTTTGTGACAGCATTTTTCAGATCACTGGTGAGAGAATTTCTTAAATAGAATAACATCCTGTTACACCCTTTTGGAAAACATTTAAAACTAAACTAATGCTATATGTGGCAAATAACATCCATTCATCTGGGAAATTTAATATAAGATCATATTTCCAATGCAGTTGCATACCAGCAAAGATATTCATCAGAAAGCTCAGAAGTTCCTGGAAGGAGCCAAAAATACAAAGCATTCACCTTTTTCAAAAATATTTTAATAACATGTGAAAAGTGTTCTCATTGAGCTTTGTGATGGGAGGGTTTTGAAAAAGAGGAATTGGCAAAGAGGGCAAAAGAGTGAGCAGAGAGAAAGGTGATTTCTTGTGTTCTCTACCTGGAAGCGGTACCCAGGGCAGTGATCCAAGCTTGGAAAATGCCAGCAAAAAAGGAGAAAGGGTTTTTCCTGGTAACTAGAAAGTAAATCAAGGGGAGAAAGATGCCCCCGTGGATGATGAGGCCCACAATCACCGTGACCATGTACATCCCCAGTTGCCTAGCAACCACTTCTAAGTCCTTGATTGCAATGATCTTTCCACAAATTAGGCAGGCGATACCCAGGGGAGAGTACCTGAAAAACATAAAAGAAAAACAAAGCATTGAAGAGATCATTACGGGATTCAGAACTTCCATCTGGGCCCTCCCATTACTGCACCCTGAGGAAAACCCTTCCCATTTCTGTACAAAGAGTTTTGCTGAATGAGGTCATGAGATGCAATAGACACTGTATTTTACTTTGGACCAACCACATTATCTGAAATCTGTTCTGTGGATCAGGTGGCCCCACTCTGACGAAAAATCCAGGGGCAAATTTTGTTGCTCAGGTGATTTTTAGGAACAGCCAAGACAAGTTTTACCATCTCTCAGGTAAGCACCAAGCTAAAAGTTGAGAGACACACAGGTTACATATTTGAGAATCTTGTTTGATTTCTCTGTTCCACGGCTCCCTCCTTGAAAACTGGGAATAAATTTTGAGTTTCTCTGAAAGCTTATTCAAGTTTCACCAAGCTATCAACTGGTGTCTGTAAATTTACTTTGTTTCTGCCTTACAAGATAGAAAATACATTAAAATGAGAGAGAGACCTGCCAAAACAAGAAAACCGTCTGAGCCAAAGAGTACATTGAGAGAAATGTGGTTTGATTACTTCTAAGTCTGAAAGGACCTCTCTCCATACTTACTCTAATGATAATGCTGGCTACCATTCATCGTGCCTCAAGCAATATGGTGGGAGCACCACACACATCGCCTCATTTCATTCTTACCACAACCCTAAAATCTAGGTATCATTATTCCTATTTGGCAAATGAGGAAATTGAGGTTCAGAAAAGTTAAATAACCAGCCCAAGACCACGAAACCAGGAAGCAGGAGAAGAACGATCTCAGATCTGTGAAATTCCAAGACTGGGTTTTTTTCCCCTTCCAAACCACAGCACTTCTCCTTCATGAGCAATTGTAGCTCTTTGTAGACAATTTACCATATGCCAATTTATCCTATGTAAGCTTATTTTTATTTCTGTATTAGTATTATTTTATGGACAGCTTGGAAACAGTTTCCTGTTGTCCTCACTCTTGAGTAAGCTAACCATGTTCTCTCTCATCGTGGGTGTATTTTTTGCCTGTTTGGCAATATCCCTTTTTTATCGCCCAATCTGGTGGTGTTGGAGCATGAACTTGTTCAGCCTGTGACACTTTCTGACTGAAATGAAAATATTTGTGGGAAGGTTGATACCTTATTAAGCGTTATGAACACATTTGAGAAAACCGCTGTGGGGAAAATGAAGTCTCCGGATAAGGCTCCCAGCCGGGGTTAAGGGAATCAGGAAAGGGAGAGGGACGCTGACCAGATTTGGTTGTTCTGCGGTTGTGCCTGGAGTAAGCCCTTTCCTGGGTTAAAGAAAAGCTGTGAGGAGTAGATGACAGTCATAGACAAAATTACGTAAGACATGGAACTTGTCCAGCCACTTACCAGCTATGTGACCTCGCTTAGTGGCATCTTCCAATTTTACAGATGAGCACGTCAAGGCTTAAGGAGGCTAACTCCAACCTCATGGGGTTGCTACAAGGATTACATTTTTGAACATGCATATGTATGCTCTGTCAACAATGCCTCCCTGACCCGTCAGCACCGTTAGTTCCCTGACTCCTGGCAAAGGAAACCCTCGTATGTTCTGTTTTCACACATATACCCCATGTCCTCTCATCACCCATGCTTAATGAGTCAAGTCTGAGTTAGCGAGGCTTTCTAAAACGTCTCATAGGCTACCGCCACCCAACTGCGGATGTTTTTATGAGCACTATATTTTCTCAGGAGGAACCTTCTCCTGAAAGAACTGACACTAATTAGTTAAAACATTAGCCTAACTGCTTTCTTCCCTGAGGAGCATCTAGCCTGTAGCCTCCACTTATCCTTTCCCTGGGGTGAAGGCTGGCCAATGTTTGAGGGCTGCTTCCACAGGCATTAGGGAGCCATGTTGTCAAACCCTTGGCTTTCCCGCCATTTTACATTTTCTCCTGCTGTCCCCATAGTCACAACATCTCATAGATCAGCAGGGCAGTCTCAGGGGCCAGCACTTTGTTCACTGGGATTGTAAATAACTGAGCAGAATGCATCTTCCAATAAAGTCAACAGGCATTTATCTTCATAAACCAAGAGATTAATGTTTTCCCAAGTACCAATCACCCTTTAAAGATGTCCAGAAGAACACAGATACGAGCTGTTTTGGGCGCCATTCAATTTTCCTGGTCTTTTGAGAAGCAATTTGTAGAATGGAGAGAAAATGTTTTCAGGGCTTTTTGCCAAGGAAGCCCGGCAAGAGAGCCCCCTGGAGAACACATCTGAACCTCAGCCAAATGGATTAGAGAGGTAACAGGTTACCTCCGGAGCACGCAGCTGGCAGGAAGAAACATGAGTTCCCACTCTAAATGGAGAGTATTAGTCAAAGGCCATAGGTTAGGGTAAATAAATAGGGCAGGCAGGGGCCCTACTTAACCCAAACACCTTGGTCTCCAGGATGAGAATGAGCATTAATTAGGAAAAGGAAAGAGCCTTTGTTCTATGATGCCTTTTACATCCCTTCCCTGCACCTGTTTTCAAAACAAGTAGCTTAAGCCTCCACTCGGGCTCTGGAGCTTCTGAGTTCCCGGGTTTCCATATAATGAATTATCTCATTGAAAATGACACTCCATGGAAAAGAAAGGGCAAATGCCCAGGGTTTGGGATGGATCCCAAGAGAACTCAGAATTGGAAGACTGTCAATAAAGAGTTAAACACACATCCCAAGAGTTACCTGAAGGTGCTGTCTGTTCTTAGGCTCAGGAAGAAAGACAAATCTCTATTTTCCCCAATCCAATTAGGGAGAGGTATTCTGGCTGTCCAAGGAGTGACTTTCGCTGTGAGTCACCATATGTGGCTTAGAACTTTTCATCAGAATATTGTGAAAATCAGCCATAGAATCTTCAGGCTTGTAACCCTCCAGGGACTTCCTTCTATAAATAAATAACTCATCACAGTGGCCTACAGGGCCCTGTGGGATCTGCCTCTCCAACTTCTCCACCTCCACCTCTACAACTTCAGGGCCTTCCATCCCCCTCTCGCCAACCAGACTCCAGCCACTCCTTCGTCTGACACTCGAAAATCTTTCACTTGCTCTTTCCTCCCCTGGAAAATTCTCCTCTCAATTCTTCATGGAGCTGCCTCCCTCTTATTCTTCAGGTCTTCTTCAAAAGTCACTTTCCCTGACAGACTTTACTCCCTACTTCCATCCACCCATCACTCTCTATCTCCTTTCCTGTTTATTGACTTTGTAGCACTGATTACTCTCTGAATTCTTATTTGCTTCCTTTAATTTTTCCCTCTCTCCTTTCGCTAGAATGTAAACTCCATGACAGCATGAATTTTTCTCTGTCTTATTCACCATTGTATCTCCAGTGCCTAAAATCACCAGTTACTGGCACAGAAGAGATGCTCAAAAAATATTTATAGAAAGAATGGATGGATGGGTGGGTGGATTGATGGATGGAGGGAGGGAGGGAAGGAAGGAAGGATGATTGGATGGACGGATAGATGAATGGATGGTGGTGGATAACTGAGAGGGAGAATTGGAAGAGTGGGCAGAGATTTCACTTTTCACTTTATGTTTCTATAGTGGTTAGATTATAAAAAGTTTTACTTTCTGTTTAAGTTTTTAGATTCTGAAAAGAAATGTTTTAAAGAACTTTGCAAAAAATGAGGATATGAAAATCACACTAAAATTAAGGTTTTTCTTTTTTGATGCATCAGAGGGCTGTGCAGACTTCTTAAGGAATTAAATAACACAAAGAAACAAAGGATTGAGTTGATGATAGTAATGATGGTCACAAAATAACAATAATAATAATACTAACTTGTGTGAAGCGCTTAGACAGGTCCTGACACATAGGAAATGCTCTGTGACTACTGATCACAATCTCACTTCATTCTCCCAACAACCCTATGACATGGATTCTGTGATCAACCCGTTCTCCAGATCAGGATGTTGGGGTTTAGAGTATGTCTAACTCACCTAAAATCACACAGCTAGTAATAGGAGGGTCCTGGATTCAGTGCAGGCTGAAGTCAGACAGAAGTTGAGTAAGATACACTTCCGTACAACTCCCGTCACTTAGGCTGTGCCACACTCGGCAAGTTAAGCTCTGTGTCTAGTCCCTCATATGGAAAACAGGGCTTACAAAAGTACTATTTGTTCAGTGCCATTGTGAGGAATAAATGAGTCACTGCATGTAAAGTAATTGGAATAGTATTAAGCATGTAGCAGGAATTTGGTAAATCTTAGTTATGATAAATGTATAATAAAAATGATAATTATCTGCTCAATAATAAATGGGTAGAGCACAGTTACCGAAATAGTACTGAGTATATAGCAAGAATTTAATAACTGTAAGTTATCATTTAAAATAATAATTATTAGAATAACAATAATTTCCTCAATGTGATATTATTATTATTATTATGCTGACTACCACATAGAGAAGGATACAAAAGAACTCTGATTATTTAAGCTTTGAGGGGTCACTTAAAGAGTCATTGGCGGTTTGATCCAGAGCCTTCTCACACACATCGTTATCAAATGCCGATGCTGACAAGGCAGCTAAAGAATGACAGAAATGTGTAGGGTTGGCCTCTCATGCCATGTAACACCCTCCTGAGTGTTTGCCTAGATGAGGTAACTGCACAGCTGTCAGAAATCCTCCCGTAGGTCTTATTCCTGACTCACAATTGCTCTTCATCTCCCGGGATATGATGCTAAATCTTTAGGAGTTTTGGTTCAGTGAATAGGAAACTTCTTGATCCACACCACCCTCCATCCCCGGGGAGAAGGGAGGCTACACTTTATCCCATGACTCATCTGATTTTCTAGAAGATTCCCTTTCCTTCAAGGGCTCAGTGGAAATAACATTGGCACAGATGAAGGAAGAAACTTTCATATATTGCCCAGATCACTGGCATCATAATGCAGAAATATGAACTGCATATTTAGAGCAAGGATGCTCACTCTGCTAGAAATTCTTGGAAACAAGGGTAGACCCTAATGTTTAATAGCAAGAGGCCTATTCCACTTTATGTATTATCATTTATTATACTCTCAGCAGGCTCAGAACAGATATAAAAGACTTTAAACATATTTTTTTACAACATTACTATGTGTGTGACTTTAAATCTTCACACAAAAGAAATATTCAGAAATCTAGCGTTGCCTGGGAAGTTGAAGAATCAGTCCAATAATGGAAACGAACACATTATTTGACTGGCATGCTTTCCATGTTTTAGAAGTACAATAAAGCGATGATCTGAACAAGCCAGGTCTATTAAATATGGTTCATGAACTCAGAAGGAACACTTCTTCATTCAGACCCTGGGGCCTTCAGCTAAACCCATCATTCCTGAAGTTTTGGTAAGAATTTACTACAGGCACATCACTATGTTTGGTTCTGTGGAGATTAAAAAAATAAGAAGGGATTTTTGCCCTTGTAAGGTGGGAGTGGGGGCCAAAGAAAGGAAGTAGAGAGAAAGAAGGTAGGATTTCAGTGGAAGGCACCATACAGAAGTGGGAAAGGATCAGAGGAGGATTGGGGAAGAAGGTGGGTAGGACAGGAACATGAAGACATGGGGAATTTGTAACCCAGAATTCTTGCGGCAAAAAGAACACCAGTGTGGTTTGGTCTAATAGCAGTTTTATTTTTTTTCTAGGCAGGCGTACAGGACCACCGTAGGGCTCTGAAACAAATGCATGCAAAAACCTTTCTGTCTGACAGATATAGGACGCTAGAAGTCACAGATAGTGACTGAAGGTGGCACAGCCTCCTCGATGAAGGAGTGACACTCATGGTCTCCTGGGCTACCCAAGATTTCAGAACCGCTGACCACAAACACACACAAAATGAAGTGGAGACAACACTGATTAGATGATTCAGATGGAAAGAACCCACCCTCTTACACATCAAGGACTTTTATATCAGTATGAACTCCGGTTTCTCTCTCTCTAGCTATATAATCTTAGGAAGTTAATTCACCTTCACGAGCCTCAGTTGCCTTTTCTGTAAAATGGGAACAATAATGCCATCTTTGCAGGGTTGTTGGGATTACTTGATGGATGTTAAGCACCTATCACGGCTTTTGGCAGATAAAAGGAAATCAATAAATGATCACTTTTATTATTATAATGATAGTGATGATGTTAAAGAATCAAGAGTCAGTGTCTTTGGACCAGAGTTTTCTCTTCTGTAAAACGAGACAGTGGGACCAGATTTCCAAGAGCACTTACAGTTCTAATATACCTCCACGATTTCACTTTCGCTTGCATGGCCTGAGAATGGCCTCTTTCTTCCTCTGTATGAGTCATGAGTGACCCAGATCTAGGATGCATTGCTTTGGGACACCAGAATATGGGAGCCATGGTTCTTCCACACACCTTGGGTCAGGCCATATCCCTGCTACCTTGGGTTTATTTTAGTATTTCCTGATACTGCTCAGTTTCAGTATTATTGATTGGTTTTTCCAGCTTGTCTCTCTCTCTTTTTTTTTTTCTTCCAAGGCATGAATCAGCAAATTTTCTATGTAAAGGGCCAAACAGTAAATATTTTAGGCTTTGCAGGCTACACAGTCTTGGTCAGAACTACTCAACTCTGCCGTTTAGCACAAAGGTAACCCTAGACAATATGTGAAGAAATGGGTATGGCTATGTTCTAACAAAACTTTATTGAGGGGCACTAAATGTGAATTTCATGTAATTTTTATGTGTTGTGGAATATTAGTCTTCTTTTTTTTTTCAGCAAAATAAAAACAAAACCCCTACTTAACTCACAGTCCATACAAAACAGGTGGCAAATAGGATTAGACCCACAGGCCATGGTTTTCTGACCCATTTTCTAGGAGAAGCTCCAAAAAAGAGAATTTCATCCCTTCCTCAAAGTCTTTCTGGAGAGCCCTTTACTTGGTCCACACACCCCCACCCTTTCCTGCTGGGGGCTCCAGCATCCTCTGGAGACCCCAAGAGCTTCTCACACCCCCACCACAATGAAGTGAAAGCTAGCCCACTTACCACATGATCATGATCACTAACTTCATGACGATCTCATTCAAAATGTTGAAGAATTCCACCATCAGCTTGGCCTGCTCGCCCATCTTCCCCATGGCAATGCCAAAAGCAATGAAAAATCCTATCAGACCTGTTGGGTGAATCACATTACACAGAGGACAAATGATAAAGTATGTGTTTCTTCTCCCTCGTTCTTTACCATTCCTGACATACAGAGCCATGTTCTCGCTGTCTGTTACCCTATGAATTATGCATTAAAAGACAAAAGCATCATATATCACACTGAAAGTGCCTTTCCCCGGATAATTACAGCTTTCCTTAACATTTTCCAGAGACCAAGTCGAAGCTTAAGTACTGCTAGTTCCTTGAAGAAAATGAACTCATTTTCATTCCAAACTAAAAAGTACTCTCTTCTCGCTCCTCCTCACTTATGAAATCATGTGTCAGTAGATTCCATGAGTACACAGATTAATGAAGGAAGGCTTGTTGGGACTTGGGGATTATCATGCAAACTTTGGAGCCAATATTGGAATAGCAGAGACCAATTAGCCAGTAAAGACTCTGCCAGCGTTATGTCTATATTGGTTTGGTGTCACCCCAAATTAACTCATGGCTGGAATGCTTCACTCCAGAAAAATGCTAAACATAAAATTATTTTTCTATTGCTACCTGCCTAATGTGAGAGGGAGGAGGAATGTCGAAAAATCAAATGGG
The DNA here is from genome assembly GCA_031878705.1 of Tapirus indicus. Lineage (NCBI taxonomy): Eukaryota > Metazoa > Chordata > Mammalia > Perissodactyla > Tapiridae > Tapirus > Tapirus indicus. Next base: position 4,373,469 of record CM062928.1, read on the forward strand.
AAACCCCAAACAGTTGGGAAACCCCAATTGAGCCAGTTCATTTGGATTTAACCTGTTTATTAATTCATCATAATTCCTTTCATGATCAAAATGGTTAGAATACTTTCTTTTTTATTTTACTTTTTTCAGGAGCATCAAGACAGAACATAGCTTCGGCTCCTTCCTAGCCCCTCAGCTCTCTTCTCCCTTCACTTGACATCACTTGACTTCCACCCAAGTCCAGCCCCATCCCAGCCCCCGGGGTCAGTCCTGATCCCAGGCAGGAAGGATCTGAGGAGCTCTGTCCCCACCTCTTGATGTCAGCCTCAAATTGCAGCTGGTCCTGGACCAACTCCAACGCCAACCTTGAGTCTCACTTTGTGGGGCTCTTGCCACAGGCCTGGAGTCTCACTGAGACCCGCCGAGGGACTGGGGTGCACTACGTGGCTAACAGACGTCCCCATTTCTGCTGGGGGCTGTCTGAATTTCTGATTTCCAGTCACCATGTGCCTCCCCACCCCGACCCAGTACTGCAAGTCCTGAGGCTCTGATTCTGACTACTTGGGTGGACTACGTATCAATGTCACTGTTCCCTCGGCTACAAGACTGCTTGTCCACCTGACTCTTCTCTGAACTTTTCTTCCTCTCTTCCCTCCCTCTCCCTTCTCTTCCCCGCCCCACCCCGTCCCAGTTTGGCAGGCCCAAATTCCAGTCCCTCCCTATTATATCCAGTTTCCTCTGTGTCCAGTTATGTCTGGAGTCTTGAGCTGCATCAGGTAAGTATAGCATTATACTTTGATTCTCTTAGTGGGGAATTCTTCCTCTCTGAAATTTCTGATTGCACCTTTTCCCTAGCCACCAAAACCACTTGCCTCCTCACACAGAGCCCACACCAACCCAGATTGTTCACTGCCTTTCGCAGGACCCTTTCTCTCTTCGGCAGAAAGAATCCAGCACTTGCCCTCCGGACTATTAATCCTTGGTATTTAATAGTCCCCCTTTTCAACTCTTGGCCAGAAAGATTGACAAGTGACTTACAAGTGAGTTATTGGCCAGGTACAGACAAAGGCTTAATGAGAATTAGACCCAGGAGAGAGCGGCCTAGTTCTGCAGTAACGTATGACATCAAACCCAGGCTATACCCCAGGCCTTCTCTCAGGCCCATGGAGAGGAATTTGCCAGCTGTGTGGTGAGAAATCATCTGTGAACATTCTGGCTGAGAATACCTAGTATTACTTGGTTAATTTCACTTGGAAATTTTAAGAGAAAATGTGCAAAGTCTCAAGGTCCCAAAGAACTGGAATAAAAAAGCTCCCATCTCAGGGTCAGCAGAAACTGGCCACATCTGTGAAGACAATAGGGAGATATTGAAAGTAGCAGTCTCTAGCAGGAGTTGACTTAAGCAGTTGGAATTAGGGTGGAACCCAGAAGTGGGTCTGAGGACTTTTGGGGAAAGAAATGAGTCCTTAGAAGTGGGAGGCCAGGGCCAGGGCTTTATCTTCACTTATTGCAGTGCTTGATCCTCGGGACTTTCTGAAGCCAAAAATAAAACCAAAAAACAAAAAAGCCACCATCTCCACCCTTGGAAGACCATGGAAAGAACCTTATTGCAGCCATGATTTGTAAATGGGAAGTTTCTCAACAGTCTAACTTCCCTTGGCTTTCCAGAGTTGCCATATGCACTTGGAAGTCCACGTCCAGCTTGTCACTTCCCTCTATAAACATTGCCTCACTGAACTCACTCACTGGGACAGGGGTGTCTCATTTGAACAAAGCCCTCTTAGACTTGGTCATTAGGGTTGAAAGAGTACTGAGTCGTGTTGAAACTCCCCAGTACAGCCAAAGGCCACGTGACTTCCCAGAATCCACCCAGACTCTGGAAACGACCAGAAAAGTCTTCTGAATGATTCACCCCAAAGCCTTGGCCCCGTTACTCACAGCCTCAGCCTTCCCTGGAGAGTGAAGAAGACTGTGGGGCCACTTTGACCACAGGGGTTGGGTCTTTCGTTATGACCTGCCAGAAGGGACCAAGGGGAGTTGGGAAGGTCCTGAAAGGGTCATGGGTATCTGGGCAGTGGGAGAGAAGGGCTACTCAGGGGTGGATGCTGAGTATATTTGCAAACCTCCTTCTCAGAGGAACTCTCCCGCTTTCTCCTTCCTCCTCTCATCCCCCACTGATTGTCAACAATGTTTATTGATCTCCCATTGCCTGGCAACCTAGTCCGCTTATCTCCTTCTTCACTCTTACTCACCCAACCTGCTTCCTGCCAGGCCAGACAAAAAATGTCCTTCACTAAAGCTTCCACTTTTCAGTGGCTGGGCAATCCTGCTCCCTCTACCACCATTCTGGATGAGTAAGGGGCAAGTTTATCAAATTTAGAACAAACAAACAGGATACCAGTTAAGTTTCTGAATTTCAGATAAACTATGAATAATTTTTTTAGCATAAGTATGTCCCATGCAATAGTTGAGACATACTTACACTAAAAAATTATTTGTTGTTTATCTGAAATTCACACTTAACTGGAAATCCTGTATTACCCTGATAACCCTACTAAGGAGACAAGGGCATTTGATCTCCTAGATGACAAAGTGGAAGGACCACTGAGCTCATCCATTTCTAAACAGCTCTCACTCAAATCCTTAGAAATCTTGCTTGCATGGGTCAACATACTTCTTCCACCCAGATTGCCCATTTCTCCCAGCTTATGGCCAAATGTCCCTCTTTCTTGTCTTGGGGACACCATTCTAATGATGGATGAGGATGATGGTGGGGAGTGGACCTGGGGGGGTGGGGAGAGAACTGGGCAAACTGGAGTCACCCACATGATGGTGAGTGACTCACCTCTGTTGGGGGTGTTTTCTGATGGAGCCCATCAGCTCCCCTTTCACTTTTAACAATGATAGTAGTTCACATGGATAGAGCCTATGGTGTGTGCTACTGTATTCTACATGCACAGTCTCATTTAGTCCTCATAATGATCTACAAGAGAAATGCCAACCTCACATCCACTTGACAAATGAGGCTCACAGAAGTGGAGCAACTTGCCTTCAGTCAGACAACGAGTGAGTGGTCCATAAAGGATCCAAACCCATGTCTGTCCAACTGCAGAGCCCAAGAACCTCTGGGCCAGCATGCTAAGAAGGCTCCAGGCTAGAGGAAAGGACTCATTGGAATCCCAGAAAATTACACACGATAATCTCTTTTTTGATAAGCTCCTTTTGACACCAACGCTAATGTTTTACACTCTTGATAGCATTTCATTTATTTACAGATTGTGAGAGCTGAGATGGGACATCCCCGTGCCCAGCACAGCACTGGTACACAAGGGCAGCTCAAAAAAAATGCTTAAGAAATGAAAGAATTGGCTGTGTAATTTCAAGGAATGGAGTCAGAGAAAGTGACTTGCCATGCCACGCAGAAAGTCAGGGCATGTGCCCAGGAACGTGAATCCCCTCTCTTTTCCCATAACCAGTCTCTAGCTGTAATGTCCCCTCATGGTCTTACTCCTGCCCATCTCCCTCTTCCTTCACCTCTCCGCTGTCTCCCCAGGGAGAGCCTCTTGCTCCACCTAGAGGGCAGCAGTGCTATTGGCTTTCTGAGAAGGGAGGGAGGGATGCCGGGCTGCTGAGCTGTGGGAAAGGCCAGCCACTGCTGGGGAAGTAGAGGCGCCCCCCAGGGCGATGAATACCAGGTAGCCGACCTAAGACATTCATGCCGTCCTTGAACTCCAGGCCCTTCTTGATGACCACGCTCGTTTCCTCTGGCGCCTCCGTCACGGTCTCGTTCAACAGGGAGATGACGGCATTGGTGGCATTGCCCTCCTCGTCCGACTGAGGTGCCACCAGGACTTTCTTCGTCACTGTTTGAATCTAATGGGGTGGGGAAAAGAAAGAAAGATGAGGTTTGGTCTAAAAAGTCATGTATTTTAAAGATCCCAGCATGTTAAAAAATAATCCAGAAATGCCAAAACAAAGTTATGAAAACTGGGGAATATTTTATACATTAGTGTTTGACAAAGTGATGTTTTATACACAAATACAGTGGGATACGATTGTCCTTGTCGCACAATAATTACAGGATTCATAACATCTATTTGTAACGTGTGATCCAGTAACGGGACACAAGCTTCAAGTTGGGAGATGGATGTCTGCTTCCTTCATTCCATGACTGCAGCTCTGCACAGCAGAGACGACCTCCAATGTCCAACATGGATGCTATTCATAACTGTGAAACCCAGCTGGGCGACCCTCCTGGCCCCTTGTGATGGGCCCTAGATCTGGTCAAGAATAGGAGGGCGAGGATCTTGGCGGGGGTCAGGTCAGCACCTCATGATCTGCCAGTTTTGCCCCTCCCTGCCTGGTTCCCGCCAGGCGGAGTCTTCACAGATCAACTCTCATGTGGGCTCCTTCCAGACCCAGGCTCTGCCGGGGATCTCCATCTGGGTGCCAGATGTGCCAGCTGTCAGCAGCCGCCATGGCAAGGACATTGGTATATTTCAGATCCAAATGTAAGGTGGGAAGACACCCGCTCCTTCTGGGCAATGATGCCAAACCTTGCTCAACGTTCCCCAGGCATCTCTGTGCAAACGGCCTCCCAAGAACCTCTCACGCTATTCCTCGACGTCTGTGGCAGCCATCCTATTTTTAAAGGTGCCAGGCACCCTGCACGCAGAGCACTGTGAAAACTTACGTCTGAGCCTAGAGAAACACTACCTCTGAGGGCATTAAAACAGAACTCATGCAGAATCCTAGAATCTCAGCACCCACACATAGTAGGCAACAGATGGCTGAACCCTGAATAGATATGGAAGAGAAGGAATGGAAAAGTCAAGTGACTTGTCAGATGTCAGAGTTATTGGCAAAACAGGGACTTCAACCCGGGTGGCTTGACCACCACTGAGTTCTTTCCACCACCTGTGCTGCTTGATAAACCGTATGGACCCAAACCTACTGCAGCTGGGCCCAAGAGTAAGCAACGCTGAACTGACCAGCTGTCAGAGATGGAGAGGAGGGAGCACAGCATTCTCCGAGGTGAGGCAGGGTGCTGTCTGTTCTAGCCTGGCCACATGCACTTGTGCAGGGAGAGAGAAGCCCACGCTGAGCGTGTGAGAGGAGAACAGGCAGCTATGGGCCCCTTGGTCTGGGCAGCGTTGGCATGAAGAGAGAATGCAGGAGCGATCAGAAGGGAAGCTTCCATGAGCAACAGAGTCATGCTCCCAGGAAAAAAGGGGGGGACCAGAAGCCAACTGTCGACCTATCCCAAGAATGCTAAAGCATCCAAAGCCTGCATTCACAGGAGTAATGGTGGTGGGCCTAAATAAACGGTGGCTTCCAGGATCAGGTGGGAGGCCAGGTGCTCCATGTTTGACATCTATCACCTCCTACGTCAACAGGAGCCGCTCAAGGCTCACAGAGCTAAGTTTCTAACCCCAGGACAGATAGAACTCAAAATGAGTTATGTTTGACTCCAAAATCTGACTTCCAAATAGCACAGGCCGGTGGCTTTGGTTGAAGGCGAGGAGACAGGGATACTGAAACACAGGCCTGGGTCTCTGCCTGAGCCTCGACTCAGGGCCTGTTGAGGTTGGACAGCCCCACCTGGGTGCCAACTCCAGTCTACCCGAGTCCAAGCTACCATGGTCTCTCACCTTGAAACCTGCAGAAGCCGGCACCGCCCTTCCCTCCTCTCCTCCTGTCTACCTGTAGTCACCAGGGAAGTAGAGCTACCTAGAGCTCTGTCCATATCCATAGTTACCAGATTGATTTTTAAAAATGGAGAAACAGTCATCTCCCTGCCTAAAACTCTCTTAGAATAAGAACCCAAGTCTGACCCTGGCCTCCCGGCTCCTGCCTGAGCTGGGCTTTGCTTCCTCCATTCCCTCCACTCCCCACACACTGGCCTCCCTCCCCACCTCTGAGCACACCAAATGCCTGCCAACCTCTGCAGGCCTCTGCCTCTGCCTAGCAGGATCTTCCCGCAGTTCTTCTCAGCTTGGCTCCTTCTGAGCCCTTGTTGTCCCAGCTCAGAGGGCTCCCCAGTGACTGCCTAGCCCATCATCCTGCCTCCAGCCCTCAGGGCACACTTATCTTAATTTTTAAGTATCTTGCGTGTTTACTGATGTTTGTTCCAGTCTATTCCACCCACCCACACACACACACACACACACACACACACACACACACAATATAAGTAAGCTCCATGGGGCAGGGAACCCAACCGTCTCATTCCCTGTGGCACCCCGTGCACAGCAGAAAGCCTGGCACCCAGGCGGTGCTCACAAGTTATCGGCTGAAGGAGCAAACACAGATCACCGAATTCCCTGGAAGAAAAGACCCCATGTGATCCCCGTCACTGGGCTTGATGCTCTCTTGGAAACCTCACCTTGGTTCAGAGTCAGCCCTAAGCAGCGAGCCAGAGGCCTCCCTGTTCTTAAAGACATAGGTCCTGCCTCCTTGGGTAAGGCCACCTCACCTCTGGGGATGGCTCACCTTCTCTTTACGTCTATGTGTAACTCTGGCTATGAAGCCCCCTCCACCCAAGAGAGGCTATTTGAAATCACTTCCGGCTGTCCATGGACAGGAAAGCACCTCTCCAGCTCCCTCTCTTTGGAAAGGTGATGCCACTCTCTAAGAGTTCCCTGTCTCAAACTCTCTTCAAGGCCCTCCTAAGCCCAGGGGATCACACTTAGTTTAAGACCCTTTCCTCTGGGCTGCCTAAAGTCCACCCTCCCTCACCTGAGCTAAGGATTCTATACTATTTTTCCTCTGATTGTCCTAACCTAAAGGGATCTTGACCCCAGGCTTAGCTGGGGGACTAGGGCTCATTCTTCGTGTGAAATCTGCCAGTGGAGGGGTGGGTCCAGGGCAGGGAATGGCTCAGTTCTCTATTCTAGTGTCATACGGTGCCTCTTGCCATGGGTGGCAATATGCAGAGACTGCCCATCGACCAATGAGCTCACGGAGGCTGAGCGTGGTCAACACCACAAAAACTCACTCCAAACCAGAGCAACAGCTCCGAGCACCTGCCTGCTTCTCGGTCCTGCCCTACCGACTGAGACGAAGGGGTCTCCTTGCACGGAGTCTGGTCGTGACCGGGCACCAGAAGGAGACCCAAATCTGTCCATCTTCTCTTCCTCTCATGCTACCCCACCCCCAGTCTTCTGCCAGCTCAGCCTCCAGCAGCTACAGTTCCAGAGTGCTCTTTCCAAAATGTTAAGAATAGACTTGGCACCCGATTGTGTCTATCACCCCCAAAGAAAGCAAATTCATCTTCCTAAGCAGGCTGAGGGGCAAGCGCATTATACAGAGAGAATGCCAGTCAGCACCCCCTTCCCTAGCCTGCTTCCATTCACTCCCCATCCATCTTGCTCTGCCTGGAATGGCTTCCTTTAACACAGCCCCATGCCACAAGTGCCACAAAGTGGCATTGGAAATCAGAGAATATATCCCAATCCACAGTAATCTGGGCTCAGCAGTAGTTGGCAACTGGGTTTGGGTGGCAGCTGGGAGTACAGACTTTTCCTCTAAGTGGCCAGTTTCCTAAGTTTACCCTTCTGTGAGTCCCGGGAAATGGCCAGAGGAAGCTCTTTGGTTCCAATTTAGTTCCCACTGGGGCTAATGGGAACTGAGGTGGATTCTAACCTAAACTGGCCTTGGGGCTGGACAACAGGCTGGTGAGTGAGGCCTCACAGCTGTCTCAGTGGTTCCACTCAGCAGAATCATCTGGTTTCGAAAATCACAAGGTTTTAAAACATATGTATGCCCGTATGCAGTTAGTAGGAGTATACATTACTATAAACTTTTATAGGGCCATTTGGCAACATCCAGCGAATTCAAAACATAAAACTCTTTAGCAGGATATTTTAGCATCTAAGAATGTATCCTTTAGAAATACTATGCAATCATGAAAAAAGACACACAGAGAGAGAGAGGACACTAAAACACCGTTAGATGAAAAAGCAAGGTGTTGTATCATGCAGTATCACTTGGGGTGAATTCTTTTAAAGATGATACACATGTACACGTGCATATGTGGCAAAGAAAACACATGGGAGGAAAAGAAATTCTCAGCATGAGTAGCCTTAAGGAAGGGAAGTGGGGACTTGAATTTTTACTTGATGTGCATCTACTCTACTTAAACTTTCCACAATCCTCATGTATTACCTTCACACTTTGAAAAATACCCAATCCCGGGCCCACCCTGGCAATCCTGATTCTGTAGGGCATGTGTATTCTTTAAACACACTACGTGTGGTTTTGCTATGCTGCCAAGATGGAGAACGACTGGGTATTCTAGAGGGTTGTGAGCAAGAGTCATAAATGTGCCCTTGGATGACTCAGAGACAGAAACCAAAAAGAAAGGAAGAGAAAAAAGAAACAAGAGAAAGAGAGGATCCCAGAGCAAAGAGATATTAAGTGAGCTGGAAAAAAGGGAAGATTAAAAAAAAAAACACACACAACTCCAATCCCAAAATCCTCTCCAGATCACCTCACACAACCCCTAGACAGAGATAATCAAATATTAAAGAAATTGCTCCCCCGAGCTGGCTCATTGAAACAGTCTCTGCGTTACCACTTTGATAACTTAGGCAGTTGGAGAAGCAAGAACATCAGAACTCCGGGTTACCTGTTGAAAACAGGCTTGGACCAGGTTTTCAGGAAAGAGATTTCGAATAAGGTCAAGGAAGGCATCTAGGCTGGACACTTCGTCGTTCTTCTTCCCAGGCCCCAGCTGCTTCTTGAGTTTGGGGTTCCCTGGGTGGATAGCCAAGACCAGGATGACCCCCAGCACCGCGGCGATGATGGTCGTGGACATGTAATACACCATGGCTCTCGTGCCTAAGCGCCCACTGGCTTTAGCATCCAGGCCCGACAACCCTGGGTTGAAAAGAAATCCAGAAGGATTAATTCTATGCTGTTTCTGTTCACTACCCATCTCTGAATACCTATAACTTGACTTCCTACTAGACTCAGATGCATTAATGGTTAATTAAACCTCCTTCTACGGAATATTTGGTCAATCCCCCAGTTTACAATTCTATTTTCCAAGGACATTTTTGAGATTCTAGAGGACTGGGGAGAGACGGAGATCATCTGGTTCAGAGTTTATAAACTGGTAGTGACTACTTTTGTCAGTCTGCAAGAGTGAGCTAAAATAAACTTGAAAATATTCCATTTTTAATTCTGAGGTTATGTCCTTCCCACTTATTTGGAGTTAAGATATCCTTTCTTTACAAAGTGAAGGTGCTGGTACATGCCAGTTCTTTATTTATTATTTTGTTTTAATGTCCTCACTTGGGAAAATAAAAAGCTTAGGCCTACGTATTCTAAATGTCTTTTGAATACATCACCGGTCACTGAAATTGAGAGTCGGCAGTAGTGATCGAGCACGGCCGTCTCAGGCCCCCGAGAGGAAACACGATGGAGACCACCTTTCCTGACCTCGTGTGGGGTTAGAGAACACGTGCACAAAGTCTCCAGCAGAGGCTTGGGCCTCGTGTGCAGTGCGGGAGGCTCTGTGACTGTCAGAGGAAATTCCAAGCAAGTCACAAAAACTCCAGCCTTCTCTGGGTTTTCTTCCAGTTGTTTCTTCAATTTTTCTACTTCCTGGTTTCAGTTCTTGCTTTTACCAGGCGGAGTGATTGTACCCCTTTCTGGGGATCGGTCTTTTTCACTGTGAGGGAGGAAGTCATTGACGTTAACTTTCCTGAACTAAGCTGACCCCTATGTGACCCACTTCTCCGTACAACCTAAAGTCTGATTCCAGTCAATGGAAGCTGGGTTTCCTTACTGGGTTGGCCAATGTACCATCTGTTAAATAGGCATGGAGAAGATTTTCTCTGGTCCGGAAAGGAGCATTTAAGTGAAAGCACTGTTTTACTCAATCTGGGGCTGAATGATAAGACCTCCCTGACACGGAAGTGCTGCCAGTCACTGGGTTCACGGGTCGACCATCCACGAGACTGTGGAATGACCTGGCTCAGCATCTGAAACTCCTGGAGTCAGCAGAGCCCCACATTCTTCACGAGGTGGACAGTCCAGAAGGACAACTTTCTCGAGGTCACTCAGCTTACTGGCACCCAAATATAAACCAGAGCTCAGCTTCTCGTTCTTCATTCAGAGTTTGTCTCTACTACACTAATTCATACCCTGTTTGAACAATATTGTATGGTAAGGAGGAAACGTGTGTTAAGGGAAACACATGAAAATTAGGTTTTAAGTCACACAAAATTAGAGAAAGGTGACTGTCTTGCTTACTTCCTCAAGGTTGTTTCTTATTTTAGAAATTATTCTTCTGCCATATTGTGGAGCTATGTTGGTTAAAATTGCTTTTTTTCTACTCAAGTTTCTACGGATGAGTCTAAAATACTTTTTGTGTGTAATTTAGGAAACATAACACTGAAAGGTTAATGAATCTCCAACTTTTACACAGCTGGTCAAGAATAGAGTTGTATCTAGAATTCTAGGGTGTTTTACACAGTTCCGTCTATTTATCTATCTACCCATATTTATCCATATATAGCCATATCTATATCTATTTCTATATAGATATATGTATAAAGTGATGGTTACTTTTATGGGTCAACTTGACTGGGCCATGGGGTACCCAGATGTCAGGTCAAACATGATTCTGGGTGTGTCTGTGAGGGTGTTTCTGGATGAGAGTGACATGTGAATCAGTAGACTGATGGCAAAAGCGGAAGGCCCTCCCCTCCCCGGTGTGGGTGGGCCTCATCCGATCTGTTGGAGGCCTGAATAAAATGAAAAGGTTGAGTGAGAAGGAGTTCTCTCTCCCTGCCTATCTTTGGGCTGGGTCTTCTCCTGCCTCCTGACTCAGACTGAAACTAAACCATTGGCTCTCCCGCATCCCCAGCTTGTGGACTGCAGATCCTGGGACCTCTCAGCCACCACAATCTTGTGAGCCAATTCCTTATAGTAAATCTATTTACGTATACGTTCTATATGTATGTATGTATACACGATAGGTATGTATGAGCCTGTGGAAGGAAAAAAAATTCTTTCAAATAAAACAGTTCTTTCAGCCAAAAACAAGTAACATGATCTGCACATTAAGGGTACCTTTCTTCTGAAAAACTCGAAGTGTTTCATATCTGGTATTTCATTTATTTTTAATATCCACTTCCCTCTACACCCAATTAAATAGTAAAGAGAAAATTTCCTTTTCTATTTATTACCTCATTTATCACTTTCTGAACAAAATATAATTCAGGAAATGAGAAAAGTACACATTAAAAATGAAAATCACTACTGCTGTCATCATTTTTAACACGTGCCGGATCCCTTTTCACCTTTTGTCGCTAGACAGACAGATGGACTGACCAGTAGATGGCAAACCGGTTTTTTTAGGGTTGATTATCCCCACTTTAGAGACAGACAAATCAAGGCCCTGAAGTGAAATGTCACAAACAATCACATTCATTCATTCAACCAAATTGAGTTTCTACGGTCAAACCAAAGGCTGGAGCAGGGCTAGGACCCCCTTTGGCCGGGCACCAGAGAGGCGATCTTACCTGTGATTAAGCTGGAGATGATCAGAGGGAGGATGAGCATTTTTAGCATCCTCATGAGTATGTCCCCTGGGAAGGCTATTAACATAACCACATCGGGGTGGATAGGAGATGCCAGGCGAAGGAGCCCTCCACATACTGCCCCCAGGATGACACCTAGAAGGAAGGGGGTGGAAATCTGAATTTATTTTTTGCCCTAGTCAAATAAATAGCTCTAGGGACTTATTTCAGTGACATTGGCTTTTCTCACACGTCTCCATTATCAGACAATGAACAACATGTAACAAAAATACCACTAGATAAGTGAGATTGATGTTGACGACTAGTGAGAGAGTATTTTATACCTCTGACTATTCTAAAAGGCAGCACTAGAAGAGGCAAGGAGAGCCTTCTCAAGGCTCTGTGGGAAGTAGGACATAGTGACTTGACTCAAGCTTCTTTGAGGATATTGTCCACTGATAGAGTCAGAGACTGTCAGCGGAAATAATCCACAGTGCCAGATATTGCTTCTCCTTCCCAGCCTAGGCCTGGCCACATGGCACAGTGTTTAATATATTTTTTCCCTTTTTAACTGGATATCAGATAAAAGGAACATTTGATGGACCAAGCTGGTGTGAGTTTCCTTTTTTCTTCTATTTTCTTTGGCTTCCAATCATTTCCCCACGGCCCACCCTCAAGATGTTTCGTCCTTGACTTCTACGTCCTATTACGTAATCTCGACACTTGCTGATCTTACGGAAGATCAAGGAGAGTCTTTAAAAATACATGATACACCAAAGGAAAGAATTTGGGCAGAGATGCCGGCAGGAGCCTCTCCCTTTGAATACTCAGGGATTCCACAAGAAAAACTTCAGTTCTCTCCAAATGGGCAGCCAACCCAAACCACCCTCGTGGAAACCACAAACCAGGTCATAGCACCACCTGCTGTAAGGGAAAGAGGGAGATCTCAGTATGCGGGCTCTGTGGTGCTAACTCCAGGGATGCAGAGGGAGTAATGTGGCTGAAAATCTGACCTTTTTTCTTCTTCAGGTAAAATACATACTTCTTCAAGACCTGTGATGAATGAAATTTGCTTATGTGGAGGGTAACCCCTAGAAAACCCTCCCACGCCTGTGGCTTCCTTTTATTGAGTGAATAAGCTGTGGCAAGCTCCCAGCCCTGACCCTAGACCACTGACATCCAAGATGACTGGCTCGAAGGAGCAGCCATGGAAGGGAGGGTGTGTGCATGCCTGGGGGAGGGAGGAGTTGTCCGTTGCTTCTGTGTGTACTCTGAGAGCTGTAGAACAAGGGAGGGATACGGAAAGGAAATGGTACAGTTGTCGTTACAAGAAACTGCTATTTCCCCTGTTCTGAATAAACCCTGGTTAAAAACCCAAGGCCAGATTGATTAACAGTCACACAAAAGGACAACCATGGCCTGGGTGAGGCCTGAAGAAGGAAAGTAAGACTTGCGAGATGGAGCTGGAGAGATCAAGGCGTCTGGACAAGCCCCTTCCACACTGACCTCATTAGCTAATGTGCTAAATTAATCTAAGTGAACGAGGTGTTCACAGAAGGTTAGACCTGAGAGCCCTCTTAGTGGGGGTTTTGGCAACTGTTGCCTTTATCTTATGCAGGTATTTCTCTAAATGTGGTACACTGACCACCTCCTTTGGAATCACCTAGAAGTTTTGTTAAGATGCAGATTCCAGGGCCTCATTCCAGATGGCCCAAAGCAAGTAGGGCCTAGGGATCTGCATGCTGGCACACTCACAGGAAATTAAATGCATACCGAAATTTGAGAACCAAGTAGGAACAGAGACGGCTAGGACAGGTGAGGGGAAGATTATACCACTGGGGCAGCCATGCCCGGGCCAACTGGGCCTCAGGCAGAGCATGCGGGAGGGCTGGCTGCCCGAACCAGCTTCCGTATAGAGCCGGGAGAGACCCGGAGAAGAGGGGCAGGTGGGCACCTACCAATCACAGTCAGTGTGAGCAGGAGATTCTTCCTCAGCTTGTCACACAAGCGTAGCCCCAGGTGCCGGTGCTTGGGCTCCTCCGAGCTGAGGTGGCTGTCATGCATTCGCACTTCCACCTGCTTGGGCATGTTGTTGGCACTAAAACAGAAAGGAAGGCAGTGGTTAGAGCCCGCTAGGCACCTCCCCTGTACAGTTTGAGGGGCTCCGTCGTAGGAGGTGCTGGACACGAGGCAGGACACAAGGACCCACTGAATACCTGCCTGCCAGTGCTTCCATCCCTTTGATCTCGATCGTCACAGTAAAGAAAAGGAAAACCACAGGCAATGGGAGGGTCTTTCCAAGAGTTGCCCACCAGAGGAACTCCCAGAGGCAAGTATTCCTGCCCCGTTGTACAGAAAGTAACTTGCCCAGGGTCACAAGTCTAGAAGAAATGGAGATTCAAACCCAGATATGTCTGGCTCCCAAACCTGAGCTCTTTTATTCTTGTATCAACAGCAAAAAGGTGACTTTCGAATACTCTAAGGTCGGGAGAGTCACAGCTAAGTCATGCTAAACTAAAATGACTCTGAACTCAAACCTTCCCCATCCTGGACCCAGAAAAGTCATAAATGCTGGTAGTCCAAATTTTACCTCTCTTTTGGAGAAGACGGTTTAGCTAGTTTAACGAAAAAAATCAATCCATTGTGGTTTTTCAAAGGTCACTTGAATTATCAGGACTCTGCTAAAGTGCCAGAGAGTCTTGCTACTTGGCCTCAAAGAAGTGTGGCTTTAAGAAGCACATAATCGCCTTCATCCGCGGATGTGGCCCAGCCCTGTTCCAGACAACCCCATGTGAACCCAAGCTGTGCTGAGAGCCCTTGCCAGGGTAATGAGTATACTGCCTCTTTTTCCAGCTTTGTCATCTCCCAGGCCAATAAGATTTCAAACTGAAGGTTGGGGATTGACATAGGGAGGCCAATTTTTTACTCTGACAACTTAGGACAGTTTTGTTAGCTGCCACTAGCAATCACCATCATGTGATAAAAGAAAAAAGTCTTTAACACCTGAAAAGACAGGCCACAGTCTCTGAATAAATGCCAATGCCTTCCAAGATAGTGGGGTGTTAGCCTTACGCAGATTTTCTCACCACAGACTAGAGAAATCTTCCTTCGGAACCAGGAAGAACAGTGGTTTGGGATCACTGATTATAATGGAAAAGGCGTGGGTTTTAGAATCAGAGAACCTAGGCCTCAGATCCTGACTCCATCACTAGCTAGCTGTGTGGTGTGCAGAAAGAAGGACTTGATGCCCACCTTGTGGAAATTAAACCTGACAGTGTATGGCAGGGGCCTGCTGTGGCCTGGCCCAGATAGTTCCTTTCTCCAGGGAACATGAAGAAGAGATACACAACACTCACCAAGACAAGGGTGACATTTAACACAGGAAACCTACCCAGTTGCACCATCATTCCAACAAGACACCACGCTTAGCTTCCAGTCTCAGAATGAAGGCCAGGGACTCATCTACACTACTTACTTCTTCATAACAGCCTGTTTAATATACTTGCTACCAAAATGCTTTAAAACTGGGCATAATGTTGCATGATCTGGTAGCATACCCAGATGAAAATATTAGTCAAAATATAAGCTTCTTAGTCTCCCCTTAATGGTCTAATTTTCTACTCATCTAGTTAGTTTTGGGGCAAGCTCCGATTATCTGACATATGTGTGTGCTAAAGATCAACCAGACTGTCCAAAAAGGAAAGTAGGACATGACTGCTCACGGCAGGCGGGAGGGCCTTTCTGACCACAACAACAAACACCACTTCCTCCCATCACGGAGAGAAACAGCCAGGAAAGTTCTTTTTACAACACAGCAGGGGGAATGATCAAAATGATCTATTTAACATGGATAGGCCATATTTCTGTGTTTGCACTGGGATCTTTTTATATTTTTAAACATTTCTCCAGCCAGTCATCTGAAACTCTAAACCAGGAAACGGCCAACAAAGAATGGCGGTCGCATGTGTTCTGAACTGGTGAATGTATCTGTGAGCCAGCCCTCGGCTTCACTCTGTGATCCCCTTGGGACTGTCATCCCCTGCCTCCTGCTCCATTTGAATTCCTCCTGCCATTGAAGTTAGACTCTGGCACATGGTTAGTATTTAAGTGAGACTAACATGTATTTAAACCAAACATTCTGGTGAGATCCATATGATGTAATGAAAGTGGCAGGCATCAAGGCAGCCATCGCAAAGTGAAACACACAGATATTAGGTTAACACGCACACCGATCCAGCAGTGTGGCTCGGTGCCTGTTTGCCACACTTCTTCGTTGCACAAAACTGCTGCATGGTTAATGGTCTGTTTTTTTAGGCCACAGGACACAAAATGTCCCCGAAGCCCTGAATCAAAACAGCCACATCAAAGTGGCAGCATCAAAATGTCACGAACCCGCAAGTATTTATTGAGAGAACGCTTGTGACTTCCTCGGCCTTCTTGGAATCAAACAAATGCCCCAGGCTCAGAGGAGTTCCTGACGTCCACACGTAGAAAACAATTTCTAAGGTGCATCGGGACCTCAGCTTGCATCTGGGGGCACAGGGAGTCCCCTAAGAACTCTTTGTAAAGATTTTATACCAGTTTTAGTGACCACTGCATCCCCAGAACACAAGGAGAGCCTGAAATGGGGAATATTATGGAATGTAATACTATATAACATAATATAGAGCTGCTTCTAAGCCTTATATATCTTCAGAAGAACAGAGATCGTTTTTAAACTGAGATTACATACATACACAGCTATATAAATGCTGGTTACTGAATGCACAGAGTAACAGCGGTAATAAAAGGATAACTGATGTTTATTGGGTGCTCCGTGCGTCAGACACTATACTCAGTAATGAGTAGGGTGTAATCCTTGCTCTTAAGGGGAAACAGAAACATATTGTATAGTATTTGTCTGCTGTGCATATGGGCCGTGAGAAAGCTCTGCACAGGATTCTGGGAAATGGTCAGAACAGTCCCTAACCTAGCTTTGGAGAAGAGTGTTCAAGAAGGACTCCCAGGAGGGGTTGATACCAGAGGTGGATCTTAAAGGATGGATTTAATTTCCATCCTTTGTCTACATCCTCCACCAGTCTGAAAACCCTGGGAGAGCAGGACTACGCTCTTTAACACCTGGTACCAAGGGCTTGCTTGGGGATAAATGTTTGCTCAAAGAAATTAGGAATTGGAAAGCACCTATAAAGGGCACCTTGCTTTCTCCTGGGAACGAGGCCTCTCTGTGGATAAACCAACAGCATACCACTTCAGCAAGCCTCTTACTATTCTTGTATTTGTTCCACAAATTTCTACTGGGCACATATGTCGGGCCCCACGCTGTTCCAGGTGCTAAAGATATTGCAATAAACACAACAGACCAAGGCCTCGCTCTCACGGAGTGCAACTTTAGTGGGAGAACAAGTAAATGGACAAATAGATTTCAAGCGGAGATACATGCTGGGAGGAGGGTGATGTGGGGAGGAGGCAGAGCTATTTTGCATCAGGTGGCCAGGGAAGGCTTCTGTGATAAGGGGACGTTTGAACAGAAATCTGCAGAAACTAAGGGGTTTCCTAAATTAATTACACAATTGGTTCAGAGCCTAGCAAATGAACGGAATATATGCAGTTTGGAAATCTGTATGTCCAAACTAGAGGCTGAGGGTCCCAGCAGGTGCAACTCCTGGCGTCCAATGTTGGTTTTTAGCACGGGCACTGATTTAAACAAATGTCACATCAGTCATGCTGGGCCCTTTATTATTACCACCACGATTATGACGGAGTTTCAACGGCTG
Organism: Tapirus indicus; assembly: GCA_031878705.1. Classification (NCBI taxonomy): domain Eukaryota; kingdom Metazoa; phylum Chordata; class Mammalia; order Perissodactyla; family Tapiridae; genus Tapirus; species Tapirus indicus. The sequence goes on from CM062928.1 coordinate 4,390,753, forward strand.
TCCCGGCTCCCAGCGAGAGAAATGGTTACCAGGGAGATGTGAGTTGGACACAAGCAGAAGGTCTGAGATCACAACAGCCTGCAGTTTGCTTCCCTGTCAATGAGCACAAAGGGCAGGAGCTGGTCTGGGTAAGTCCACCGGATAAACACAGGTTATTTCAAGTGTGCACACTTATCCCCTTATTACTATTACCCTCCTACAACCTGTGGCTGTGCGGACAGAACCAGACAATAAGGAATTTGAAAGCCCAGGTGTGGCTTGGTTATACCAAATCCACCGAGTCTCCTGCCTCCCAGCACTGTTGACCACCTCTGTTTCTACCTGAGTGCCGTCTGGGTGGAAAATTTAGCAATGCAATTCCTTAATATTGGAGGATCCCGTAAGCCAACTCCTCCAGGTCTCTCCTCATTGCCCAACAGTTAAGCCATGTGATGGGGCAGTTTTCTGGATAATTAAAACTTTAACAATGAGCATATAATTTCCTTGAGCCTTAACTTCTCCACTGAATGATTTAAACAGCTGTTCATTTTGCAGTCGCTGCCCCGTTTTTTCTTACGCAAATCCACGTGAGTCCTGTTTCAACAGCAACCTCGGCTTATCATGCACAACATCCTCTGTGACTCGAAAGGGAACGTGTAAGGGGGCTGGCACTAAGTTTTAAACTATTCTCAGAACCTGCTTTTCATTAGCATTCGATTTCCCTAGCTCAGTCAAGAGCCTCTAATCATGGGCTTATTAGACGTGGTGTGTCGAATTCAGATTTCCTGCCTGCACGCTTCAGTGTCGCCTTATCTGGCTCCAGATTCTTTTTCCCTCCTTCACTGATTCAGTGAGGCAGCAAGAGAACATTCCCCAGGGAACCTAAAGGCAACTGCTGTGCTTTTGCCTGGAGGATGTGAGCTCTGCCATGAGCATCACCCATCCGGCCCTCTGCTGCCCAAGTCCAAGGACCTGGGGAGGCAGAGGGGAGACAACATCCAGAAATTGCCCTCATGGGGGATACTAGGTCAGACCGTCAAGAACAAAAATTGCGTTTGGTGAGGGGGCTTTCCCTTAAGTGGTTGGAGTGTTTGGAAAAGAATGCCAGAAATACCAGTGGTGTCAGCTCTGAGTACTGAGCCCCACAAAGCAGCGATTACAGCTGTGACTGCCCCACATCTGGGATTTCCCTGGCTCCCCAAAGAACACCACCCTTGCTGTAAGAGGGACTGGAACTCTAAGACAGCTGGGCATTTCCAACAGCCCGCCAGTCCCTCCACCCTTGCTGGATCCTGTAAGACCTGGTTTAACCGTGTTGAGGATGACCATTGACTAAAAAGTCAGAATCTCTCTCTGACAGCCACTGTGTCCTCACAGATCCGGCGAATGAAGCCTAGAGGTTCACAACCTCCAAATCTCCTTCAGTCCCTTTTTCTGTTCATTCTTGGCCACTGTGTCCATTTCCTAGATCCCAAATATACTTTCTGGAAAGGTCCTGCCAGTAAACTCCAGACTTCAGAAATGATACATCTTTTCCATTGCTTCTTCCTGAATATCGGAGGGTCTGGCTAAAGAGCACAGTTTACGGTTATCTTGAATCATGACGGGATTAGACCTAGTGGACCACATGAGACTGGAAGTCAGGAGGCCTGGGTTCTAATTCCAGGGCTGCTGCTAACTGGGTATGTCAGGAATACTATTAGGAAAAAATGGGTGTAAAGTTACTTGACCATAATCAACAGATAGAAGGGTAAAGTGCTACGAAATGATAAAAACACACTCTTAATGTAAGATACCAGTAGGGTCTAGGTATCAATTTTGGCTGATTTTTATTTTCTAGGCCCCAGGCTCTTAATCTGTAACATAAGAGGGTTGGCTTAGAAATTCTTTAACGTTCTAAAATGCTGAGATTTTCTAATTCTCCTGGGAGGGGTGGGTATTAATAGCCCTCCATCAAGATGTAGCCTCCATTCTATTCTGTCCAGGACTGAATACGCTTAGAGTTTATTACGAGATGACTCATTTTGGCAACCACGAAGGACGGCCCAGTTGCCGCATCACCACCCTCAGAAGGAAAGGCAGATGCAAGACTGAGAGATGAGAGACAAACCAACAATAACAACAATCATTTCTTTATGTCTTTACCTCCATTTTCACCTTCCCTATCTTTGCTACAAAAGCATGTTTTTCTAGCCCCACTAAAGCTGAGTTAGGGGTCAAATTCAGCACACGATTCAGACACAAGACACAGGCATCTTCTTAACCCCCCAGCCACACTTGACCAGTTCTTAGAAATCAGTCTAGATTTCTGAGACGGGCATACAGTCTAAGTCGGGAATACAGTCAAGTGCATGAACTGTCACTGGGACCAGTCAGTTGCCAAATTCACCACTAAATCATTGAGAGGCCACCTATCTCACCCACACTCAATTCGTGTGAAACTGGAGAGGTGGCACTCACAGAAACATTCAAGATGAAAAACTGAAGGAAAGGGGTCTTTTCTCCACATCACTTCCCAGGCCAAGGGACCCAACCTGGCTAATGACATGAATGGCAAATACAGAGCCAGGTGGGGCCTTTGGGTGTCCTCGCACAAGGGACAAGGAAGAAGTAGTAGAAGACAAACTGTGAAGGGATAAATAAAAATAGCATTCATTTTGCCCAGAAACAGAAGTTAAAACACCAGCTCTGATTAGTAGCCACCAGAAAGCAACTTTGCGGAATGCAATTACATAATTACATGGCCAGCTGATTCTTGGTTAAAAGCCCCCTTTTCCAGCTGTGGCTGGGACAAGGCATTTATTTAATCTCTTGGACAATAACACCCGACTCACTGGGTCATTATAGAGTTTCAATAAGATAATACTTACGAAAGCACCAACAGGGTATTTAACATATAATTGATACTCAATTTTAGTTTCCTTTCTTTGTCTTAAATGCCTAAAATGGAGCAAAATGGCCACTAAGACAGTTTATTTACAGTTGGGTTTTAGTAAACCACTCAGGCAACAAATGGTACTTGTGCTTTTTACAAGAAAAAAGTCCCAGAAGGGCCCGAGTGGGTGGGAGCCTGGAAGTTCCCACTGCTGTAAGCTTCCACACCGTGGGATGACTGGACAACCTCTGACAGAACATGTGGAGGATAAACCTCTGGACTTGTGCGATCCTCCCCAGGGTAGAGACGTAAGCCGCCCTTGACCCAACGGATGTGCTCATTTCCAGAAAGGCTCGTCACCCAACTCAGAAATAAGACACTAAGGAACAGGAACCTCCAGGCCCCGAGTGAGGGAGTGGGGTGGGGTGTTTGATCATCCCAAATTGGGAACCTCTTCTAAAAATAAAGGTTACGCCATGGCCCAGGAGCACACTGGCCAGCCCAGTCCCCAGATGATGTCGATTCTGAAGTAATTGCTATCCCCCTCTGGTTCTTGGAACATGAAAATATATTTAAAAACTTCACACAACTCCAATAAATGAGGGAGATTGGTGTGGCATGCCCTCTGGGTTTGAGGCAGAGGGAACTTGGCCCCAGTTCCAGGCTGCCTTGACACAAATTGTCTCCTCCGGCTAAAATGTCCTCCTCTCCCTACCCTCCAACCCAGCCTTCTTTGACTAACTTCCAGTTCTTCTCAAAACTCAATTCAAGTATGCCTCCCCTAGGGGAGTCTTTGTTGACTCCCAGGTTTGCTTTTTAGATGCTCCCCCTGCAGCTCACCTGTGGCTACCTGTGCTGACCTCTCTCAAGGTATTTACCATCACAATTTACTTGTCTGTTCCCCTTCTGGAATATAAACTCTTTGAGGACAAGATCTTCAGTTATTTGATTTTGTCTCCCCCACACCCAGCATGGTTCCTGGCATTTAACTGATGCTCAATTATTGTATGTTGCACGAATGAATGGGGGATTAGATAAAAAACACATTCTAGTCACAGGTTCTGTGTGACACTCAGTTCTAGGGGGTAGTGTCTGAAAGACCAGGAAGAGGAGAAGAAGAGAAAAAGGAGAGCAAAAGCACAAATCCTGCATTAGAAAAACCAGTGGGTGGCAGCAGGGGGCAAGCTGGCCCTTCCCTGCTCCTGGCTGTGGTCCAGCTGCCCTCCCACCATTTAAATAGGCACGGTGCCCGGAGCGCTCCCAGCACTCATGGGGAAAGACAGAGCCATGAGCCAATCTGGGCTCAGCTAACAAGGCCTTCAGGGAGGACACAGGAAGATGCCTTAGGGCCCGATTGCCAAGATCAACATCTCTAAATCTGGACCCTCCAAAACGTGGTCCTTCTACCAAACAGCATGAGCATGGGTTCCTCTTCCAGGAGTCAACGGAATTCCAATTTTGAGGCACTCTCTTGATTAACAGAGCTCTGGATTTGGCCTTTGGACCAGGGAGGTTCTTCCTCTAGCCCCTGAAGCTTCCCAGACTGAGCTTTCCCAGTCAGTCCCCCAGGCAGGAGTGGCTGGGATGTTGACTAAGAGGGTAATTAACTGCAGTGCCTTCAGGCACCAACAGAAACTGGGCAAGGTACACAGTAGCTGTGATTTTCTGGGCCTTTTGGTCACACCTTACAATTGCTTTTCTTCAGTGCAGTCCTCTCCCTTCTTGAGCAGAACAGTCTGTCTGTGAGCTTTTTCTCTCCTTTTAGACCAAGCAGCCAACCTTGCCAACCAAGAAGACGTCACCATCGTGACCATGCAATGGAGAGACTTCCCAGGGCTGGCATTCGAAAGGCCACACTATGTTTTTGTGGGGTGAGGTTTCAGGACTTCCTTAAGGTTTCTCCAAAGGTCTTCAAAGTCTCCCACTTCTGGCTCCCAGAGGCCTGAAATTCCTCCTTGAGAGACTGTCACTTTGCCTTCCAGCGACAGGACCCACACTGAAGCCAGAAACCCATGGAAAAAGCAACCCATTCACTGACACCCAGTGTGAAGGAGCTTCTCAGCTCCCTCCCTTAGGACAGGACTTGCTGGGAGAAAGCCCTTGACGTGGGTCCTGGCCAGACCCACACCCAGAGGCCAAATAAAAGGAGAGATGTCAGGACATTCCATATAAACTTTGCCAACTACACACTATGGCCCTGGGTCAGTTCTGAAGTCAACTGTGTTTAACCTTCTGGCCCCAACAGAGTTTCTTGAATGCTAGCACTTTTTCTTTTTAGTCAGGGTGCTAGTTTCACATGTGTGTTCAATTTGTGAAAATTAATCAAGCTGGTCACAAGATTTGTGTGCTCTTTTGTTTGCGTGTTATACTTGAACAAAAAGGTTAAAAATTAACAGGTAGACTAAATTAGGGTGTTAGAAGTGAATATATATAATTTATCTAGCTTTGGTCCCCCAAATGGCTGATTCTCATATTGGTGGATTTGCCAGCAAAAGAATAGGTGCTAATTTTGCCCCAAAACAACTTATAATTTGGGAATATGTAAAGGTCTCCTTCAAATGAGACAAAAAAGCGGGGCTTGGGGTAGCTCAGGTGACAGGAGAGTGGGCTCACTGGCCAAAGAAAGAAGTTCATGGTCTTTATCTTCCTTCTACTTTTTCATAGCTGTAACTGCAAAGTCCTCTCACACATTACCTTGTTTATCTTCCACACGAGTCCCTGCAGGCCAGCTTCTCTTTGTGTTCATCTTTTAAATTATAAACAATAACCAACATTTCATCTGTTGAACTTATTAACAAATAGGTTAATAACAACTTAACACTTGCCGAGTTCACAAAATATTTTCACATCCATTAACTTATTTCGTCTTCATGACATCCTGAGAGGGAAGGAATTATTCTTTATGAAGAGACTGAGGTTCCGGGAGATTCAGAAACTTGCTTGAGCTCACGAGCTGAGAAGCAGCAGAGCTGGGATTTGAACCAGCTGGTTCTGCAGCCAGAATTAAACCTGTCTGTCCTCTGCCTTTGAGTCCAGAGTCCTTTGGGGACATCCTTTCTAGGGGTGTTTGCAGAATGACAGACACATTAAAACTTCCATCTCTACCATGTCACTGGCGACTTATGAGCCATGCAATCCTAGCCCCTGGAGAAGGAAACCAGAGAGAGAAGTGGGCTGCTAGGTGAGGGAAAAGGCAAAGAGCTCTGGGAGCCATCACCTGTTGCCTGCCTTAGACAGTCCAAGCTCCTGGCCCCCTGGCCTCCGACTTACCATCACGGCAAAGCGGCACCCACTTAACTAACTTCTCCCCTTAAGGCAACCAAAGCAGGTGGGAGTCATCCTCTTCCCGCTGACTCAGCCAGCACATGTAAGAGTTCCTCCAAGTCTGGTTCTTCACCAGGAAGGACTTCCCACCTTGGAGGGACTCAAATACCTGGTAATTGATAATAAGGATAAAAATTATGATGATGATGAAAGCAGCTGATGGTTATTCAAAACTTACTTTGTACCAGGTACTTTGCTAAGCATTTTATATGTATGAACTCATTTAATTCTCACAATAACCTCACGAGGTAATCGATGCTGGCTCAACACAAGGCAAGGTTGACATGAGGGAAGCCATATTGTAGAAAAGAAACCCTACTGTAACTTTGAATGACCTCTGATTAACTAATCCAGACATGATCTGTGCATTTTATGGTTCCTCCCAGCTGCTATAAATCAATAATTTTGTTCTCTTGAGTTCCTTAGGGATGTGATGACCCCCGGGCAGAGACTCTATGCTGATAGCCATCATCAATGACAACTGAAGGACCAGGGTATAGGACATTGCTCTCATCTCTGATGCATCTCCAGGAAAACAAAAGACTATCGGGAACTAAGAACAGACGGACGCCCCACCCTGAGACTAGATGTCTGTCTCGACTAGATGTCTGTCTCCACCCCGAAGTCAGATGGATGACCTGAGACCAGATGCCTCCCCCACCCAGAGACCACCCCTTTATATAACTGGCCAGTAGTCTTTGTTCTGTAAGATGGTTCTTTTGGACATTAGTTGGCCATCTTCCCCCTTGGTAGCAAGCTGTAATAAACTGCCCTTTCTCTGGCACCATCTTGTCTCTTGATGATTGGCTTTTGTCTCGCGGTGAGCAGATCGTGCCCTTTGTGCAGTAACACAGTTACTATTATTATCAACCTTTACTGAAGGGGAAACTGAGGCAGAGAATAGTTAAATTATTTGCCCAATGTCACAATTAGCAGGTGGTAGAGTCTGAATTTGAACCCAGGGAGTACTAAACTTGGAAGAACAGGTCAGCCCACTCTCTCCAGCTCCAGAAAACTTGCTCTTTCTATTAGGTAATTTTGTGTCAGCAGTAAACATTGACACTGAACATTTGGCCAAGAGTGATTTTTGCCTTGGGGGAGAAATATCCGGAGAGAAGAAGGTTAATGCCTAGTTCAAACCAGAACCTTGATGCAAGAGCTGCACACAATCCACATGGAATCCTAGATTTTCAGGACTGGAGAGGTTCCAGTCCCCTCCAACCTCTGGACAAATGATTATCTGGTCCAGAGGCCCCCAAATCTGTCTCTGGATCACTTGTTAAAAATAAAGATCTCCAAAACTTATGTCCACACAAAAACCTGCTCCCAGATGTTCACAGCAGTTTTATTCATCATTGCCAAAACTTGGAAGCAACCAAGATATCCTTCAGTAGGTGAATGGATAAATACACTGTGGTCCATGCAGACAATGGACTATTATTCAGCACTAAAAAGAAATGAGCTATCAAGCCATGAAAAGACACCGAGGAAATTTAAATGCATATTACTAAGTGAAAGAAGCCAATTTGAAAAGGCTACATACCATACGATTCCAACTATACGACATTCTGGAAAAGGCAAAACTATGGAGACAGTAAAAAGATCAGAGGTTGTCAGGGGTTGAGGGTGGGGCATGAATAAGCAGAGCACAGAGGGTTTTTAGGGCAGTGAAAACATTCTATGATATTATAATGATGGGTACATGTCATTATACATTTGTCCAAACCCATAGAATGTACAACACCAAGAGTGAACTCTCACGTAAGCTGCAGACTTTGGGTGATAATGATGAGTCAATGTAGGTTGGTTGACTGTAACAAATGTACCCCTCTGATGGGGGATATTGATAGTGGGGGAGGCTGTGTGTATGTTTGAGGGCAGGCAGTACATGAGAACCCTCTGTACTTCCTGCTCAATTTTGCTGTGAACCTAAAACTGCTCTAAAGAATAAAGTCTATTAAAAAAATATACAGATCTCCAAGCCCCATCCCTGAATATCCCCGTTCAGCACATCTGGGTGGGTCCTAGACCCCTGGACTTCTTTAAAAGCACCCATGTGACTTGGCGCCAGTCAGTGCCTGGACAGCCGCAGTGAAGGGGAGCTTATGTATTCACACGTCTAACCATCCTGCCATTGCTCAGCATTGACTCTTAGGACGCTCTTCCTTTATGGTGAGCCTAAATCTGTTTCCCTGTAGCTTCTGCCCACTGGTTATTTTTCTACCCCATGGAGCCATTTAATAATAATAAGTTACCATCAGGCAAAGTACCAGAGGTTTTACATGCATCATCTCACTGACTCCTCACCACACTCTGACGAGGTAGGTACTATTATTATCCCTTCTCTACAGATGAAAAAATGAGGTCAGAGAGGTGAGGTCATGTGTGCAAAGGCAGGCAGCTGGTGAGTTGCTGAGCTGGGACTGGAACCCATCTCCACTTGAGCAAGGTGCACGCTCTTAATCATGACACGAGCCTAACTCCTCCTGCACCCACCAGCCTTCCAGGCACACGAAGGCAGCTCCTCTTCTGCCCAGAGTCTTCTCTTCCTCAAGTTCCTCACCGTCCTGGTTCAGCAGCCCAGACCACTTACGTCCCCTTACAGTGTGCCTCTCGGACTGGACACCGCCCTCCAGGTGGGGTCCGACCACACCCCTGCTCCCCTGAGCCAGTCAAGGACAGGCTCCCTAGCCCTCATCTTCAAGCTCATCAGCAGCTACCAAAGATGAGGCTCAGGCCCTGCATTTGAAGAATGAAGGGGAATAGGTAACTTCACACTTGAGAAAGAAGTTACTAGAGAGTACCAGTAATAAATAGGGACCATTGATGGAGTTTTTATCATGTCCTAATCCCTAGAACCTGTGATCATGTCAGGTTACCTGGCAAAGGGGGATTCAGGTTGTGAGTGCAATAAAGGTTGCTGATTAACTCCCCTTGGGATGGAGAGCTTATCCTGATTATCCAGGTGGGCCCCATGTGATCACCAGGTTCTTAGAAGTGGAAGAGGGAGGCAGGAGAGAGAGGAACCAGAGAGGCAGCAGCATGAGAAAGACTCAGCCCCACACTGCTGGCTCTGAAGACAGAGGAATGGGCCGTGAGCCAAGGAGTGTGGGCGGCCTCCAGAAGCTGGAAAAGACAAGGAAATGGACTCTCCCTTAGGGCCTCCCAAAAGGAATGCAGCCCTGCTGACACCTTGATTTTAGCTCAGTGAGACCCATTTTGAAATCCTGACCTCCAGAATTATAATTAATTTGTGTTGTTCTAACACACTCAATTTGTGGTAATTCGTTCCAGCAACAATAGAAAACGAACATAGGACCAGACCCTAGGCTAAGGTGAAGCTTGCACATTACCGTGTCTGATGTTTACAGTAAGCCCAAGAGGCACGGGGGCAACTCTGAGAGTTTCCTATCAACACCCACTCCTCTCCTTCCAGAGCTCCGTCCAGAGAGGCAGTACGATCAGATGAATACGTGCCTCTCAGCCTCCCTGACGGAGACACAGGCAGAGTCCTTCGGCACCACCCTTCCCCACTCCCTCCAGCTTTGAGGGAGCCACTAGATAAACACAGCCTCAAGCAACATCCTTCTCTCCTTAGCCCATCACCTGTTTCAAAGGCTGGTCAACTAGTGTCTCTAAAGGGCTGCCATCACCCAGGGAGCATCTCAGGGCCTCCCAGAGGACTTGCGTCTCTTCTTTGGTTCCTTCTAACGAGCCATGAAATTTGTGGCTATTGATGAGTCAACTAAATATTCAGTCCCTGCTGATTCCACCAGTTGACTCAGCTTACTGACTGCCCAATCATTTCTGAACCAGTTTGATATGCTAATTTTACAAGTGACACACCGAGCCATCCAGTCACCACTGATGGGAAATCCTCTCATCAGGAAAATTCCTTCTTCAGAGAAGAATGTGCACTTCTCGTGCGGGTAGCTTATTGAGACAGGTTGGTTCATAGCGCTGTATGTGGACATGGCACCATGGCAAGTGGACTACATCCTCTTTCACTATCCATTCCCTCCTTTTTAATAGCCAGATGCGGTTCATGGTGTTGGGATTGTATTACTTCTCACATTAGAACCTGAAATCTTAACTGGCTCTTTGATGTTGCTCCTTTGAATAATCCTTTCCTGAGCCCCCAAGCTACTTTTCATGCCTCCAAGATTTTGCACTTCACATTTCATCACATTCACTTTCTTTCCTTAATGTCTGAATGTCTTCCCACTAGACTTTAGACTGTGTGAGGGAAAAGCCTGTATCTATCCCTGGACTCAATACATTAGGTGCTCAGTAAAAATTTGTTGAGAGGTAAGGATTTGCAAATACTAGGGGGACAAGTCTGGACCATGTGGGAGGTGCCCTTGGCAGCCAGTGGCAGGAGCCCTCCCAGCCCAGGCTGGGTAAGAGGTTCCTCCTACGGCTATGGATTTGGAGAGGAGCCTAAGCAAAGCATGAGGAAAGGATGTATGAGAAATCCGTAGCCTGGAAGTCTACCAGAAGCTCAAACTAACATCCAATGACCCTGCCAAAAGCAACCAGGGCTTCTAATTACCACAAGTGGTCATAACTTGACCTTTTATGCACTGCCTGGAGTAGTGCCAGCAGCACCTCTCCTCGACACCCCTGGAAGTGGTCCAGTTTCATTGGCCATTGGACCATCAACACCACTTCACTCTACGGCAAGTGAGGCGAAAGCCCTTCATCCTAGGTGCTTGGGAAGCAAGGCTCAATCTGACTCAACCTGTAAAATCTTTAATGTGTTTTAAAGCATAGTTTCTTCTTGAGTCAGTGACTTATCTGGTTGGCTCTTAAATCATGACACCAAAGCAAGGATCGTATCTTGCTTTGCTTGAATCCACCATACAATGGCATGTGACTTGCCAGGCACCTAATATGTGGTCAGTAAAAACTGGTAGATGGAATTAAGTGCTAGGATAAAACATGGCAATAGGGGTTGGATAAGATCCACAGTGTTACTTGAAATGAGTTCCCTGGACTTCAGGACATCCTAGGGCTTGGAGTTAACACAGCAGTGGCATCCTTTTTTGCCATGGGCAATTTTGACTCCTTCCTCTACCCACCAATTCCCCGCTACCCTAAGGCCACGTTCAGCTTACACTCAGCCCTTTGTCCCTCACTTGAGACCAGATCCAACCCCACAATCTGTTACTGAGAAATCGCTATTGTACAGTATGGGGAGAAGGGGAAGAGGTTTTACATCACACACCACCCAGCAAACACATAATAAAATTTCATTGTAAGCTTTGTTCTTCTCCTCACGCTCCCCAAAGCATCTCTCCTCTTTCTCCTTTACTTCATTTCTCACTCTCTTCATTTCTTACTTAGCCCATTGAGCAAAATGCAATGACAGATTGTAGAACAGCTGCCCAGCTGATGTCCCTCCAGCATGCTCCTTGGAGGGGTCTCATTTCCCATCTTCACACAGCTTATCAAGTGTTCACTCTCCAAAGGGGTCTCTTTCTTAGTCAGTATAAAAATACGACCATTTCCTATACTGTTCAACCAAAAATAATAGAGAGAAGTCACATAATCCATTTACCTCCTTTAGGCAAGGATTCCTTTTCTTTATTGCTAAGCTTAATAAGCAGTAACTTTAACAATGTTAAGATAATGAGTTGGGAATTGACTCTAAAGCCTCTTTTAATTTGCAGTGATAAATTCCAGTAAATTGTTAATCATTTCCATTTTTCTTAACTAAACATCAATACTCTGTTTCAACTTTGTTATTGAAAAGGACTAAAGGTGTTTTTGTCCACTTTCCTGCCTTAGTAAGGAGAGCCTAAAGAACATGATAAAACTTGAATGAAATAGGCAAGCTTTTGCACTGGGAGAGTGTTGCAATAAATGCCATATACAATTTTTTGAGGTGTTAGTCTATCAAAATTTCACATCAAAATCCAGATTTCTCCCTTCTCTTAAAGTACCAGAAAATCTTGTTATCCTGGAACCTAGATTCCTGAGAGACAACAATCAGCTAGAACTGAAAAGTGATTGTCCTTTAGACAGACACAGACGTTCCAGTCTGCCACAGTCCCCACCAGTCCCTATTGCCTCCCTGACACCAAGGCCAAGTGTCAAACGCCATTTGTCATCATGCTTGCACTGCTGTTTTTGTGAAAGAAGTGTTAAGAGGAAGTAAACTATCTCCTAATTTCACTTACATACCTGCCTGGCTCCTGTAGAGTTAGCAGCCCCATCCCATTTAGTTGCATCACTGTACAGATGGGAGCTTTCCCTGTGTGCTTAAATAAAATCCCCAAACAAGGAATGGATATTTATTTCCCAGGCTACAAAGTAGGTATGGTGTGGTTTAACAGAATGAATCACGTTGTTGTTACCAAAGGTGTCACATAATTTACAACTTCGAGCAAACTTTCCCAGAGAACAACATGTGAAATATGTGACTATGTGAAAACATAGAAGGACATGACCTGCAATCTCACCTTCCTGAAAGCAGACAGATGCAGCACAGGAGGAATAATCAATGGTTGGCTAGCTGATTACAGAGGCTGGAGTAGGGTTTTCATTGTCTTCTGGGCAGATCTCCTTGTTACCAATGGCCTCAGGATCAGAACTCTCTAGAGTAATGACTTAGCATGTGCTAAAATGCTGAGAGTGACTTCAGCCTTTTTCCACAAGTCTACAGTGGGGGTGGGGTGTGCAGATTTGGTAATTTGGACTCCAGCCTGTACAGTCAGGCTGACAGCAGTTATTTGCAGCATCTCTTAAGACAGACATTTTGTACAAGATGATTGTTAGTCATGTAACAGATGAGGAAGCAAGATGAAGTAACTTGCCTGTTGTCAAATAGCTGGGAAAGAGCAGAGGTGGGAATCACACCCTGGTCTGCCCTATCGAAAGCCCAATCCTTTTTCACTACAATATGGCGGCTGCAAGAACCTGGAACTTCCAAAGGACAATAACATTCTTAGATGTTCCTTTAGTTACTGCATCATAGACCTGACCTTGAATTGTCCCAGGTAGAGAGTGAGTGTGAGTGTGTGTCCGTGCATGTGTGTGTGTGTAGAAGGAAGGGGTTGTTGTTTTGCATTGTTTTGTTTGATTTTGCCACTTTCAAGTAAACTTCTCAGTCTCCAGTCTCACCAACACACCCAGCCTCAAGCTCACAGCTCCTAATTCTTCAGGAATATCTATTAAACTTAGTTACTGAAAGCTACATTCCCCGGGATGTTGAGTATATAGGTGGCTTCAGGCCCAATTCTTTCAAACTTCAGCCACAGCAACCAGAATTGCAAAATCACAGTCACACGATGACATCACTGGGAACTAATTAGCGAGGTCCCAGCACCCCTGGGCCTGTAGTCACTCCTCACCACTCATTCTCAGACCATATTGATGATCCCGACCCAGCGCAGGCCATTTGGCTTAATGCTATAGCTGAAGAAAATGTCCAGCAAAGGATTTTCAATTTGAGATTTTCCTCTGAATGATGTGAGGCCTCACTTTTCAAAGAAAGGAAGATGGTCTGCCATGAATTAGCACTAGGCTGCTAGCAACAATGCAAAGCAAATCCAATCCAGTCTCAGACTCCCCCCGAGAAGACAAGGATGAAACAAGGCTTCTTGGTACTCCCCACCTAGTTCCTTTTGAAGGCGATCAGAGAGGTCAGTTCCTCAACTGCACGCTATTGAATAGCTCCTTCCACCCACTGGGCTTGGTTATCAACAACAGCACTGATCACACCCCCTCATTTACAGCGCGTACCGGCTCTGCGGTCAGTGACTTCCTCTGCTTGTTCTATAGAACAAGAGTATAAGAGGGACTCTTATTATCCCCATTTTATAGACAAGGAAACCAAGGGAACTAACATGCCTGAAATCACCCACTAAGCAGCAGAACCACAGAGCTAAACCTTTATCTGTCCAACGCCAAAGCCCAAATGTTCAAAGACTACATTCAAGTCACTGGGCAGCTAATTCAAACACTCCATCCTCTGGTCTGCTCTTTATAAGTAGAGCTTAGAGCAGCAGTCAGCAAACCACAGCCCACCATATGGCCCACAAAGGCTAAAATATTGACTATCTGATCCTGTACGGAAAAAGTTTGCTGACCTTTGGCTTAAAAAAATGGTAAAGCAAATCTCAAATATTTCATTCTGTTTACTGAGGTCTCTGTGGTACTTGGGACCAGAGGATTCTATGGCTTGTTTTTGATTCATGAAAATACTTTTCTCATTGATTTTTGTAAATAATCCTAAGTAATGACAGTTGGAAATAAATTTGGGGAAAAGAGAAGAAAAAAAACCTAAAGAGCTGTGGTTCTAAAATATCCACTTTCTGGATCCCACAGGGCTGTTGGTTAACCAAAACCCTGGGAGGGTTTTACCAGCCATGAAGAACTTGGCCAATGAGTCTGTCCCACTGAGTGTAGATGAAAGTGCCCACGGGCCTCTCTCTGCCCACATCGATGGGATTTGAGAGGTACCCTTTCACCAGCATGCAGCCAAAGTGAAGTCTAGCTGTTTAGATGGCTCCCAGCATGCTAAACCAATGGAAATAGTCACAAACAGAGTAGTGAGTACAGCAATTAGTAACTATTCATTTTATTCTTTGTTTTCAAATGTCTCGAGAGGTGTTTGGGAATCTTCGTGTAAAGCAGACATCTGAGTCATCCTAGCAGCAGGGAGTTCTCGTGAGTCATAAGCACATGCTGGTCCAGAAGCAGGTTTCTCACTAGCTCAAGAACACGTCAAGAATCTTACCAATACTAAGTCACCACTCTACCCAGTTTGGATCCAAAAATCAACGAATCTTTATGATTTGACTCTATCTATGTGCTCAAATGTACCAGGTGTGTTACCAAAACCAAAGTGCGTTCACCTCCCAGTGAGTTAAATCAGATTCTCAACCGGAAGTAGTGGTCGCACAAAGTAGGGTATATTTGCAGCAAATAGGAGGCCACGCGTAATCGTTTCCAAAGTCAAGGTGTCCCCAAACACAGGAAAGCAGGGGCCTTCGATTTCGTATGGGGAATGAATATCCAAAAGGGAGAGGTGGGCATTCACTTGCGCAGGCTCAGGTGGAAAACACCCTTCCACATACACTGCAGGTTATGGTAATAAGGCCCAAGCTCCTCCTGGAGAGGAGATCTTAGCATTAAAGATGAGGCACAGGTCATAGGCGTTGCCCCTGTGGTGGGGCTTGGTCTGGTGCAGGGTGCTGGGTGATTGCATCTCTTAAACAGTTAAATGCTTCCAAACCCACCCTTGAGTTCCTCGGGCAATCAGTCAGTGACACGTGCCCCATGTGTCTACAGGGTACAGTCCTTCAAGGCTGCAGGAGAAGGGCTAGAGGAAACAGCTGCAAATTCCAAAACTCCCACTCGTTCGCCGTGCGACCTTGCGCATGTGTCGTCTCTTATCTGAGCCCAAGATTCACCTATAAAATGAGTCTTTGCATTGGATCCCTCCGCGGTGCCTTCCAGCTCAATGGGTATGTGGAGTGGAAGCTCCACGAACAGTGCAGAAACGATCCTGGAATAATTGCTGATATATCACTCACAACTCATTTATCTCATTATCCAGTTTAGTGTTATTCTAACTATCATCAATGTTATCACTGTTATTATCCTTACTTTCAGCGTTAATCATAATAATAGCCAGCATATGTTAAGGACTTTGTATGTGCCAGATGTTATTTGTTGAGGTCTCCGGAAGAGGTGGGAGAAGAAGATTCTATCTTTTAGATCAGGGTCAGCAAACTACAGCCATGGACCAAACCCAGTCCACTGCCTGTTTTTGTAAATAAAGTTTTATTAGAACACAGCCAGGCCCATCGTTTACCTATTATCTATGGTTGCTTTTGCACTACAAGGGCAAAGTCGAGTGGTTGCAGCAGAAACCCCAAAATATTTGTTATCTGGCTTTTTACAGAAAAGACTTGCTTTTACAGAAAAGACTTCATTTAGCCCCTACACCGTGAACCTGCTGCTCTTTCCGACCTAGTACCCACTGCCCATCCCAGGCCTGGAGAATCAGGATACTCCATCCCCATGACCACAAAGATTCAGCAGTGGGATTCAGTCCTCAGACTTTTGCTGGAAAGAGTGGCAAGGAGAAGCTCTTTGTTTGCTGAGGTTTTTGAGCTACTAGGATGCAAGTCCAAAGCTGCCAAGAGCTTATTTGTAAATGACCTGTTTGAAAATAAAGAAAGATGGAAAGAGAATGAGTCCTCATAATAAGATTCTAGCTTCTGGATCCAACAAAGCCTGAAGTCAACTCGAGATTTTTCAGCTAATAAACCAATACATTCTCTTGTTCATTTAAATCAGATTAAGTTATGCTTCTATCACTTGCAACTAAAACAAAACAATTCTTTGAAATAGGCACAATTCTTTTCCCCACCGAGACTTATCTGCCCCAAATTACATAGCTAGTAAGTGGCAGAGGCTAGGACCCAGTTCTACACTGAGCTCTAGAAGATGAAGGAGCCAGCATCTAGAGCTCTCCAGAAGATCTGGTTAGGATGGGGACAGAACCAACAGATTATTTTCCCATCTTTGAAGAGGGAAACTTCCAAACCACATCTCTGTTCTCTGGAGGGCAGTTCTTTCGGATCGCGCTGCTTTCTGCTTGTGATGATCCCATGACAAGGCCCAGTAGAGTACTGGCTTCTCACGTGGTAACTTGGAGGAAGTTATAATAAAAAATGGCGCCATAGCCATTTCTCAGCCTTTCATTCTTGTCATACTTAACTGGGGAAAAAAATTGCTGGGAGAAAACGACCTCCTTTTGTTGGAGCGTACAGTCGCCCAGCAGTCAACACGTAAACAGGCGGTCTCAGCACAGGGAGCAGGCTTGGGGTCATGGCCTTCTGTAGCAAGGAATGAGTCAGGGCAGCCTTTGCTGAGACAGACTCCGTGCAGGCTCACCCAGCTGGAACCATCCATCCCACAGGGCGCTGAAGGGTAGCAGAATACGCCAGCCCAAAATATGCCTCTTTGGCATGAGGATTATTTTGAGCTGAAGGCAATCAAGACCGAGCAGGCTCAGGAAGAGCTTTTTACCTCCCCTTTAACTGCCTAAAAGGATTTAGAAAGGGTGCCTGTCCCAGGAAGAGGGCTGTCACTAGAAGAGAACTTTTGTATCAGAAAGACTCATCTGTGTGGCAGGGCAAACATTTGTTTACCAAACACTTGCTCTTCTCTTCCTGTGAATTGCCTTTCTCCCCTTGAAGCCCCAGACCCCTCCCCTCTTCTCCTTAGCTCAGGAGGGTACATAAGCCTCAAGTGCCTGGCTGCCTTTGGGTCTCATATCTTTGTGACAATCCCGTACATACACACTTAATTAAATCTGTTTGTCTCCTGTTAATCTGTCTTTTTATTACAGGGGGTCTCAGCCAAGAACCTAGAAGGAGAGAGAGAAAATTATTTTTCCTCCTTTACAGCATCTTCTTATATTCTGCTTTGAAGAGAAGGACCGACTCCAGGAGGAGACATATAGTGCAGGGTATGGAGACACAATCTCTCAGGGAGGACTTGGGTGGGTGACTCAATAATACACCTTCACCAGCTGGGGGACTTTATAATGAGGACTGAACAGGCATCCTGGGGGACACGCAAGACCCTCTGTCAGGGGTGTACTGGTCCCAACACACCAAACCAAGATGAGAGAATGAATTTGAGAATTTTGAATGATTTCCAACCACAAGAGTTAAGCAAAAGTTGGAATGGATGGATGGAAGGATGGATGGATGGAAGGATGGATGGAAGGAAGGATGGAGGGATGGATGGATGGATGGATGGATGGATGGATGGATGGATGGATGGATGGATGATACATACATACATACATACATATATACAAAAATACACACGCTTATAATTGTATATACAAAGATTACAGATAATATCTCTGGAAGGATCACAGGACACTCCTCATAGTGGTGGCATCTGAGGAGAAGAATGAGTAAATGGGCATCTTCAGCGAGAGGGAGACTCCCTGATCAGTGCATACTGTTTAGCACAGAGTTTGAATGTTTTGCCATCTGTGTTTACTACTTTTTCAATGTAAGGATTAAAAATAAGAGGGAATTACCAAAAATATATTTAGTAACAAACCCCTCTTGGTTTCATCTCCCAATGATCCTAAATGTTAAGTGACCAGATCCGCATTTCCTCAGGCTTCCTGGTTAAGCTTTTTCCTTTGAGACTTTGTTATATTGGCCATTGCTGACATTCACCCTGACATGGGCTCTGCTCACGTGTCACTCAGCAGAGACAAGAAGCAATGGGACCCACCTTGTGCCAGGCAAACATGTTACATGGGACCTGCTGCTTTGGAGTCCGCCCTAGCTCAGAGGTAAAGGGGAAAGAGTGGGATTAGGGAGTCTGAAGTTCCAGCCACAAAGCCTCCAGTCCATCTGGGCACAGCCAGGGCCAAAATAGGGTTTCTCTGGCACTGAGATCAAAGAGCTGGCCTCAGCCTTGTCCCCAAGACACTCAAAGTCCTCGGAATGGTCTGAGCTCCTGAGGGACTTTACTGCAGTCAATGGGCAAAGTTTAGGAAGTCAAGAGAATGGGACATGAAACAGAGCTGTCCAGCACAATTCCCAACGGCTCCATGCCCCTGCCCCAGACACACACATACACACACACAGGCACACATCCTATAGGAAGAACCTGGATCTGGCTTCACAGCCCAGTGCTCCCACTCTCGAGCGGTACCATCCTCAGCCACTCACTTTCCTCCCTGGGCCTCAGTTTCCTCATCCACACGAGGAAAGAGGATTGTAGAGAAGATTAAATTAGATGCAGTAACTTCTGCTAAGTGCCTGCCACATCACAGCGGTACTGTCCTTTCTTCTTCCCCCTTCCCTTCCGCTATTTCGGAAATAAGAAAATGCTTTTTAAGGAATTCAGTTGACCAAAAGAGACAACATAAACCACTGTCAAAATAGACTTTCAGACTTCGAGAACTCTGCAGACACTCCAGCGAGACTCAGATCTCTGAGCTCTTGTGCAACAAGTTACACAAGGGTCATCTTATTCCCCCAACGTACCTCTCAGATTATGACATGGAGGCTGAGGTCAAAGGAAATTTTGTAAGCGTAACCCTGGGCAAACAGCAAACAGAGCAAGGAGCAGTTCAAGAAGCAAACCAGCAGAGTGTCACCGCGAGTGGCAGAGGCCAGAAACCACTGCAGGTCATGAATCAACCAAGTGTACCCCGACTCTGAGAGTGGGGGAGGGGATCATCAAAACATTTTTTAAAGAGGACATCAGGGCACCAAACCATCTGAATAGAGACGGGACTGCAGCAGAGCAGGGTCTTGAAGGTCACCCGCAGCGCTGGGATCAACTCTTACTCGCTGCCTCCCTGGGAGGTCCGGGACAGGGGCCTGAGAGGCGGGGAGGGGCGAGGGACTCGAGACTGGGGCAGGGGGCATTCCACCAACAAGTCTGATCAAAGTATTTCAGTATGTTAACTACCGGCTGCACATCAGCCCTGGAGGAGAGGCATTTCTGAAACACTAGTCCTATTAATGAAAACGCTTGAAACCACGTTAAAAACTCACCAACATATGGAGCATCAGAAGCAATATACAAAAAGACACTCAACCACCTTAGAAATCAGGGCAAAGTAAATTAAAATAACAATTTTTGCACATCAAATTGGCAATATTTTTTTTTAGTTATAACATCTATGAAATATGTATGTACATGCACAAAGATGTACATCCTTTGCAGAATTGTTTGTAACAGTAAAACCTCAGAAGCAACCTAAATTCCATCAATAGAGGGATGGCTGAATAAATTCTGATGCATTTTGACGCGGTGAAAGACCGTGCACCTGTTAAACAGAAGGATGTATCTCTATATGAACTGACGTGGGAAAATGTCCAAGATACAGAGATATAAAAATTGCATATGCACGTGTACACTTATAATACATGCAGAGAAGTTCTGGGAGGAGAAGCACAAAACTGTCTTCAGGGGTTATTTCTGGGAATGGAAGAGGGCTTTAGAGGCAGGTGTGTAAGGGAGCTTTTTACATATTTTTGTAGGTCTTTTTGTAGGTTTTGACTTTTAAAACAATTCTATGTTCATGTGTCATGCTGTCTAATTACAATTTATTTTGAGGAATGGTGAATCAGCCATCTAAAATGTTTGGAAGAGGACAGTGTTTTTTTAATTCAGGAAAATATTAACTTTTTAGAAGACAAGACTTAGAAGCTGCCACTTATAAAGGAGGTTACCAGAGAGGTAATAAATTCTGCGTGCTGAATGTACTTCCAAGCTCACTGGATGCAGATACTGATGAAAGATAACCTTCTGTGTGAAATGATTCTGAGGTTTATGCTTAAGAAACAAAGCAAATAACTTATCCAAAAGAGCCCAGGGTTTATTTCTTTCAGAGGAACTGTACCTCCCAGAAGAGTGGGTAGCTTTTATTCTCTCCTTTAAAATTAGAGGAAAATGCAGAATCTCCTTTCCTATCTTAATTCCACTTTTCCTTGATCAGAAACAGAGGCAGCCACACCCCATTCACACAGGAGTTCATGCATCAGAGAATTCCAGCCCCAGGCTGGTTCTGGTCACCTCAGTCCAGTTCCTGGGACATCTCCTGCAAATGTAATAACAACTCTAGGGTGGGACTGCAGTTTGCAAAAGAGATGCTCATCACTGCCCTGCTCTGACACATTGTGAGGTCTCAGACAAGTCACAAAAGCCACGTCTACGTGTCAATAGTGTCAGCACCCCATCTTCAAATGGGGATGACCTATTATCTGTGCACTGGAATAATAACAATTAATAATAATAACAGTGATAATAATATCTGTGCACCCGGATCTGCCCCCTCCATTTCTGCACACACACAGAGATCTGGTGATTCGAAGGACTGATGAAATTAACAATAGATGCACCAACGTTGTGAAATCCCTAAAGGCTTCTGTCTAAACAGCAGCTGCAGAGCCCAGATGATCATTTCACAGCAGAGGAAATGTTTGGGACCCAAGGTACATGGATGAGAAGTGGCCCCACTGAGCACTCAGACCTTCTTTTTCCATCATTTAAAATATATATATATTTCGTGTGTGTGAGAGGAAGATTAGCCCTGAGCTAACATCCATTGCCAATCCTCCTCTTTTTTGCTGAGGAAGACTGGCCCTGGGCTAACATCCGTGCCCATCTTCCTCTACTTTATATGGGACGCCGCCACAGCATGACTGACAAGCAGTGTGCCAGTCCACGCCTGGGATCCGAACCTGTGAACCCTGGGCCGCCAAAGCAGAGCACACGAACTTAACCGCCACGCCACCGGGCCAGCCCCTAAAAAAAATACTTTTTACATCTGAGACCCAAATATGATCAAAGTTATTAGTTTGTTCATTCATTCATCCATTCAGGAGATATTTACCAAGCATCTATTCTGGGATTGGCACTGATCTCCATACTCCAGAAACAGCAGTGAACACAGCAGAGGCTTACATACTAAAGGAGGGAAATAATACACAATAATCAATGTCTTATGGTAATAAGCACTGTAAAGAACAATGAAGTGATGTAACGCTGAGTGGGATAGAGAGTGACGGGGTACAATTTTATATAACGCAGTGAGGAGAGACATTTAATCGGTGACTTCAAGAAGGCTGACCATGTGGGATCTTGGGGAAAAGTATTCTGAGAATGGGGACAGCAAGTGCAAAGGCCCTGGGGCAGGAGCAAGCTGGTGAATTCTAGAAACAGCTAGGAGGGTCTCCTCACTATTATGCACACAGGCGGAATTCTGTGAGTGCGAGCTTGATGGGATTAAGTGACTCTCCTCCTGAAAATGCACATACAGAAAAATTTCCCTTATAACCAAAGACCCCTGAAGCCCTTTATCCACGGCCCTTGGTTAAAAACCTCTATTTTACTCCAACTATTGAAGATTGCTCCTTTGGACGTGGCACGTGGCTCCAAAAGGCTGAGTCCCAGCTGCCATCCCTCATGAGATGAAAGAGAGACAAAGAGGAGGCACTTCTTTAGAGTATCTGCTGGTTCTGAATTTCCAAAAGAAATTCCCTCAGTGTAGGGGACTGAGAAATTAACCCGGGTCAATGAAGAGCACAGTCATGGGCCCGCCCACCGCCCGTCTCTGTCCTGGGAAGGGCCTCCTGAGCCCCGAGCACCCTGAGTGGACCAGATGCCACTGCACTGTGAGCTGGAAGCGGCCCAGGGGTTGTCAGTCTCCAGAAGGTGCTGAGAACGGAACCATCCACCAGCTTCCCGCTCTATATCAGGGAGCAAGGAACTTACAGATGCTTTCAGTCTGTCTCTAAGTTGAGTGTTGAATGCCCCAAGAGTAAAAACTCAATAGTAATAATCTTAAAAACACCATAACTGGGCCGATTTCAGCGGCGTGCTGGATCCAAGCAGCCCACTCCAAGATGCTGACTTCGCCTGCTCCTCCGGCCAGTTTCCCTCATGGCCCACGGGACTCCCAGCGTTAAGACCATCGCACCTAATTGTTCTTGCTGAATACCAGGGCTCCAGTTACAGCTGGACCATAAAACCCTTCACAGGACGTGGGGACTCGGCTCCCACCCCCTTGGCTCCCTTCGATGTGGCTCACCGCCTTCCTGCTCTCAGAACCCTCTGCCTAGTCCCAAGGAGACCCAGCCAGGCGCCGGCTACCGCCCTGTCTGACGATCGCACCTTCTCTGCGGAGGACCCGCTGGGTGATTTCATTCCCTCATCACTGGGCACCAATCATGACACCAGCCAGCGAGGCTGGAGCCTCCGCTGTGGGGCTGTTGAGACTGGGAGGGACCAACAGGGACAGGCCTGGGAGCAGTCACTGGAGCTGACCTCCCCCTCACCAAGTGCAGCAAGAAATACACACATGGGCAAGGGGCAGGGGCTGGCGGGGTTAACTAGGACCCCCTTACCACCAGACTCTCTCTTTGTCTCTAAAAAAAGAAAATAGTTTTATTGTATGTTTTTCAGATTATATAACTAATATGCACTTTATTTACAGAAAAACATAAAAAAGAAAGTGAAAACCACCAATAAATCTCATTGCCAGGAAAGTCTAAGTAACAGCCAAGACTTGTACCACACACTGTTATAAATGCTTTACACTCATTTAAACTCATTTACTCACTTAAACTTCACAACCACTCTCTAGGGGTGACATTATTTTAAGACCCACTTCGCAGGTGAGAAAACCAAGGCACAGAGAAATTAAGTAACTTGGCTGGGTCTCACAGTTATTAAGCAGAGGAGCTGGAATTCAGGCCCAGACCCATGTTCTCAACGCATTTTAAGCAGGACCGCGTTCCCTTTGAGACACCCATTTCCATCCCAGCTCCTGCGCTCTGGGGTGTAGCGACCAGCAGGGACGTCTCCCTCCC
This sequence comes from Tapirus indicus, assembly GCA_031878705.1. Taxonomy (NCBI): domain Eukaryota; kingdom Metazoa; phylum Chordata; class Mammalia; order Perissodactyla; family Tapiridae; genus Tapirus; species Tapirus indicus. The sequence continues at coordinate 4,414,309 of CM062928.1, forward strand.
TCTGGCTCCGTTCCTTCTCCCGCCAGCCCTCCAACCCTTTGTGAGCTTCCCTGAGACCCGCACAGTCACCAGAGTCGACAGCAAACCAGACGGGGGGAGAAGCCACACTTCAGCCCCCTTGGGAGGTGCTGAGCATCTCGAACATGCACAGGACTGTGGCGGACGATGACTGGGACCCGGCCCTTGACCACAAGGGGTTCGGTCTAATGGCAGAGACGTGACAAGTAAACAAGAACAACGAACAGACATGCGACAAGAGTCTCAGCTCCTGGAGGGCAGTTCATATCACATTCACTGGGGACCCGCTGTTTGTTGAATGACTGAAAGTGTAAGATAGTAAGAACCTCGGCCCGGGCACTTGTTCCCTTCTGGCATCACAAAGAAGTCAGGAACGACTTTTCAGGTGAAGTGAGAGTTCAGCTGAGACTCGAGGCTGGATATCACCTGACAAAGCAGAGAGGAGGGGCAGGGGACCTGCGGGGACATGGGGCAGGACTCCCAGCGGATGACTCCTCAGGATCAGGACCCCGGCCAGAGGAAGACCAGGTGTTCGCGGCACAGGTTCTGCAGGCAAGGGGCGGGCTCCAGGGGGACTTGGAAAGATAAATAGGCTCAGATCTTACAGGTGAAATGCCAACGCCAAAGGAAGGAGTTCAGACCTGGGAAAAAGACGTATCTGAAGGTAAAGATTTGAGAGTTAACTATTTCAATTAGCTCTCCAGCTAATTGAACTCTCCAGGATGAGAGTTGAATCTTGCAAAATAGTTATTTCTGTGGGGAAAGAGAAGGAAGAAGAATCCTCAAAAACTCAGAGAGAAAGGGGCCATGAGAGGCAGGAGAGGCATGAAGGGGCCACAAGGAGCAATCTTGGGGGGCTTCCCTGCAGCAGTGTTACTTCCAAGCACTCCTACTAGCGGGGTCTCCTAGTCTGCACTGGACAGGCACAGAAACTCAATACACTGGCTCTTCTGAGCCCCTCCCTCAATCTCAGTGGCCTTCAGACCACCTTAAAGACCAGAATGGATTACAAGCCGATTTCATCTCCTGGGCAAAGTCCATTCCAGTAGTAGTGGCTGCCTGGACAATGTGTCGAGAAGGATTCTGAAGTTGAATCCAGATTCAAAGTGAATGAGTCCTATGATTGATTCGTAGTATCTGTCATGGACACAAAATTGAGGAATGGCCACATATGTGCCCATGTTAGCCATCCTTGCTTTTGGTAATTTGCACTCATGTTATTTCTTAGATATGGGCTTATTTAGAGGAGAGACCATCATATTTATCTGTCTGCCAAGCCCTGTGCCAGGTGGGCACTGGGGAAACAGAAATCACTGTGGTCAGCAAATGTTTGTTAAGTGAGTGATCAAATCATTTGTTCCTAAGAAAAATGAAGACAAAGAAGCCGGATGCTGTGAGCTTTAGGAATGCAGGAGTGGCAGAAAGGGCCTCTTCTGAAGCCAGCTTTCCATTCTGCCCCTGCCTGGGGCCAAAGTCCCTATGACAGGCCTGGGATCCACCTGGGTTGAGCTTGGGCGGTTCTTGTTCGGGGAAATGCCCAGCCCACAGACAGCATCCCGGCATTGCCCTGCAGAAGGTGTGGTACTAATACAGCAACAAATTCTGGAATCGATGAGCAGAGCCTCACCAGAAGCAGTCCTGCGAGCCCGGGCTAACGCCGAAGGAGACATGGAATGTGAAAAGCAGAGACACGGCTGACCTGGCCTCCCTTGGAGTTGGTGAAAGAACTGTCTGGAACTGAGTTGGGACAACAGACACGCATTTCTGAGGTTCTCCCCTTAAGTATTTATTGATGAGCAAACCCAATATTCCTCTTTGCTGTCCCTCACCCCTCAGCAGGGTGCCTTGCATGTAATGGATACCCAGTAAACAAGGCAGAAACATTACATTTCAAGAACTCCTGAGCAGATGGGGAGGAAGGTGAACAGGTGAGAAGTTATGGTCCAAGAGATAAATAACGCCCTAAGAGGGGGTAAGCGGAAGTGCACGCTAACTGCCCAAAGAATCGATGCAGACACACATCAGTGATCCTGGAATTAGGGAGACAAAGATTGATGGAATAGTTTGGATCAGAGTCACAAAGGAGAAGGATGTGTGCTGAGTTGGAGACTCAGGTGAATTTTCGATGAAGGGGAGAAGATGTATCAGGCAGAGGAAACGGACCGCAAAAGCTCGGAGGCAGGAGGGAAAGGCCAAGTTCAGAAACAGAACATACATGGGAGGTGAATCTGGGAACAGCCAGGAGGGAAACTGAAGCGGGGACATGAGCTGGGGGGGCACTGCAGGAGCCCAGGCAAATGCCCAGGGCCTGGAAATCAAACACTCAGAAAGTTTTATCTTATGAAACCTGTGGATCTGTCTTCCTCATCTCAGCTCCTTTTCCTCCCTCCCCTCTGTGGGGAAATAAAGAGGTGCTTCCCCTCCAGATTTTCAGTGTCCTTCGCTCCAGGCAGCCACCCAGGGACCAGAGAAAGTCCTGTCTTTCCCATATCAAAGACAATATCTAATGTGCTTACTCCTCATAGGACACCTGCGTTTTAAGGGAAGGCTGAGCTTCCCTTAGATTTCCAGTATGTTCATCCGTGATTTCCTATTTGCTGCACACCTGGTAGAGAATGGAGAGGGTAACACACAGTCCTTGGGCTCCAGGGTTTACAATTTAGCAGTTGAAAAGGCCATTCTAGTCTGTTTTGTACTCATCTTTTCCAGCAGGGGGCAGAAGTCCTACAGAGTCAGACTCCTACATGTGGGATGGCCATGGGCTCCAGAGGCAGGGACCTGGGCACAAATCCCAGTGCCACCACTGACCTGCTGAGGATCCTGGGGTGAGTTTCTCCATGTCTCCGAGCCTCAGTTTTTCTCCTCTATGAAATGAAAGCCCCGAATGGGATCAGCCACGCCGAGGGCTCAGTACAGTGGCAGACACATGGTCCATACTCAATAGTTATCTGCCAGGATGTTCCAGAAAATACTGGAGTCTCACCACTGATTTTTGAGAAATGCAGACTGACAATCAAACGACAAGAGGACATCTCCCAGAGGCTAAGCCTTTAACTCTCAGTAACTCTTCTTGTTCTCATTCCTTACTTACAGATGAAGAAACCAAGACACCCTCTTCTTCTGCCTTATTCTATCTCACAGGATGTGGCGGTGGAAGATGTATCAACATTTGTTGAGCATCTGCAGTGAGGCCAGCATGGCGCTAGGCACGTCATAGACTTTATCTCTTTCGACTCTCATAACAACCCAAAAGGTACAAATGTTTACCCTGGATTAAGTGAGAAGGTTAAGAGAGGTTGAGGTTGTGAAACTCGATCAACGTCCTACAACTAATAAATTGGAGAGCTGGGATTCAAACCCAGGTCTCTCCAACCACCTCACGCTGCTTTCCGGCTTCCGACTTGAGTCAGACCTGAACCCCAGGCGCCTGGGGATCCTTCCACAAATGCACACTGAGATAAGATTTTATCCCAGCTTTCTGACCGAAGGCCCTAAACGCTTGGCTGAAGCAACAAACCTCCTGATGATTTATTCAAATACTCTTAACTGCACCATCCAGGTGGACTGGGAAGACGCCTGGTGGGCTAGAGCCTCTCCCTGGGCTGGAGCCAGACCCTGGGATGGGTGACCTACCAGCCATTGGAGGCGCCCTCCACTCACGGCCTGGAAAATGTAAGGGAAGGAGCCTTAAGATTCTGTTCTTTTGACCACACTAAACCTTGAACCCACCACCTCTCTGGAAGAACATGCTAAAGCCCACCAACATTTCTATTTCTTTTCAGAGGTATTCTTACAGAGTGAACCTGTCTACCCACTCTCCTCACATGATGGAATCCACTGACCCAGTCTTCGTTTGAGAGATTAATCACAATAATATATTAATGATGACTAACATTTACTGAGTACTTACTCCGAGTCAGGGACTATCATCCAATAACCCCATGAAATAGATGTCACCATTAGTTCCACTCTATAGATAGGAAAACTGAGTTTGAGAGGGTTAGGTAGGTTAACCAAAATCAGGCAACTGGTTAGTGGCAGAGACAGAATCCAAACCAGAAATGCTTTCCTTAGGAGCCCATGCTCTACTCGCTTGTAAGATTTTCCCCAGGGACGCTGGGGGTAACTTCTCATTCCTTCTTCTCCCCCCCGAATGACCGGCACATCTCCACTCTCACAGATGGCACATCAGCTCCTCCTGGGACCACGGAGTCTGTCTAAAGAACACTCCAGATCAGAGCATCTTCCAACCAGGTGCATACATGTCCCAGCCACTCCACCCCATTCAGCCTGGTCACAGGGAAGTTTAGAAGCTAAAGACAGTCAGGTTTTTAAGTAATATTTAATGACTTCACGAGATACTCATATCACTGTGAGTGCACTGTGTGTACATTTAAAAAACAACACAGAAAACTGCATATATACCATGATGGCAATTTTATAAAGATTGCACATTGCATCAAGATGTGAAAAAAAGGACAGCACAAAAGAACCCCAGTGGCTGTTTGTAATGGTAGGATAGTGGATGGTTTTGATTCTTTCCCTTACGTTCAAACTTTCTACAACAAACACGAATAATCTTTGTAAGGAACAAAAAAGTTACAAAAATAAGCTGATTGACCCCCAAAATGCCTACATTCTACAGAGTAGAGACAAAGAACCTCACTGGCACACGTTCCCTCACCCTGCTGCTTACACGTCACGCCCTGCTTATGAATTTACGCCTCCATCTAGCGCTGTTCGGTTTTCAAGCCTGCCTGAGGGAAGAACGTCAGTGTTGGGAGTGAATTACCTTAACCCGTCCATGGCCCCTTTCCAGTCCACGCCACGGCCTTCTGCAGAGGAAAGGTTTAATGACCAAAAGCCTGTGACACAGTCAGCCTATTCTTAGCTGGCAGACGGGGCAGGTTAGCTCTTTATCCACTCCTGCCTTGGCCGAGCCTCAGAGGTCACAGACAGGAGGCATTTTTATCCTCTCCTGGTGCCAAGCCCATCTTTCTAGAAGCCACTCCAATGCTGCCGCCTGAGAAACCAGCCAGGCTCAGCTCACTTCTCCAAAGCACTGGCACGATGTCTCCTCCTAATACTGGCACCCCCAGCTGGAACTGTAAGATGTCTCGGAGTGTGCTGTACTGCCCCAGAGGGACAGAGCTGTCCCTGTTTTGTAATACACTGTAATGGACACATTTCACTAGGAGGACTCGGCTGCGACGGTTGGGAGGGAGCTAACTGGATGACTAAACCGCACTACAGGAGAAATACGCGGGAATTCAGGGAAGTGGGCACAAGTGATCTGGGGAGGATGAGGGAGGAGTTTAGCAGGAAGCAAGAGGTCCTATCCACGTGGCAGGGATAGGACCAAGGGACCACCACCAGGGATAGGACCACGTGGGGTGGCCAAGGGAACTTCAATAATAATAACAGCGACAGTCATAGCAATAATAATAACGTTGACAGTAATAATAACATTGACAGGCACCCTTCCAAGCCCTTTACTGCATGCCCACAACAGTCCTACGGGGGAGGGGCTACTCTCATTCCCATTCAACAGGTGAAGAAACTGAAGCACCAAAAAGTAAAGTTATCTGCCCAACGTAATCTAGCAAGTGGCAGAGCTGGGCTTGCAGACTCTCGGCCTGACTTCAGAAACTTTGCTCTTTTTTCTATTGAAGTATAACTGGCATACAATATTATATTAGTTTCAGGTGTACAGCACAGAGGTTTGATATTTTTATACATTACGAAATGATCATCACACGGAGTCTAGCTACCGTCTGTCACCATACAACCTTATTCCCATATTATTGACTATATTCCCTATGCTGTACGTTACATCCCCGTGGCTTATGTTATAACTGAAAGTGTTTACCTGTTGATTCCCTTCACCTATTTCGCCCACCCCCTCATCCCCATCCCCTCTGGCAACCACCAGTTTGCTTTCTGTGTCTATGAGTCTGTTTCTGTTTTGTTGTGTATGTTAATTTGTTTTGCCTTTCAGATTCCACATATAAGTGAAATCATACAGTATTTTTCTTTCTTTGACTTATTTCACTTACCATAAGACCCTCTAGGTCCCTCCATGTTGTTGCAAACAGAAACTTTGTTCTCAACCACATCCCTGTACTGTCTTTCCATAAGGACAGACATGCCAAAGGCTCTATTGTATTCCGTGTGCTATTCTGTTCTGCGGTGTGAACACCTCCCTTCCCTGGCTGCTAGCATCTTCAGTCACGTCTGCCACATCTGCAGCCCTGCGACCGCGGAACTTTGGGGAGTGGGGGATCAAAGTGTCTTCCAGGGAGGTGAGGTGAGGTGGAAAGCAGCCTGCGCAGGAGGTGACAGAGTGGAGAGCAAGCACAGAACAGAGGCAGGACTCTGAATGGGAGGCGCCCAGGAGAAACACACGTTTCCAGGAACCCCTGGAAACGTGGGAAGACACGCTCAGTGTCCCTCTGAATATGAGCTGGGACTTCAAGTTGATTCCACCTAAATCATAAAGGACACCGGGATCCTATGCTGAGCTGGAAGATTTGTGAAATTTGGGGACTGACACTTGAATTTTGATGCCTCATTTCTTTGGTTCTAAGATATGCTTTTTTTTTAACATTTTAAAATTTCTGAAATTGAGATGCATATTATATTCAATATGTACGTCTACAATAGTGTTTCTCTTTCTAGTTGAAAAACTGTTATTAAATTGTTTGTGCAGCTTACAGCCAAGGGTGACGTAGAATGGAGTAAATGCAGCTGTTTAAGAGCCTTCTGATCGAAGCAGGTGGAGCTGTGCCGACTTTCTCGTTCACCCACCTCTTTAATATTAAGGCTTCCGCTACCTGAGCCATTCACACAAACGCACAGGAGCAACGTCCTGCCTCTGCCTCACCTACAGACTCCTGCTCACCCTCTGGATCTTCGATCAAACACTGCCTCCTCCGGGAAGCTTCCCTGACCTAACAGATCGGGTCTAACTCCCCTATTGGTCCAGTGATGGATTAATGTCCCCCAGCCCCCACTGGACTGCACCCTCCACAAGGACAGGATTGGGCCTTTTATTTCTCACTGCTGTCACTAGTTAAGAACACAATCAGAATTTCAGTAATATTTTGTTCCGTGAATAAATCTGAGTCTCTAATATAGAGCTCGAAGACAAATGATTGATTCCCACCTCAGATAATCAAAAATTCCTTTCAATACTCCTTGGCAAACAGCACCAACCACAGGGATGGACATGAACTATAAGAAAGAAGAAGAGAAGAGAAGAAACTCTTGTCATCTTTCTACTATCATGGGCCCATGTTGATATTTAATCCACTGCATGTTAAATAATATTTAGGCACTTATTATTATTTGTGCCTTTTGTCCTACTGGCTCCTAGTGACCCCTTCTTACTCCTATTTGATTTATAAGGCAAAGCCTCACTTGGAAGGATGATAAATAAATAAAGAATATGACCATAACATTTAGTGCAATATTAATATACATTTTGAACCTTGAGGAAGGGAGACTTCAACAGGGATGTGAGAATGGTGCTACAGGTTATTATTAATATTCTTTAAAATCCTATAATCCTATCAATCACTGAGAAAATTTTCACACCTAAAAGCATCTGGCCATTTTGCAGATAAAGGACCAAAAGCACAAGTCAGCTACTAGGTGACAGAGATGTCCCACTGCTGGCATACGGGGACGAGAGACCCTCCCAGAATAAAAAGAAAAGCTTGAGGCCAAAGGCTGTGGACTGGCCCAACACAGTGGTTCTCAGCCAGGGGCAATTCTGTAATATCTACACACATTTTTGGTTGTTACAACTGGGTAGAAGGGATGCTATTCGTGGACAGAGGCCAGGGATGTTGCTAAACATCTCCCACAACAAAGAATGATCTGGCCCCAAATGCCAATAGTGCCAAGGTCCAGAAACCCTGCCCCGAGAGATGCCAGAGAAGACAGAAGGACTCAGAGTGAGCACTAGGCAACTCCTCACACCTCCCACCCCAACCACAACACACTCCCCACTCCCCACACCCCACAACACATCTAAGGTGTGCATTACACACCGAGGTCCTTGTCAAACCCCCCCGCCCCCCATGTACACAAATACCTACCAGAAGATAGGCCCAGCCCCACCAGAAACATGACACATCTTCCAGGAGCAACAATTTGACTCAGAATTTGCTGGATTGCCTCAATTCTAAGATACACCTTGTCCCCATATTTTAATACTTCTGAAAATGGAATGTGTCATAATTACAGCCATGCGTGGCTTAATGACGGCAATATGTTCTGAGAAATGCTTTGTTAGGCGATTTCGTCATTGTGCAAACATCACAGAGTGTACTTACACAAACCTAGATGGTCTAGCCTACCACACACCCAGCCTACATGGTACTAACCTTATGGGACCACCATTGTCTATGCGGTCCGTCATTGACCGAACCTCATTATGTGCGCATAATGGTAGTTTTTCCCCCCAAACTGCTGTTACGAAATCAATGGAAACTCTTATAAATGATTACATGTTAGAATCAGAGAAACATGGTAGTTTAAAACATAACATAACATATGGAGAGAAACACAAATAGATGATCAAGAGTGATGGAAAATTTGCTTGAATTCCAAGGACAAAACATGGGCTTCAAAGAATTTCTCCCTAGTGACAGGCTCCTTCGGCCAGTGTGAGTTCATGCTCCTCCACCTTGTTGATAGAAAAGCTTAAAGCATAGACTTTACCCTCTGGATGAAAAAGGGTCAGTGGTCAGAGGGCCTGTGGATGAGACCAGCCACGGTGGGCTCGCTTTTAAACCTCAGCTTCCTGGAGGCCTGACCTCCCTCCTCCTGGTCCTCAATGCCCTCCTCCCACATCTCCACTCAGTCATCCCCCATGCCCCCTTCCCTGGTCTTGCCCATAACCAGCACCATTTCCGGTGATCAGCACTTGGGGGCACACTGAGGCTCACTGGGAGACAAGCACCCGTGGGTCCTGCCTGCTGAGCATCTTGTTTCACTGCACGGGTGCTGCAAACCAGCAAGGACTGGTCGACACACCAGCTTTGGAGTGGGTGAGGCCAGTCACAGACCTGGACTCAACACCTCTGCTGACTGTCCCCCTGCACAAGCTGGGTAACTCTGTGGGCCTCTGTTTTCTCATATAGAAAGTGGCAGGAGTGAGGAACAGCACTGCCCACTACAGAGTTGTTTTTTCTCTTTAGATATAAATAAAATAACCATGTAAAATACACAGCACATGGCCAACTGCCTACAACAGTTGGTTTGGTCTTCTGAGCAGCTTGTAAGAAATCCAGCCACAATGATTCTAAAGATTCCATAGCCTCATACTTAGCCACACTTTGGGAGTTCCTGAATGCATTGAGCACCGTCAGACACACTTATGTTGGGGGAGCCCGTGATGTTTTTTCCAAATTCATCCTGACAAACCCATAATCAACCCATACAATATCATGAATTGATTTTAAACAGGGATATTATGGGCATATGTTGCTTTGTTCTATAAAATTTATAAGGGTAAGACCCTTGACACCCCACTGGTGCCCCTGGATCATAGGAAGATAGTTGGAGAGAATTCACTGATGTTTGTGTGCCTCTCTGGCCAAGCGTTATGGCCATGCATCTGCTAAGATAAGACCCCAGGCGACTCTCGGGGCTCACCGGGGACTCTGGGCAGAATGCTTTTGGTTGGGATGTCGGCAGAAACAGGTGCATTCCAGGACAGCTACTTCTGATCGAGAACATATTGCATCTTTTCTCTCTGGGACAATGAAATTCAAGGACCCTTTTCCATCACTTGAAAAGAAATTGGTTCTGATGGTCTAGAATATCCCTTTTCTCTTGTTGTTTGGGCTTATGTGGAAACATTTAAGGCAAGCAGGTGAACGGCATTGAGAGATGTACAATTTCTGACAATTTGGGGAGAAGATAAAGAAAAATGAGGGGAAATGAAAATGGAAGAAATCCTTGTTTTTCCAGAACTTTTCCCAAACATAAAGTCACTATGTTAATTTTATTGAATAAGTAGAAACTAATTTTCTAATAACACATTCTATATACTTTTAAGTATTGTTTATTAGGTAATAACTTGTTACTCATTTAACTCACACATTTTTATTGCAAGCATTGTGTGTATCTCTTATTATAAAAAGGTAAGAGTTTTAAAAAGTAAAGTCAAACCTATTTAACTTAATTTTGGATCCCTATTGAGGCAGCTCATATAACAACTTAAATCAGACATGAGTGGGGCTTTGTGCAAACAAGTACAATTGGATGTCAGGAGTGGTAATATTAATTGGATTTAGTTTTCTGGAAATAGGTAACAAGCATTAGAAATCTATTTATATTCATGAGCCTGGTAACCCCATCTTGGGAATATAGTGAATGGAACAATCTCCAAGAAAAATAAATTCAATTGAAACAAAGACGGTCATTTGCAGCACTATTTATAAAACAAAAAAATTGGAAACAACCAAGCCCAATCAGTGCAAAAAAGGTGAAGCAAATGATGCCACAGCAATAGTGAAGTATAAGAGAGCCATTAAAAGATATAATTTCTTATCCATATTCACATATGCCCACCTGGTGCAGCCTGGTGGTATAGTGGTTAAGTTCGCATGCTCTCCTTCAGCAGCCCGGGGTTCGTGGGGCATGGACCTACATACCACCTGTCAAGCCGTGCTGTGGCAGTGTCCCACATACAAAATAGAGGAAGACTGGCACAGATGTTAGCTCAGGGACAATCTTCCTCGCCAAAAAAAGAAAGCAGCTATAACACTAAAGATATATAACATGGTCTCAAATACTTTTTGTCATATATTATGACCAGGAGATGCATTTTAGCAGCAATTATGCCTGGTTGAAGGAATTGCAGGTGATTTTTTTCCCCTTATTTATACTTTTAAATATTTTAACCATTCTCTGAAATTAGCATAGAGAATTTTTATAATCATAATGGTCTTTCAAAAAAAGAAAACTATAAGTAAATGAACTTTAAGGAATTAGTTTTAAACAGTGAGGAAAATGGGCCAATATGTGAACAGAATAAGTCCTTTATATTATTGTAAAAAACGAAAATCATTAGGTTTTTCCCAACTTTGTGCCATTCACAGTGTCAAGCACATACAGAAAGCCCTCACTCAAAATCCACCCTTTATCTATTCTTTCTGATTTCCTGAATTATTGCTGTCAGCAGTTTCTGCTTCATTTGACCTATTATTCTTTTTATCATCTTTTTGGACTTCCGAAAACAGAAATCAGCCTGTAAAAGGACAGCGTATTTGAATATCGTCCCAATTCTGGTCAACCCTACAACTCAGCCCCAAACCTAGCGAACACGCAATAGATATGTGTTGAGGGACTGAATGAACATCAGCCATTTTCTTTCCAGTTCTGGAGGAAAAAAGGAGTAATTTGAAGGGGATAAATAGCAAGAGGAACTGGTAGTCTTCGTCACACCCACACTCTGTGTTGCAAGAGGGAAGAGAAACGCTTAACAGGATCCCAGAGTACAACATTGGACCAAATACCTTATATATTTAGCAATGTAAGAAAATACCTTTCTGGGGGGGCCCGGTGGTGCAGCGGTTAAGTTCACGCGCTCCGCTTTGGCGGCCCAGGGTTTGCAGGTTCCATCCCAGGCACAGACCGATGCACCACTTGTCAAGCCATGCTGTGGCGGCGTCCCATATAAAGTGGAGGAAGATGGGCACGGATGTTAGCCCAGGGCCAATCTTCCTCAGCAAAAAGAAGAGCATTGGCAACAGATGTTAGCTCAGGGCTGATCTTCCTCACAAAAAAGAAAATACCATTCTACCATGAAAACCAAGCCTGCTGGCTTTCCCACCACACCAAGTACAGGTAACAGTACAACACCACTTAAACTTGTGCTTTTGAATCTTTGGACTCAAGAGCTTTTGCAGCAGGGTTAACTGGTTGACAATACAGTGTTAATGAAGCCATTCACGTTACCTGCACTTGCAAGTGGAAACACAGTTATCACACAACAGGTAAGTGGCAGAGCTGGGATTCAGGGATTCTTAACCGGACTAATTGCTTCAGCAGTGATCGCTGGAGACACTAACATTAGAACCTCTAGGAAGAGTCCGGGGTTGAATGCAGAAGACATACTCATAAGGACGATGTCCCATACTTGCGGGTGCTTACATTCTTCAAGATGAAACCACGGATGACGACTTTGGTACAAGTTACAGCTTTTCTAACTCATCACGAAACATCCTGTTAATGTATTATTTAAGCAATCACTTAAAGGGCAAAAACTCTATATGGAAAGATGTGAGTATCATTTATTCAGTCATTGATTCATTCAACACAAACTCACTGAGAAGCATGCCACGTGCCTGGTTCATTGTTAGTCACTGGGGGGCGGAGACCTACACATTGTATCCACCATCCTGAAACACTGCAGAGCCAGTTGTTTTTCTGATAAATAGATTATGTTTCCTAATTGTTACTCCTTCTTTCTCTGAACCTCTACATTTCGAGGAAAGACCTGGTTCACAGGAGGAAGCTCACATTACTTCAGCCCCCAGGAAAAGCATGTGTCTTTGCCAAATACCAAATAGGCTCTAGTGAGGGTTTTATAATAACCTATTGTTCCACCTTCTCATTCTCCTCTTTCTCCAGGAAAAGAAAGTGATTCCTTCCTTCTCATCACCACTCAGCCCACCCCCACCCCACCGCAGATTTCTGACCTGACCATCCTCTTGACTCCAGGAACGCACTGGCCACGGAGCACTGGGGTAAGCCCTATCTTCCATTACGGTCCTATTGTACCTCGGCAGAAAGCCTATGAGGCGCTTTAAAGTTTACCTAGCCAGTGTTCTGATGTCAAAGAAGCAACAAACTGTCCCATTGACTGTTGTCATTTGGCTGGAGAGCTCAAGGTCACTCGCTAAGTGTTTGTTTGAACGTTGTGTAACTATGGGGGTTAAAGACCTCATCCGGATCCTTAGGCCTCTGATATGTTTTCCTCTCCTGAAGCAAGAACCCAGGCTGCTTCCTTCCCCAGTTTTGTGAATTTCCACTCGGCTCTCCCAGCAGCTTGCTGGACGCCCCTGAGCCAGCTGCTCTGTCACCAGCAATCTCGGTGGCTGTCACCTTCATTCCTCTACCACCATCCTCACAGCCACCTGTGATCATTAACCATTTCATCCCTGGAAGCCTTGCTCCCTGATATTTAACCCAAACTCATCAAAGTCTGAGTCTTTAATTTCTAATTCCCAATGTAAATGAAAGAAACCCTCTCCTTTTCAGGTCTGGACATGTCCCAGCCTTCCGGTCCTTTCTCTGTGCTTAAATTCTCAATGTTCTATAGCTTAATTCATCCATAGATTTTGTTGAGGCACGTCTGTTTTGTTTTCCAATTAAATGTAAAATGAAAGGTCAACTCATTGCTTTGAGGAAGATTTGAACACCAGTCCCCATGTCACCTTCACTGGTTTCCACAGATAACAGCACCCTTTCTCAGAATGTGTCCCTCAGAACACTAATCCCCCCAAATGTTACTGGACCCCAAATGTTAAGGGGCCAAATAAGATGAGAAAGAGCCACTTACCCTTGAAGGCTCACAATGTGTGCTAGTGCATTAAAGGCTTTCAGAAGTTCCGCAGGAAAGAAACGTGTGCAGCCAAGCCATACCCACGGGTACTGGAACCCAGAACATGTTTTACTTTCTGTCTTATTTTTCTTATGTAAGACCTATATATGTATTATAGATTTAGTGATCCAACGAACACACTCTGGGAAGCAATGATCTGCTATATAAAGACCAAGAGGTTTCTGAACCTGTGCTACACAGTTGGATTTATTTCTGTGGTAGGGAGGAATAATTCAAGGCTTTTGGTCAGAAGATGAGGATTCAGGCTGCCTTGATTATTTTTTTTATTTTATTTTTTTTTTTGTGAGGAAGACCAGCCCTGAGCTAACATCCGTTGCTAATGCTCCCCTTTTTGCCAAGGAAGACTGGCCCTGGGCTAACATCCGTGCCCATCTTCCTCTGCTTTATATGGGACGCCGCCACGGCATGGCTGACCAGCAGTGCGTCGGCGGGCGCCCGGGATCCGAACTCGCGAACCCTGGGCTGCCAAGCGCGGACTAAACCGCTGCGCCACCGGGCCGGCCCCTGGGATGCCTTGATTATTAATCTGACCCCAGTTGAATATAGACAATGGAGTCTCAGTTCTCAACCAGGATAGGCAGCGGTGGGGAGGGCCAGAAGGATATCTGGACCATCATCCACCCCATACAGCAGACATCCAAGACATCTTGCAGGTGACCCAATGTAGAGCTCCCCATGATGGGGCCTTTGCAGGATCCCCACATCCCCGTGCGTTAGGCACACCCCTCACCATGTTTGTGGCTCTTTCGCAAGCTGTCTCTGGCTCCACTATGGGCCATTTCAGTCCCAATCTGAAATTTTCACAAGAGCTATTGCATCTGGGAAAGGACTGTATTTTGTTTGGTTCCTCATGGCAGCCGTAGATAAGTATGTAGCACGCAGTGGACATCTTTTGGTGCTCCACCTTAGATTTCAATCCTACTTCCACCACTCGTGAGCGTGTGATGGTGGCAGATTACTCAACAACTCTGAACCTCAAATACCTCATTCACAAAGAGGGGTGATAATAATAATAATATCTCACAGGATTGTTGTGAAAATTAAACCAGTCTATATATATGAAAGTGCCTAGAACACAGACAGCATGCAACATATGGCAACTATTATTATTATCATTATTTATTCATTCCACAAATATTTCTTAGGCAAAATAGCCATTGCCTTTATAAGTCCTTAACATTGTTTAAGCAATTTGGCTATTGAGAGTTGCCATTAGAATCCATGCAAAACCACAGCAAACTGGATTTTCAGGTCTCGTATCTCCTCAGCAGCTGGAACACATAGAAGTTCTTCCAGTTGTAGCATCTACATCCTCTTTTGGTGACATTTGTCACTGTCAGATATTGATCCTAGCTAACCTTCATTGAAGACTAACTATCGGCCAGTCACATTCTAAGTGCTTTACATGTGTTTGGCTTGTTCAAATCTTTCAACAACCCTATGAGGTAGGCACTACTGTTATCCCCTTTGTGGGCAAGGAAAAGGCACAGAGAGGCTGAGTAAGTTGCCCAAGTTCACATAGCAGGTCAATGGCAGAGCTGGGATCCACACCCTCAAAGTCGGACTCCTGAGACCATGCCTGTAACCATCGCGCTACCCTGCCTCTCCCTGGGCGGGACTATCTCTCTAGAGAAGGGGCAGCATGAGGCATGAATATTCGAGAAAGGATGGAAAGCGAAGAAGGCAGTGGTTGGGTGCAGGTAAGTCACGGAGAATAAAACCATCTTTTGAGTGTCATACAGAGAAAACAACCAGCTAATCAACTAGTCAGATGTAGCCTGAGCAGCACTGACATTCTGCCCAGAATGTCTGGGGTTGCTACAGACCCACGGATGTCCGAGTAGGAGGCAGACAGCAGGCTGCTGCCTGGCAGCGAGGGAGCGGGCACAGCCGGAGCCTGGGACACAGCTAATGAGAGCAAAGCTGCCACAGATGCCTCTTTTTCTGGGTTGCCAAAGGTTTTTGTCATTTGTAAAACAGGGGCACATCAGAGGGTTTCAAATATCGTTTGGGACACAGAACCAGAGGTGCCTTAACATTCCTCCAAGCTGTGGACACCCAGGATGTCAGTTCCCCCAGGGACATCTCCAACAGATCTCGCTCTATCTCAAAATGATGAACAGAAGAACTAACAGAGCACTTTCTAGAAGCCAAGTGCTTCAGGCTGAATTCTTCCAGCAACCCCCTGCATGGAATTGTTATTATCTCCACCTTACTGAGGAGGCACAGAGAGGGAAAGGAACTTGCCCAGGACACGTGGCCACAAGGATTGGTCCAGGACCTGAAGCAAAGAGGGAGAAACTCACATCCAGGTGTAGTCTCCGCACTGAGAGGTCGTGTCTGAACACGAGGAGTGTCCACACCTTCATCCACTGGTTTGGTTGTTTTGGTTTTTTTTTTTTTTTTGGTTTCTCTGTTTTTTTTTATTGTGGTAACATTGGTTTATAACACTGCATAAATTTCAGGTGTCCATCACTATACTTCTATTTCTGCATAGATTACATCATGTTCTGATTCATTTTCTTTGGAGCCCCTGTGATGGGCCTCCGATGCAGAGCTGCACATGGCAGACTGGGTCTACGCCCTCCCTGAGTTATACTTCCTCCTCCTGCAAGGACAGGCCATCAAAGAGAGAGCTTAGCAAGAGACAGGGGCGCGGGCAGAGGAGGGCATCCTCACACCCTGGAGCCCCACGCTGATTGGCATCCCCGCAGCACCATATACGGAGGCTGGATTTGAAAGCAGTTCTTGGAACAGATTCTGCTCCCTCCGACACCAGGAGCACCATATGTGTCCCCGACACAGAACTCCCCGCTGTTCTGGAGCGCAGACCAGGAGGCTGGCGAACAACTGTCAGCATTTTCCTTCAATAACCTGGGGTGAGGCGGGGGAGGGGCCGTGGGGAAGCAACTGAAGTTCCCCTCTGTGTTGCCCCAAAGACGTTTCTGGAAGGGGTCAGTTTGGGGTGACTCATCATCTTCTCAAGTAGACTCACACTGAGAAGCCAGCTCGGATACTGCGGTTGAAAATACACCTCTGCTCGCCCACCTTCTTATTAACATTCTGTACGTGTGTTAAGACCCTTCAGCCGACAGTGAGAAAATTCATTTAGCCAGGAGTCGCTCCACTGGCTCTAATAATTTGGTAACAGTAACACTACAGCTAAGCCCTTGATTTCTTTCCAGAAAGCTATGGGGAAATGCTAAGTACCAAACAGTCCAGCAAAGCGATTACTTGCTCAAATAGTCTGCTGGTGTCTGAGGACCACCCACTAACCCTACGTGTTACTCGGGCCTCAGTTTCTTCATATGTAAAATGGAGATAACGCAACACCTATTGTCCCCACAGGTTGAAATATACAAACCCTTATGACGGTGCCGGGAGCTTGAGATGCTGTCAACACATTAGCTACTGTCATGCAAATTCAACCTATGCCATAATATTTATGGTAACGACTGTCATTTATTCCTCTCTTACTGTGTGCCAGGCACAGGGTTGAGAGCTTATAGACATAGCATGACTGAGTCCTCAAGACGACCCCATAGGTGGGTATCACACCCATTTTACAGGAGAGAAAATGGAGAGTTAGAGAAGTCCACGCCTGGTGGACGGCAGAGCAGGGCTGGAACCCAGGTCCATCTGAACTCACAACCATGCTGTGGGATCTCATTGTCTGGTTAGCGCATGAGCATGAAGCTGACGAGAGAGGACCTGATGGTCCCTGTTTACCAGGGGAGGAAACTGAGGCAGAGAGGATGAATGATGAAGCTACATTCAGTTTTCTTCGCTCGATATTGTGCTACAAACATCAAAGTGGGGCAGGAAACAATACTGAGGGAGACCATAGAAAGAACTGGCCTTCTCTCTTGACCAAAATAACAGAGCAAAGGCCTATCTGGTCCCTTGGAGAGTAGGCTGTATCCACACCATTTGGGAACCTCCCCTGAGAGCCCCAAAGCCCTTGGCATTGTATGATCAATCTCGTGGTAAAGCTGATTTAACTACAGTCCTGCAATCTGGCCTTTCTGAGTGTGAGCAAGCTCTGAGGTCAGCATTTCCAACACCAACTATTACAGTATTCCCAAACCTCCAAGATTGTATTCAACTCCCACGTGTGGTATCACTCATCTGGAAAACTCCTTTGCATCCTTCAAAACCTGCCTCTATACGCCTTCCTTGATCTTCCCCACCCCTCAACAGAACTGATGTTTCCCACTCCTGAACCATTTCTGCTTTCTTTATGTATTTCAAATTGTTGCCACACAGAGTGACTCGCCATTACAGTTTAAATGTCTATTAGTCTGTCTCCCCCATTAGGCTGTGAGCTCCTCCACTCAGGCACCTATAATTTATTTCAATTCTTCAGGAATTAGCAATGCAAGAATGATGTACATCAGTGGTTCTCCATGGGGGCAATTTTGGTCCCTAGGGGACACTTGGCAATCTGGAGACATTTTTGGTTGTCACAGTTAGAGGTGGGAAGATGCTACTGGCATCTCAGGGGTAGAGGCCAGGGATGCTGTTCAACATCCTACAATGCACAGGACAGCCCCTCCACAGCAAAGAACTGTCCAGCCCCAAATGTCAAGAGTGCCAAGGTCGAGCCACCTGGTCTACCTGGTAGCTCTCAATGAAGCATCACCCACGCTGCCAACTTGAAGATTCACAGCACTTCACACATCAGGGCCCAGGGCCTGCTGCAAATTGTGTTTTGGTCCTCAAATATCGGTGGCACCTCTGTGGGAGGATTATACTTCCCCATCCCTGAAGACACGCTTTGCCCTGCGACTTCCTTGGCCAAGGGAATGAGAGCACATCACAGGTGTGCTCAGTGCCCCACCCATCTCACCGCCTCATGTCTCCAGTGCACTCCAGCCAACCTCCAGCTGCCCGTGTCTGCATCTCTTTGCCTGAGAGCTTTCTCAGAAACTAGAAGGCCACTCTGCCCCACTGAGGCTGGGAATTAACCAGCCCCCAGGAGCGGCCCTCAACCAATGACTGGCAGGTTTGGATGTGTAAATACACCAGCTCCCTAGTTCCTTGAGAGGATCACAGGACACGTGATTTGCCCTGTCTCTGTGAATTTCTCCATGGGACTAAACTGGAGTCGCCCACAGTGGTAGCGGTCTTGGTAACGCCCCCTCTCTTGGCCGCCCTTCCACTTCCCCACTTCCCCACTCTCTGCTGGTGTTTCCTGCACCTCCCAAATAAACTACTTGTGCTGGAATCCTTGTTCTAGAATCCGCTCTTAGGAACCCAAACCAACACAGAACAGAAGTAACACATGTCCCTTCCCAGCAGACACATCAAGAATCTTCACAAGGTTCTGTCATTGTTCTTTCTCCCTCGGCTACAAGAGAGGCAGGACCCATGCAAGGGCTATGTCTTCAGCCTGGGTCCCAGATGGAGGAGATGGGGAGGACACCCGCAACTGGTCAGCAACCAACACATAACACACACAAGAAACGAACTTGTGTGGTTGTTACTGCAGCATAACCTGATGATGGCTGTACCAGGACTCCTGGCTCCCAGGGGGACCATCCTAACTGACCCTATTATGGAAGACCTGGGCTACTCACCTCCCAAATGATGCTTGTCTAAGGGCAAAATCATACAGCATAGCCTTGTCGGCTCCTTGAGAGTGGAGATGGTTATCTACTTTCTTTCCTGTAACTCCCAGGCCTTGGGAGCACCTAGAGACAGAGACTGAGCTGTCCGGGTTTACCACAGACCAGGTCAGGCCTGGTGGCTGTTTTGGGGGAAAGAGACTAAAGAGGCTGCTGTCGGCCTGGGTGACCTTTGGGGGAAATCCCTTCCCCCATCTGGAACCTCCCATTTGTAACTGAGGGTCTGACCCTCAGTTCCATCCTCGGCACTCATTTGCCTCTATCATTCAATGAAGACCAAAACCAGCTTCATTTCTCCATCCCCTGCTTTAATCATCAGCCTTCAGAAAAAACCAAGTTCAGCCCCAAAATCTCAAGGGAAAGACTGTCTCATCCAGTTCACCAATGGCTCGTTTCTTTTCTCCCAACAACTGATCAGAAGAGAGAGTTGCACCTCCCTTCCCTCTGCCCTGACATTTAGTGAGTAAGAACCCCGTGCGGCTCGTCAGCTGAACACCACTCAGTCCACCACGGCGTTTCTCACGCTCGAGTCACTCCCTTCCAGCCTTTGCTATTTTTGCCAGATCTGAATACCTCCTCAACTATCATTACTTAATAGCGTTTAACACTGATCAATTCTTTGTGCTTAAATAAATGTATCCTGAGAGTTTTCACGTCACTACTATCAATGAAAAACCAGTATCACTTGTCATAAACAGGTGGGCATGAAAATGAATGTGACAATAAACATTTTATTGAATTCTAGCTGGAGGTCGTTTGCTGAAGCCTCTTGCCTCCTGCTCTGTCCTCGTTCAAAAGGGAGGTTAAAAGGTCCTAGGACAGTGGTAAAGGCACAGCAGGGTTTGAACTTCGTCATAATCAGAAAGATGGAAAGGGATTTGAAAAGGGAATCATTTTCTCACCACATGATGTGACGTTACTTAATTTGTCATCAGTGTACCCCCAATCATCTCATGTGCCCCTAAATCATCTTTCATCTCATCAGGGCAGCCATTCCACACTGTGAGTAAAGCTGGCTTACTTCCCTGCATCCTTACAAAAGCATGGTTTGGTTATTAACAGCAGACTGCACGGCCTGTCAGATGCAGGCTTGAGTCTGGCTCTGCCACTTCCTAGCTGTGCAACTTTGACAAAGTCACTAAACCTCTCTGAACTTCTGTTTCCTCATCTGCAAAATGGGGAATAATCATAGATCCTACCTTGTAATGTGAAGACTTTTGAAAAATGCTTGGCTCCCAGTCATGCTCAATAAATTATGGCCATCACTATTATTGATTATCATCAAATCTGTATGGTAGGTATTTTGATACCCATTCCACAGATGAAGAAAGTAAGGCCTAGTTGAGAAATCTGTCAGGGTCACACAGCCTTGCTGTTCCCACTCTACTAAGCAACTGCCTTAAAGAGCAGCAAGGATTGCCATCTGTATTTTGTCAGTTATTTTTATTCCTGTCCTGTTGTATTTTTCCTAACTCCGCAGGCTTTCTTAGACACCTCCCACTGAAATGCACAGGGCGTTGGTGCACGAACACGAGCGTCACCTGCAGCAGATTCAGACCCAGTTTGTGATGCTCCTGCCATGTCTTTGGCCCCCAAAGTGTGCCGACCTGCCCTGGGACTTACCATGTCATGGAGGAAAGCACGTGAGGGCAGAGATCCCACCGAATCCCCCTTGGAGACGCATCGTCACGTGCAGAGCTCTGCCACTCGTGATGGGGGTGAGCATGGACGATGTGGTCGTTCCCATGGCTTTTTATTTTTAATGTTCCATGTATACATTTCTCACCTGATTGTAATTAACCTCTCCTTCAGATCACCACCTGCAGAGAAGACTTGAAACGAGAGGAAGCCCAAGTCCGAGAGAGAGAGCACACACCGCATATGTTGCTTGCCTGCCCTGCCCATGTCCCTCTCTGGCCTCAACACATCAACTTCAAGTCCCGCCTGGAGCGGACAGTGTGGGGCAGCGGAAAGAACACAGCCCAGTGGGGGCTCATCTTCTTTCCCAGGGACTGGTGGCTCTAGGGACTGAAGTAATACCCAGGGGTCTTTTGTCACGAAACTCAAGGCCCTGGGGAGGCGGACAATTACAAGTCATATTTCAGCATCATCCACCAGCTTTGACTGTTGTAGATTCTCCATCCGTAGCCTTGAATCCAAGTTTCCTTATCAAGGTTCCTTATCAGACGCCTTGCACCTCCCTCCCACTCCCAAACCGAAGCAAAACAAACGCACAGACAATGAATGGAAACTCGTGCTGGAGCCTGGAAATACGAAGACCTGGGCCTTGGGAATCAAGAGCTAACTGGTCTGCGGGACCATGGGAGAGGGGACCCGGGTGCTCTCCACCCACCACAGGGTCACACCCAGAGCGCACCCCAAGGCTCTCTGGCTGAGGTGTGGGTGTAAGAAGCACCATTCCACCTGATCTTGAAACTCATCTGACCAGGCTGCGGGTCTAAAATTTTTTAACTTGAAAAAGCAAAAATGAAACAAAGAGAGAGCAGCCCGAGAGTTGCGAAGCCACCACTCCTCCTGGGAAGTTTAGGAAGGGGTCTTGGGGTCTGGCCCACGGTCTGGCTCCTGCTTCAGCTCTTAGTGCCTTTACCACCGTCTCCAGCTCCCAAAGGACGGCGGGCGCAGCAAAGAGGGAAGAGGGGAGCAAACAGCGGCTTGGAGAGAAAGCAGAGGAGGAATGGAGAGGGCAAGAGAAGGAGGTGCCTGGTAAAGGATCACGACACCCCCATCACCCCTCTCGGCTGCCGTGTCTTTTCTCTTAGGACTGGGGACATCCTTCACTCGTTTTCAGCTGGACCTGGAATCCCATCATCTCGTACAGAGCTTCAGCAACATCTCACGCCACCCACCTGATGGCTTTGCCCTGTTATGTTCTCCTGCAGTTTCATCGTGTGTGTTCGTCCATCTCTCTGCCTCAGTGGTCCTGGAGTGCAGCCACAGAGCCCACACTAACACCCCCGGAGCCAGATTAGTAACTTTTCCACTTCTTTACTGTCTCCCAAGTATACACTCCACACAAGTTATGTGCGATACTCGCAAATCCTCAGGTCCTTATTGCAAACTTATTCTCCATAACCAAGAAGGATCTTGCCCAGGAACAGCCACAGATATGAGTATGATGCTGGACGTGGCCTTGAGAAAGTCCCAGTAATAAAAATAACTACAATCAATAACACTTTCTGAGTTTCCTTAAAACGGCTTTGTGAGGCAGGTACCCTTAGTGTCTCCACTCGACAGATGAAGAAACTGAGGCAGAGAGGGTTTCAGTAATCTGCCTGAGCTCATTTAGTACATGGCAGCGGGGATGCAAGCCCAAGCAGTCTGGCTGGAGCATCGGGACTCTGCTCACGACACCTCCCGCCTTACGGTCAGAGATTCAGGCCTGTGTACGTCCCGGGTCCTGACTTTTAGAAGCACCAGGACCCACCAGGCAGGGCCTGAGCCATGTCTGGGGCAGGGAGAAGGCCTCTTCTTAGAGATGGTGACTTGAATGGAGGCTACAGGAACACGAGGGGCCTCCAGTCACAGGACGAGAAAAGGGCTTCCCGGAACCAGAGAACAGAACGCTGGCCACCTCCTGCTCCCTGTCCCTCTGCAGCCGTCATTTTGCACTCCCTCCTCCTTGAATACCTTCTTTCAGACCTCAAGGCCCATGGCCAAGCGCTGTTCCATAACAGGGTTGAGCACGTTCATGAGTTGGGCAAACCCAGCAGGAATGCCAGTCACAAGGACCTGCCCCAGGCTGTGCCACACGATGGGTCCCAGGGAGCGAGCACGGGTACGGGAAGCAGTTAGTCCAGAGCAGGCATGAGGCCTGGCTGTGAGTGAGGGAAAGAAGACAGAAACAAGGGCCAGAGAGGCAGAACCAAATGTCAGAGGTGCAAGATGAAACTAAACGGAAAAGGAGTGAAGACACCAGGAAGTGAGCAGATCAGAAACAGATAGAGGACTGCAGGCTGAGCTGGATCAAAGTGAAGGGCCGTGGGTGACCCCGTTCTCTGGGTGGGGGGTTGTAGGGCTAATGCAGCATGGGCAGGGGGCATACTGGTCTGGGAACTGGGCAAGGTGTCCATTGCCCATGGTGCAGAGCACTGGGTCAATGATTGACAAGCACTAGAAGCTGCATCCCAGAATTATGGAGTGCACCTGTCACACCCCCTCCCTAACCCATGCCAGTAGCCAGCTCTTGGAGTGCACCTGTCGCACCCACAAGGCAGAGGAAACAGAAATCAGATCGTGGGATTAACCATCACAGCAGTTTCCTAAGCATTAACTCTGGGCCGGGCACTTTGCTAAGTGCTTTATATAGATTATCTATTTAACCCTCACAGAAACCCTCTGAAACTCCATGTGACAAAGATTGTAGTGAATAAGAACGGGGCCCCAAAGCCAGGTTGGCTTCGAATCCTGACTCCTCCATATCTTGCCTGTGTGATCTTGGGCAAGTTACTCAGACTCTCTGTTTCTCAGTTTCCTCATCTGTACAATGGGATCATGTTGGTAGTTATGTCATACAGTTGCGACGAGGATTAAATAAAACAATAGAGGTAACATTTGAAGTGGTGCCTCAGAGAGAATAAAGCCTCAGTCAATTCAACTACAATAATTATTACTATCGTAGGCCCCTTTCAGAGACCAAGAAACCCAAGCACAGAGATCTAAGTGATTTTTAAGTGATGGAGCTGGAATGAAACCCAGCCAGTCTTTCTAGAGAAGCTGGTGTGTAACCACCATGCCTCGCGGCGTCTCATCAATTCAGAGGAGCGGGGGAGCAGAGGGGGCCAAGGAGAGAGGCCCGGAAGAAGCCAGAACAAAAGGGACAGGAAAGCAGAGTAGAGGAGGGCCTGGAGCGTTCTGAGCAATCCCAGGGCTGCCGGCACGGGTTAGGGAAGGGGTGCGACAGGTGCACTCCAAGAGCTGGCTGCCGGCACAGGTTAGGGAGAGGGCGCAACGGGTGCACTCCAAGAGCTGGCTGCCGGCATGGGTTAGGGAGGGGGTGCGACAGGTGCACTCCAAGAGCTGAGCGCAGCCAGATGGCCCTGGAGGCTGGCCTTCCATGCGGCCCTGGCAGCCAACGTTCAAACCTCCGGTTGCAATGAGTTTTCTAGACTGGATGTGAGGACCATGTTCAAAAGCCCCAAGCTTTGCTGCCAAGTCATCACTCTGGGGAGAACCGCACCCGTCCCGCAGACCTGAGAAGGGACATCAGGACATCACCAGGCCCGGACTTCAGGGGAGGTGGGAGAGGAGAGGGCTGTGAGGGATGCAGCAGTGGTGACGGCTAAGACATACAGAGTGACCACCACCCGCAAGGCACTGTTCTCTGCACTTGATGCTTTAACTCACTTAATCTACACCACAACCCTAAGAGGTCAGTGCTATATTGTCCCCATGTTGTAGATAAGGACATTAAGGCACAGAGAGTTCAAGTAACATTCACAAGGTGACACAGCAGGTAAGTCGCAGAGCCAGAAATGGAACCCAGGCTGTCTGGCTCCACAGTCCATACTGTTAACCTCCAGGATCTAAAAATACACAGCCAGGCTGAAACACCTAGATAATGTATGCAGCCTTGTAACTTCCATTTGTCAGTAGAACCCTGGCCTGGGCAGAAGTGTATGTAGAGTAGTCAACTAAAAATCTAGAAATGGAGAAAATATCAGATAATCCCAAATTGAGGGGCATCCTACAAAATAACTAAGTCCTCTTCAAGAGCATCAAGTCATGAAGGACAAAGAAAGACTGAGAAGCTGTCACAGATGGGAGGAGACTACGCAGACACGACAACTAAATGCCATGTGGGATCCTGGACTGGATCCCAGAACAGAGAGAGGACCTCAGTGGAAACCCTGGGGAAATCCAAATGGGTTCTAAGTTAATAGCACTGGAGCAAGGCTCATTTCTTAGTTTTAATCAATCATCCATGGTTGTGTAAGATGTTATCATCACAGGAAGCCACGTGAGGGGTATACGGGAACCATCTGTGTTATTTTCGCAGTTCTTCTTCAAGTCTAAAATTATCTAAAAATTTTTCTTAAGTGTTGAAAAAACAACAAAAAAGTACAAATGGCAAAAGGATCAAAACCACTGACATCCTCAGTTTAAAAACTAAAGTGTTTATCTTAGTCATTGTAATCAAATTTTATTGTTTCCATCCATGAATGTGAATAAGTACTCATCTTGATTTGACATTAAATCTGTTTTAAATTGTGAATAACAAAAAAAAAAAGAAGAAGCTGGCAACGCTGAGAGTTAGAAACCGGGATCTGCTTCGGAAGCGCAGATTACTTGCACGTGTTTCAAGATGTGGCTCTGTCATCCTTCCCTCTCTTTGACTCACAACCCCATGTCGCTACTCAACAAACTCACGACCCCCAGACGTTGATGCCATGGCCCGGGAAGGGCCTGGAATCACGTGGAGGCTGAAGGACCACTCTGTAGGCAGGGGTAAGCTTCCAGAAATGCAGCAGGTTTGGCGCACATGGAGGGATGGGCCAGCCAGGGAGACCCTCGTGCCTTCCTGAGGGTCAGGACGGCTGGCAGGCAGAGGGATAAGGGAGAGAGACAGGCATGGGTCCCCTGACTCTGTGCAGGGCACTGAGGTCAACACTCTACCTGCATTAGCTCACCGAATCCTCACCACAGCCCTCGGAGGAAGGAACCAGAATTATCACTCCCATTCCACAGACCAGGAGACTGAAGTCCCAAGGTCACACAGCAAGCCAGCAGCAGAGCTGGGACACAGCACAGAAACAGAAACCGTGCACCTTGGGAGACTCGCGCATCTCCTACTTTGTTGACTTTCTCATTTCAACCAACATTGGACTGGCTATCTCTACCACATTACCCTCTGGTTTGTCCTCAATTCAGAGAGTGGGATGCCGACGAACGTCACATAACGATGTGATGCTCTACACCCCTCATCCCATTTGATCATTTATCCAGTCCATATTCAAATGAGGTAACTAAAGTTCAGCAGACAGCCAAATGGCCACGCCAGAAGTCTAGATCTTCCTGACGGCCAAAGCCTGTGCTCTCTATTCATTCTATTTCCAGGGTAGACTCCCAAGGTGAAAAAAATCATCAAGGACGTGAGAAGAAACGAACCTTCTCCCAGGAACCTCTGAAAAAGCAACCTTCAAAGACAGGTCTGGGCAGGCATCTTCCGGCAGGTTTTGTCATCAGCCAGTTGATGTTGCTGTCACTTTATCAAACCCAGATAATTCAGACCCTAAACACTTAGAGTAGTTTTTGTTTGTTTGTTTGTTTCACTCGTTTTCTTTTGTTTGGGGCCTAAATCTCCTCTTTTAGAGACCTCCATGATCTAAACTATCTACAAAATTGCAAACACCCCTTTCCTTCATGCCAATGTGGGTTTTTCTTTAAGAAACCCAGAATCACAGTCCATTTCACTAAATGGGCATTTCTAAATGTAAACACTTGCACAGGGCAGAAGGAACCCTCACTGCACTTGAAGTTCCCTAGGTAGTTTCAGCCAGAAGAGTAAAGCCACGCTGACCCAGACAAGCTCCCCTTGATCCAAGCCCAGGCCAGTGGTTTCACACTTGGAAATATAATCAGCAATACCACTGCCTCCCACCCCAAAAGCACATTCGCAGCTCAGGATAACACGTTAAGAAAGGAAAAGCGATATGCAGATTTAGGAAAGGGCAGAACCCCCAGACACTAAAACACAGACCTGAGTGGAAGAGGCCCGATGCCTCTGCACGGCATTTGCTTTAGGGACTGATGATTCTGCAGTGTTGTTTGGGCGATGGTGCACAAGACACCCGGGGGACCCTGCCTCCCGGGAAGACAGCAATTGCAGAGCAGCTCACTGCCGCAAATCATACATCGTTCACCCAGGGCAGAGGAAATGCTAAAAAAGAACATTGATGCTGACTGATCTGAAGCAGTTTAAGAGTCATACACCTGGGCTGATTTGTTAAAATCTTTACCTCCAAAACAGCTCACCCTTTCCATTTACATCAACAATTTGTGTCTTTATGAGCAACTCTGAAAGTCCACTGCCCTTCTTTTTCACGAAATTTAACAACAGCATAAAATAAGAACATTTCCAATGTGTTGGAAACAAGAAGGGCAGGGGGAAAAAATGGGTCTTTGCCTGTAACTGAATCTCTCCATTGGATTGAGCAATGGTGTGCCTTGAACTTACAGCTCACAAAACCAACAAGAGTGTAAAAGATAAGAGTGTGTGCAAACACACAACCCATGGTTCTCGCCAACGAAATTCTATTAAAAGTCAAGTCTGTATGGATGAAGTTAAAAGCTTGCAACTACCTGGAAAATGTGAATAGCCAATACGGCTAATTTTAGCTCTGGAAGGAGAAGGAGAAGATGGATGGATAAATCTGAGACTCCATTGTCTGTGGATTAAATGCCTTAAAATCTGTGACCCACAGAACAGTGTCTGCACATAGGAGGTACTATAGAAATGTTAGCTCTTGCTGCTGCTGCTGCTGCTATTGTTATTACTAATATTGTTATTAGGCTGCCCAGATTCACAAAACTATTCAAATCCTTCGCCACGTTTAGGCAATTCAATTTAAATAATCAATGCAGACTTTTTAAGGAAGGTGGACATGAAATCTTGGATGAGGAAACTCCCACCCACAGAGAGCAAGGCGCCCCCCCTGCCTCTGACACGCTCCTTGGGAAGGACCACCTAGCAATTTAGGAGCTTAGAAGCCTTTGCTTGAGGCTTGAGAAGACGCCAAGGACTTTCCATGAGCACCAGTCTAGAGAGACATTTGATCGCATTTTCCAATGAGAAGCATATGTCCAGGGTACGTACGCTTCCCCCGCACGTATGGATGGAAACAATGCTAAGTACGTTCCGTCCCAAGAACTTACTCATGCTCACCCTACATGGCTTCACTTTTTAATTTAAATCCCAGGATCCTGCCATAAACTGGCCAACTGAAAGGTTGCTCCCAGAACAACTTATGGGCAATCTATTAATCACATGGCAATTCCCAACAGCTAAAACAAATGTTCCACGCAGTCCAGACATCCACAGAGTTAGTAAAAAGCTGTGGGTTTTTTCTCCTTCCTAGATCATACTAGTGACATCTAACAGATTCCATTTAAGCACCAACGGCAAAACACTACTTGCATGCTTACATTGGGTCAGGTTCATTACCTCATTAAGGAGACATTGATTCTTCCAGGAAACCTACCAAAGGGCAGGTCTGTAATGACTCACTTCTTTTCATAATCCATCTGATTTTATCATTTAATCCCTGGACCAGGTTTCAAAAAACCCAAGTGCTCACTGGTTTGATATGACAAGCGACAGGCGGGTTCCCAAACTGTAGACACGGGGCATGTGATGTCAACACTCTTAGCTCCTCAGTCACATAAAATGAGACACCTCCCTGAAACAAGAAAACCCCAGTTCCCTGGAAGGTTCAGCTCCACCTAAGAATTCCACGGAAAAGGGAGTGGTTTTTGCTTCGCCCTTGAAACATACCCCAGGTTGTGGCCCTGGTCGTTTGTGAGCACTAACCTTCTCCGAATATGGTCCTCGGGCCTCTTCATGGACACATGCGTGAGAGTTATTCTAGGTGACCTCTTGTTAAAGAGTTTTATTTTAAATCCTAGCTAATCTTTGCTGCTCCCTGGACTGGTCTGATCTCCTGACACATCTTAGTTCACGGCTACAGCGAGCTGCAAAGACAGCGTGAACGGGTTTGCTGTTTCTCTCTTTCCCTTTCTTCCAGTCAATTCTGTTCCATCAATAACCCCTTTTTTCTCCTCCGCATAAACAGCGGTACAGGTGAGCCAACACTAAGAGTAAAGAACGAAGAACAGAGCTGGGGGAGCCCACGGCTCTCGACACTGACGGAGCCTGCTGTGCGCCTGCGCGCCGTGCCCCGTTTGTTTGGAGCGCCTCCGGGTATTTTTAGACTCTGCAGGGAGAAGTTAAGCTGCACAGGGTGGCTGTTATGCTACTAATGACACCCTGAGCTGAAAGAAGCAGGGTTCGCAGCAACTCCTGAAGCTTCAGGTGACAGAAAGCAACACTTGAGTTTAAAAATCACACGTCTTGATAAACTAAACTGGAATTAAGGATTGCAGAGCTCGTGCAAGTCACCTGGTGATTATGAGGTTTTTGTGGGTTTGTAGTAGCCATACACATTTCTTTTTATTCCTCCCTTCCTTCTTTTTTCCTTTTCCTTTCTTTTCGTCTTCCCAGCATCTCTTTGGGGAACCACCCCTTTCCATCTGTTCCATGGATGTGAACTCAATGATCCAGACCTGGCCAATCAGACAACCCTTTCCTACAGTGTTCAGACCAGGAATGGGTGTGACCGAAGTCCCGCTAATGAGACTGTTCCCTGGGCCTTCTCCTGGAAGCATCAGAAAAGAGGCACTTTTTAATGCTGGGATCGTTGTGAGGATCCTGTAAGCCTTGAACTGCCAGAAGCCATCGTTGCCTGAAACGAAGACACCCCAGGAAAGCCCAGCCGAGAGATGGGGAGGAAGCGGGGTCTCCATGAGGACGTGTGCACCCTTGGTCCGGCTCTGTCTGCAGCCCGCTGAATCCCTAGACGTCAGTGACCTGAGCCGATACAGTTCCCCCCTGCTTTCCCTTTGAGCTGGGGTTCTACCAAGAGCGTCCAAAAGAATCTTAATAGAGAGCGATCTCTAAGTGTAAATTTTTCAGAACACCAGAGGAATACAAGCCATAGTCTCTCTGCTCACGCCCACCCTGCTGTTGAAGGGGATGCCAGCCCCCTCAGCAAAGGCCCCCAAACTGCCCTCATTGGCCTCAGAAAACAGATGGAAAATTCCAAGCCCATCCTATGTGGTACTTCAGGAAAATAAAGTGTAACATTTATTTCTCAGAGATGTCACACTGCACCCTTTAATTTGTTGTCGTTCCTAGAAAAGCCATACTCCCCCAATGGTGTTCAAGTTCCACAACAGTGTGAGCGCTGACCTCTTATCACATCATCCCCTCCACTGTGTGATGCTGCTGGTGATGAAGATAACGATGATGAACTTGTAATAGCCTAGTGCCCTGCAGAAAGCAGCCAACAGACAGGAGTTATTCCTTCCTTACTTACATGATCTGGTTAAGTCCTCACAACTTCTTGAAGTGGATACTAGAACGTGCCCATTTTACAGATGAAGACACTGAGGCTCCAAAAGATTGAACAACGTGTGCAAGATCACGCAGCGAGTAAGAAGTGGAGTCAGGCTTCAAACTCAACTGCATGCCCCTGCAAAGGCTGTGTTCACCGCTGTGTGTCTCTCTCTCTCCACTGGGTCACCCACTGCTTGATGGACCTTGGCTTGCCATTTATCTCACACTGTGTTTTCCCTCTTGGCCTTGTCAGCTCTACATTGTCACAGAGTTCCTGTGAAACCTGTTTTGTCTTCCTGATCATCTCATGTTTGATTCTCCATCATTCCACCAAGTGATTCTTCAAGAGGGGGAGAGGGGCATCGGGACCAGCTAAATCTTGGTGTCGCTAACCCGTGGTAGAATCGTATACACATTGCTCAGGAAGAAGACACCCTACATTTCCGAAAGAAAACATCATCAGTTTTCACATTTCTCCCAAATGTGATTTAGATCATGCTTCAGACACGAGCAATTACTATTTCCAGCTCTCCAGGAGTGAAAGGAACTTAAATGGTTCTTTTGAATCCAATTCTGAATTCCAACTCTGCTTTCCCCACCTAAACACCACAACAGTTAATTGCCTACACCGCCTAAGGAAAACATGGATATACAAAGACGTGCATGACAGTGTGGTTTCTGACAGTGAAATGTTAGAAGTAACCTAAATGTCCAACAAGAAGGGATTAGCTAAGTCAACTGTATGGTGTAACTATGATTTTAAAACATGCAAACCAATTAAAACTTTAATTCCTTAAAGTTATGTTAAGGAAGAATATAATGAGGGGGAAAAAAACCTGACATGATCCTCGGTAAAAAAAAAAAAAATTTCTATGTACATTTAAAATGTATATTTTCACAAAAATAACAAACAGATTCAAAGGACATAAACTAAAATGATAACAGTAATGGGATTATGGGTGATTTTGTTTTGTTTTTGTGCCTTGTGCCTTTTTGAGTTGAAAGGTTTTCTTGTTGTTTGTTTTGCTTTGAGGAACGTTATCTTTATCGTGGTTTTTATGAAAGAGATAAGCCTAAGGAAAGGCTGCGAGGATTAGGGAGATGAGGATGTTACCAGGGTTAGCAGAGGAAAGGAAAGCACAACAGAATATGCCATGATGGGAGCCCAGGCCCTGGAGTCAACTGTCTGGGTTTGGATTCTGATTCTGTTATTCACTCGCCATGTAACTGAGCAACTTCCCTGCGTCTCAGTCTCCTTGTCTAGAGAACAGAGATGACCATCATAGTACGTACCTCCTGGGGTTGTCACATGAGCTACCGTACATGAAGCATTTAGACAGTGCGTGTTCTACATGAGTTGTCACTACCGTTATAGCATGAACCCCTCAAGAGCAAGCACCCCATCTTCATCTCTAAACTTCCAGCACCCATCATAGGGCCTGATGCCCAGTGCATGCTTGGTCAATGTCTGCTGAATGGCGCCCAGTTGGACTCCAGAGGGAAGTGCTCATGTTTTGAGGGGCGACCACCACGATACCATCTCACTCATGACATGCGTGACATCTCCCTCCAGACCCGTCCACGGGGCTTCTTAGTGCTGACGGGTCAGCAGTTGTTCTAGTGGCAGGTTGGAGCACTGACGATTAACAGGATAAAGGGGACAGTTGAGAAACTATTGCCACAACACAATAAAGCTTAGCAATGACCTGCCATCTTCCTCCACTGTCCGAGTCAGGACTTTTTTGGCTGCTTGAAAGAAAAATGCACTCACAGGAGTGTAAACAAAAGAGGAGAGTATGGTATTGTTAGGTGTGGCTATCTCATGGTATCCAAGAACAGGAAGCACAGTAAGAATAGAAGCTCTCTTGTTGAATGCACTTTGGACTGGCGGATGGATGATTAACTAACAAAGTTGGTTAGAGCTGGAAGTGATTTTTTTAGATGATACTGTAATACTATAAATATTTTAACTGAAAATGTATAAAACATTCATTTGCCAAACTCTGGATGACCTCGATTCCGCATGCAGTATGGAAGATAACCATTCTCATCCATGTGGCTGGCCCTGGTTTGTCTGAGTTCTGACCTCATGCTTAGAATCCCGTGAGTCTCAGAAAAGTAATGCACAAATAAGTGACTATGACCTCCCGTCTTCTCAAATAGGGAAGACCAGCCCAGAGGCCAGCTGCACAGCACGTGGCCATAATTCAAACTGATAAGTACATATAAGATCCAAGAATCCTAAACGAGTCCTCTGAGAGTTTCGGCTTGAGGCTCTGTGGATTAGAGAAGCTTCCCACTGCTGAGCTACTGTCCATGTGGCATATCTGTCAGTGTCCCAACTTCTGAATCTTCAGAAGATTCGCTGGCTTTGGGGGAGAAAAATACCATCACAGAAGTTTCACCACTTATCTGCTTGCGCTATTGGACAATTACACAAAGAACTGAAAACTTGAACCATAGAATTTGGGGGATGTAAAAGGATTTTAGAAACCTAATCACCAACCTCATATTTTACATTAAAAAGAATAGCCTGGAGAGGTGGCAGTGGTGTGCCAGGAAGCCTGGTGCCCAGGCCAGGAAGCCTACCATTGGAGGGCCTCAGCGTAGTGAGTGTGGTTTGCCCTACACTACTGTGACCCAGTGGGCAACCATCTGCCTAAACATGGCACAGTTCATAGTGAGGCACTTGATTAAATTTCCCAGAAATATGTGGCTTATAGGAGGATAAACTAAAGAAGTATGATAAAAATTTACCCACATGCTGAATGACCAACAAGATCATACTATAGGTGGGCGTCAGAGTGAACTACTGAGAGAGTGAATAGATATATCCAAAAATAACATCTCCTCCCTCACCTCCAAGTTGTAGCCTAGAGAGGCCAGTAAATCTCCCAGCTCAAACCATCCTTGCCCTCCTCTTTATGAATTAGGGAAATGGACAGCTTTTTCAGTACACAGACGGGAAATAACAGATGCCTATGACATGACAAATACATCACAGATGGTTTCTCATTACATCCTCATCACAGCCTTGCAAGGAAAATATTATTACCCTTTTTTTCAGATGAGCAAACTGAGGCTCAGAAAGGTTAGGCAATTTCTCCAAGGTCACACAGCTAGCCTGTTTGGATCCTAAAGCCTACAGGTTTTGCGGTGCTTTGCCTCCCATTCTTCCCAGGCAGAAGATTCTGAGAGGGGCCTGGTTGGCAGTAAAATGGTCCTTCCAGAATACCTTAAAGATGCACTGTTTGGGACCTGCAGGTTATTCCAGAGCACCAATTGCACAGTGGGCCAGGCCAGCCCGTCTGCTCTCCTGACTTGATCTTTCCCTGAGACGTGTTCCTGCAAAGACACAGAGCTTAGTTTCATTTCTCTGGTCCCCGGGGTTCTCCGTAGCATCTTCTAAACAACTTATATAATGACTTTTTTTTTAAATCTTAACACTACAGGAATTTGTCTCATCAGAATTAGAAGAATTCAGACAGAGGAGACAGAAAGCAAGGAGTAAAACCAGCCTTAAAAATTTTCTTTTCCCTGGCCCTTAACCATGTTCCTTGCTATATTTCTTTCACGCTGCCAGGGTTTTCTCTTCGATGGAATACCTAAATTCTTACACCTGTCTCGCCTTCTCTCATCTCTCATTCTTTTACTGTGTCAGAAAAAGAACATGGCTGTTAAAATGTATGTATTTTCTAGATAGTTTCAGACATGGACACTCTCAGACACCGTGGCGATAAAAACCAGGGATGTCAGTGTCAACCAAAACTCAACGCTGAAGAAAAGACATCAATATGTTATTACTTGGATGGCAATTTCAAGCATCTTCTTTTGAAAGGAAACAAAAGAAAATTAATTTTTCTTTTTGAAAAAAACAAATCAGTTTTGAAAGGTTGTGGTTTGAATATCCTAACAGATTTCGGGAGATTCGACAACGTGAGAGAAATACCGATACATGGCATGGGAACAACCATTTTAATAACAGCTAACGTACCAAGGGCTTACTGTGTGCCAGGAACATTGCCATACACTTTCTGTGCATTTATCCTCACAACCACCCCTAAACTACTTGGTTCTATTATGAAACCCATTTTACATATGTGGAAACTGGGGCTCAGAAAGGTTACGTAAGTTGCCGTAAAACTACCTTGTCTGAGAAGCTTATCCATGGTTAACACGCAGTACTTCTTATTTTTAAATAAAAATGTTGGCAGCCATTTGTATCTCAACAAGTTGTAAAAACACACTTCTGACTGTCTCGTCTTCCAGTGGCCTCCCCATTCTCTCGTGGAATTGGTATAGGAATTTGTTCCTGGTCAACCAATCACCCTAGATGGCTGTCTTAATTTGTGAGAAGGATTATCCGAGCAGAAATGAGTCAAATTTCCGGGAATGAAAGAAAATACCGGTTTTTAAGCAACCTGCTCCCGGAAAAATGACTCAGACAGGCACCCAGCCTTTTACGCCACCTGAAATGCCAGGAAAATCGGATCTTGGCTCCTGAAGAAGATCCCATGCAAGTGGGCGGCTCACTCAGGCCTTTCCCCTGGACGGGATGAGGAAGCAAGGACATCCCCCTTCCCCAGCACTGTGGCCACTCCTGCCATTACCTTCCCCTTGAGGACACGGCTGTGCTCACTGACAATGGCCGGGACAGAGCTCATTAATAATTCACTTCTGGATAACCGACAGGAGAGTGGTTGTCACGGCAACAATGGAGCGTCCTTTGTTTAAAAAAAAAGTGTCCAAAAAAAAGTGGCCATTTTTTTGTGAATGTTGAATTCCTGACAGAAACTGTATCTGTGGAGACTGAGATGTGAATGGCTGGAGAAAAGACATCCCGAAAATCAGTCTGTAAGTCATTAAATATCAGGACATTAAAATAAGGGAAACGAAATGCACTTCTCGGCTTCACACTGCACCCTTCCGGAAGGAGGAGGAAGTGAAAAAAAAATCATTTCTATACTCAATTGGCTATATGATGATGAAAACTTATTCATATCCAAAATTCATACATACAAGCATTTTTCTACGCAAACTTTTTTCTTTTAGCATATACTTTCCCCAACTAATCTTTACCACAGCCTCCTGGGGCCAAGTTATATCCCCATTTTACAGGTGAGCAAGCTGAGTCTTAGAGGCCACGGACTGAGTCTCACGGCCTAGAAGGGGTGCAGGCAGGATCTGGACCCAGGCCAGCCTGAATCCATAGTCTGTGTTCTTTCTGCACACCAACCCCGTGGGAAAGGAAGAAAACTGAGCTCAGTGAGGGGGTGGGATTTACCCAGAATTTACTTCAGGAGAATGGACCTTAAATAATCTTTACTGTAAAAATTATTTTAAACGTCTTTCATCACATAGCTAAAGAGCAGGGGAAAAAAGTGAATTTTGTCAATTTCCTATTTTCACCTTTTATGGAATTACAAGCCAGACACAACAAGAAGCTCTTCTCCACTTCACTCTGAATAATCTCACACAGTTTTACAGAAAAAGAACTCCCCCTCTGGATTGTGAGCTGTTTGAGCCTAGAGTCTGCACCTTCTTCACTTGTTTTTAGGTGCTCAGAGAAGTTTGTGGAAGAATCACTGGAAGAATGAAGAACAGAAGGAAATACTTTAAAGCAATATCCCTTTAACTTTGGTTTCGAATGTTCAAAAATTCCAAGCAAAACTGACCGGTGACACTGGGTGAGTTGACCCAGGTTCCCATTCACCCGCAGGTGGAGGCCCAGCAGGTGAGGAGGGAGCCGTTCTCCAGCGGTGCTCCTGGAGTTCCTCATTCTCAGCCCAAAGCACTGCTGAGGGTTGGGGTCTGGACTAAGCGTTTCACCTCCCCGGGTGTCCGTTTGCTATCTGTAAAAGGAGGATTTTTTGAAACTAAGTACAGAGATAGTCAAGTTTAAAGTTGGGAATTTTGATTTGTACTTTTTAAATGGTCAGCATGACATTTAGTAACTGGTTTGGCTGGTTTTAGACATTCATCAGATCAACAGATGGCTTTGGCACAGCACGGGCACAGCTTGAGCAAGTGAGAAGCTGAACACCTCAGCTAGCCTGATCTAAAAAACCAACTTGACTTTAGTGTGTAAAGCAGTGAACTTCAGACACGTTTGACAAGAACCCACAGGAGGAAATACATCTTATGTTTCTCCTCATGAGCTAGCGCACACATACACGCATGCACACGCAAACTGCAGGAAACAACCCACACCCTTTCTGCATGCGATGAACTCTGATAGTTTCTATTCTCCTGTTTCATTTTTAAAATTTGACTTTTTCCTAATAAATCGACTTCTTGACCCACTAAGTGGTTGTGACCCGCAGTTTGAGGAGCGCTCCCCAAGGCAGTTACTGAGCACCTGAAATGAGACCAGTATGAAACGAGAGGTGTTTAAAACACAGCTGGTTTTTCAAAATAATACCAAAAGTTAAAGTAAAATACCTCATTAATAATTTTTCATATTGACTACATGTTGAAGCAATAACAGTTTGGATAATCTGAAGTAAATAAAATATATTATTAAAACTAATTTCACCTGTTTCTCTTTACTTTTTTCCTGTGGCTTGGAGAAAATTTCCTATTACATGCGTGGCTCACATTATATTTCTGTTGGACAGCACTGGCCTAGAGCAGGGTCAGCAAACTACTGCCCATGGGTCAGACCCACCCTGCCACCTGCTTCTGTAAATAGACTCTTACTGGGACGCATCCACGCCCCTTCATTTACGTACTGTCTGCAGTGGCAGAGCTGAGCAGTTGCGACACAGCCTGCACGGCCCACAAAGGCTAAAAAGTTTACTATCCAGCCCTTTGCAGAGAAACCTTGCTGACCCCAACAGAGCATCCAGCACTTATTAACTGCCAGTCTTTGTGCCAGGTCACCTACATGTGCTACTTGACACTCATGACGGTCCCACAAGCGGAGTTTTCTCACTGCATTTTACAAATGAGGCTCTGAGCAATGAAGCAGTTGGCCCAAGGTCACCCAGCTGGGCAGCACGGAGCAGAGCTGTGATGCGAACCTGTGCCAGTCTGACAGCAAAGTCTGTGCCATCATTTCCACCCTCCGTGCACCTGCCCTACCCAAAACAACCCCCTCCGAGCTGGAAGTAGCCTTAATGCCACCTTTGTAGCTGGGAGAAGCAGCTGGCCCCGCTGACTGCCCGCCAGTCCAGAAGGAAATGGGGACAGGTTTGGGGAAGAAGGCCCCTCCTCAGGGAATTTAAAGGTTGTAATTGCTCTCTTAGTTTTAGGCAAAGTGGCCTGCCTTCTAGCTACGTGCAGATAGAGACTGCTCAGATGCTGCTCTTGGAAGGAGCAAAATGTCATCATTCTAAGACTCTCCTCACTTCTGTTGAGAATTTTTATTAAGATGCCTTGTTTTCCATTTTCAACTTTAATACCTTAGGGCTTCAAACCTCAGATCTGATAGCCCAAAATATCCAAAATCACTTTGAAAAAAAATAAGTGGGACAGACTGAAGAAGTTTACTGGGGCGATTATTAAGTGAAAAGGCAAATAAAATGGTTTCCAGAGTCATACCCTATTTTGGCAAATAAATAAAAATCACTCATAACTGTCCTATTCTGCGTATGTGTGTATGTGTGTCGAAGACTATTCTTAAGGGGTGTGTGGAATTCTTTTTGCTGATAAATACTTTTAAATTTTTGTTACTATGAAAATGTATTGCCTGCAAATGTTTTAAGTTTCCTGGCTGAAGAAGCCATGCACATTTTCTGTTTTGTTTTTTTAAGGCGCTGCCGATCTTCCACTGATTTCCACCTAGGAAGGCACGGAGAGTGACAATCGGGCGAGTACAAACCCGGGATCTTTCAAGGCTCCGTCTGGAAACCCGGGGAGGGCCGCCAGCGTCTTTGAGGAAAAGTGGGCCTGCAGCGCCCCCCTGCGTCCAGGCGGTGGAAGTCACCAGGAGTGGGCGGAGGAAGCCTGCGTCTGCCGCTCCGGGGCAGGGGTCCCGCTGGGCAATCCCAGACTATTCGGAATTCTCAGGGCCAAAGAGTATTTATGCTTATTGAGTTTGTTATTCCTACTTCTGCTTGCCAGGCCACACGCGTGAGAGCTCAAGCTCCGGAGGCCCACCTTTGGCTACATAAAGAAAGGCTTCCAGGGTCCCCAGGCTCATCCCAGAGGCAATAGAGGGGTTTGGGAAAGCCACCTGGAGGGGACGCCCTGAGTCCTGCACAGCGACCGTCCAGGCTTGGCATCCTCAGGAGCTCCGTTTCTGGAAGACTCGGCAGCAGCAAGGCGCACGTGTGCGCTTGGCGGGGGAAGGTGCATAAATGCAGCATGAACACACTTTGTAGGCTTTATACATCTCGAAGGCTCCGTTTCAGGTGTTCCAGAGGGATATATAAGCACAACTGTGCTTGAGTGATATGTTTAAAAACAGCCGCCTTTGTTTGAGCACGGATTTGTTCCAGCACTGGTCAAATGACAGCTGACCGTCATGACAGCCCTGCAAGGTAGATGCGATTATCTCTACTTTCTAGTAGGGATAGAGCAGGAACATGCAGCTCTGAGGCTGTCACTCATCCACGAAGTAGCTGGTCCTAGATTCAAGCATCTCTCACTCCTTGGTGCCAGGTGTCCCGTACGAAGGTTTTGGTCAGGGTGGAGGAAAGCAGGTGGCAGAAGACTGAGATATGTTACCTCCAGGACTCTGGGCTACCGGGCTCCATGTGGCTGCCAGGCACTGGCTGTATCTGACCCGACTCGCAGAGGGCTGTCCTTAACACCTAGCAGAGGGCCAGCCACACCATAAGCATCTGCTGAATCGATGAATGGCACCAAAGTTTACTGCGACTTGAGCTGGCGGTCCGTGTGAACTTCCAGGAGACTCCCCTGATTTCTAAAGCTGTCACGTTGAAGACAGAGGCCAGCCCGGCCCCTCATCTCAGCTCCGCCCCACAGCTAACACAGGAGTCCTTCCCTGGTCACTTCAAAGCCACACGGGTGCAGGTGACCCACAGCATCTGCAACCCGCGCTTCTGTTCTTCCTACTGCCTGACTGTCCTGAGCAGAGATGGCAAAAATAATTCCAAACCTGGTGCTCACGGCTAAGCCTGTCATCAAATTAGGGTTTGGTAACCAGAAAGAGGCATTCAGACAAAATGTGAAGGACTTTACACAAATCTGAAAAAACACCAACCACTTTTCCTCCGAGTTTTGAATATTCTCTTTAGTGATTTGTGTCACCCCACAAAAAAAGAATAACTAAAAGAAAATCATTGTAGATATGAATAAAACATGCATCTTAAAATGGTATGTGGATCGTAAAAAGACATTATAAAGGCTCTTTTGCCTAAAATATTCCCGTTTTAAAAGGTGGGAGAGAATGGAGACTCCCTTTTATCATCATGTGCGAGTCTTTCACACAATTTCTCTTCCTCCACGTGGCCTTCCTCTCGTGGGAATGCC
This sequence comes from Tapirus indicus, assembly GCA_031878705.1. Lineage (NCBI taxonomy): Eukaryota > Metazoa > Chordata > Mammalia > Perissodactyla > Tapiridae > Tapirus > Tapirus indicus. The sequence continues at coordinate 4,454,165 of CM062928.1, forward strand.
TGGAAGAACTCCCACAGCCCTGGGGACTCTTTAGCATGACTGAGCATTCTCCATGCCACTTGTAAGGAAGCAGACTTCTTTGTTCGGTGGAGCCCTTCCACCTCAGCAATCTGCAAGCTTTCTATCCCCAACTCCTGCCCCAGCCCCTGAACAAATCTCATCCCAACCCCGGGGTCTACCTTGTTTCGAAAGGTAGACTCCCCACCTTGTCTAAGGTCCCAGGACGTGATCCTTCCACCAGCTCCAGGCGGCGGTGGAGCTCTGGTTCACTCACGACGTTGCAGGGAAGGCCTGAGATCCACACTGTGCCCCCGAACATGCCCTCAGCCGGGTGTCGAGGAATCAGAGATGCATCAGTTAGGTCTCCAAAGCCTCAGCCTGCTGCTCAGGCACCAGAGGCCTGCCGGTTGCCCTGACCTCCGTGACGTTCGTGCCCTTGGACGGTGGACATGCAGATTTGGCAGACTGAGCCCGCTAGAGACAAGGGCCACTTTTCATATATATGAAAGTGCAATAGCTAATTTAACTCTTCTGATTAAAAATAAAAATTCCTTAACTTCAGTCAAAGGAGCATTAACTTTTTGGCCTGCAGAAAATGACTGAGTGACTCAGCAGAAAAAGCCAGAACAGGCCATGTGGGTTTCCCCTGGAGAGTTCACTCCACTGCCTCACCTTTGATTCCTCTTCATCCACTGCAAGGCCACCGTCCCACCTGCCAAGAAGGGAATGGAATTCCAGGAAAATTCAAACCTGGAGATTCTGATCTAGTTAGTGGGAGTGATCAGGGCCTAGTAGCCCCGGGGCCTGGAGAGGTCCAGGACTGAGTCCCGTTTCTGTCACGGTTAAGCACTGGGCACGATATGGAAGACGGAAGTGTGCTCTCTGTGGAGGATGGGGGCACAGCTGCAGGGTACGTTGCCTTTGAGAAAAACATTTCTCTCCTTGGTGGACGTGGAAGGTGCACTGTCCCCCAGGACCACCATTGTCCTCAGGAGCTCATGTGCCCCGTGTGGTAAATGTGGAACATGGCCTATAGTCACTCAAAGGGTCTCAGAGCCCCAGGCGGAGGTGAGCTGTCCCCGGGGCCAGAGTGCCCTCCCACTGAGGCTGCGGCTGTCCCATCCGCAGCGATTAACTGACTTCAGGAACACCCCTGGTGAGCAATTCTGAGCTGTCCTGGAGCAGAGAGGGCGAGGAGATCCAAGGACAACACCCAGTGCCCTGGGGGCTGGAGTGGGGCTCTCCAGAAGGGAGTGGCGTTCGCCTAGCTGGGACTCAAGGAGGAGCTCTTCCCTGAGCTCAGCCCTCGAGCCGGCAGCAGGAGTGAGTTCATCTCTCAGCGGACCTCCTGTCAAAAGCTGAGGGATTTTTTCCCTTAAGGACTGAGAATATTAATTTTTATAGCTATCTTTTTTTAATCATGATTCCCCCTAGTTACTCCCATAGGTTGGTTTCACAAACCCCTTGTGTGTGAGGCCCTGGGGCTGAAGGGACCAGAAGCTAAGGGAAGCTGGGCCTCCCCACCCACTCCTCCGCCAAGCATCCTGCTAAGGGACAGAAACAGTCTCAGGGACCCGAGAAGAGCCAGCATCCAGGAAGCAGAGGCCCAAGGTGGAGGGAAGGACACAGGTAAAGCCAGAGACCTGTTTCCTAAAGCTCACACCCTGGGCAGGAAAAGAAAAGCTCAGAACACGCCTGAGCCACAGTCTTTGAATTTTGGTGGAGGAACCTCATTTCCTTCTTTCTCCCCATCTTTAAAATTCACAGAACATATTATAAGATATAATGGATGGATTTCTGGTCCAGACGCCAGAGGCAGAGCAACGACTAAAACTCAGGTCCCTCAACTCACTTCGACTGTGGGCCTCAGGGTAACGAGGGCACTGGAACAAATGTTCTGGAACATTCTGAGTCCATAGTGACAACAAGTAGAAACACCTTGTTATCTTCATATGATATAGAAGCCTGTCCAGCATCATTTCCAGTGCAATTTCACACGCACTGACCACCCTCACTTTTGAAGGGGATGGAACAAAAATACGGTCTGAGTTTGGCCAAGGAGACACAGGCCAGACCAGAAGTGCTACAATGGTGAGCGGTCCAAAGGGTATTAAGCTGCAGCAACTGCACGTTGTGTGAGGTGAAGACTGCTCAGATGGATGCTTGGGCCCACGGTTTGTCGGGCAATGAAAGCAGCACCACGGCCTGTCTGAGAGAAGTCACGCGAGTCACCTAATCCTGAGAGACATAAATGAAGGCCAAGTCCTACCCTAAGCAGCAGAAGGTTGAGCCTCCTACCCAGCTTCCCGGGGCCTGAAACACGTGAGACGAGAGGAGAGCATCTTGCATCTTAGAGAGCCCATTCGGAGCCTCCTGAATGGGGAGGAAGGACGCCACACTAGCCCAGCAGAGCCTCCCACAGCTGGCTCACTACTCACCTCAAGCAGACTTCATTTGTGGGAACTGATTGGCATCGGCCTGCAAGTGACTCACAAAATTAAAAATTTTCAGCCACAATCTGTTCCTACCAGCCCGGTAAGAGCAGTTCCATCCACGCTGACCTTTGGCGTGTCCCTGTGATTCCCATTCCTCTTCTCCTGCTCCCCGAATCTCCATCCTCCCCATGTAGACCACCTTCATCCTTAGGGAAGTCAAGAGTTGGCCTCTAGTAGATACTCAGCCCCCTACAGACATCTCCTAAGGCATGTGGGAAAGCAAGTACTTTAATTACTTGGTCCCAACACCTTGAGCTTGACCTATGGGGATAATAAGGCAAACTGGATGATTCTCCTTGTTTGACTGTGATGTTGATGTTACCTCCACAGAACCTGGGTACAAAGTCCAGATGACCACACTGGAGGTGTGGCGGTGGCTGGGGTAGGAGGCAGGGCTGGGTCTTGAGACAAGAAGGTTAAGAACGTGAAAAGCAAATCTGGCACGAGGACACCTGCTCCGTAGAGGACGCCTCTCCAGTTGCTGCAGCTTGTCAGATAGTCTATGTCCACTCAAAGTAGAGGGGATTCAGCTCGCTCATCGGCAGCAAAAACACAGGGAAAAAAGAAGGCAGCCCCATAAAGCCAGGAGCCACCCTTTTACAGAAAGCACCCGCTGAAGGAGCGTGAACCCCTTAGAAAGGCAGCGTGAACTCTGCACAGTTACAGACAGAGAAATCATGGGAATTTCTACAATCTGTGTAAAAGCCTCGAAACAAAAAGATGTGACCACTTCAGTATAAACTGATGTGGGATGTAAAAGAGGATACGGAAAATATGAAGAGACAACACAGGAAAAAAAATTTTTAACCAAGTGCAGGAGAAAGACTAAACCTGGCTCAGTTTTTTGCCAGGATTAAAGTTAACCCCAGAGCCATTCTACATTACAACTACGATTAACAGACACTGCAGGGAGGTAGACGCATGCATTCATTCCTCCCGACGCTGCACAATTGGGAAATATGTGTCAAAATGATAAATACGTGCACCATTTGACCCAGTGATTTCACTTCTAGCAATCTACCCAAAGGAAATAATGAGATAGGCCTGCATAGGTGTTTATAACAGCGAAAAGTTAGAAACAAGCTAATATCTAACAGTAGGAGATTGGCTTTAAATGTTATGATACATCTATAAAATGGAAACTAGATATAGCCATTAAACAAGTTTATAAATTCATTTATTAAACATATGTTCATAACAGGTTGCCAAGTAAAAAAATTAGTTTATAGGACAATCTGTAGGTTATACTTCCATTTTTATTAAAAATGTATTGACATATAAATATGCATAAGTCTGAAACGAAACATACTAATGTTAAAGATACTTATTGCTGGTTTGTGAGATAGGTGTCATGGGTTTGTCTTAATCTTGCTTATGTAATCAGTATGGATTCATGTATAATGAATAAATTTGTTCTGGATAAACTCTCCACCCTTGCAGAATGGTGCCTTAATATGGTTTATTCCTGACGCAAATCATAGAGGTACATTCCCAAGAAATCAGAGTCCTATGAAAATTTAACATTAAAAAGATATAACATTAGGGGGCTGGCCTCATGGTCTAGTGGTTAAGTTCAGTGTGCTCAGCTTCAGTGGCCCGGGTTCAGTTCCCAGGCATGGACCTACACCACTCGTTGGCAGCCATGCTATGGCAGAGACCCACAAACAAAATAGAGAAAGATTGACACAGATGTTAGCTCAGGGTGAACCTTCCTCAAGCAAAAAGAGGAAGATTGGCAACAGATATTAGCTCAGGGTGAATCTTCTTCAGGAAAAAATTTTTTAAAAAAAGAGAGAACATTAAAAAGAAAAGGAGAAAACATGGGAGTCTTCCTAACTACTTGATTTCCCTTAAAATAACCATATAGAAATCTTTTAGTGCCCAGCTGCCTATTATTTTTTATGTTTTATTTGGAAGATACAAGCATTCTTTTCTGCAGCACACACAGGTTTACCCATACACCAGCTCACCTGGTGCAACTGTGACATTTGGTCACGTGTGTTTGGCCATTGACAATGGGATCACATATCAAACACCCACCAAGATGCTTTAAGATGGTGTAAGGTATTGGAAATCTTGACCCACCAATTGTGGAGTTGATGGGGGTAACTTCCCAGAGAGGAGATCACAGACCCTTGGTGTCAGAGGAAAAACAGCCATCTAGCCCACCCTCCTTCCAAGGCTGGGCTGCCCTCCACAGTGCCCCGTCCGGAGGATGTCTGACCTAGGTCTGAAGACCCTTTCCACCCCCGTCCCTCTGCCCAACACCTCCTAAAACAATCCATCTTATCTTTAGACAGTGTCAGAATGGATGGATGAACTGGGAGCAGGACACTTCTCGCTTGGGGAGACTCTGATATTATAAGGTTGTGATATAATAAAAAATTAATATTTAGTCTTTGTCCCTGGTCCCTGGCAGGCATACAGCTCCCAAAACCCTCAGACTTTCTGGAGTGGTGAGGGTCTTTCATAGGCTAATGAGATGACTGGTGGCTGGGGGCCCCTCAACAGCTTCAGGACAGGGACTGTCACCAGAAAGACCAAGGCAGGATTAGAGGGGGAACTTTCAGTCTCACCTCTCAACCTCTGGGGAGGGGAAAGAGCTGGAGACTGAGCTAATAACCAGTGGCCAGTGATTTAATCCGTCATGCCAACATCATGAAACCTCCATAGAAACCCCTAAATGACGGGCTTCGGGCGCTTCTGGCTTGGTGAACACATCACGGTGCTGGGAGGGAGGCGAGGCTGGGCGCGCAGTCTCACGGGATCGTGCCCTTAACTTATGGGGTCCGATGCTGACTCCAGGTAGACAGTGTCAGAAACGAATTGAGCTGCAGGACACCCAGCTGGTGTCAGAGTTGGAGAGGTGGTGGAAAAGACACCATGCTTTTCGAGTCAGAAGTGTGGTGAGTAAAAATAGTTCAAGAGTTAAAAGCACACAAGAGAAAAATCTTCAAACAAACCTTCGCTAGTGCAAATACACCACTTATATGATCAAAGAAGTCCAGGACCCACCTTCTAATCTTATCACCTGTGGCTCCATGAGAAAGGATTAGCAAACATACCTGTGGGTTCGCACCGAGTGCAAAGTCAGGAGACTGATGGATAACCCACCGAAGTTCAGCAGACTAAAAGTGTACAGCTGTGCTATTCCAAGAAGAAAATGACAGTTCCCGTTACACGGTGTCCTCCACATCCCAGGCACTGTGCTGAGCACTTCACATACATCCTGCCTTAATCTTTTCCAGAACCCTATCAGTTGGCTGATATTATCCCCATTTAACAGATAAATAAACTGAGTCCCAGAGAGGCTAATTAACTTCCCTGGAGTTACACTGTTAGCGGTGGAACAGGAAAGTTTGCTTGGGTCTTTCTGAGATAATACACATCTGTTGTGCAACACTAGCTCCCAGATGCTGTTTTATGCAAAGTATCTCATTAGTGGAATATTCTAGTGCACTGCAAGAGATCAGGTATTCTCAAGGTTATCATCTTCATCATGCTCACTGTCACCATTCATAGTATTTCATACAGGCCTGGAAATGTGTGGCTTCCCCACAGGACTGGCCATGTAATTTACAGGGCCCACTGCAAAATGAAAACATAAGGCCCCTTGTATTAAGAATTTCAAGACAGTGACTACAGAGCGTTAAACCAAGGACAGGGCCCTTCCAAGCCCGGGGCCCTGTGTGACTGACCATCACATGCCCATGAAGCCGGCCCTGCTTCCCTGTGTTCCTAGGCTTATACTCAAATAATCCAAGATTCTCTTAAAGAAGGAATCAGAAATCCTTGTGGTAAAGAACTCATCCAGTGAGCCTTTCGACTGCGTTCATTATTTATTCAACTAATACCCTGTGATTCTGCACGTGAGAAACTCAAACGTTAATGTAAAATGCCCCCTGACCAGACACGAAAGTCACAGCTGGATGGAATTGTGACTCTCCTGCTCCTTGAAAACACGGGGACATCTTCATCTCTCTGCTGGCCCCCGCAGCTTAGCTCACAGGCGAGGAGCAGAGTCTGTCGACAAACATATGGACGCGTGGATAAGCCTGACTCCCCTACGGTCGCCTCCTGACAGAGTGTCCTGTTACAAAAACATAGCATTTCACACCTGTTTTACCCGTGTTGCCTGCTTCCAGTTGGGTTGGAAGGCAGGCTGACTTCTAGGGTGGCTGGTCAGTCACTTTGAAAAGAGGAATATCTGAGCTCAGGCTTCCATTCTTGCCGTGTTTATTCTGGGGCCTTTCCAACCCTTTCAAAATGTACTTTTCAATCCCTCGAATGTCCTTTTCTCCCTCTTTAAAGGCCTCTCTTCTTCCCCGTGTTGCCCCTTTGCCTTAAAAAGTCTGTCAATAACCTGGACAAAGCCTGGTTGGACATACCCGAGCTGTGGAACCAGCAAGTCTTGTTGGAACCCCGCTGATGACTCCCAAGAAGCCGGGAGGACGAGGATGAGGACCAGGACCCAGGACCAGGTGGTGAATGGCGACTGCTGTCAACTCAGTCTCCACCCCAGCCCCGTTGTCCCAGGTGCAGCCTTGGGCTCCAGACAGCTCTGGTCGCCTGGTTGACTTACAACTCCAGGTCACTGAGAATGCAAATAATCAACGCGGTGGGGCTCCCTTCTTAAAGACCTAGGCAACAGCTGGCGCTGGCCTGGGAAGGAGGCAGTTCGCCCTCGGGCTCTGGCTGCAGAGCAGCAGGGAAAGCACCATGGCCCAGCGCGCCGACCGAGGCCCCACAGCACCCCCTCCTGGACAGACGGGGTCTGTCCTTCTGACAGCCGAACAATCACGTGAGGGCCGTGCGTGGAGATCGGAGTTGACCCGCTTGGAAACCCACTGCGAGTCTTCAGATAAGTAAAAACACGACCCGTGTATGCTTGGTTCTCCCAACTAACAATGCCTTCGACGTCAGAGGAAACTAGAAAACACAGAGTCTCTCCTTGATTCTGTGTTCACCTCAAAACAGCAGTTTGGGTGCCCTGGCTGTCAGTCACGGGGGATCCAGTGTTTGCAGGCGGGGTGAGGGCTGGTTTCCGCTGAGGACGTCCCCGCAGGCTCGGGGAAGGGGGTCCCACCAGGACACAACGACTACCCCTCAACACGTCCCCCACCGACAGCTCCAGACAAGAGCCCGCTTCGGGAACTACACAGATATGGAACGTTTTTATGCAGGTGACCAGGAAGCACACATACTAACAAGACATTATTTCTAGAGCCCTGGCTCTCTCTTCCCACAATAAGGAGAAGCCAGAGAAGAGAACTCCATTGGGAACGATGAATACATTCCGAATCTCTTTACAAGTTGAAAGCATCGATTTAACAACAACATTGTCAGCTTCTGGTAACCGCTTTTTCCAAATCAGTTTTGCAAGCAGTTGAACTGTTGGGCCTTGCATCTTATTCACTGATGCGATTTAAACACCATCTTTGACTTAAGAAACCTTCTTTGTATGTGAATATCAAATGCAAGCTAGCTTCTCCTTGTTTTCCTTCACAAGAAACAAGGAAAAGAAATAGAAAGACATCCTTCTGAAAGGAGGCAGACGGTCTCGGGAAAGAAGGGGGGGGCCTTAAAAAAATCTCCCCTGATTAAACTTCATTGCATTTTAAAGTAACAGCAGCTACAGGAGTTTGCCGTCCTTCCCAGACAGCAGCATGGGAACAAGACTGACTGTGACAAATACATTTCTGGCTTCACAAGATGAACTGCTGCCCAACCAATTCTTCTTGTCACCTACCTGAACTGTCAACCCTTAGCAGTCAAAAGGCAGGTTATTGACTGCAGGGCAGGGATGTTCAGCTGACCACCGGAATCTTAAAAAGAGGACGTGCAAAAAAGAGGACAAGCAAAACAACATGTTTTCTCAACTTTGGCCCTGTTTCCCCTTAAACCCGTCCCCTTCTGCCCTCCCTATGCCCTCGCTTGTCTCTTCCCCAAGGCAGACAATTCCATTACACTAACATGCACTGTGATCATGATAATAAGTTGGGGCACGAGGAAGTTAATGTAGCCCTGATTCGCAGGGCGATGCCTGGACCGTGAGCAGACAGACAGGAAAACGTTTAGCACGCTCTGTGATCATGAAGTGCTGGGAGAGGTCTGAACAAAGTGTGATGGGACAAACTCCCTGGAAGAGACCCAGCTCAAACGTCACCTCTTCTGAGAAGCCTTCCCTCTGTCCCCAGGCTGAGGTAGATGAGTACGCCGTCAAGAAATGCTTCCTGAGTGCACGGCAATTGGATCTAGGGGATGCCACCACGAGCCAGCCCTCAGAGTGCTTACATTCCAGTGAGGGGGAAGATACAAACAAGAGGGTAAATAAACAAAATATTTAAATGTTGTAACTGATGCCGTGAAGGACGCAAACAAAGGGAATGAGGTAGGATTGAGAAAGGGAGACATATTTTTGGTGGAGTGATGAGAGGAGACCTCTCTGGGAAATGGTATTTAAGCTAAGAACTAACGGATGTTCCAGAATAAGAGGGTGCCGGCCAACTGAGGAGTGGTGGTAGGTGGAGGGTAGGAGGTGCTCCAGACAAAGGAAATGGGCCCTAAGGTGGGCAAGACCATGGAGCATGTAAGGAACTGAAAGCTAGGAGGCTCTGTGGCTTCCAGGAGAGCCATGACAATTGTCTGGGCTGATGTGATGGCTGTGGCAATGGAGACAAAAGGCCAGATTAAGGTACATTCTGGAGATAGAACTGAGAAAACTTGTAGGTGGGGGCTGATGGAAGAGAAAAAACGAAAGACCTACATTTCTGGCTTTGAATATCTAGCTGGATGGTAGTGCCATTTGCTGAGATGCGGGAACTTGGGAGGGAGCAGGGATGAGTCTGCAAGATAAAACATCAAGAGTCTCATTGTGCCCATGGTGATGTGGAGATGTCTGTGCACTGCACAAAGGGAGATGTCAATTAGTTGGTAGGATGTAGGAATCTGAAGCTTGGAGAACAAGTCTGAGATAGAAACACACATTTCATACCATACAGATGTATGAAAATGCTCAAGAAGTGATCCAAAGAGAATGCAGAGCCGAGAGAATGGGGATCCAGAATGAGGCCAAGGATGTTTCACGAGCTACACAAGAGCACAAAGGAAGGGTTAGGGGGGGAGAGAAGAATTCCAGCTAGGGAAACTTAGAAAGGCTTGTGGACGGTGAATCTAAAGAAACAGTAACAACCACTACTAAAATCTGTCCAGCTCTAGCTGGCTGCCCCACCTGTCATGTGTCGGAGAATCAGAGTGGACTGCAGGGATCCGGCAGTCTAGACCGTTGACCTTTCCCTCCCCTCTGTTCTGAGTTGTCTTTTCCTACACTGTGGGGTCAATCAGGGAGACTGCAGGGAGCTTTGACCAAGTACTCACAGAGCTACCCTGCCCTCTCCTGCAGGAACCTCCAGCACCAGCAATGAATTACGCTCTGGTTCTAATCCTTTCCGTCATCAGCTTCTTCCACAAAGGGTACTCAATGCCTCGCACTCGCTAATCAAACCTTTCCCTTAGCATATGAACACGCTTACATCACACCTACCCTAAACTAAAACAAATAAGCCAAAACTGAATCCTGCTCATGCCTACATCTACCATCTTATTCTCATTCTCCCTTGATTGGGAAAAAAAATTACATTCATTTCTCTCCACCCATTCTCAAAACACACCAACGTGGTGACAGTAGCCACTTTGCTGACCCTGCTCTGGCACAGGTCAGTGATGGCCATGAAGTTGATTAATCCGATGACCACTTTTCAGTACTTACACTGTTTGACCTCTACAGCATGTGGCACTGTCGCCCACCCCAAGACACCCGCCCTCTCCTGACTCCCTGTCCTTACCTCTCAGTATCCTGTGCACCCCGAATCACCTCCCTCTGCCCATCTATAGACATGAGAGCTCCCCACAATTCTTCCTTCAGCCCCATTTTTTTCTAGCTTCATGATCTGTCTCGGTGAGCTCATTTACTTCTATGATCATAAATATCACTCCGTAAAGGCCCCAGCCTCTCGTGTATCCAACTGCTCAGTGAGCACCTCCACCTGATGTCCCACAAAAAAATTCTGACCCAGTATACTGAACCGAATTCACCTTTCCTTCAAACGTGCCATCTCTCTCCTGGATTCCTTTTCTGAACTCTCTCCCACCTCCATTTGCTAAGAAATGACTTTATGCCTCCTTCCTGCTCATCCAGTACACGCACTTGGTCACTGAGTCCTTCTAAATATCCTAGGAGTCTGGAAATGCATATGCCTCCCTGGGCCCTAATTTGGGCCATTATCTCCCCCCTGAATCATTGCTGTCATCTTCTAACTGGTCTCAGTGCCCCTGCCTCATCCCCCTCTCCAATTCATATTTCACCCAACGTTGTTATAATAATTATAACAGTCAAGACTTGGAAATAATCTAAATGTCTATCAATCAGGGACTGTTTAAATCAATTACTATATAACAGACAGTGGCCTATTATCAAATATATATCTATACATATGATACGTAACATGACATGCATACGTACCTAGAGGTATCAAGTGAAAAGCAAGTTGTAGAATAGTCTGTACAGGATGACACAATTTGCATATTAAGAACAGGATGTTTAATGGGTATAGAAAAATATCTCAAAGAATAGATTAAAAAACTGAGTATTTCTAGAGAACAGAAGTAGGGTGGGAGACAGTCTTTACTTCTTTACTTTATGCCATTCCATAATATCTGAAGTGTGGTTTTTCATTTGTTTTTTTATAATGTCACTTTTTTCTTATGGGAAAAGAGCCACTGATCCAGACGACAAAAAAATTTTAATAATTTTTTTGACAGTGGATAGTTGCTTCTTCATACCCCTTTATTTGGCTGACAGTTATATTCTATGTGCAAAATGTATTTTCTAAATGTAGGTTGAATACAATCAGTGTTGTCTTTACCCAAATACTGGAAACATGCAGATATCTATCTGCCATAGTAAATAACAGACTTGTAACTCTTAAAAACAGGGAATGAAAGGAAGGAAAGGCAATCTTCAATGTTGGCTTCCTTTAGCTGCTATTATTCTACAGCCGAGGCATTTGAATTAGGCTGTTGTACTAATGAAAACACAAACACATTGATAATCAGTGTCTTGGTCTCACAAGGCAGAGTCAACTGCTGTGAGAAAAGAAGGAGAAACATCCACAGAGGTGTAATCTACAAGGCCTTGGATTATGTACAAAAGTGTTCTTTCATCTCTGAACGTATCTTAATATTTACCAAGGGAATAGAGCAGAGAAATGTCAACATACGAGCACCTTTGGCGGGAGGTTGACAGAATGCATGACTCCTTGAATCAATAGAACAATGCAGTGGATATTCCAGAAACGGGTTATCCTGTTCACTGCCCACCTTTTCCCAAGGTAAGGACTCCTTGGGAAATAACACGGGTAGGAATATAGAAACAGCTGCTGTCAACACTGGAAATATCAACTATAGCTACACTCTGCTTCCCAATTATCTATTGCTCTTTCTGGCCCCTTCCATTAACTAGAGTTGGTTTCCCTTTCTTAGGCAGCAATTTCAGATAACTATCCTCCCGTTGGACCAGATACCCTTGGAAGGTCCAGAGTGAAGAGAAAGGCTTCTGTTATCTGCCCTTGGGGCTGTGTGGTCACAGCTAAAACTGAGAAAGGTGATGCCTGCTAATTCTCCCCATCCTTGCCCACCAGAATTCACCTTCCCCTACCCCTTTCCCCCCAACCACACACTCCTTTTAAGGTATAGCATTTTATTACAGGTGATAGCTTTGTGGCGGCCTGGATATACGAATGGAAAGCAACTGTATCCATTGTTTTATTCTCTCTCAAACATTTGAATTTGGGGTCAATAATGGATGCTGTGATGTGCCGCCCAGACCTCCATGCCCCACCTTCAGGACTGAGGGATTTCTTCTCCCAGCTGCTGACAACACTCATCAACTATATCCCCCTCTAAAGCCAAGCCCTGGACTCACCCAGGGCTGTGCCCAACTGCCCGAGCACGGCCCGGTCCAGTGGCTGGTCGATGCAGTGGTAGAAAGGCCAGACCTCTTTCCTCCATTCTAAAGGGCCATCCCTGCACCAGAGCTTCCTGTGCACTGAGCCCTTGGTGGTGACTGTTTCCACTTCTCCCTCTACCCGCTCTTACTTCCCTCTCTCTTCCACGAGGATTTATGCTGAGAGCTGCTCTCAACAAACTTCATGCACACAGGCCTCCATCTCAGAGGGCTTCCCAGGACCAACCAGCAACAATGCCTCAAACCCAATGTATCCACGTCTTGAAAAGATTTCAAATTTGATCATTCTCAGACTAATCAATAAACTCCTACAAATGATTCATCCTTCATTTGAAATGTTAGCAATTAACCATGATCAAAAAGTCAAGGGTCCCTTCACTGTTTCTATCCTATGATGATTTTACTAATATCTGCTCACTGATGACTGAATCCCAGAAAAACACTAGGGGAAGAGATTCAGTCTATAACTCCATGACTCTCTATTTTATTCTTAGAAATTAGTCCAATATTTATTTTTGACACTTTTTCTAGACCATATGTTGTATCTAAATATAAAAATTGATAGCTGAACCGATCCCCCGGGGACCATCAGTCCCTTTAGAGTGTCCGAGATGAGTGTTGTCAGCTGATATCCGTCCATTTCACCCCTAGACAAATTTGTCTAATTGTGCTTTGTTCATGCTGACTTCCATCCACCTTCCGAACAAAGCTGGTTATCAGATCACAACTGTCCTTTTAAGTAAAGACTGAGATAAAAACAAAAATACAATTTGCTCTGCAGTAGTTAGCCCTGCCTGACACCCAATAGAGAAAACCGCATTCCTCCTTTTACCTGGTTTGTTTTACTTCGTCTCCCTTCGCGCACGGCCATTGCGTCTTCCATTTGAAATCTCTGGTTTAAAGTCTACGAGCTGGGGTCTGACCATCATTCTCAGTTGCCTAAACTTATTCCCACTGTTTTTATGGTGGCATTTTCTTTTGACTGTCACATCTCCACTCAAAGATAAGTTAACTTCTTCCTGTAATCATTGCTGTCCTTCTTGTGCATTGCCTCTTAAGTTCTTTATCATCTCTTTTTGCAGGGACACCTGGCTATCTTGCTTCCTTTGACCAAAATGATCAGAGATACCCACTGGAGCAAAAACAAACCAACAAAGGGAGGGCTTGTGAAATTTTAAGGAAATGTGAATTAATTGCAAAATGTGGATAATATGAAACACAGTAAATTAGATGACAAAAAAAGGCACCTAATAACAGCATAAAATCTAAATTTCTTGAAGCTTCAGTTTTTCCATCTGTAAAATGAGCAAAATATTCTATAGGAGTTTTCCAAGGATTTAATAAAGTCACATATGGACTTGGAATAAGTTTAAATGAATTGTCTTATTTATATTTGTTTGTGGTGATGTCTATGAACACTGTTGATATATGACAATCGTTTCACAAATAGCAGATGATGTATTTGGCGGAGACAGTTTTTTTAATCAAAAGATAATGGAATGCTGTGGGAATTGTGATTCCCTAAGGACTCAGGGGGGTTCCAAAGGAAATCAAACCACCAGTCTGGACAGTGTTGACATTTACTGCCACCTATTGAGTGATCGGCAAACTATGCCACTCTTAAAAATACAGAGACATGGCCTCTGAAAGATTTCTTTCTCACTTTAAAAGGCATCCCTAGGTCATCACTGTTTGCATATGTTGCCTAAAAAACCAACAACAACAACATCAGCCCCACTCCTAAAGGAGCAGGGCTAGTAGCTATTTGAGGAAAGTGGGTAAATTAAATCACAATCCTAAACAGCCACACTTGAAAATCACATAAGAAAGGATAAATCCCAGGGCCCAATAAGAGCTCAGTAGATTGGCCACAAAGAAGTGCCTGCCCAAGGCTCAATATTCCAAAGGAGGGGACCCATATGGCCATGCCCTGGGCTGTTTCAAACCACTGCATCTGGATAAGACAATGCTATTGGTGTCCCAATAACCAATGACAAAAGAACTCTTCATTAAGAACAACCCAGAGCAAAGTTACAGGAAATAACAAGAAGGTAGCAGTTAAGGGATTATAAAGGAAAAGTAGCTGGAATTACCCTTCAAGACATAGAAATGGGATTTTGAAGAATTCTTCCCATCCACAACCACTAGGCAGTGCATACCCTGAGGATGCAACCCAAGCTCTCATTCTCTCAATGGCTGCCTTAGACAGGTCAGGGGTCAAGCAGGTTACATGGGCAAGTAAAGACTTGGAAAAGACTGTGCCCAACCTAGAAGGCATATCCCTATCTCAGGGGACAGCCACTCTTCAGCCCTGGCTGACCCCAGGTCTGTGGGATTAAGCAGTGTAGCCTAGTGGTTAGGGCCATGCGTTCCAGAGCCGGGCTGCCTGGGTTTAAGGCCTGGCTTTGCCACTCACTAGCTGTGAAATCTTGGGCAAGTTACTTAATCTTTCTGTGCCTCAGTTTCCATATCTGTAAAATGGGGATAATAATAGTCCCTGTGCATCACAGTATTGTGGGGATTAAATAAATTAATACTTGTAAAGTGCTTAAAACAACGCAGGGCTGTAATCACTCGATAAACGGTACTGAGACAAAAGGGCAGGTCCTTTGTCATCAGGCTTTCCAATGTTTGAGAGAAGCCAGAATCAGGATTTTATTTTAGGCGAAATATTATTAAGTATAAGTAAATAATTCAAACATTTTCAAAATCCTGTACAAGCCAAAATGTATAGGCCTGTGGGCCACACGCAGTCCAGAGGCGTCCAACACCTCACGTCTCCGGCTGTGGGAGGAGCAGAGCTTGGGAGGCAGACAGGCCGCAGACCCACTTCCAACTGCGTGATCCTGAGAGCAGGGTGGCTGGAACCCATGATGGAAAGTCCTGTGCCAGATTACGAGGAGCGAGTGACAGATGGCACTCCTGCCCAAATATAACAAAGAAAGTTCTCTCTGAGACCTAAAGGAGGCCTCTAATATACAGGGGTGTGGGTGTGAGGAGGAAATGTCTCCTTCCTCGTCCCCAGGGACTTGAGTCAAGGTCTGTAACATGTATGTCCTCTATCCCCAAGGGATCTGGGATGGGCACAGACCAGGTCCAGCCGCCCAAACAGAGCTCATTCCCTTCATTCCATTTCTAAAGGACAGTCCTTGCTCAATGAGTCTGTAATCCACAGCAGCTGCCGAGATTGCCAGGAACGCCAGACGGCGGTCAGCGAACGGTGGTCATATCTGCTGGTCTAAGCACGAAATTAAATACACGAATGAAAGATAGGAGATAAGTATCAACACCATTGAAAAATAACCATTTAAAAAAAAAAACAAAGCACTAAGCAAATGAGTTGAAGGATCTACCCTTTTCTTCATTCTCCTTTAATATTGCTGGCCCATTGTTATTTCTGCCATCATGTGAAGCCAACCAGACAGATTTATAACGAGATGCTAGTCCTTTTTGATTCTACTGACAAATATGCGGCCCATCTGCCTCCAATCAATGATGTAGCACGTGGAGATGGAGCAATGAGATATTTTTAAACACTCCTTTAATTAATTCATTCCAAGGACTTGGCACGTAGTGCGTTGGGGGTGAGGGGTGGGCAGAGGGAGGAGAAAGCCAGCAGAATCATGGTAAATAAAGAGATTTGCCGTAATCTGGATCCCAAAGCCCTTGCTATGAAATATCCTGCTTGCCTCCAGCGAGCTGTTGAGCACATGGAAGAGAAGACTGCCAGCGAGGCAGCAAATGGCATTTGTTAGATTTTTCAGACTTCGAGGACAAGTTCTTAAAATGCAAACAAAGCTAAAATTTTATCTTGAGAATGACTCTCCTGCCCACTATTGCTAGAAGATTTTAAATTATCGATGTCTTATATGATTAAAATAATTATAGTAGGTGATTGAAATGAAGAGCAGATTCTGTCTGTTCTGAGAGGCAAGCCCGTCCCATGGGGGAGAAAATCAGTATGGAGAACAATTTAGTTTGCCTTTAAACGGGGAAAACCAGACATCTGGGCATTGTGTGATACCGCCGTGGAGGAGGGTGGGGAGGGGAGATTTTCATTGAAATCAACCTGTGTTGGGCTTCAAATTGTGAAAAAGCTTTGCAATCCTGGATCTGTAGGATTTATGGCACATTGACCCAGAAATCTCACACCTAGCTGGTAAATATTGCTTGCTTTTGCAGCCAAAACACCATCTCTTAAGGGCTTTTCCTCATCTGACAATTCCTTTAAGTCTGAAGCCCAAGGAGACAGCCCCTAATCATGTTGCAAGAAAGAGGAGAAGTGGCCACTGCTACAGATGGACAGACCTGTCTTCTGGTTTTTAACAACCTGGCTTTTCCACTTCACAAGTTTCATATGGATTTAGAAATCATTTCTTGAGAATTAAGCTTTTGATCACTCACAAGAGGCTGTCTTAATAACATGAAATGGCTTTCTGATAGTTCCACTATTATCTATTTTACCCAAGGAGGCTGATTTTTATATTCTTGAAAATGAGAACACGAGAAATAAAACTGCAGCAGAGCCTGAGGCGTGCAATATGCAAACCCCTCAGGACCCCAAACCCCGTGCCCTCCACTCATTTCCCTGCAAGTTCCCTTCGAGGACTCTTCCTCCAAGTGACCTCAACCTCTTTCCCGAGGGGAAGAGGGAGAAGGCAGTCGCTGTTTTGCTTTAGTTTGCTTGAAATAATAAATCCAGAGGACTTTTTGCTGTCAGCAGTTTTCTGTTTCATGTGCTTTCTAAGTTAAACTGAAACCCCAAGCCCTCATGGTTGGCTTTCACCCTGACCCCTTGGCTCCTGGGAACTGATCAGAAGCCAGATCGCCCTGGGTCCCTGACATCCATGGTGACCTAGCCACCCCCCACCCCGGGAATGTATTTCTAAAACCCCCACCTCAATGGCATCTGGGCATCCAATAAACTCTGCCCATAAAGGACACTAACCTGTCTGCCACCAACTTCTCACCATCTCTTTCCAGTTTGGGTCTGGGACCTAAAATCCTAAGTCTAGCCATATCAGGGGACTCAGAAAAAAAGAATGCTCAACTATGAAATTAGACCTTGCTTTGCAAGAAAATACCTCCCAGGGCCTGGGAACTACCAGAGTCCACTGTTGACTTTTATAGAAACCGGATGTTAATGATCCCAATTCCAAATAATCAGAAACCTCAAATAACCAGACCGTGTTTGAGTATGCTTTGCAAAAGCAAAGACCAAGTGCACAGGCTGATAATAAGAATATTCCAAAAGGCAATTTGCAGAGTGCGTATGCCAAAGGTTTGAGAGAAAGCTGGTAGTTTTCTGTGCCAGACATGCCTAGTACACTCTTCAGTGATAACTGACATCTCCAGATGATAAGCCCAAAGTTCTGCCAGGTCCTGGAATCTTCCTGGAAAGATGACATTACATTCTATATCATTTTATTCTTAAAGTCCATGTTCATTGGACTGCCTACTTCACAGTTATTGGAAGAATCAAATGTGATGATGTACAAAAATGAGCTTTGAAAGTGGAGAGCTAAACAAACATAAGATGTCACTGCTGCTTCTAATAATTCTTTAAAAATTGGTAATCGACATATGTTGTTAACTAACTACATCAACAAATAACTGGTAACCAGTATGGTCAGTTTACGATACTGTCCCATTCCCCGAACATTCTGGATCAGAGTTGAACTGAAAATACATACATTGAAAGCATATAACTATATTGCTATTCTTGCTTCCTTCTCAGCAACGTATGTTTCAAGGAAACAGTTTCAACATTGTTAGAGGGCAAGGCTGACAAAGGAGACCAGCGTGAGGATGCTTCGTGAACTTCCCTTTATAAGGCATGTTAGCCAAGGACATCAGAAGGGGCAAGAGAATCTCACCAAACCATATGAACAATTTACTAATCCAAGTCCTCGACTGGAGCCAGCTCCCATACCATTCATGTCTTTGTATCCCCCCAGAGTGCCTAGCATGTGGGGTCTACCCAACAAGTACTCAGTCAATGTTCCTGGAAGAAAAGGTAGAAGAAGGAAGGAAAGACCAGGGCTTCTGAGAATGTCACCTGCTCATCAGTTACTGCTCCTAAATGATAATGGGTCATAGATCTTTCTATATGTGTTTCCCAGCCTTAAATTATTTCAGTTCTTTCATCTCCTAAGTACAAGTTTCTTTGGCCAATCTTTTCTTAAGTACGCACAGTGTGCAAATACGGCATTAATTGAATGTGAGTCTTTCCAAAACACTGAAAATCACTTCTCTATATTTAATGTCAAATCACTTGGCAGCTCTCATTTAGGACAAAGAAGAGGTGAACACACTTCATCTGGGGGTTCTGTTGTTGCCTTAACCTCTCCCTTCCCTATCTGGCCATCAAAATAAGGAACGAGTTGGATGCAAGATTTGAACGACTACCGTCATCCATCTCTTGCACAGATGTTTTCCAACCTAGCCTTTACAAGCAGAGCTAAATCTAGAAGGGCCCTGAAGGCAGGCAGAACTGCCTCTACATCTTTTCTAAAATGACTGTTTAATTAAACAGAGGAAGGCACTGAGGTTGAGCCATATGGGCTCTGAATATTTAATTCTAAAGATCTGTGTTAGCACAATGTACTACGCTCTTTGTACACAGTGTCTTTCTGGAGCATCTTTTTGAAGAAATAATAATCCAAAAGGTCCACACTGCTGAACTGTTAGGACGAAAAGAGAGAAGAAATCTCATGCTACCACAAGATGCCAGACCCCTTTGGAAGGACTCCAAGGGGACAGAAGAGGGATGAGTTTCTTCTCCTGGACACAGAGAGACAGTCGTAGAAATATTTTCCCTTTGTTGGGGTTGAAGTCTAGAGATCTGACTTTGGAACCAGCTCTTTACTCCTACTTAGAGACACATTCCCCCAAAACAAGCCTGTGGAGTTGGTAAAATTTATTAGAGAGACACTCTGGAAAGTGCCAGCCCCAAGGACTCTCCACCTGCGCCCAGAGGAGCTGCTGATATTTGTTTTCCACATAATATGGATCCAGTGATCTCTCGCAAATGGCCAGTGCAATTGTCTAAATTAACCGACGGGCTGAGCTCCCCAACCAGTCCTTGTATTCCTGCTCAGGCTCTACCAAGCCGGAAAAGTTCCCTGGGTGATTCTGGTCCAGGGACGTTGTTCTAGACCTTTCCTTTGAGGTGTGAGTATTGAAGGCATCCTTGCAGCCCCATCTCCCTCTTGCTAAAGACAGCTTTTCTTATGTATCACTGGAGACATTCTCCATCCAACTGCAGCCTCAGGAGGTTGGAGGCCACTCCACGGCCGGCCGCGGGCCAAAGGGGGAAGCCAACGATTCCCCTGCTGAAGTCTGAGGACTCCTGTCCCTGCCCAAAACCACTTACTTTCCCGCTTCTTCCCGGGAAGCACCCAAATCTCTTCCATTCTTCCTTAGAGCTGGCCAGGGAGATTCCACCATCCAGGGACAAGGAACGAGCGGAGCGGGCCGGCACCTACTCTGCGATTCTGCAAACCTGACATTCAAGGCCGCGCGCGCTGGTCCTCGCCCCGCCCCGGCCCTGGTCCCGGCTCATTCATTCCGGGCCGGTCCCATCCTCCAGCCCGCGCCGCGCTCCAAGCGCTGCTTCCCCGGATAATGTCTGCCGCTCACACCGTGCGCAATCCCATATTGTTTTCAAATCTCGAAAGTAACCACAAGAGGATTTTTCTGCCACACTCTTTTTCACACCTCCTTCGAACCCTTTGATTAAAATAAAACAATCCTCCGTCTCGCGCTTCTTCAGAGGGTTAAGCAGCAAGCTTCGCGAAAGAAAATCAATCCCCTCTCCACCATCCCACCCCTCGCCAAGCCATCGCTCCGCCACGGTCTCTTGAGGCCCGGCGCCGACGTCTCTCTCTCCCCATCCCGGATAGGGGGCCACGACCCCGCGCGCGCCCCCCGCTTCCCTGCGGGTACGAGAAAAGCCCCCTCACCCTTCGGTGGATGCCATGGTCTGGGGAACGCCCCCTCCTCTTCGGCACAATCCGGCAGCGGCGGCGAGGGAGTGAGCGCGCGCCGGGGTGAGCGCGAGAGTGTGGTCGGGCTCGGTATTTAAGGGGGAGCCTCTCCCCGCCCTTCCACCCCCCCTCCCGGGTAAGCCCTTCAGCGCCTCTACGCGCGCGGGAGGCCCCAGCGAGCGCTAATCCGCGTCTCTGCTCTCCACCGCGCGCGCCCCGCGCTCCCCTCCGCTGGCCTCGGTGGCGCTGGGCGGGCTCGGAGGGTGTCAGCTCTTCCCCGAAAGAGCGCCGCCCCTGGGGCTGCGGGAGGGCGCGCTGGAACCGTGCTTCTCTGCTGCTTCCGCTGCCACCTGTGTTAGCCGCGGGGCTCGCAGGCGCGGCGAGTGGCGGAGCGCGGGCAGGGAGGGTGGCGGCAGGGGAGGACGGTGAGTGTGCAGGGGAGTGTGTGCGTGCGTGCGCGCTGTGTGGGTGTGTGCGCGCCAGGGGAGGCGGTGGAGGCCGCTGCGCCCTGGCTCCGCGCCGGCCGGGGAGGGATTGCAAGGTTTAGCCCCGCCGGAGCTGGGGATTTGCAGGCGATCCCTCTCTATTTTCGTCGCGAGCTGACATCACCCGCGCCGCCGCCTCGGGAGACTCCTTTAACTGCCGCCCCCGCTCCCCCCATCTCGAGACGCCGTCCCTCCTCCGCCATCCCTCCCCCCAGCTTCTCGCCATAAATTAGCCAAATAAGAAAAGAGGCCCCTCTGGTCGCCCGGGAGGCCTGGGCAGCCCGTGGCAGGAGCCCAGGATCTAAGGAGACGCTATTGTTTCCTCTCAAGCCCGCGTGGTCCGGGTCACCCCGCGCGGGGCGAAGCTCAGGCCACGGCGCGGAGACCTGGGATGCCCCTCTGTCCGCGCCTCCCTCAAGCAGCCCTGGACGCTCCGCCTCCCTCCTTGGCACACTTGCTCCGGCTCACACTCACCCTTAAGCTCACCCTCACAGGCGGCACACCCACCCCCTCCTCCCATGTCTCGGGTACCGGCCCCGCGGAACCCAAGCGGCCGAAACAGGCCGGGGACGCAGCCGAAATGCAGCCCAGCTGCGCGCCCTCCCCCGCCGCCGCCCGAATAAATCTCTGGCGTTCAATTATTCATCGGGATTGATATTAATGCACCTCCCTGGGGGCAGCGGGCGGGGTGCCGGGGAGGTTGTCGTTTTTTTAAGCCGAGCGCGGCTGGCCTTGGGAGTGCAGGGTGGCAAGGCGTGGAGAGACGGCCGAGGCTAGTGGCGGGGACGCGTCTCCACCCACTCGGCTCGGCTCCCTGTCAGCTTCTGAGCCCCGGGGGCGGCGCGCGGAGACAGATGGGCTCGGGCAAGGGAGGGTCCGAGCCTCCCCGCCGGCTTTGCATAATAATGACGAACTCCGTGCAGATTTTATCTTTGGGACACAGCTGACACCTACAGCTCCACCACCTGCCGAACGCTGTGACCGATGGGGAGGAAAAGCCTTACTTTCCTCTTCTGAAAAATGGGACCAAAAATAACCCCCTTTGCAGGGCCTCGGTGAGAATTAAACAGGCTCTCTTTGGGAGAGGGGTTTGCAAAGTGTAAAGGCGCCGGTGAGCTGTCAGCGGTGCCAGTTTGTCGCTTGGAACCTGCCCGGCTCCTCCCAGCGGGGTCTCGGAACCCCACCGCTCTGGCAGTGTCAGCTCCTCGTTGCTTCCCCAGTCTTCTTCCCTGGGGGCGGCGCTCTTCAGTCTCGCGACGGTGAGGACCCTTGTTGGAGGATGAAATGCGGCCGGCCACGTGGAAACGCGCAGAGCGCATCCCGGGGACCCTGCCGGGCGAGCCCCAGTCCCAGCAAGACGGCTTAGTGGTTCAATGCCAGGGGCTGGTATTCGACAGCCTGAGTTCTTCATCACCTTCCAGTGGAGTAATCCGGGTCAAATTCGTCAATTTTTCTTCCATCTGCAAAATGGGAGTAACATTCCCAACCTCACAGTGCTAAGAGAACTAAATGAAATGTAAAAGAAACGCAACGCTCTTAAAGTCTGGCACCCAGTAAACCCTCACAAATTGTTCAGTTAAATCTAAGCGTCCTTGGAGGATAGTTTCTTGTGCACAATATCCAAGGATGAATAGGCAGATGAGATAAATAACAAGAAAAAGAGAAAAGAGCTAAATAGAAGTTAAAAAAATAGATAAATCTCTGCTCATCTCCTCTCTTCATCTCCCTTCCCAAAATCAGAATCCAGGGTCAGCCCTGATG
Source organism: Tapirus indicus (assembly GCA_031878705.1). NCBI lineage: Eukaryota > Metazoa > Chordata > Mammalia > Perissodactyla > Tapiridae > Tapirus > Tapirus indicus. The sequence goes on from CM062928.1 coordinate 4,476,918, forward strand.
ATCTAGTGTTTCAAGTTCAGAGCTCCCGCTTTGATACTCTGGGGTAGCTTCCCCAGAGAACCACACCATCCACTTGTCAGTTGCCATGCTTTGGCCGTGGCTCACATAGATGAACTAGAAGGACTTATGACTAGGATATACAACCATGCACTGGGGCGTTTGGGGAGAAAAAAAAATCTGAATCCAAACATCTTCCTTCATCTATCCCCTTCCTTCTCCTCCTCTCATTCCTGTCTGCCACACCAGATTAACCTGATCTACATCTTAATCATCCTGGGACCCTTCACAACCCCTCTAATTTTGCATTTTCTTTTTTAAAATTTAGTTATTAAATTAATAATCTGTATTAAATTAATGCCATCTGGTACATGTATTTAAAAATAGTAATTTGTAGATGAAAAACTACCTTCCTGCACCTTGGTGTTCTGTTTGACACTGCCTTCTCCTTAGCCCCCTCCCAAGAGGAGGGGTGTGAGTTTGTATGTGAAGTTGTCCAGTGCAGAATCTTCAGTCTCCTTTTCTCTTTACAATTTAGGGACTTTCCTTCCCCTTCTGCTGAGGTGGCAGCTGGAGAACAAAGCCAGGAGACTCTCTCCCAGGCCGAGATATTAATGATCCCAGCAGTACTGCAGCAACCCCCTTTAAGATAAGCATAAATGAACTCCTCCATCATAATCCCTCAGTATCTGCACGCAGGCGTGGAGGGCCACACGGCACCATTCATTAGCACTCATTGCCGAGAGCAAGGTGCCTGGTGGTCCAGAAACACAGAGTAAGGGCAAGAAAAGAGAAAACGGGATGGAGTCATTTTCACTTTTTAAACCAATTAAAAAATACTCTCAGGGCATTATGCTAATGAGATAAGTCAGACAGAGAAAGACAAATACTGTATGATAATATTTATAGGTGGAATCTAAAAAAGCCAAACTTGTAAAAACAGAGTAGAATGGTGGTTACCAAGGGCTGGGGGGAGGAGGAATTGGGAAGATGTTATTTAAGGGTACAAACTTGTAACCAGTAGATAAATTAGTCCTGGAGAGGTAATGCACAGCACAGTGATTATAAGCAACAATGCTGCATTATAAATTTCAACGTTGCTAAGAGGCTAGAAATTAATTGTTCCCACCAGAAAAAAGAAATGATAGTTATGTGACATGATAGAGGTGTTAACCAATGCTATGGTGGTAATCATTTTGCAATATATAAATATATCAAATCAATACTGTACACTTTAAACTTGCACAATGTTATATGTCAATCATATCCCAATAAAAACAAATTTTTAAAAAGCCACTCAATTATGTTTTCAGTGTTCAGGAAAGAGAGATGATCTCTCAGGTGATACACCTGAGAGATTCCAGGTGTATCACCAAGCATGGCCAGATTAGATAGGAGTAGGGGTTCCGCGTTGCCCCCTTCTCTATAAGGAACCTGTTTGGGAACCTGACATCCCATCCTAGACTTGAGAGACATTTGCATGCAGCTACCCTTGGAGGTGAGGCCTATCAAATCATGTGGAATATGCCACAGATAATTCTAGATGATAATCATTAGCTAGAAGGAACTGATTCTCTTTCCTTGCACCAGAGGGCCCCTGCCAACATTCTCACCAATTCTTCATTTTTTAAACAAACTGGAGCAGTGCTTTCCAGCCCTGGCTGCCCATTAGAATACGCAGAGAGACCTTTTTAGAAAACAATGCTCAGGCAGTGAGGGATTTTGATTCCATCAGTCTGGGAGGGAGCCCTGACTTTAGTGTTTTTTAAAACTTCCTCAGTGATTGATTCTGCTGTCCGGCCAGCATCAGGAACCACTGGACTAGAGATGTTCAACAAGATGGAGAAGGATCCCAGAACAGGGCCCCCAGAAGTAGTCGGAGTAAATGGGTGTGTTCAGCCTTTGGAAAGACAAAACTAAGGAAGACATGATACAAGGCTGACCTCCCCGCCCTCAAATACAGGGAATGAAAGAAATCTATCCAGGCAAACACTTGTGTGTTATTCTGGACAACCACTGTGAGAAGCTATGAAAACACAGAGCCCTCTTCTTAGGTTTAACACACACAGACATCAAGGCTGAGCCACTACCTCGCACTGCCTCGGTGCTGGGCAAGAACTCGACTCTGGGTCAGGCAGACCTGCGTTCACACTGCCCCTGATGTGGATTAGACTCTGTGTCACCTCAGGCTGGGCGCTTTAGGTTCTCAGCTTCTTCACGTGAAAAACGGAGAATATAATATTACCGACCTCAGAGTTGTCGTGCCATTAAATGGGATAATATACAAGACAGGCTTAGCTCTGAGCCAGGCCGGTCATGAGCACTCAATAAAGGGTCATCCAGGACACACGGGAGCACAATTTAATTGACCATGGAACTCACTTGAAAACCTAGCTTCCCCGAGAGCCACCTTGTGTGACCCCATTAACTCCTTTTTATCCTCACCGCAAACTGCAAGTCTCCTGGCCAGCGTTAGGTTGTTGGAGCCTTGACAGAACAGAATAAGGTCGACCCTCAAGCTGGCAGGAACGGTTTGAACCTCCGAGCATCTCTCAGGCTCCTCTGGGGATTCCACGGTTACAGCAAAAGCAGAAGGGGTGGGATGCTCTGACATTGGAGTATAGGTTTACCTTTCTGACGTCCAGTTCACGGGTTCTCAAACTTAGTGTGAATAAGTACGACTCTGCAACTTAACACAAAACAAGTCGCTGCTCTGCAACTTAACACAAAACAAGTCGCTGCACCGTCTTCCGACAGGTGACTTAAGGGACTTTCAAAGTTAATTTTTACCATAAGGGATTTTTTGCTTTTGCCTTATTGTTGACTTAAGGCCTACCTAACCCGAGCTATGAGAAGCGACTTCGCACCATGGAATTAAGGTAGCGTTTAGGCTGGGGCTTCACGGTAGTCTTGGTATCACCCCAACATTGACTGAGTCGTCACTGTGTGTTCAGAGTACCTTAACACAGTAACCTGGTTTGACCCTTAAGATGACCTTCTGCAGAAGATATTATTACTATTACCCCTGTTTTACAGCAGAGAAAACTGAGGCCAAGAGAGATTAGGGCATTTGCCCAATGTTACACAGATTGTAAGTGGTTGTATCAGTCAAGGTCCCAGCTAGAAAAAGATGGCATACTCAAATTTAGTAAATTGTGCACAATATAATAAAGGGACTATTTAGAAGGGTATGGGAAGGAGACCCCCGGGACTGGTAACAGTGGGGCACCATTACCCACCCCAAGCCTGAAGGGAGCTTACTGGAACCTAGAGGGGAGTGCTATATGGAGACCACCCAATGGGAACTGAGACCTTTGTTGCCACAGCAACCTTCCAGAAGGGGGCCTGGGAATAAATAGCTGGACCCCACTTCCCTCTTATCCTTATTTCCCTTCCGGCACCCCCTATTGGTCAAAGCCATCTGGAAGCTGGAGGGCAAGAAAGCACATTGATACAATTCAGTCAATGCCATTCAACCTCCCTGGGGAACACACAGGATGGAGAAGGGATCTACTGGGCTAATGGACGAAGCTGGGTGAAGCTGGGGTTTGGGTGCAGGCGGTCTTCCAGCAGAACCTTGCTTCTACCCTCTCTGCCGTACAACCTGTAGTATTAATAACATCATCATTGCCATCATTACTGCAACAGGCTGCCCCCATGGCATGCAGGGACTTCTCCACCTGGAAGGTCTTCCAGCAGAGAAGACTTGGCCAGACCATTTGCTAGAAATTAGAAGATGGTATATTTATTCCATGGAAGAAGTCACCAGATGGCCTCAAAGCTTCCAGTCCTAAATTCTATAATTTTCAACATTCTTCTCCAATCACTACCAGAGCTTAGTTGGACCAAGAAGGGATAAAGACTCTCCCTTCTCCCACCATGTTCTTCGAAGGGATGCATTCCCTGTCTTGGTTCCCCTTCAGATTGCTGGAGATTGGTTGTTGCATCTCCATGTAAGGGAGGGGGGAAACTCCTAATATAGAAAAGGAAAAAAAAAAAAAGTCCTACAGTGTTTTCCCATAAAAGGCTGTTAAGTAAGCCCATTCCCCCTCATGATGACAACAGAGGAGAAATGTTTCCAAGTTCAAAGTTTATCAGAAGAAAGTGACCTAGAGAGAGAAAAAGCAGCTAAGTACCCAAGGGTTACCCCCTCCAAAAGGGGTCATTTAGTAATGTCTGAGAAATATGAATTTGACTTTTTCCCCCTGAATGCAATAACCACTTCATCTGCTTTGCTCTTAAAGATTAGTGATGCTTTCCAGAACTTAGGAATGAGAAAACCACCCACCATCAGCTCATCAGGGGAACATTCACACTGGTGGTTCTTTGCAAAGTCAGAACCACCCAGTGAACAAATTTGTCCTTTCAGTCTCCGTGCTGCTGTTGGGGTAACACACGTCTGGGCTATGGAGCCCAGCAGGCCTGTGTTCAAGTCCTAGACCCTCCGCACGCGGCATTGAGTGGGTCACCTAATCCCTTTGAGACTAAACTCCCTCTCTGCGACATGGAAACCATTCTTGTAGCTGCAGAAATCATATCTGTAAAGCAGACATCACAGGGCCTGGCACACAGTGTGAGCACACTAACTCTCTGTCCCATATCTTCCTAAATAACCATCATAAGCTGTCCGTGTGGATCTGCCTTTTAAAACTCTGGCCCAATCATTAAGAATCCAAGACTAGACACCTTAAGGTTTTTTAAAAATAAACAAAACAGGAGATATTGAAGGCCCTTTCATCCAGACAGTCAATATGAGTATGCTAATTTTTCAAAAACGTGAGCTATTTTTAGGATGAGTGAAAAACATGAATGAAAATTATTGTATAATGTTCCTATTTTAGAGAAAAGATACTATTCTCAACAGCGTTGGCCCTGAAGCCAAGAGCATCTGAGAGAGAAACTGCAGAAGCCGGAAACTAAATTGACAAGGAGAAGGTTTTAGAAAGAGAAGGGGTGTCGAGTGGTAACTGGCAGGAGGAGAATTTTCACAGTGGCTGCCCCAGATCATGGCGTTCAGAATGCTAAGGTGGTCACAGCAGAAGTTCTAACACGGTCTTCAGAATTAAACTGACCTGGGAACCATCCATCTCAACCCTATTTGGAGCAGTGAGTTTCAAACTGAGTTATCACTCCCTCTTTCCATTTTGAATGACCTTGAGTAAGTCACTAAACTCTCTGGGCATCAGTGGGGACAGTAATGACCCCATCCACTGGGCTCGTGTAAGAACACACTTAGCCCGGTTCCTGGCACACAGTGATGGCGACCATGTTTAGTATGTCAGCCTCCTGGCTGCCGCTGTTCTCGTCACCTAAAAATGATAATAGTGGTAACGCTCTGGACACAGCAACACAGCACAGCGACAGAGGAGCCTGCCTGTAGCTCAGTTTGTCTGATTGCGGTCACTGAAGAAAGAATAAAGGAAATCATCCATCTCGCGGGTGTAAGATCCCAACTGAGTTCATTCACTCTTTTCCTGTTAACACATTAGCAAAAGAGAAGTAAGGGAGTTCTATTTTTACCACTCTCTAGGCTGATGAGAAAAGAGATGTTACTTCATAGAAATCTCAATTCAGACTGAGAACTTGATCTAAATATAATCCATTCTTCAGGCAGAAACCATCTCATTAAGTAGAGAGCTCGGGAAGACTAAGACATTTGTTAGCTACACTTATTGCTTGGTGAATTCTAATGGAAAGAGTGTGAATTCATTCAATTTACTAAGCACAGATGAAAGAGGAAAGGAGACAGTGGAAAAAGATGAACTGTGAGTTCTTGATTATCATTCTTATACGTCAGCATCTTCTTCTATGCGATGGCTTGAGGCTAAATGTTAGGGCTGGTGCAAATTCTTTATGCCCACCATAAAAACCATAAAAATGTGAATTAGAGTGACTGTCTCTTTTTCAGTAGCTTAGTCCTGTATAAAGTGAAAATACTTTTTGAGAGTGATTGCTGGTATTTTAATTTCTACCTTCAGTTTCCTCTAATCGTGGTAAAGAATAGCAGTTATGCATCTTTCCCTTCCCTTTGTTCCACTGGGACATCACAATATTCAGTGGTGACATCTTCGTGATGAGCAGAAGGATGGGGAGAAAATTTTTTATCTTTGCAGGGATTTCTTTGCTTGACACCAGCTCACTGTGGTTAAATGCTAAATGATTTGGCTGAAGGACTGAATCAAGGACCCTAGCCAGGCCTGGTGACCTCAGAAAATCCAGGGATGTGATTCTTGTTCTATTTTCTCTATTCACCTCTTTATGAAATTACTTGGTAATTTCAAGAGAGGCTTTGTATCAAATCCCAAAAGTATTTTTCCTACAAAGTTATTTTCCTTATGAAGAGAAAGAGAGAGAATAACCAGGTAATTTCATTCTAAATTGATATTACAGATTCAGACTTTTTGTTTTTTCAGTCAAAGGCTAAATTATGCCTTTGCACAATGACAGTAAATTAGAAGAATCCCAAGTCACTTGGAGGGGTCATTTATTAGTACCTGGATCCAGTTTTATTTGTAACACCCTGTTACCCTTTCCAAATAAGGATTAATAATGTTCTTTCTTTCTCTTTTGTTTGGAATTACCTTTGCCTAGAAACTACAAGTTCAGGAACATAACTGTTTTTTTTCCTCTAAGAATTCAATTTCTAATATTCTTCTTCACCTGAAAAGCTACTCCTTTGTTTTATCTACTGACTTTTTTTCTTTGTTGATAAAGCTCCCCATCAATCCTAGTCCTCAAGCCTCTGGATAAACACATGATGAACTGGCATACAAACGTGAAGCAAGCCCTGAAAAACTCAGCCATTGAGACGGTCTCCTTAAAACACTGGGCCTCAACAGCACATCCGGGCAGATCCCTGCCAGGGAAAGCGGGTCCTGCTGCCAAGAAAAGCAAAGAGAGACCACAAATTGCTACCAAACCACTCCAAAATGTTCTCGTCTTTCCAACAGCCCTGAAAAGATAAACCTCCCCAAGCCCTAGGGATCCAAAGTATTTCACTCAAAATTTTCACAGGATACGAAAGAAGGATAAAAAATAAGACAGGAGTGAAGATATGTGTCTCACTTCTTTGCATCTTGCATTGGCTGTCAGCTTCCTTCTTTTAACTCACCTCATCTTCAGTGAGGATAATTCTCCATCAGAACAAAATGCAGTTGGGTCAGTGCAATGAGACTCAAGGTCTTCACTCACGTCCAGGTTAGGAGGATGACAGGAAAACCCACAGTCAAAGCCAAGGCTGTACTTGATGCACTGATGACCTCACTAGTAACCCCTGGTGCACATTCTAGGAATTCATGGGGTTGATACATGCAGTGGTCCTGGCAGTGCACTCTCACCTAATTCTTCCAGCTTCCCAGGTGGCCACACACCATGGGACTCCATTTCCAGCCTCGCATCACACCACTCTCCTCCTCAGGCTTTCCCCTGCAGCCTTACTGGTTTTCTAGAAGTTCCTCAAATATGCCGAGAGCCCTCCTTCTCAGCATCTTTGTGCATGCTCTTCTCTCTGTCCAGAATGCTCTTATCCACTCTCCACCCTCCATCTAGAACTCAACTCCTTCTAAATTCAGCCATCACTTGCTTAGGGAGGCAGCCTTTGACCCCATCCCCTCCAGATTAAATCAGTTACCCCTGTGACACAGTTTTACAGCATGCTATATTTTCTTTCCTAGCACTTATGATTTCTAATGATGCCTGTATTTCTGCAATTACATGACTAAGAGCAAGTAGCAAGCCTATTTTGTCCACCTTTCATATCTCAGTCCTTGGCACTCAATAAATTTTTGTTGATGAATGAATGACAGGTAGAAAAATCAATAAACTCACAATTCTTGATTGTATTCAGGATGGAAGAGCTTTTATCGACTAATATTGTGATATAGGAGGTAAATGTGAAAGGCCCATTAAGCTTTGAGTAGGAGATGAATTCTGACAGCATGAAAATTCTTAAATCCTAAAGAACCGTCAAGATTCATATTCAAATCCCATGCCCATAACTCCAGAGAACAAAGGGTATTATGCTGAAAAAAAGGAAGTGAGATGGCTATAAATTTCCTACTTGTCCAGCTAAACCTGGTCCCTTTTAATAAGTCCAGCCTGTTCTGTACCCCTTCTCCCCCCAAACACACACACACACATGCAGACAGGAAAGTGTATAAAAAATCGCTGTCAGCCCTGGCACTTTGTCTCAGAAACGCATCCAGCAGCTCCCACTTACACAGTCCTATTGCTCCTTGCTCTCAGCCTTCTCGGTTCTTCTCACCCTGAGCCCCCGTTTATTTCTGCCCATCCTTTCCTGTTATTGACCTCACTGCACAGATTGCCAAACTTATTTCCACATGCTCAGACCTCAACAGCATTCTAAAACTTCCCTTCCTCTCTCCACCCCTCATGAGTTTTCTCATAACTGGCTTCCCAATCTCCAATCTCCTCCTCCTGCACAACAACGAAACCACCAGCACCGCAGCAGCAGCCGATAGTTGTAGAGTGCAATGGATCAGACAGTCTTCTACAGACTTAACTCATGTTTGTGTTATCTCACTGAATCCTCGTGTCGTTTCACTCCCATTTCCAGATGAGGCAACTGCCAGGTAGAGACTGACCGTCATGCTCAAGGTCGTGTGAATAACAGAGCTGGAATTTGGGCTCAGGCTGGGTCTTCTCACCACGGCCTTTGTCTAGCACAGCCAGCCTGATGGGCCTTTCTAGAATTCCATTTCTATCCTTTCATCCTCCTGGAAACATCAAAATGAGCTTGATATTTGTAAATGGGCAATAAGAAGCCAAATTATTAATTTTAGCATTTGAGATCCACCACCAACTGGCCTCACCTTGACTGGCCTTGCCTCGACTGGCCAATCTGACCTGTCATTATATTCAAGGGTTCATGTTGGGAAATAACTGGCCCTTCTCCAGTCCAGCCCCCTTCATGCTTAATCTTATGTACTTTCTAAGCTCTTTCTGTACCTACAATATCCCACTTCCTTCCCATCCACCTCTCCAAAGACTCAATCGAAGTTCTAATTACCCTGTGAATGACAAGTTAACTGAACATGCTGCCCTACTTGGATTGCCCCTTCCTCTCACTTCCTGTTGGAGTTTACCTAAGAGACTATAGTGTGAGTTGACCACTCAGTTATTCTCGAAAGTCCACTTGATGTGTAAACCTGGCCACTCCTACAGGAAGTAAGACTCTTGCCAAAGTCATATAGACCTTACTTAAATTTTATGTATCATATGGTACACAAAATTTAAGTAAGATCTATATGATTTCAGCAAGAGTCTTACTTATATACATATATGTATGTGTGTGTATGTGTATATATGCACATACATATATGCATATATATGTATACAAATTTTTTCGATGCCCTCCAACCAAAGACCACCAGAAACACACCTATCGTTGAACAGGTTGAATTTATCGCTCCTTGAAATGAAGGAGAATGCACATCAAGGGGAACTGTTTCAGCAAGAGAGTATTACAATTTATTATAGGATGTGGGCCTTTATTAGGTGATTTGGGGGAGGTTTCAAGGAAGTAGGGCTTTGTTCTGGACTGGATGCTGTCAGAAAGCATCTCAAGCAGCAGGTAATTCTATAATCGTCCATCTTCATCTTATCTAAAGGAAGCACAGGTTGAGGCTAAAGCTGCAGTTGGTAAAGCAGCGGTAGGGGTGGATATTGGGGACTTCTGCAGTTTGTATAGTGACTTTGCTTTTGTCTGTCCGTAGACAAGATACAAAGTGGTCTTGTTTGTATCCTGATCCATCACAGTCACAGAATGATCTTGACTGATACTGGCCTTCTGTGAACTTATTGATCTTCAGGAGAAGCCAACAGCCTAGTGTGAGTGCCAGACCAGCTCCTAGGCACCAAGGCCTCTGACAGAACAATGGATGTTGGGGGCTGCGTGCGTACAAAAAACAAAACAACCACTACTGAAGAAATTAGAACCAGACTACTCTGGATGAAGCAGGAGTCTTCTCCAGCTCTCCCTGGAGGTGTCCTCAGTTGACAACCACTTTTTCAGCATTAAAATTCCATGACTTGTGATGGCTTTTGGTCCATGTCAACTTAGGGGAAGCTGGAACTACATTTGCAGAATTCCCTTCCCAGTATGGTTCCAGGTTAGAGTGGGCACAAGAGAAACTTACTTGAGACTTGAAGAAGAGAGTGAAGCCACAGCTGTCTCCGTGCTCTGAAAGTTGGTAGAGCACATCAGACACTGTGGCGGTTCACACACCATGTCACTGATCTACTAGTTAACTGTGCCAGGGTGAGACAGCACCCAGGCCCACAGCTCCTCCAGCACCTGCTGGTAATCCTCTTTCGGCTTCTCTGAGTGTTCTGGACCAGGTGCACATGCGGCTACATGCAAAGGGTGCCAGCTTCTCCTGCAGGTCACTCACATCATCGAGGTTGGGGACAGCAAGAGACAAACACGAGTTTCCGTTTGTCCTCGTGCGTTGCAGTTAGTCCTTGTTCTGCCAACTTCACATCCAGCTTTTCTTCCCAACTGCTGGCCCGGTTGATTTCAAGTCCAACACCAGATCCAGAGGCAACAGCCTTGCACAGACTTCCCCACCACTGCCCACGATCATATATGGTCATCACAATCCCTTATTCTATGTGATTCTTCAAAGTCCTGATTCTCTGAAAACACTCTGACTGAAATACACTCTGGATTTCCAGCTGGGGGGAGATCCCTCATCCATGGAGTCCTATCCTAGGATGCAAGGGCCACGTTATGAAAGGATAAGGATGACATTCCTACAGCGCCAGATACTGCCAACGGACAGGCTCGTGTCTGTCTCTCTTGTCCTGACCTGGAGTCTTAGGTGAGTGTGCTTGAGTGCTTGCAGCCCAGGAGAGCAGTGCTGGGACAGGAAGATCTGGGGGGAGGGGGGCAAATGACCATGCAGCTATTAACCAAGCACCCCAAGGTGGTGTCACCAGGATTTGGTGCCAGGCACAGTTTCTGCAGGGATCAAAGTCATAGCTGAGATGACATAAATGTGAACCAAATCTGAGTGGTGAGGCAAGGATGGAAAGTGCCATGAAGTGGTAAAGGGGCTGACAAGAAAGTAGGGAGCACAATGGTCCAGATGAGGGGTGAGGCCAGAGTTAGAGAATGGAGAACATGAGTGTGGGCACCCACGTGAGAAGTGCCCACAGAGGCAGGTGTGGAGGCTGTGTGGAGCTGTGCCCACCTGGACAGCCCTGCCCTGCCAGGTACTATAGGCACCAAACTCTATGCCACGTCCTATGACCACTGCTCTACACATCTCACTGAGCTATCCCACATCCCACAAAAGACAGATTCTATTACGCCAACCCAACAGTCCATGAAACCGAGGTAGAGAGGTCAGGTGACTAGCCTAAGATCAACTTAGAAAAGAAGTTGAAAGACAGGAATTTGAATTTAGATCTCTTTGATCAGACTTCTATTACACCTTTCAAGATCCAAGCTTTCTAGGCTTAAAAAAAGAAAGAAAAACTTTTGAACAACCTGACAATCTTTGTCAAATCCAATGATGCAGCCCCAGTGTAGACCTCAGATGACAGCAACCTCATACCCAGCTCAGCTCCTCAGTTCCTGACCCACTGAACGTGGGAAAGAACAGATGTTTCTTGCTTTAACCCACTAAGGATTGGATGTTTGTTATGCAGAAGTTAATAACTGATGCACTGCTCTTAGAGTAAACCATGAGGGTGCGGGGGGGGGGGGCGAAAGGAGGATGTGGCTTATGGAAAGCTCCAAGAAAGCCTGACAGAAGGAGAAAGTACTGAAACTCTCTTCTGGCTCAGGGAATTATGTGAAGACACAGAGATGGGAGGCAGGTTGGAAGACAAATGTGTCCTGATTTCCCGTCTTGGGGCTAAAGTCCTTCAGGTGGAAGTTCTGATACCCTGAGGAAGGGTAAAGCTCCTGTTTGGGGTCTGTAGGGGACAAATGTCTCCCAGGGTGCCCTGTACTAACCCTGGGCTCTCAGCCCTCATGAGATACAGAAAAGACCAAGAAGTTCCCACAAGCCCCTAAGGGAGGAAGGGGAGGTCACTGAGAGTCTGGCTGGGTAGCGGCCAGAGAAGGCTGTCACTGTGCAATGAGGCTGGGTGACCCAAACCAGGGTCAAAGAGGAATCACCCCCACATCTGGAGTACCAGCACCAGCCAGAGCTGAGGAGGAGCCACATCAGCAGGAAGGACCCCAGGGAAGCAGAGAGAATATAGCACAAGTTCCAGTAGTTACAGACCCTAGCACCCAATGTCTACGTCAGCAAAACACCCACCACACACACCCAAGAACCAGCAGGAACTCAGAGTCCTACTGGGTCCCAGCGCTTAAAGTCACTTAATCCTTCATGGCACCATCTTGGAGAGGAGGAAACTGGTGAGGAGAGCAGGGGAGAAAGGACAGAGTGAGTCCCCCAAAGAGAGAATGTTACTGAAAAGATGTCTTCAGAGATTGGGTTGGATTGAGTTCATTTTTTTCTTCCACTGTCCTGTGGGAGTCAGGGGGGGGGGCTCAAGGAAAATCACATAAATTATAGAAAACTGTGAAGCTACAGTTTCTTGGCATGTTTCAATCTAGTGTGAGCAATAGGTGATTCCAATTCAGACGCTATGAAAATATGTCAAAAGACTGATGGAGGTTCAAAGCAGGGTTTTGTGCTAGATCTGGAATGTGAGACCCAGAGGGGACCCCAGAAATCATCCTCTGTTTTGCCTTATCTGATGGCACGCATGTCCCTACTCCTCCAGCCCATGACCCAGCAAACTCCAAGTACTGAAAAGATGGCATGGCTCTGCCATATGCATTATTTGGGAACTATAACTTTAGGATCTATTTTAAGGGGCTGTCACCAAGCCATTGGCCCTGACACCAGCAGCTGGGAGAAGCAGCACGCGGGAATCAGAGCTGTAGCACATTTGCTCTGTAGGTCAGAGGCAACCCTCGTTTTATTAAAATGTGTATAGAGAATTGGGAAAGAAAAGGACCACGTGGTGTGACAATGCACACAAAAGCCAACGCCACATCCAAGCTCGACTGTCCTGGGCTGTTCCACAGGCAGCTCTTTGGAACTTGGTCCGGCTGGAGGCTTGGAAGAGACCCCATGAAGCCCAGATCTCCTGGTCAACCCTCTCTCAATCAGAGCCAACCATGACATTCGCGCCACTGAAGGGTGGGTGGGGAAAGCCACCAGGTTGGTTGAATGGGAACATTTTCTTTGCTATTCATTATAGTCCTTTTTGAAGAAACTCACTTCCTGCAAGCAGCGTCGGTGTCTTCCAAATGGTCCGAGCAGTCAAGGAGGCAGTGGCCCTCCAGGGCGTGAGCTCCATTCTTCCTCCCCTGAGCTTTGTCCCTGAAATCACAAGCCCTGGCCCAGCCCAACTCATGGGCAGAATCACACTTCAGGTCCACACTGCCTCGTGCAACACACGTACAGATGGATACCTCTCGACGGGCCTGGGGCTCACTTCATGTTTCTCTCGATCCAGTCTTTAAAAGGCAGCACTTTGGTGAAGGCCGTGTAGAGGCCATGGCTGCATGTCTTGTCATAGCTCCAGCTAACCAGCCCCACCAGATGCCAGCGCGGCTCGCGAGACGCCCGTCCCGGGAACGACACGGCCGAGATGCCCCCCGCCTCTGCCGTGCAGATGTCGGAAGGAGCGGTGGGGTCCCGGCGGGCACAGAACATGTTGTCCGTGATGCTCACCGGGACGCCGTGGTCTTCATGCTGCTCCTCACACAGCAGCGAGTCCACCACCCTGACCACCCCCGAGCGCAGCGTGTCGTTCTTAAAGCCGGGGCTCCTCACATCTGCCAGGACGTTCCAGCCGGCCACGGTGATGCGGGCCTCCTGGAAGGAGGTGCTGAGGTCCCGAGGGGCCGCGAGGCAGATGGGCTGGACGCGAGTGTTCATGCGAGCCTTGTCCAGGAGCTTCAGGACGGCGATGTCAGCGTCCAGCAGGATGGGGTCATAGTTGGGATGCAGAATGATTGCAGAAATCTACAAATGCAAGGAGTGGACAGCGATGGTGATCAGCCAACTCCACAATGAACAAGAACAGGCAAGACCCGGGCTAAACCATCGGGAGAACATGTCTAGGAGACAGCTGCAATTACTGGAAGATACTGTGCTCGAGGGATCACAGAAATCAATTGCTCTATTTCCAGGGTTGCAAACTGAAATGCCTGTTGGGCCTGGAAGGTGGTGTTAAATAAGTGGAGTGGACAGGAAAGGCTGCAGAGAACGAGCGTGCACACCCCATCTAAAGTGGACAGTAGCCACTTTGCTCCAGCTGACCACTGCCATGCGGAAGTGGAGCCAGCATTCCAACTTTGCCAGAGAATACACTCCAGACCCTTACTAGAAACTTCTTGATTTTTAAATGTTGGCCAATAACTGATTAAAAAATATATGTTAGCACTATCAAAATGCAAACTTCTACAGGATACCAGTTTGCAACCTCTGGTCCACTGTAAACATTTCATTTACCTTCAAGCCAGTAAAATAGAACTACACCCAGAATGCTCCTCAAGACTTTTCCATAAAGTCTTCCCTGACTGTCCCTATCCTTGTTGATCATTCTCTTCGATGGGGGCCTCTAGGAGCTTACATCTGTGATACATTGTAACATCTTTATGTACAGGTTCTATTACTTCAACTACATTTGGGCGCATTTCCTCAGGCTTCTCTTGTGTCAAACTAATTACGATATACTGGTCTGTGTCTTCCACTAGCCTGTGGACTCTTCAGGGGAAAAATCGTGCCTTACGATTTTTCGTATACTGCGGGAGCTCAACAACCGATGGGTGGATCGTGGGTGGATGGAGGGAGGGAGGGAGGGAGAGAGGGAGGGAAGGAGGGATCAATGGAGGGATCAAGGAATGGACAGACAGATGGAAGGATAGGTGGACAGGTGGATGGAAGAGAGGGAGCGAGACAGGCAGGGAAAGAGAGAAGAATATTATAAATTGATTAGGAGTATCTTGGAAGAAAACCTCTCTATGTCCTCAAAGCTAACCTTGTACAATGCCCTAAACATAATAGGTAATTAACTTGTGATGACCACAATGATGATATTTGTTACTACTTTGTTTTTAAAATATTGAAGGGAAAAAAGTCTCAATAGTCTTTCTAGTATCTGTCAATATAAAATACTGGGCACCTGCTACATGCCAGGCTCTGAGCTGGGTGCCAAAGTGCCAAGGTGACAGGACTGACACCATCCCCCTGGTGCTGGGAGTCTGCTGAGCCAGGCGCCCACTTCCAGGCTGCAGCCTCTCTCACCCGCAAGGTCTGGATGGTCTTCTCATCTCGGTCATCGTCCCGGTAGAATTTCCCCAGGACAACTTTGAGGTCTGCTATCTTGATCACGGTGACCTTCCCCAGGTCAGTTACGCAGTGGGCAGCCACCACCACGGTGCGTTCATTCACCAGGGCACCGCTGCAGACCAGGAACCACGCGTCCTTGTGCAGACTGCCACCGTGCACTCCGCTGGCCCTCCTGTAGATGGCTGCCTGCCACGGCCAGCGCATCCCCTGGGTCTTTGGAGCAGTGATGTTCTCAGTTTTTCCACAGACTATGGAGAAAACACCAGCTCAGTAAGGTCAGCTCAGACCTTCCCATCCGAAGGGGAATACGTGTGACTCAAGCAAGAGAGCACAGATCCGGAAAGGCGGGCCCCTTAGTGTGATGACCACGAAGCATCTAGCCTGTTTTTCTTTTCCCTTAAATATTAATCAACCACCTTGACGTGGTTGGCTATTAAGTCTAGGATTAAGATTGGAGGCTTCCGATCCCAGGCACTTACTATCAATAGGACTTTGGACAAGCCGCTAATCTTAGAGCCTCAGTCTTCTTGCCTGCAGAATGGACACAGTAATCACAATTTCTCAGACAGCTCCTGAGGAGACTGGATGAGATGACATACATAAACAGACTCAAAATGTCATCACTGTCATTATAAACATGACCACAGTGAATTAAGCCATGACCGTCATCGTCTGACATAGAGGATGGGCAAGGTAGCCTAGTATGTGCGAGACTCTATTCTAGACACTTCCACATATTATCTCGGTAATCATCATCATAATCTTATGGGTAGTTAATACCTCATTACCTAATTAATAGCAATTACCTAGTTAATACCATTGAATGGTGAGCATGAAAACCGGGACGTGTAGAGGGTAACCAAGATGACATAACCAGAAGCCCTCTGGCACCTTTAACTCCTTCCCCACTTGGTGTTTGATGACTGCTCCCTCTTTTCTCCAAGTAAATATGATGGAATTATCCACAAAAAATATGCCCCCCTTCCCAAAAAATTCATCTAAGATTTAATGAGTTAATTTCTCCTGGGTAATAAGTTTAAGCTAAAGGAAGGAAGATCTAACTGTGGAATTTCAGACACAACCAAGTGAGGGAAAGTACTAGAGGATCATTCCTTTGGACAAGCAGCTTTCCCCAAAGTCTTCAATAGGTTAATGGCTTTTCATAAGCAGCCACGAAGATCTGAGCTGCTCCAGCCCAAGGACAAGCCTTGACTCACTAGGGATGCAGGACGGGGCACGCCCACTCCACTTCCCGGTCCTCAGACACGTCCTCCGGCTGCTGCCCAGGCGACGGTAGAAGGGCGAGATGCACTCGTACTGGAGCTGGGTGTGCAGGTGTTGGTACCCGATGGGTAGATCTCCAAAGGGAAGGGCTGGCTTCTTGGTGGGGGCGCCCTGCAGTTTCTGCTTGCTGAAGGCTGATGAATACAGCTGGTGTAATGGTGTCTCCCTGCACCGGGCACAGGGGCCCAGAGAGAGAGAGGGGGAGAGACGTCACTGTGGTCCCTTCAGTATCCATGCCAATCCCCACGTAGATGTTTGGTTACAGAAGAAAAAACTGGCTCTCTCATTCTCTGTTTCTCTCTCTCCACCGCCCCCCACCCCCGCCCCATGCTCTCTCTCTCCCTCTCTCTCTCTCTCTCACACACACACACACCACACACTTCCCCTCTACCACTGAACAAATCCTCTGCACACTTCAACCTTCATTGTATTCCTCCATTTCCATTTCTGGCATGCTTCCAGCTGCCTAGGATTTTAACCAAAGAGGATAATATCTGGCATAATAGCTGTTCTCCAAAGATACGCTATACACGCACACACACAAAAAACTAATTGTGAAATTAAACAGGAAAGGAAGCTAATTTGAATGAGAGAAATCCAGGCGTATTTTTTTCTCTAACCATTACCATAATGGGGCAATATTAGGAATTGACTCGAACTAAACTGTGTTGATACAGTAGCTTGATTCAGCAATTAGCAGATGTAATTAGTATACCTCAGAGAATAGAACTTTCTCTCAGGGCACATTGATTGGGAGAAATATGGAGCGTTGTGTGTAAATGGGAAAAGGCCTTTTAACCGAGCCCTGAAGTTGAAGCCCCCAGAGACCCTTCAGGGATTCTTGGAGGAGACGTTTGCACGTTGGGCTGCTTGTGTTCAATGACCAGTGCATAATGACCATTCACTGAAAAGTTAGAATTCCTTTAGGAATGAATGTTTTCATCCCTGTTTATTATGGAGAAAGGAAGCCCAGAGAGGGAAGTGGGAGTGTCACAGGGCACACAGGAAGCTGACACTACCCAAGGCAGGGCTTACCAGTCACGATTCCCACCCTGGGCTCTCTACCACGCCAATTTAACATCATCTTAAGAAACCTATTTCCTGTGTCTCTACAGGGCTTTGCTGCAAGCAAGTATTCCGTTCGCATTGAATTCAACAAATCGTTAGCTCGTGTTTAGAACCAGGTCTGCCGTTCAGGGAGCTTCTGAGCTTGCACACAAGCTCATCTTTTGTCCGTTGAAAGTCTACACTGCCTTTGGGGGTTCCTGGGTGAGCCTGGCTGCTGGAGATAGGCATAGCCCCACTCCAGCAACCTGTCTTCCAGAAAGATCCTTGAAACCAAGTTTTAGGCTTGCTTTCTCATCCACATGATACCTAACCCCCCACAGTAATTGCTTTACAAATGCAAAGCCCTGCGGTCTTTTTCAGCAGCTCAACACCTCTTGTACCAGACGTCCCCTTGGGGAAGAACAGGTCTGCCCTGCTTAGTAGAGAGTCCAGCTCCAGATAAAGTACAAAGACCAGAAAAGGGGGCAGAATGTGGATTCTGCTGCCCCTGCTCCCCAGGAAATACCTTGCCTGGAAAGATAGAAATAGGATGTGATAGCCAGAGGGGGTGAGAGCTTGCCGTATATTCCAATTTAAGAACATTTCAGGTCACTTGGTTGGGGTCAATCCTAGTCACTGGGATTCACTGTTACTATTTCTAAAAACAATAGCTATCACGGACAGGTGTTTGTATGTGCAAGGCGTTCTGCTAAGTCTTTACATCAGGCTTAGCTAAAGCTTGGTGCATAAGGGAGCAGACTTTGAAAATTTCAGACCCTGAAGTCCCTGGATGTGCATCCTGGCTTTGCCACTTCTTCTAGCAATGCGACCTTGCGCAAGTTATTTGACTTCTCTGAGCCCCAGTTTGCTCATCTGTAATAAAAACAGTAATAAAATCTATAACAAAATGGTAATAATAATAATTGACGAACTAGTGGTTAAGATTTGGCACTCTCGCAGCAGCGACCGGGGTCTGTTTCCCTGTCAGGGACCCACACCATGGGTCTGTCTGTTGTCACACGGTGGCTGCTGCGTGTTGCTGTGACGCTGAAAGCTGTGCCACCGGGATTTCACATACCAGCAGGGTCACCCATGGTGGACAGGTCTCAGTGGAGCTTCCAGCCTAAGACAGACTAGGAAGAAAGACGTGGCCACCCACTTCCAAAAAAACTGGCCTTGAAACCCCATGAATAGCAGTGGAGCCTCATCTGATAGAGCGCCGGGAGGGGAGAGGATGGCGCAAAAATACTGGACAGGGCTCCGCTCTGCTCTACGCAGGGGCAACAGGAGTCAGAATCCACTTGACGGCACTAACAACAAAATAATAATAATACCTACCTCAGAAGTTGTAGTGAGGACTGAATGAGCAATACATGGAAAGCACTCAGAAGAGCAACTGGCACGCAGCACTCAGTAAATGCTAGCTGCTAGTGTCGCACTTAATCCTCACAACAATCCCAGAGACAGATGTTATTATGGTTATCCCTACTTTTCAAAAGAGGAAACAAAAGGCTCAGCAAGTTTAGGAACTTGCCCAGGAATACCCAGCACTGGGGCCCGGCCCGGTGGCATAGAGGTTGGGTTTGTGCGCTCCACTTCAGCAGCCCAGGGTTCTCAGGCTCGGATCCCAGACGCAGACCGACGCACCACTTGTGAAGCCACGCTGTGGCAGTGTCCCATGTAGGGTACAGGAAGGTGGGCACGGATGTTGGCCCAGGGCCAGTCTTCCTCAGCAAAAAGAGGAGGATTGGCAACGGATGTTAGTTCAGGGCTAGTCTTCCTCACACACACACACACACAAAAAAGAATACCCAGCACTAAAGAGAAACAAAACCAGGTCTTGAGCCCTTGTTTGTCAATCCAATCTATTCGTTCATTCCGTGTTTTTCAGGTGCCCACTGTGTGGCAGGCACTGTTTCAGGCACTAGAACTTCAGCATGAACAAAATAGAAAGTGTTCCTGCACTTGTAACCTTCACTTTTTTTTTTTTGGCATGCAGGGAGAAGATAGAAATTGAACAAATAAACAAAAAATGTATGTAAAACAACAGGTGGAGATGGATGCCAAGGTGAAAACGGAAGACCTCTGTAAAGGCCAGGGAGCACTGGGGAAAGAGGTCAGCTCGGCAGTCAGGGTGGAGGTGGGGGGTGCTATTTTTAAAAGGACAGTCAGGGAAGGTCTCTCTGCCAGGTAAAAACAGAAGGAAGCGAGGCATGAAGCCTCACTGAAATCCAGTGGAAGCAGGCTCCAGACAGCGAAGCAGAATCATGCTTGGAGGGAGAGAGGAAAGGCAAGGTCGTCCATGAAGCTGGAGTGGAGAGTGAGGAGAATGGTGGGAGATGGGATGTGAACAGTATTCCTACAAAATAAGAGGGGGAGAAGCAGAAATGGGCCTATTCTCTCCCCACCAGGTGGTCCCACCTCTGTCTTTCTAGGAGAAAGGCTGGATGTCCCTGAGGGCTCACATCCTTCATCAGGGCTGGTCATTTGTCTCTAGTTCCTGGGCCCCACTGGCCTGCCTGATCCAGTTGGTTACTACCAAGAACATCTTCCTGAGCCATAGCTGGCTACTTTTGGTAGGAATGCCATCTCCCTAGAAGCTGCCACAACAAACACAAAGTCATTTCAGGAAGACTCAAGTAGTAAAATCCAGTTCCTCAGAGATCATCTTAAAGTCTCGCTTTCCGCCAACCACCTACTTTCCCACGATCCGATGACATCTGTACATCTTCCAACAGTTGCTACCTCTTGGCCAAAGGCAGCTGGCTAATAAGCCTCCATCTAACAAGCCCCATTCTTTCATGGCCAGTCCGCACAGAGTGTCCCTAAGAAACCCAGACTGTCTTTGGCCAAACACAAGTAGGGAAAGGGGGTGTGAGGGGAACATTCACTCGCCTTTACAGCACAGTGCAGGTGTTGCAACCTCACCTCGATTGAACCTGCATTGGAAGAACTCTCCGTCTCACCAGGTCCGAGATCTTTGGTTCTCGGCAGGCTAGAAAAAAAGAGATGATGCTGCATAATCTTTTCCCCTGTTAACTGTTCACATCATTCAATTCAGACTCACACCTGGCCACCCTTTCTGGACACCAGGTGCACATTCCCCAGGCTCTCTGAGGTGAGACAAGTCAGCCAAGCTTGGACAGCTCCCTTAGCAAAAATGCATGCTGCCCTTCACCTAAACTGACAGCCCCCTCTGAAGAACCCAAGTAGAACGAACACCTCTGAAAAGCTGCTCCACCTGGGTGATTTTATCTATTCCCACAAATATTAGCGAACTTGGTCAAAATGAGTCAAAGTGAAGGTTCTAAAATATAGCCCAACATAGAGAGTTACAAGGTTCTCATGTGAAACCAGACAGTCGTATCATCATCAATAAATCTTGGGTAACGGATTCCACCACGTCCTTTCTCTGCAATGTAGGCTCCTAACGATCATTTGAAGGCAACTCAAAGCCCAGTTTGATCTTGTTGAAGTCTCTCTTTCTTCACAAGTGAAAAGGAGTCCTCCCCGTCTCATTTTCCCAATCAAGCAGCCAACATTCATCTAATTAGCAACCTAGGGAACATTGGTTGTATTAATTTGTAAGGGAAGAGTTGACAAAAATCTCCAAGGACATATGTAACACTGTTTCCATACTTAATGAAACCAAGAATCAGAGTCTGTGCTGGTGGGGATGACGGTCGCTGCTGGCTAAAGTCTAAAGTGATTTATTCCTTTCACAAACCATTCTTTCATTCCTTTTCCCATGATTGGGTTGTTGACAAACACCCAGAAGGGAAAGTGGAGGACAGAGGCAATTATCTGGATAATCTAGGCCAAGGATATGCTTTTCCTCCCAGGAAACAGCCAGATAATTGTGACCCGCCCCCAAATTGAGGGGCTGTTCACCTGGAGCAACTAGTGAGAAACTACGCACCCCATTGGCAAGGGATGAGGTCCAAACTTCTCTATACCACGTGCCATTTTGTCTGATCGCAAACCACCTTTTTAAGTTTACCTCCCAGATTCCCAGGTTGTCTCACTTTGAGTTTACGTGATTCTTTGACTTCTGCCTACACCTCTTTTCTTTTCCTTTGTCTTCCAACTGGCATATCGTCCCAACTCCTCTTCTCTACAAATCTTCCTCAGCCTCCCAGACTGGCTCCAGTCCTCCTTGCTTCGTGCAACTGTCCCTATTTTAGGCGATACTGACCACTCCTTCCTCTGAACATACCCTACCCATCTGTTCCTATGACTCTGCCTTGAATGTTCAACGGTTTACTGTCTTTCAAAGATGTTTTTAAACATCTTAACAACTCAAACCTCCCCCCACATAGGCTGGTCAGGATGACATGTCTATTTTGTTCTTTTATTTCCTGCCCTAACTTAACATTGCCTAGAGAATAGGTAAACGAAATTATATAAATTCATATTAATTGCTTCAATTCTGTCCTTGAGTTTGCCTATATAAAATTTAGCCCTGTCATCTTTCCTAAACTGCTCTGATAACTATACCGCTCCTCTTAATCACATCAAGATGCTGTGATTAGTATAAGTAGGTCCTTTGGAGGTCCAAAAAAGAAGCAAATGTTTTATGAATGGTTTCCAACCTAAGAGTAATATATGGTTCCAATGAGAACTTAAGAGAGAAAGACATTTTTCCAGGGGCTCAAACACATGTATGAGAGCTACCAGAGAGTCCAGCAACTCCACCCATTTCTACAGACTTCAGAAATACTTGCAAGTTACCTTTTATGCAAATGGGCTGTTTCCCCGACCACTCTCCATTCTGCTGGCAAGTTCTCTTCTCATTGCCACTGAGAACATATGAGTTGTTACAAAAGAAGGACACCACGGTGCCAATTTTTGCATAGCGCCCACTGATAAGCCCGGGGCCTCCTGTTATTTTCTTGTACCCATTGACTGGGCCCCCAGGGTCTGAGCAGTTTCCTTCTTCAAGAACTAAAAGAGAAAAGAAAAGAAAAGGAGAGCTAGCAAAAGTCTGAAGCATTCCATTTTAGAATTGAATCTTTTCATGTTTCACTGAATTAAAAATGCGGTGACGTGGAACCTAACAATGATACTCAGAGGAATTCCCAAGAGAAGACTCAGAAGGGAAAATGCTTGTATTACACATGTCTTCCCCTTGTTTTAGCGATTTAGTCTCAAATTGAGAAGTATTTCATTCCATATATAAATAAATGTGACACCACGCTAGCTCTCACGTGATCACGCTCATTTCTTTCGCAATCCGTGGGAGCTGGGCAGGCCTGGACAAAATAAACGTTTCACCTAGATTTTATGACCAGTACACAAGGCTTATTGCTTTTCAGTGTTGTTGTATTATCTCCTTTGTTCCCTAAAGCTTGGGCAATTAAACTAGACTATTCCCTATTTGTGTTGTACCCAGAAAGTAGAACTGATTAGAAACAAGAGTACATACATGAAATAAATTTAGATTTTATATTTCATCTTCAGGAATACCAGTGTGTTGAAAGTTATAGTTTAAAAATACTAGAGGACAATATAATTCAGAGATACAACAAATTTCCCTTGATCTCCAAATCTAACTTTCCATCTAAACACTTAACAATATTCAGTAAAAGGTAATTCTGTTCTCTAAACTCATGTTGGACAGCTACGTGAAGCAGAAAGAGCATCACCCGCTGTTCTGAGCACTGAGCAGGATATTAGATATACCCTGGAAATACTCTATCAGATTGATAACATATTTTTCTCAAATGGATTATGGCACAATATTGAATATTACTTCCCTAAGGACACAGGGTAAGTCCCCTGAAGAATTCAAACTTTAATTACTGAGTTTGGGTACCAATCACTCTATCAGCCTTCCTATTCTCTGTTTAATCATTTCTTCTAAGACACAGCCTCATCCCCATAAAACAGTCCCCATGAAATGCAGTTCTGCATTTGACACGCTTTTCTTCCCATTCCTGTCCCAATTACCTTTTAAGCAACTTACTTGCTTGCCTCCAGGCAAGAAAAGAATCTCCACTCCGATTACACTTCTAAAACACTTGAGAACTAAAAATTAATAATTTTCCTATGTGCAATTTGGCAAGGCTGCTAATATTAGCCTAGATACTGGTTCGTCTAGTCTAAGACTGCCCACAGACCATGCAGCAGATGATCTCAATGATACCCTGTGTGCTTCTGGACTACATAATATGAGCAGTTTCCCTGGTGGATGACTCCAAAACCCCATTTTAAGTGTCAAAATGGGATTTCACTGCGTGAACTGTTTAAAAACACTGAGATGGTATAGGGAGGGCAATGCACTTTTTGAAGCTTCAAGTTGACTCAGAAAGCTGCAGTGCTTATGCTTCCAGGAATGCCTCCTGGGAGGAGGAGGCAGAGAAGGCATTCCACATTGCTTCAGTGATGGGGCTACGCTCTTATGGTACAGACTTATTCAGTTCTGAGCACGCAGAAGCAACCAACGGGAGCCCATAAGGCAATCACCCCAAAGGGATGGTGTGTTGTACCTGTAAGTTTTAGAAAATGAAATTAGTTGCCAACATGAAAATTGGGAGTTTTCTCATAAAAGTCTGTATTACTGGCTTCTGACAAAATTCAGATCTGGAAACACTAGACCTGTAATCCCACATGACAACAATCAACTGTGTTGAGAAGGCGCTCTCCGCTTAGATGGGGGCTGCCTGCTTCACCCGGCCACAGCCCCCACCAGCTGCCTGGCCCCAGCAGGCACTTGAATCTGTGGCCTGTTAGCCTATCAAAAGGCTAAGATTTGTGTAATGCAAGGGTAGCTCCTCATCCATTTTAAGCTTTGCCTGCCGAAGCTCATGGCCAAGAAAGATAGGCTGTTACTTAAGACCAGTCCTGGTATATTGAAAGAAAACCAACTCTACCCTATCCACACCAGCCTCAGCAGAAGATGAGATCATTTCTACTGTAAGCCTGATAGCAAGCTGGGTTTTTCTCCCCTTGGAAGTAAGTCCTCCCATGGTCCACTGGGCTCCTCCCCATGATTTCCTTTGTGTAGGATCTCATGCATCCTATTTCTATCACATTTAATGTGGGTTTAACTACAGGAACTTTGGAGAGTTCTTGAACCCTCAGAGGTTACAAACCTTAGGGCAACTCAGGTCCTTGTTTCTCTCACTGACGAGGCTTTAAAAGAAGACTTAAGAGAAACTGACTCAGGAGACAAATAAGTCTGCCCAAGGCAGAGCAGTTCTGCCATATTTCTATAATTCTTAGACACATACTCTTTTATAATGTGATATGTCTGAAATCAGGTTACATGTACTTTTTGTGTAGTATTTCCTTACTCCCAACCCCCAGAAAAGCTATAGCTAAGTGAACGGTGCACCTTCAACTCGATGAGATCTTAGAATGGAGAACTATTATTTGGTTTTAAGTTATTGCTCATGAAATGTCACCAGGATAAAGCTGAGAGACACTTCCAATTTAGGGTCCAAGGCAAGACTATTTAGCTAAAATACAAGAAAAATACAGACAAGAGAAACAGATTTATAAAGGATCCAGATAATGTCATTGTCTGACATTATTTAAAAATAACTATATTGAATATGTTTGATGAAATTGAGAACTTCAGTAGAAAACTGGAAATCTTAAAAAAGAACCAGAGGAGAAATCTAAAACTGAAAAGTTACAATAACAGAAGTTTAAAACTCAGTGGATGAGTCTAATGGCAAATGAGATACAGTTTAAGAGTATTAAAAAACTGAAAGATAACTTAAAAGAAAAAATTCAGAATGAAGCCCAAGAGACAAAAAGGTGAAAATGTACAGAAAAATGTAAAGGATTCTGGGGATACATGTAATTGACATCCCAGAAGGAGTAGAGAGAGAGAATGGAGCAAAAACAACATGTAGAGAGATAACAGTTAAAAATTTCCCAAAACTGATGAAAGACATCAACCTACAGATTCACAAAGTCCCAAGCAAGATAAATATGAAGAAAACCACCCAGAGACATTAATATATAAAATTGTTAAAAACCAAAACCAAAGAAAAAAATTTTAAGCAGCCAAAGGAAGGAAAAAGGACTGGAAAAACATACTTTAAAATAATTATAGTCATTATCTCTGGCTTGTACATTAAGAATGATTTTTTGCTTCTCTATACTTTATTTTTCAGGTTTTATAATCAGGAAATGTAACCATAAAAGTTTGTCATTTATTATTTTTGTTGTTTCTGTTATTTTTTTTAAAACATCAGGCAAAGTGGTCTGGGTCCTCCCTGCTAAGCCTATAGACTAGTATTAAGTCTTCCATGCCTTTTTTGTGTTCCCATATCCTCCCCATCATGTGCAAATCTCTTTACCATCTTGCATAGTCATGAGTAATCCAACTTTCCATGAACTCAGATTTAAACGAGTTTAGTCACTAGACTCTGGTGGAGAAAGAATGGCCTCCAGGATCACATCGACATAGGTTCAAATAATCATTTAGTCCCCCAGTGGCCAGAATAAGCACACAGGAGGTATTCAACAAATAGTTGGTGGGTAGAAGGGACAAAAGGTGAAATTTATTCATTCTACCACTTAATGAACTAAGGCCTGAGAAAAATTACTTAATCTCTCCAAGCTTTGATTTTTCTCATCTGTGAAATGGGATAATAACACTTTTCTGGCTGGGGTGGTTTGAGGAGTAATTTAAAAACGATCTCTTTTTCCCCAATTTGCCATTATTTACAAAGCACCCAACTGTCTTTAAAAATCAATTCTCCAAATTCATACACCTTAAAGAAAAACCCTATTTGAATATAAAGCAACATTCCACTCTATTTCCTGGCCTCTTGGTAATGTCTATGCATGATGGGCATCTAGACCTGGGTCCAAGGTGTTGATTCAGAATTCTGGGTACCAACCATCATCTCTGTACATTCATCTTTTAATCCTGCACATTGACGCCTTAAAACTGTATTCCTACATCAAACATCCACTGGGCATTGTTCTCTCTTCGCTTTCATTTATTTCCTGTACTTTCTAAAGCTGTACACTCTCCTATGATGCTTTTGAAGAGAATCGTAAGACTCCCTTCATCCGTGATTTCTCTCCCAGTTTAGACATCTACCTGTTGGGTTCATAGACCATCTGCATCTTATCAGAGCATCTCCCCAGGGTTAGATTTCAAAACTTTCTCTTTTTGTTCCCCTATGCGTTCTCTTTTTAGAAACCTTTGTATCTCCCCCTTGAACAGATTGATGATTCTATTCTATTTGATTTTCCAAGGGCTTTGGGTTTCATTTCTCCTCAGCGGGATGGATGTTTTCACACAAAGCCAAATGAGAATTTAAAACATCTGCATCTCGGGCCTGCAGGAGTGTCAAGCTTCTGCTTTGCTAAGTAAAATATTCCATGATTAATAATAAATAGCACATTGCCCTGTTACTTTTGGGACTTGGCCTGGGGACATAAACACATTAAGTTTAGCATGCCCTTACATGCTATCTCATGAACAAAACAGCACAGGGGGTGCATTGCTCTGGGATATTGTTTCAGATAAACATTTAATGAAAGGCCTTCTCTCCTCTTGTCTTCCTTTTTCTCAGGGCAACAGTATGAAGTGGTTCTGATACCACTTTACAAAAGGGTAGGCAATGGCTTTGCGATGGCTCTTGCAATGAACACGACTGGTGCCCCAGCCAGGGCCCCTCATATCCTTTTATCAACTCAACTTTTATATGTTTGATTTGCTGCTGAGAGCTGGCACCTGCCACCTTCAGAGGGCTGCCCCTGGGCGTGGGTACCATCTTGCTCATATGAAGAGCTGAAAAATGCCTAGCTTTTTGTCCCCCATATCCACCCCAGGGTTGCCTATAGCCAATGACTGATGGGTGTGGAAGTACAAAAGCCCAACTCCTATCCCTCGAGGCATCATTTACCCTCCCCAGCACCCCACGGGATCAGGCTGAGTCTGGGAGTTCAGCTGAAACCACTCTTGCTTGGCCTCTTCCTCTTTCCTATCTTGCTTCCCCAGCTCCCTTACTGGTTGATCCTGGGAGCACTTCCTTGAATAAATCATTTGGACCCAAATGCTTGGCTCGGGGTCTGGTTTGGGGAGAAACTAACCTAAGACAGCCCTGCTGTTTTCTTAGCCCTGGGCATCAGGGCCCCTCATGCCTCCACACGGTGGCACTCCTGGGAGGTGACGAGACCCCAGAGAGGTGGTAGTCTCAGCCCTGGGCTTCCAGGCCCGCATACCTTTCAGCAATCCTGGGCGATCTTGGGGAGGATGACCGGCAGGGCAACTAGAGAGGCCGGATCTCACCCAAGTGCCTCCAGCCTCCACAGATACTCTCAGGCCCCAAGCCAGCCCCAGGCCAGCAGAGCTGTTTCACCTGAAGGGATCACGTCCTCTGAGACAATGGGCTTTCCAGAGCTAAGCGGTGTGGACCCCGAGCCCACCATCCAAGGACTCTCCCCGATGATTAGGTGCTGTCTATGTAAAGCCAGGGCCCCTTTCACAACCCTGGGGTACAGAGGAGGCCCCAACAATGACTGAGACTCGACTTCTCACAAGCCTGAATTACGGGCGTTAGAGTTGCATTTAAGTTGATTTAAGGTAAATAAAATTATATCTTTTTCTCCCCTGACTGGCACACTAAGATTCACACTTGATATAAGTTAGCTGAGGTGACCAGGTCCAGAAGGCCTGCAAGAACTGGACATGGCGATGGAGACATGAGGGAATATGTCAGGATAATGTGGAGACATTTTTAGGAAAAGTGGCTCCTCAGTGCACACAAATAATACCGCTTTTTCTGTGCCCTCTGGTCAAATCAATTATGTTGAATACGACCAAAGGAAGTCCATATTCTTCATCCCTATTTAGGGAGTGGACCCCCATTCCCATACCCCAAATAATCACAAAACTCAGGGGGCAGATCCCAGCTGTGGCAAGAAAACGGACGGCTTCTTCCATTGTATCACTATCTACCGGTATATCCTTGTTCACAAAAATATCTTTTTATGAATGAATCTAGAATTTCAATATGATACACCAAACACACAAATATTTGTCTTTTCCTTTCGCTTTGGTCTCGAACCTATAAGTTCAAATTTGGAAACAAGATCTATAAAACATCCCTGGGAACCAACAAATCCAGTCACCGTTTTGCCTTTTGGAAGCCCAGCGTGTCTCTCTGTAGAGAAAAACCGGTGCGTGCTGTGGGCCACTGATTTCACTGATCTTCTCGCACCGTGTATTTAATGAGCTCCTCCTCTGTGCCCAGCAGAATAAGGTGCTGGCAGATGCTTCCGCAAATCTTTAACACAGAAATTTTTATTTAAACCCAGAAATACAAGTCATGTCAGTGAAGGCTTATTGCACTGAAGTGTCCAAGACCTCTCAAGCTCTGCCCAGCCTCACTTAACCACTTATAGAAAAGGCTTGGAGACTTCTTTCCAAGTACTTAACTTCGCTTGTCAAGTTACTTTGCTTCTCTTTCTTTTCTTCCTTTGTTAACTTTGCTTCTAAAATTACATCAGAACACAGTACCCCAACCAAGGCATAAAGTAAAGGTAATCAGGAATTTGAATGGGGTGTGGGGTCTCAGCAAGGACCAGCCCACCCCAGCAGTCGACTGTAGTCTGAGTGGCCACAGAGATTTCATCAGGTACAACTGACTGAATGGGCTTGATGCACTGAGCCTGTGGTGCTGTCTGAAAGAAAACCTCCTCATCTACAGGTGGGACCAACCTGGGTGAAATGGAACCAGGTTCTAATTTAGATGCTTCTGCTAAGAATAACCACGGGGATTTGCTGGAATTCGAGCTCCCAGTTTTATCACATTTGTGTCCCCCTGTGGTACTAGACAGAGCTGTTGGCACAGAGATCACCATTTAACCAAGGCACACGTTGAAGTTCATGCAATGTGACGAGTCGATCAAGGGCACAATTACGAAGGACGAGACAACTGGCGAAGGCCCAGCGATGCTTCCTTATGACGGAAGCAGCCACTTTCTAATCCCTATCTGAAAAATGCTGGATGGCAGAGTTTGACCAAACCCTTCAGAAGATTCCAGGTCCTTTGGAAGCTATTATAGGCTTTCCCCACAAACATCACTGGAGTCTCCACTCACTTCCACCACCTCACCGTGTAAAGAACTGGGCTGGCTCTTATGCATGGAGAAGAGCATGTGTGTGTGTGTAATATCAATTCTTTGGTGAAACACTGGATCTTTTAAAATCAGCAATACAGACGATCATATTTTGAGGATCCTTCAGACAACATAATCCTGAAATATATGTTATTCAGCATTGATCAAGGGCTTACCTAATATTTTAAAGGAGCAACCAAATGGTGATCTGGCTGACCTGAGCTCTAGCCCTCTATTAAGTTCACCCCTCAAAGAAATACCTTCATGAAGTGTGTTAGGCTGGGTTCCCCCAGAAGCAGGCTGTGAGACAGAGATTTGAGTGCAAGCAGTTTACTTAGGTGGCGATCCCAGGAAGGACAGACAGTAGTGTGGGGAAGAAAGACAAGGAAGCTCACATTATCAAGAAAGTTACCACTGGGGGCAAGTGAGGCTCAGTGCTACTGGGAAACTCTGGAGACAGTGTAGAACTCCCCAAGGAGCAAGGAATATGAGTTATTACATATCAGCTGCCATCAATCATTTGTTGAAGGATGATGGAATAAACATTAACTCCTCAGCACCCCCAGTTTGCCCACGTATATGAGCCAGTGGGCTCTGAGAGCTAGAGAAATCCCTTACACAGAGTTGCAGGAGCATGGGTTGGAAGTCAGTGGGTCGGCATGCACAGTAATGGTATAAGCATAATAAAGCCCAGCTACTTTTTTTTTTTAAGTGGAGGTAGAAGGATCTAGTTTCTAGAAATATTTGGCATAAAAAAAGATTAAATTTCTGTTATTTACAAAACTGAAGTGGACAACATTTCCCCAGCACCCATCTTTAGATAAGGAGAGGAAAGAAGTAGGTGTTATAATAAAATGAATAATATTTGCATCTCCAAATGAACTTGTGTTCACTTTCATTTAATACACAGTTAGAGTCATAACATCTAAGGCATTTCTCTTTTTGCCTTTGCCGCCAGGAAACTCAGAATCAGAGACACTTGAGGCTGATCATTTCATCTGATGCAAATGTTGGAGCTGAATTTAACTCTCTCATCCTATCTAATATTCTTCACTCATTCTTGCCTTGCTTTTGAATTATTTTTTCTTTTAATTACTATTATTTGTACCCTGCTTGATTTCAGAAATAGTTTGATGTCAATTACAAAGTTGCACATAAAAAAGCATACTTTTCTCAAATGTATATTAATGAAATATTTATAGTGGCCAGATAGCCACCTGAGAAAAGAACTGCGTCAGGGTACTATTTTGTCTTTTAATAGGAGCTGGGCTTCAGAGCTGTAAGATTATCTGGGAATTTCATCAAGGAAAACAGATCCAAAGTCAACAAAATTCATTGCCCCATCATCTAGCCGGTGTTGGGGCTGGGAGGGAGAGGTATGTCAGTCTCAATTCTTCACATGCTCTTGGTATCCACCCATTCTCACTTGTCACCAAAATCAAGGAAATCGTTTGTGACAGGATTTCAGTTCTGTTTGGAAAAGGCATTAACTTTCCCACTGGGGCTTTGTTCTTTCTGGAAACCTGACTCCACACAAAACCAACCCCGAGACAACCGTTGGGTGCGCTCTCTTCTCCTCCCCACGTTTTCCTGGTCAGCCTATATTTGAGTTTGGTGCCTCTGGACCAAATCAAATACCTTTCTCCCACAAAGGTCCTCCCCAACCAGGAATAACGACACCAACTGGCGACAGAATCCCCACTAAAAACCCTTTTTATCCCTTGCCAGCCAATGGCATTCTGCGCCCCCTGCTGTTTCCCAGCGCTCTGCGGGTGTGGAGGAGACGGGACCCACGTGAAGTGATGCTTGGATCGCACACACTGGCTGTTTATTCATCTGGCAGCAATTTGGAGGCAGAGGTTCACAATTAGCTATTTGATCTTAATCAGTATTGTCCTTGGCCCCCGGTACACTGCGTCTTTCGGAATCCACTTTTCCGGTGTTTGGATGGCCTATTTAATTTGACAACTGAAACTCCCTGCGCCTAAGAGACAGGTCAACTCTGAAAAATGTTCAGAAAGTCCTGGTCATTTTTCTTTGGTTCAGAATCAACCTGACACATCCTCATTTGGTAGAGCAGATGAGTAACCTATGTAACTCGGAGAAACTTAGCTGTCCTCCGTCTAGTGGATCTGCTAGGTAACAGTCTTCTTGGGGGTTCCCCAAATCTCAGGTTTCTGAGTCAGCTCCTGGGGTTGGGGGTGGGAGGTGGGTAATAATGCCAAACTACTGGGGGAAATGTCCCCCAGTGGTATTCACAGCCAATTTTTCAAAATATAAGAAATTCTCACCATGAAATTGGCCCGAACTGGGCAATTCTGGTCTGTTTAGCCTTGGGGATGAAGAGGATTGACCTTGTGGGAGAGTCCTGAGCTTCTGTGCACATTTGAGTCCTAAGAGACTCAGCCCACTTAGCAAGTCTCATCAGCACCATCACCACTACAAGGGCCTCACTAGAGGAAGTTGTAGCCCGGAAATGTATGACACGGAGCATTCTCCTCTGCACTTGAGAAAGGCTGAGACTGGAAGTATTTTATGGTTCTGCCAAATGGAAGAGGAAAAAACTTACTAGACACCCCTATTCCCTCAGTTCCTGGTAGCTAACAGACACTCAAAAATGTTTGGCTGGATGAGTCTGTAACACGGGGAGGATAATAGTACCTACCCCATGGGGATGTGTGACGATTAAATGAGACAATGTCACATACAGCACAGAGCGTGGCCTATATTGAGAATAATAACTACTGTTGTTTTTAATACTTAGATACCAATAAGAAGGCCTTGTGTTTTGCAAAGAGGAAGCTTTCATCTTCTGAAGCAGCGTGAGGGACAAGGCAGAAGCCTTCAAGGAAATGTAGGGGCTCTACAGCCTTTGTCAAGGGGCTGGAGTCCGTCTCGAGGTCCATGATGGCAGGGATGTTTGTTTCCATCAGAGGTTAATTCTGCTTTGCTGTCAAGTTCTTCCACTCTTTGCGTCTTCCCCCCTCCTCCCTCTGTGGGCGTACAGCCCATCCCAGCTCTAATGGATTACCTCTTAACCCAGAACCAAAACAAAATCTGCCTCCGGCATTAAGTCCTGCCTCAGTGACCTCATCTGCCAAAGCAAAAGCCAAGAGGCCATTGACAAAGAGCAGGCAAGTGGAAGCAAATTCTTAGTAAAACGATGGTGGGTCTGGCCCTTTCCACACTGATGGGTGCTCCATCCTGAGCTCTCGGAGACAGTCAGACTGGAGCATTGTTTATGGGGCCTCACCTGCCCTCTTGCTATGGGGCTGGAATGCTGTCCATAACTAAAATAACTGCTGACTAGCAAAAAGCACCCTTATATGCCAACCCCCAAGCATCTTACCGCAAATGAGATGTAGCAATGCTCTGGGTGAGAGGCCCCAGGCCCGTGGAGCCCAGCAGAGCTAATGCTAAAATGTCACTTGGTCTATGTAGAACCAGATTCACCCAACAAGGAATGATCCAAATGAAAGGAAACTCCCCCTGAATTACAGAAACAAACAAACAAACACCTTGATAACCGTACAGAGGCAGCTTCTGCTGTGTTCAGTGACAGCTTTTGCTCTTCAGCTCTAAATCCGAGTGAGATGGCATCTCTCTCTGAGTCCAAGAAGGATGTCAGAGACTCACTTCCACGTTAGGGAGGATCAGGTGTGAGGAGGCGTGTAAGTCCATGAGCTAACGATCTTCCGGGGGACTCCTCCAGCCTCTGCAGGCTCTAGGTTATCAAGCGCTGAGGGTCACAGCTCTGGATCCCCCGGCCGGATAACACGACACTTTGGGCAGCCAGCTCTGGAGTTCCCAAGTCCAGTTCCTCCCGACATCACTCCATCTTTCATCTCTAACAGCCCCTCTCCGGGCTGTCCTGGCTACAAAGACTCCCCATCCATCAGGCCCAATGTGCGCGTCTTCTTCTGGGATCCGGGACCCCTTTTATGACAATGACACTGGTAGTGTCTACTTGTTTACAACCAGAGCTTTCTTGCCGGTATGCAGGTGGAGTGGGAGCAATACTTAGCGTCTGGCCATGGTTCGGGAAGAACAGCTCACAGAGGAAACTTAGGAAGTCTTGGAAGAATTTTCTTAAACCCTGGGACCCTGAGAAAAGGTTTTCATGGTTGCCTGGTTTGTAGAAATGAGCTCTGTTACCTTAATCCCTTGTCTAGAGAATTCGCTGCTTTCTGCCCAACTTTTAAATGGCCATAAGAGGGGCCAGAAGTAGCAATAAGAATAAGTGGAGAAACTGAGGCTCTTAGGAGTTAAATGACTTGCTCAAGCTCATCTGAGCTGGTAAATCACCGGCTCAGAATCAAACCAAGGTCTTTCCGACCACAGACTGCAAGCTCTTCACCCCAGGGTGTACCATCTCATTATGGACAAAGGTGCACCTGTTTTCCACATCTTAATGATGAGTTCCTTTAAAACTGTGAAAAAGCCAGGAAACAATTCCATTTTACATTGCCTCATCTGAGAGATTTTAGAACAATTTGCATTAATCCCACCAGGCCCAAGCCCGCAGCATATTATGTATCTGTGATGGAAGAGGCGGTTGTGACCCACTGGGGGTGTCAGCACGCCCTCACTGCATCAGTGTTAACATTTCCATGAAAACCCCAAGTTCTTAATCACTTATTCTGATGAGAAACGCGGGTTGCCCCTTTGAAGCTAAAGTATAAAGTGTGCCTCTCATCTTGGGCTCTGTTCTTCCCAGTTCTTGGGATAGGCTAGTGGGAAACCCTCTGATGCTCCAAAACCCAAATGAATCCAGACTCACCATTTTTCTTTAATTGGTGGAAGCCGGTTTGTTTGTTCAAAGGCGCGTCAGAGCCCGCAGTGTGAGCGCTGTGGCCCAAGATTTAGCTCGTTTCATGGTCCTTCATTAGGATGCAGGGGGGAAGCCCCAGCTCTGTCAACTGGGCCAGAGGAACAAAGGCCACATGGAAACTGGAGCGCGGCAATGAATCCCTCCCTCTCCGCTTTCTCAAAACAAGATTCTGACCATTTACGCGAGAACTCATTTTGTCCTTGTGTTCCATACAACAAAAACAGGAAACTTCAGAGGTAAAAAGGGGCCCCAGTTTCTTACATGGTGGCCCGGGGAGGCTGGGGGAGCGCCGAGGGCACTGGCAGGAGGCTAGATTGGCCCCAAAGCTGAGGAGGGGCCACTCCCCTCTTTTTCACTTTCAGAGGTCACCTGGGAGCAGGGGAAGCTGTGCCTCCTTGAGAAACATCTCAGGAGAGAGAGGCGTGGGGGAGGCAGAGCTGGAGGCCCTCACACCCTCTGTTTCTTCCTCTCTGTTTACCACCATGCAAAGTCTGAATGAGAATCTCCCCTCAGACCCATTTATTTCCCTTTGAAAATAAATCTATTCCCAACTTGACAAGAATAGACTCTAGTTTCTGAAATGCAGGTTCTAATTTTATTTTGAGGACGGGTGTTTACAAGGGCTTACCTTGTAAACTGGTAAACACCTTAGTGACCATTTTGGCAATAGCTCTCAAAAGTTTATACATCTGTGCCCTTTGAACTAACAGTTCAGCATCTAGGAATTTATCTTACAAAAGCACCTCTACGTGTGAACAAAGAATATATGTTAGGATACTCATTGCAGCTCTCCTCCTAAGAGGAAAAAACACGCTATCAAGTTCATTTGAAGGGATCAGATGGATACATGATTGTCTATACTTCCCTACAATGGATTACTCAGCAAGCACTGTTCCAAATGAGGGAGACCAACATGGACTGACCGGCAAAAAACATCCATGATATGGGCACTGAAAACAAGTTGAAAAATCATACGTATACTTTAATCTACTTTGGTTTAAAATAGGGCTTCTCAACCTTGGCCTGACTGACATTCGGACTGGATGAGTCTTTGCTGCGGGCCTGCCCTGTGCGCTCTGGGATGCTGAGTGGCACCCCTGGCCCCCACCCACCGGACGCCAGGAGCTCCCTCCCCTGCAGTCATGACAACCAGCAATGTTTCCAAACATTGCCACAAGTCCCAAGGGTGGGGGTGAGGGACAGAATCGTCCCCAGTTGAGAACCACTCGTTTAAAATAATGACATACAGGCAACTTAGGTTTGCACACCATAAAAAAGTCTGGAAGGGTACTCACTACGTTGTTAACAGTGGTTCCGATGGGAACCAGGATTGGTCAGGAAAAACAATGGTCTCTTTTTATTTTATATATCTCTGTGCTGTTCGATTATTTTTACAAGTATATATTTCTTCTGTAAGTAAGATGAAAATCTATTTCTATTCCACTCCCACGCACACACATACACAAAGAAAATAAAGAGAATAGCTCCTATCAAGAGACAGTCGATCAGGATTCTCTTTGGGAAAGAGTGACAGGCGGGCCTTACCCGGGAAGGGAAGTCCTTTGAGAGGACTCGATAATGAGACATGATGGTATAACCAGAGCTTATCCGTCAATCCTCTGGAACCTCACCAAGCCGTGCGGCGAGAACCGTGTCTGAGAGATGCTGACAAGATGGGAAATGTGGAATTCTAGCCCCCAGCTCTGAATTTGTTGGGGACCAGTGTCTTGCACCCTCTGCTTCAAATCCTTCATCTGCTGAAACGAACACGCACCCTTCCACAAAGGCTTTCGGCGGACAGGGCGTGAAAGCAGCATTTACAAAGTGGTTTCCCCTTATCAGATCCGGCACTCCGCAAATAAAAGATGGAGTTCTCATTAATCTTTGCCTTGGTTCTTTTAAAGCTATTTTTTTAAACAAGTGCCTAGTCCAATTTGGGCATCTCAGAGTTTGGAGAATCCCAGAACGCTTGGGTTTCTTGTTAATTTTGAAAGAATTTACTCCAGGGAGATTTTTTTCCAGTTCACTGATATACTCATGAGAAAAACAATAAAGCTTTTTTTTCATTTTTCGTTTTTCTAGATGGTAGACTGCTCTGGAGAAATGGTTATGGTTTGTTCAGAAATTACAAGGAAAACTGCCACAGCTAATTTTTGTGATGTTTCCCTCGCTGAGTTAGTTGGAATTCATACTGAATTTCCTAGAAGGAAAACCAAACCTAAATCTTATAGAAAATAATAAAACATTTGGTCCCCCACATATCGATGCCAGCAAATGACTTATCAGATATCCACCACCCATGTCTTCACCCAGTTACAACTACAGGGGACTAAGGGAATTATGGTTTTGAACGACATTTTGAAAAGTGGTGGGGCACAATTCTCTTGTCCACCTGTGCTGGTGTTTTGAGACCAAAAGTGATTAGACACAGTCTGTGAATCGGTTCCTAATGACATAGTTTACATTCTTTTTCATTATGTTTGTTTGGTTTGGTTTGGTTTCTGGATAGAAGAACAATGCTGAGAAGTCAATTTGGGGCTCATGAGCCACTCATAAATATTTTACTCACAACTTTTCGACCAATTTCTTTTTCCCTCCTGATTTGACCCAGCTTCTTAAAGGCATTTAGCTTATTTGCTGATGTTTCCCTTCTCTCCAATTTTGCCTTTGTTTATCAAAGCCCTAATATTGTGCAGTCAGTTCATCAAGAAACTAAGCTTTCCCTTTTTCTGTTTCCCCCCTGAATCTAAAGGGTAAAGCTCAGGATTTGCCATTGTCAAGACCATATAAAAATTCTTGAAACAAAGAGGAAGCAACATTTCTCTTCTCTGCCTTGCATACAACACAGCAGGCTCAAACGAGGCAGGAACCACGAAGCAGAACATCTTCCTAAGTATCTATATTAGTATAATATAAGTACCCATATATCTAAGTATCCATATATAGATATATCTAAGTATAATGTAAGTATGCATATATCTAAGTATCTATATATAGTATACTGCATTTCCTAAGTATTTGACCTAATCACACTCAGGTCAGCTGTGCCAAGCCAAAGCAAGGGATGCTGTTAATGGAAGGTCACAGCACACTCAAGACACACGATTGAAAACAGGGCTTCCATCTGCATTGTGTGCAAGGAAAATTCATGAAATTAATTGAAAAATGTATGAACTTTATAGAATGCTATTAGACCAGGCCCCCTGTGGGATGACCGCAAAGTACCTGTGCATGCTAGTTAGAAGTAATCGTAGCAGACATGTTGGTGCTCTGCCTCGGATGTCATTTCATTGTTTCTGTGGGCCCCTTTCCTCCCCCCACTCCTGCCCAGTTTATGTTGCTTTATTTCCAACGGCCTGCACCTGCCATCTGACTGTTCAAGAGCTATTGGAACCACTCGGCCCCCAAGCACAGAAAGTCAGGCATGTTCTTCTCACCCAGGGCAGCCCTTAGCCAATGGCTGATTGCAGTGGGGATATGAAAGCCCAGCTCCCTTGCTTTAAAGCCAGGACACACTGTAAGTTGTCATTTCCATGCCAGATCTCACTGCTGGTTAACACGGAGGCTGGGATTTTGTCTGAAATCACGCCTTTGTTTGGTTTCCTTCCCTTCCCAGTCCAGCTTCCCCACTCCCTTACCAGCTTCTCCTGGGAGCATGTCCTAATACATCCCCTGCACACACATTTGCATCTCAGGATCTGCTTTGGGGGAAGCCTGCCTAGGCAATAGTCTGTCCTCCTTTGCTTTCCCCCCCAGTTTTGATTTTTCTTGTTCTGCACATCTCAGTCCGTGCTGATACGGCAGTTCGCAACACCTGTTTCAGGTCTCAAACTTCTTTAGGACACGTGCCATACGCAGGGTCTTGGTTACCAGAGACCCTTGACACGTGATTTCTGGTCATGGTGGCTGAGCTCCTCTTTGCCAACAGCAAAGTCCTGGGTGCCACACAGCTGGGCCGCACTGTCCCGGTGCTGCCATACGCAATGGTTGGCCTGTACTCTTCCCAAGGGCACATGTATAGACTCAGCAGATTCTAGTTTCTCTCCTTCTCTGGCAAAAGTGCAAACCTAATATCAGAGCAGAGTCTTGTCCTGTCCTTCAAGAACATGAATTAGAAAGCCCTGCCTGCTCTGGAGTGAGTCACCTCCGTGAGTTGGTGTCCTCTTATTTCCGCTGTTTGGTTGACCTCAGGTTACTGAGGCTACTTTGCTCTGCTTTTGACTTCTGTCTGCAAGAACTGGAGAACTTGGGTGGTTCACTGGGACAGCCAGGGTACGGCTCAGGCAGGAGGTGGGGGGTGGGGGGACTTAAGTGGTGAGCTGTCCTCGAGAATGCTGGCTGTGCAGTCCCACAGTTGGAAGGATTTCTTTCCTCTATGACTCTCTGTTCTGCATCACCTCGCGTAACCCCATGTCATTCCAGGTGTGCTCAAGAACCATCACAGACGCATGGGGCTTATCTCACTAGTTCAGGATAAGCTCCCTCAGAGAAGGACTAGGGGTGCTTTTTCTGCATTTCCACAGAACCCAATACAGAGTAGTCCCTCAATAAATGCTGGTTGGTTTGTCTGTGACTCTCCCAATCTGATCCTGTATTTACAGGACAGTCATGTAATTTGTCATCCAATTCAGGACACTTCTGAGCATGAAAGAGAGAGCTATTGATAATTTTGCTCAGACAAAATGCATAAACTTGGACTGTCCCTGGGAACTGGGGTTCATGGTCACCCCACATATTTACCATCCTCACTGCAGGGCTTTGGACTGTGCACCATCACACTCTTTGGCATCTGTGAATGGTGCCCTGGAGCATAATTTCAAAATTTAGATCTTGGGATGGACAGGGAGTTCTGACTCTGAGCCACAGGAGATTTTATATTGGTGGCTTTCTACTGTTGACCCTTTCTCAGTGTTTCTGAGCTCTGGATATTATTTGGGCCACTGAAGACATATCTTTCTGAGAGATATTTGCAGCAGATAATGGCTGGAAGCGTCAATGGGCAAATCTGGGTGGGTCCAGACATCCTGATTCCGGCAGCCCAGCCTTCTTGGGATCCACTCAATGGGAGTGTCCACATTACACGCCATCTTGGACAGACCATTCTAGACACCAAGAAACAACATACCCAGCAAGTCCCCAAAGCGGGCTCTCCATGCCAGCCCCACGTGACACCTTAACTCCCACCCCGGAGGCATACTCACGATTTTCACAGTGCTGCCCGGTGTAGCCTGCCAGACAGGCACACTTGTAAGATCCGGTTCTGTCAAGGAGGCAAGTGCCGTCATGGAAACAAGGGGACGAGGAACACGCTGCAAGAGAAAAGGCAGTTTCTCTCAGTGCCACCGTGTGGTGAGTCGATTTCCTCAGCCTGCAGTCTTGACCAGAGCCTTCTCTTGTCTTTTAAAGTCTTCTTGTGATTTTTTTTTTTACCCCTTTTATAGAATTCATGTTACCATTGTTTGAGAATGCCTAAAGTAGGTACTCATTAAATGTCAAATGTTGGTGATTTTATTCGACATTTTCGAAGGCCCCAGAAGTATTTTCCAGACACCTCTAGTCTGAAGAGCCTGAGGCCAACACAAACAGGTGCCCACACGACTGAAGCAGCAGCACATGGGGACTCCAGGGACAGCGGCAGCTTGGGTGGCTTTAGGTCATCTTTTCCAAGGAAGCCCAGCATCCTAGGTGCGAGGAGAATGGAACCAGGAGATGATCGTCACGACACTGTTGAAAGTGTGCTCGAGTTTCCAAACACACATTCTGTAAATATCAGTCCCTCAAGACGTTGATGTGTTTAACTAAGAAGGGGCTCTGGGCTCAGATACGTTGGGGAAATGCTACTGGTGTTAAATGACAATTAACCATATTTCTTTACTGCAGAACTTCTCAGAACATTCCATTCCCTAAGGGGCACTGCGTGCATTAGATAATAATTCCTAGTTCTGGTTTCCCATTTCTAAGAAAGCAGGTAATGTTCCACCTTCCGCAAGCTTACTCGACCTCAGAACCTGCATTACAGAGCATCTTGGGGACCATCTTTCTACAGAAAACACTTTGGGAAGCACTGGTCGGCTTGTTGCCCACCAATCCTACCTCCATTTACCCTGGCATAGAACTATATTGCTCAGCCCAGCTCACAGCCTGTGTTTGCTGTGTGTAAGGTACTGGAGAGACACAGAGACGAACAGGAGATCCTACCTACCAGATCAAAGCTTTTTGAAGCAAAGTGTATATACGACTGTAAATGACTATCACCTGAAGCATAACACAGTTAGTGTCAGGAAAGAGGAGGAAGTGGTACAAAATGTTCACAAATGGGCAAAGCCACAGCCCGTTGGAACAAGAGACAAGGTTTCGCAGAGGAGCAGCAGCTGATAGGGCCCTGAAGGATGGACTCTGATGTGCAGGTGTCGGGGGTGACTTTAGCCGGAGGGACAACTTGAGTACAAGGGACACATGGGTCTTTGAGGGACAGGAAGTGCTACAACTGACTATTTGACAACGCAGACCAGAGCTTCCCAGAGTTCTCCAGGGGTGTTGAGGAGCATTTCAGAGGAGGAAGAGACCCCTTGACCCTCTCCTCAGTCACAGGGTCATGAGCTGGCAAGCCGCCGCTGCCCCCAACTGGCTTCCCTAACAGCCAGCCCGTGCTGACTGCCATAAATACCCACAGATATATCTCTCGTGTCACCTGCTCAGCCTCAGCTGGCAGGGTAACACCAAGGGGCGAGGATTTGGCCACAGGCTGACCACACCGCAGCAGCAAAGCATCTAGAACTCCCAGGCCATGCCCAGGCCCCGCAGAGCTCCTGCAGGATGTCCTCGGAAGGAGGCAGGAGCAACTGCTGAGGGCTCATGGGGGACGTTCTAAGGGAGGGGCAGGCCGGGGGCGGGGTCTGCTGGTCTTGCTGAAAGGACAGGGCTGAAGAAAGGCTGACTCCCACACCACCCACCTCCTCTCCTGAGACTTGGGAGTCACACCTTCTACAAAGAAGCATTACAATCTCTTTAATTTAGCCTTAAAGAAAAAACTAGAACTTCAAGCCTGAGCTTATTCTGTAAAACTTGACGCAATCCAACCTCAGAACAGTGGGAGCTGGCGCGATTCCTTAGGATTGAGCATTTTGTTCATTTTGGTCAAATCCTACCTCCCCATATGAAGAGGGCAGGAGTTAAAGTAGGGCTTAGAGTTACTCATAAAGTAAGTGGCATTTACTGTCGTAGTTTAAGACTTTTAATGCTTATTTTACAGATGACAAAGGGAGGCTCAGGGCACTCCTGGGCAGGGGAGCTATTGAGTGCCTCCTCTGTGCCAGACACTGTGCTGAGCTCTCCAGCTGTTCTGTCACCCAGGACCTCCTTAATGGAGCAGGATCTATGGTTATTCCCTTATTCGCTGATTAGAAGTAGAACTGCCCAAGGTCACATGTCTTAATCTGCCAGAGATCCAAAGCTAATGCCTTTAATCATGAGAAGTCCCCAGTGTGAGCTCTACAGCCAAACTGTACAAATTCCTGGTTCCACCACTACAGCTGTGTGACTTTGGACAAATTACCCAGCCTCTCTGTGCTCTAGTATCTGTACAAGGGAGCTAATAATTACTAGTTCTGGTTCTGGTGAGCATTTCTGAAATATACCGTGCCATTTCCTCCTTCTTTCTCAACATGTAGGTTGCTTCTGAGAATGCAGCATGCTGGGTTTTAATAAAGCTGAGCAGGGAGAAGGTGGGGTACCCAGAAAAAAGATGCTTGTCTGGAGCACACCCATAAAATGCTACATTTATCTCCACAGCCTTTACCTGTGATCTCCTCAAAAATGGCATGGAAGCCATCGAAATTCTTGGAGCCATCTGAATGGAAGAGGACGTGGAGGGAGGAGCCCGTGCTGCGGATGGGAGCCGGCCGCTCGTTGCCACAGAAACGCTTGATGATCTGGCCGTCGCTGTCGTCCCCGTCACGGATCTCAACGTAGTCATACTGGCACATGTAGTCAAACTCCAGACTCAACATGACAAAC
Organism: Tapirus indicus; assembly: GCA_031878705.1. Lineage (NCBI taxonomy): Eukaryota > Metazoa > Chordata > Mammalia > Perissodactyla > Tapiridae > Tapirus > Tapirus indicus. Next base: position 4,519,533 of record CM062928.1, read on the forward strand.
CTGTGTGGGGAGAGGGTGACAGCAGGAAACAGGTGAGCCCTGGATAGTCCCGAGACGCCTGGGCTAGTTCAAGGCCAGAGGATGAACGGGTCTCTGGAAGGACAGTGCTGTTGGCCTGATCTATAGGAAAACAGTCCTGGAGGACTTGATGTCAGATCGATTTCTTTTCATGGAGGGCGTGTGCATATATACGGTGTGCACGTGTGTGTGCACATACATTAATGCCCAGGTGAGGGGCTGCCCCGTTCCATGCAGAGAATCTCTGCACGTGCTGGTTCCTCTTCCAGGGCTGCTTTTCCTCCCAGTCCTCACGGCTGGTTCCTTCCTATCCTCAGGCCTCACCTCAAATATTCTCTCCCCAAAGAGGCTTCCCTGACAACTCTTTCTAAAGGAGATCCCTTGTTTTCTTCATGATGTGTCTACAAATTTCTATTTCTCATATTATTTCACTGACTTTATGAGTGTGTGTATGTGTGCACGTGTGTGCGCATGTCTGTCTCCTCCACAAGATTGCAAATTCCTTGAGGGTAGAGACATCTGTCTTATTCCACCACTGTTGCGTAGTACCTAACACAGCGCCTGGCATGTAGAGATGCTAAGCAAATACTGTTGAGTAGATGACTGACTGGATACTATATGGTAATTTTACAATAGCAGAATAAACAGTATATGTTATCTTGCAAGACTAAGTAAAGGAAAAACTCTCTGCACACTCTTCTGTTTGATGGAAGGATCAGAAGGTACTTATCTTCTTGGTAACAACAGTTCTTGCCCGAAGAGCAGGAAAAATAGCACCATATCAGAATTTCAGAATTGAGGGAGATCTGATGAATCTGTGATTACCTAAAAAGGTTTGGAAATACTGGGTTTGGAAATACTGGGATACCTCAGATCAAAAAAGCAGAAGACAACCCCAAGCTTGAATTCCGAGAGAGAGGAAAAGAGGCAGCCACATCCCAGGGTAGGAGAGGACAAGACATTTTTCAGAAGATTCCCAAGATTCCCTTGAGCATCAAGTTCACAAATCGTACACCTGTATCTTCTCCCTCACATTCTGGAGAAGTAGGAACAGAGAAAAAGCTCAGAACTTCCACCTGCAAAGTTGGGAGTAGGGCTGTTTCTGCCACTTGCATAAAAACCTCAACTGCCAGAATTAGAGAATTCTGGAACATACTGACGATCAGTCTATTTTAAATGCTCTTAAAGGTCTTACTAAAAAAGAAACCCAATAACTGAGTATAACTAGTGTTTATCTTACAAAAATTTGTATCATAAAACCTTCTGTAAGGGAGCGGAAGTCTTATTGATCATCATTTGTGAAACATGCTCTCACATCCAAGGACCTGACTTCTCATCCAGGTGCCACCACTGACTCACTATGGGAATGGGAAGTCAGTTCCTTCTCTGGGCTTTGGTATGTGTGTCTGAAAGGGGAGGAGGGGGGACAAGGCCACCACCCAACAGAGATCACTGCTTTGTCTGAAACTAAAATGAGACATTTCAACTCGTATTTACATTCATTCATTCATTTATTAGACACATTTGTGCTGGCTCTGTGTCGGGCGCTGTTCGAGGTGCTGAAAGTTCAGCAGTGGCCCAACTAGACACGGTGCCTGCCCTCATGGAGATGAGTTCTCATTTGGGCGATAGACAATAAGCAACAAGCAGGGAAACCAGAAAACAGGGTAATTTCAGAGAGTGTTCTGTGCTATGAAGAAAACAAATCAGGTAAGGGCTTAAAGAGTGACAGGGGGGGATAAGCTTTTCACACAATGTGGTCAAGGAAGACCTCTCTGTGGACTTGACGTCTGGGTGGACACTTCGATGATGAAATGGAGCCAGCCATGTGAAGGTCATGGGGAAGAGTGGTCCAGGCAGGGGAATCTGCAAGTGCAAAGGCCCTGAGGCAGGAATAAGCTTGGCATATCTGAGGAATTGAAAGAGGGTCAGGGATGCTGCAAGGTGGCAGTGTGAAGGGGAGAATGGTATGAACTGAGGTCAGTGAGGGAAGCAGGAGCCAGATCCTGCATGATGAGGAGTTCAGATTTTATTCCAAGCCTGATAGGAAGCTACTAGAAGACTTCAACAACAGACTAATGATTTGATTTAGGATTTTAAGAGATCACTCTAGCCACTCTGAGGCGAGGAGATAGCAGAGCTGGCAAGAGTGGGAGCAGGAGCCCAGGAGAGAATGCAGGTGAGACACGGTGGCAGTGGAGACAGATGTGGATGGACCCGAGATTACTTCACAGGAAAGAAAACAGATTTGGTGGTGGCCTGGCTGTGGTGGGGGATGGAAAGAGGAGCATCAGGGATGACTGCTCAGCTTTTGGGCGGGACACTACATATGCTTCAGAGTGTTTTCATGATTATCATCATCCCTGGCCAGCATGTCCAGGTTTGACTAGAGGGAAAGAAATCTGTATCTTTCCAAGCCTCCTCAGGGCCCTTTCCTGGGCAGGTGATATGCTTCTCAAGCCCTCTACCATTTTGGATTTTTGTTTTGGGGGATTTCTTTTGCATCCTGGATCTTGGAGAAGCTCTTCAAAGGGTCCTGAGGGGACAATTTGGCCTAGTCCATGAGTTGCTGAAATACTAACATGCGGCATTTAATACCTGCCCTTATCATCCCTGGCAGACCCAGCCTGGAGCCCACTAAGCAGAATACTGTGGCCCCTCATCGCTCCCTGAGCTAACCTCCCTCTAGGAAAGCCCGATTAATGAGCTCACTCCTGACTCCAGGTTCTCGGGGAGTGGGGAGACCCGCTACCAATGACCAGTTTTGATGATGAGGATTGAGAAGGGGACCTGTTTTGCTGGATCTTTCCAATGTGGGGTACCATGTTGCCCCTCCTGGAGGACAGAGAGCCCTTCGAGGAGCCAGCCAGCATGTGGCAACCCTCAGGTGCACTGATCCATCCAGAAAATACTTCTTGAAAGCTTGTGCCCTGGAAGATCAGAGATTTCCATCACCACCAAACCACCCCCCCACCACTGTTATAAAGGGGAAGAGCTAAGTGGACAATGTCCCTAGAAATCCCAGGGGTGCGTGGGCCACTCCACTCCCCTGGAGAGGAAAAGGTGAGGTGTTTGCATGGAGACAGGAGACACACTGGTGTCAGGGAGCAGTTCTGTCAATATTTATCCATGCAACAAGTTCCCATCAAGCACCTGTGGTGCACACTGTGCACCGTCCCGGCACCAGGATGCAGCAGGGAACCGTCCTCACAAAACCGGACTCTCTTGTGTTATTCATCCAGTTACGATAAAACTAGGTCTATACTTTGGACTATGACATAAATTAAACATTTGTTAACATTTGTTAAATTGAACAAAGTCCCTAAGAAGAAACTGCTTGTCTTCCACCAAGTGAGAGAATTGGTTCATTTGTTGTGAGGGTGGGGGTTGTTCTCTGAGAAAATCTGTGACAGGCATACACCCAGTCTAGAGGATAAACTTCTTGAAGGTTAGACCTGTGCCTCTTACTTCCTCACCTTCCTCCCACAGGACCCAGCCCCACGCTGCACGGATAGGAAGACATGGCAAAGATATGTGCGTGGTAGATTGCTCTTAGTATTTTTCTTTGTTGATGTTATCCTTGAGTCAAAATCACCTGAGCCCCTCTGCTCTAGGGCAGTGAAGGACAAGCCCTTAATTGGCTGTAGTTCTGACCAGGCCTTATCCTGCAGAATCACTGGGAGGTAAAGAAAAAGACTCCAATAAACAATTTCTGCCTTTAAGACTCAAGTGCTGATGGTTAGCCCTTGGTCACTAGGATCCAGGGCCCTCAGTCCCATTACTGTGTTTCCTGTAACCTCAGGCTCCCTAAGTCTGACCCCAGCCCCTTACCTTAGCTGGATGATAAACCCAGGTTTGGCGTGAATGGTCCACTCGCAGTGAGCATTCAGTGGGTAGCTCTCCAACAAAATCTGACCCTTCGGGGCTCGCAGAACCTGGCCACATCCTGAGAAGAGAAGAGAAGATTGGGCGTAGAAACTGGAGTCAACAGGGACGAGACGGCAGCAGGTCTCAGAGAGGCTTTGAGCTCATCCCATACCCCTGAGGACAGGACGGAGAAGGAAATCAATATTTCTCAAGCAATGTGTGAGGCAATCTGCATAGGTTAATTCATTTAATCCACCCAACAGCTTGGGGAGGGAAGTGCTATCATTCCAGTTTTCCATCTGGGAAAGTGGATAACTGGAGAGTTAAATAACTTGTCTAGCTACTAAGTGACAAAGCAGAGATTCAAACTTCGCTGTGTCTAAATATAAAGTCTGAGCCACTCCATCATCCTGCCCCTCCCACACTGCCCAGCGCCAGTTTGCTGCCTGCCCCTAAAAGACTTAGACAGTAGACCCCCCACCACCACAGTTCTATCCCATGGGACATTGTGGCCTTCATCTGGAGTCTAAATCTGCATAAGACACTTTGGTCTGTGTTCCCTACGCTTTCTCTACCAGACAAATATAATCCAAAAGCAAGTCTTTGCTGACCCCTCTCCAGCCAGTGAGAAAATTTATGTGTTAATTTGTTCTACGGGCAATTATGTAATAAATGCCTCCCTAATGCATGGCACTGGATGAGGGACACGATCTCCAACCAGTCGGACTGGATTAGTGGTTTTCAATTTTTTTATAGCTCCCAACCCCCTTTTTCAAATAAACTTTTATGAAGACCACCAATTTAAAAAAACATGGGTCCAAGAGGGACTCCTGGTTGAAAAAGAAGCAGGGGCCCAAAGCCCTCCACCCTCACTCTCACCTCGGTCCCCTGAGTGACCTCCAAGGAATCCCTAAGAGTTGAAAGCCACTGGACAAGTAGTCGCTAAATTATATCTTCTAGTGTTAAGATAAGCACAGGTGTGTAAGATGCACCCTAGTTTTACAAAAAAGTTTGGGGTAAACGTCTTAAAGTAGTTTTATAGAAAAAAATTTCTGGGTCATGTAAATAAATGATATCTTCTACCAGAGTTGACAAACTATGATCCTGGGCCAAATCTGGCCCACTGCCTATTTTTTTAAATAAAGTTTTATTGCAACAGAGTCATGCCCATTCTTTTATGCATTGCCTGTGGTTGCTTTCGAGCTATAATAGCAAAGTTGAGTAGCTGTGACAAGGGACAGCAGAGCCTGCAAAAATGAAAATATTTACTATCTGTCCCTTAACAGAAAAGTTTATCTACCTCTGTTCTATATAGAAATCCAGTTTGACATCATAAACTCTGGATATGCAGTTATATTCAATAACCCTCCAAAAAGTATAAAATTCCATTGCTAAAAAGAAAAATATTAATATTGGTGGATACCACTCCATGGCAAGATAATGGTAGTAATGTTTCTACAGTGTTAGGGAAAGAGCCCAAACACTACTTTTGGCAAGCTGTGAGGTCTGAGGCTTGTTACTAATGCTAGCTTGCACAATTCATCTCTTTACGAGAATTTTTATTGCTGCTGCCCTGCTCCACCAATGGAAAGCATCATCCACTATTTTCCATTTGGGCTCTTGTCTAGGCCCAGCTTCCATCATCTCTCTGCGATCCCAGCCTCCTTCCCAGCCTCCATCATCTCTCTCTGCAATCCCAGACTCCTTCTCGGCCTCCATCATCTCTCTCTGCAATCCCAGCCTCTTCCCTGGCCTCCATCATCTCTCTGCAATCCCAGCCTCCTCCCAGTCCCCATCATCTCTCTCTGCAATCCCAGCCTCTTCCCTGGCCTCCATCATCTCTCTGCAATCCCAGACTCCTTCTCGGCCTCCATCATCTCTCTCTGCAATCCCAGCCTCTTCCCTGGCCTCCATCATCTCTCTGCAATCCCAGCCTCCTCCCAGTCCCCATCATCTCTCTCTGCAATCCCAGCCTCTTCCCTGGCCTCCATCATCTCTCTGCAATCCCAGCCTCCTCCCAGCCTCCATCACCTCTCTCTGCAATCCTAGCCTATTCCCTGGCCTCCCTGCATCCATCCTTGACACCTAACATTCGATTCTCCACACAGCAGCCAAAGCTACCTTTTAAGTAAATAAATCAAATCACATTACTCTCATGATTCAAAGCTTCCAAAGACTGTCCATTATGCAAACACCTTCCTACGACATGCACGGCCCTGCCTCACTGACTGCCCAGACCTACCCTCCACCCAGCCTCCAATACCACTCATTTGCTTGCTCACGCTGCCCAGCCACATCAACCTTTCTCTTCCCAACTCTGGGCCTTGCACTGGCTGTCCCCTAGCCCATAAGGCTCACCTTCCTCCACATCTCCTTCCTTTGGGAATTAAGCTCAATGGCACTTTTTCAAAGAGGCCTTCCTTGACCACCCAGCTAAAATGGACCTTCACATTTCTATAGTCACTGTCATTACTCTACTTTGTTTTCTTCATAACACATATCACTACGTGAAATCATCTAGCTTATTTGCTTACTCCCTTTGGTGGAGCTGGGACCTTTTCTAGCTTGCACACCTAGAATGGTACCTGGCATATAAGGGCATGCAATAAACAGTTGTTGAGTGAGGGAATGATGATATTATTATAGGCTAAGCACCGACTAAAAGCTTTACAAACATTCTCTTAATTCCACAACGAGGAGAACAACATTCATCTCTCCATTTCCTGGATGCAGAACACTAGGATGGGAGAAGTCAGGTGACTTCCCCAAGGCCAGACGGCGAGGAAGTCAGAGACTCTGCAAATCACTAAAAAACAGTGGTTAAGAATGGAGACTTCAGACTCCGACCGCCCTTAGTTTGAGACTCAGCTTTGTCTTCACTGGCTGTGTGGTCTCGGCTGAGTTACTTCATGTCTCAGAACCTCAGTAAACCTGAGTCAAATGGCAATAAAACTGGCACCTACTTCATACGGTTTTGGGAGGCTAAAAGCAGATTATGCACGGAAAGTCCTCAGCAGAGAAATCACTGAATGTTAGCTCACGCTAGTTGGTGGCAGAGCAGAGATGTGAACTTGGCTCTGCCTGGGACCAACGCTGGGTCTCGGCTGGTGCATTAAAGTGTCTTAGGGACTTCCTGACCCAGGCCTCTCCCACTCCATTTTGCGGCGACAGGGTTTTCTGCCCCCAAAGAGATACAGTGAATCTCCGCCCCTCACCCCGACCTTCTGAAGTGCACGTTCCTTCTTCCCGCACACCTCACACTCCTTGTCGCAGCATCTGCCCATCTGCCGCAGGGCTGCGGAAGTGATACACTGGGTATGAGACGAGAAAAGAAATCTTCCTGCACAGCCTCCGCCCCTCGGGAACTGGCAGCTTCCCAGCCCACAAGGTGTTAAATCCCAGCTCCCCCAGCAAACCTCCCTCAGGGACCCCGAGTTAGAACCAGCAGCAAATGCTGCCGGCCTGCTTCCGGTGTCTTCCCTGCATACAGAAGCTGGAACCAGGCAGCAGTGGCACTGGGCCTCTCCTCATGTCCAGGGGGAGCCGGCGCCTATCCCCAGTCAGGTCTCCTGGGCAAGACCAGTCAGCCTTGGCCAGTCCCGGATCTCATGCAGCCTCTGGAGGGCTCAGAGCCCCCAGCCCCACCGGGCACTGGCCCCTGGCCATGAGAAATGCTAGATCATTTGCTCCTGCAGGCCTGCAGGCTGTCCTTCAGAAGTAGACAGGATTCCAAAACACACGCGACGTCTAGGTTCTTGATGAGGTCTAGGTTCTTGATGAGGTCGTCCTTCTCACTCTGGAAGGGAGGGCAGAGTCAGGCCCAAGATGCGGGACAATCTCCAACCAACCAGAGACAAAGAGGCCACTTCTCAGAAATGTGCTTGGGGGAAGGGTACCAGGCAAAGGGAAGGGGAGGAAGGAGCCCCACTCCCTCCCCACATCAAAGGACTCCTTCAGCTCCCTTTCCACGCCCGCCTCTACTAGGGGTGTCAGTGGGCCTGGGGGCAGGGCAGACTAACTGCACCTCTCTGTCTGGGGCAGAACAGTGGACACAGCTGAGTGTCCCCGCCAAGGAAGTACTGCTGGCCAACAAGCAGGTGGTCCCGAGGCTGAAAGAGCAGAGCAGGCAATGGGCCTGGGGGGACGTGCTCAGACTCCCTGACAAAGTCTTGCTGCAGGGAAAGAGGGGGGAGTGTGTGTGGAGGGGAATTTGCCAGCGAAGCCAGACTGTCCCCTGGGCTCTCAAATCCTGGACTCATCTCCATCTCCCCACCCTTCCCCATTGCCACAAACCAAAACAGGAGAGACAGCTGGATAGACCCCGCTTCTACAGAGCTGAAAGGAAATCCTCCTTAATTTCTAAACCAGTAAGCGAGCTGGAAGGTTCCCAACAAAAATGGACACCCCCAGCATTCAGACAAAAGTCTTGTTATCTCCAGCCTGGGGGGTGGGGAGCGAGGGGCAGGAGAGAGACACAACTTACTTCTGAGAAGTGGCTGGGTTTTTTTTTTTTTCTTTAATCTTTCCTCTTAGAGGAAAAAATAAAGGACTAAAGAAAGCATTCAGACAGAGAGAGGCATTTGCATTTTCTTTCCTCCTTCAAAGATGACTCAGGAGGCAGGACTCACAGTGGTTTGGGGCAGCCTCTGAAGCCGGACGGGGTCCGAATCTCAGTTCAGCCTTCTGCCACCTGCACAACCCCACACAAGTTCTCCAGAAATCTGAGCCGAGGCTTCCTCCTTAGGAGATGAGAATAAGAGTAGTCCCTACTGCTGTGTGGTGGTGTGGTTTTCTTATTTGTTTGTTTTAAGGATTAAATGATATTAGATATTGTATTGAAAGCACTTAGCACAGTACCTGGTACATAAAAATGCTCAGCAAATGGCAACTAATATTGTTATTTCTCTTGAGTCTTGTCTGGATCTGAGACACTATTTTGGCACAAGAATCACAGGGTCCAAGAAGCCCAGGTCCTGACCCGCTGTTTCAGGGCTCCTAAGAATCTCATTACATCATTGGCTAGAGCCCTAAACCCATTAGGCCCAGGAGCCCAGACAGTGACGGCAGAACAAAGGCCTGGATGATGACACAGGAATGACCCACGTAGCAGGCCGGGAGCCGGAAGGAAGCTCATACCTTCCCCGTGATTTGGTTCATCCTCCCATGACCTGCTAGGCCCTCAGACAGGCCCAAGAGTGAGGGCCTCGAGTGCCTCTCACAGAGAGAGGTGGTTTAGTATAGAGGATGAGAGACTGGCTTTGGGACCCTGCTTCTGAAGTGGAATCTTGGCTCTGCCACTTACGAGCTGCATGATAGCAGGAAAGTGACTTAACCCCTCTGTGCCTTGTGTTCTCACCTGTAAAACAGCCATGATGAGGATTAATGAGTTAGTACATGAAGGTACTTAGAGCAGTGCCTGGTTCATAATAAGTGCTAAGAGATGGCTTCTGTCCGGGGCTCAGGTCTTCAGCAGGAACAAGGAGACGTCCAGGAGCGACTCCACGGCTCACCCTGTGATCTAACCTATAATCTCAATCAATTTGATACTTTACAATGATTGTTTATTTAACTGTTTGCCTCCCCCATGACACAGTTCTGTGAGAGCAGGGACCGTCTGTCTTGTTCACACCTTTATATGCATCAAGTAGGTGCTCAATTGATAACTGAATGAATGACTATGCCAAATGAAATCAAACATCTCCCTGCCCAGTCAAACCATTCTTAAAGCCCCTCCCCCCTGTACCACATGGTCTGTCCATTCAGTGGAAACAGTTGTCCCACAAGAACAGTATCCACCACGGTGCAGAAGAAAGTCTTTCCTCCCCAAAGTCACCGGGGTCTTCACAAAAACACACACTGAGATAACCCTGCCAATCCAACTCAAAAGACAGGGTCTGGGCTAGGGGAGCACAAAGAATTTATATTGCTGACTACTTTCAGTCTTTTTTCTCCATGCTTCAGTTTGGTTGATTTCTATTAAATCTGTGTTTAGGTTCCCTGATCCTTTCTTCTGTTGTGACCAGTTGGCTGTTAATCCCCTCCAATGAATTTTTCTAAATTTCAGATAGTGGGGTCGGCCAGGTGGCATAGCAGTTAAGTTCGTGCATTCCACTTCAGTGGCCCAGGGTTCACCAGTTCAGATCCTGGGCACAGACCTCCTCACCGCTTATCAAGCCATGCTGAGGTGGCGTCCCATATAGAAGACCTACAACTCTACAACTATGATACACAACTATGTCCTGGGGCTTTGGAAAAAAAAGAAAAAAGAGAAAGATTGGCAACAGATGTTAGCACAGGGCTACTCTTCCTCAAAAAAAAAAAATTCAGACAGTGTAGTTTTCAGTTCTGGGATTTCCATTTGGTTCTTTTTAACACTTTCCAAATCTATCCTGAAATTTCTCATCTCTTCTCCCATTACCTTTACCTTTTCCTATAGATGCTTTAATATGTTTATTTTCAAGTTATTTAGAAGACTTTGTCTGATAATTCCAATATTTGATGCATGGTCTGTTTCTTTTGACTGATTTTTCTCTTGACTGTAGGTCATATTCTCTTGCTTCTTCACAACAGGAAATACATTTCTTCTTTTGATTGGTAATATCTTTTCCTCTGTTAGGCACGTAGGATATGGGACTAATCAGTTTGATCCAATCAGAAATTAAGCTGGTTTAAGGCAGGACTGAGGCTATAATCTTTCTAGAAAGGTCTTGAAATTCAAGAACTGGGAACCTAACAAATCCATCTTTGATTTTCGATCCCCGCCCCCCACCAATTTCCTGCACCTCCATAACTGCAAGACTGGGAGACTGTGAGACTACAAGACTTTGAAGTTACAAATTTTTGAAGCCGTAAAACTACAACATCCCAAGATCATCTGCTTTCCAGTCTCGCCCCAGCCTCTGCTGGCACAGCAACATTTCATGAAGAGAATACTTGGCGGAGAGGATTGCCTTTGCTTTGGAGTCTCCTTTAGATTTAAGTTCAACAGGCCAGCCCACAGGTTCATCACAAGTCTGGCTGGCTCCTCTTTCTCTGGCAGGCCTGCTCTTTCACCCGCCCTGTCCCCAACCTCAGCAGCTGGCCCCAGGTAGGAAGCATCCTGGATCACTTGTTCATTCAGGAGGAACTCATTCCTCCAGAATTTAGATTCTTTTAGATTTTGTCTTCACAGATAGTTGATGCTTTTAAAGAAAACTGTGAATTTTCTTTGGTTTATCAAGTGATTTCTTGCTGTTTGAGCAGGAAGTAAGGTCTTTTCCATGTCCTTCTACACTGTAACGAGAGGCTGAATAATGATTGATGAATTCTTTGACCACATAAAATCCTCTGTGAAGGTTCAAACATTAATTCCCTGAAGTCAAAGGGCTTCAGCACATAAAGTATAAAATGCTATTTACTGCAATACCACACTTGTCCTCACGTCCAGGATATATTCTCTTGTCCCTCAGGGAATTCAGCTTTGTTGTTTTTCCTCTCTGGCCTTACACTGATGTCCTTTTCAAAAAAGAAGAAGAAAAAGAAGAGCTCACTTCATGGCTCCAGTTTAGTAATAATAAGAATAGCAGCCACCATTTATTGACTCCATAGTAACGGACTTATAGACATGACTTCATTCAACTCTCACAAAAATCCTCTGAGGGGCTATTACCCCCATTATTATTATCCCCATGTTGTAAATGAGGACACGGCGATTTACAAAGATTGAGTAACTCTGCCCAAAGTCACAGAAGGAACAGAGATTCAAATCCAGGTCCTACTGGTTCCAAGCCCAGCTGGTAACCACAACATAATACCATCCCCAACTTGGACCCAATTGGGCATTTTTCCTGGAAGTGTCAGGACACAACAGGCCTGAGCAAGATGAGCCAGTTTTCAGTGACTCCACCCAGGTGGTTCTACGGTTCCCCAGGAGGAAGCTCCACAAATCAGTAACACGCAGCTTTGTGAGCCTCTTCTCTCTCTCCCTCTCAGATTTGCTCTTGATCATTCCCGGTTATAGCTCAAGGACCAGCCTGCATAAATCATCCTCCTCTCTGATATTCTAGCCCCACAAACATTTTTGGGCATGGCTTACAGCCAGTCACCCTGCTCCTCTGCCTCCATCCAAAATATGACTAAGAAGATAAAATGTATTAAGGGTCTATAATCTCTCCCCACAAATCCTCTCTCATCTGGGTTGGTTTCCTAACCTTCTCACGCCCTCTAGATCCTTCAGAGCCTGAATGTCTGCATCGCTGCGATGCTAGCTAGAAGTGAGCATCCTAGGCGGCTCTCAGGCCCTCCCACTGCTCACCTCCTTTGGTGGCTGAGGAACTTGGTCTGAGGGCCAAGCTAAATCAGCTCCACCCTGGAGGTCTGCAGAGGGGTTCCACTTAAGAAGTCAACTTTCCAGTCTAGGAAGCTTTGAGAGGAAGCCTTGGTTTTGACTTTAGATATTGGCACCTCTCACAGGCAGCCCCTGGATCGCAGTTCCTAAATACCATTCCCCACAAAAAGAACTAGGATTTGTAGAGAAATGGCTGGTTCCAGGACCTGCACATAAATAATTAAGGTGAACTTGAAACATTTCTGGGGGGGGGGGCAGAGAGCGAGGAATTGCTTAAAGAATGATGCAGTGGAGCCAGCTTGAAGGGTCTTCATTAGCCAATTCTGGGACAATGTGACCATCAAAAAGAAAAATGATGACAACATTATGAAGCATGGAAAAAATATAAATTCACGAGTCTATAGTGCAGTAAAAGAGGGAGAAAGTCAGATGTGGGGAAATAATTGGCGAATCCAAGTGAAGAGTATATGAATGCACTATTCTTTTAACTCTCTGTAGACTCGACATTTTTCAAAATAAAAAGTTGGGGAAAGGAAGAAAGAATCCACTCCTTTCCGTAGCCTGGATATTCTGTGCTCACTAAACCAATCTTCCCTGGGCAGGAAGATGTGAATAAAGTCCTCTCCTGGGCTCAGTGACCTCAGGCCCTTCTCCCATTATCTTGGTTAATATCGCTTGTCAATGGTTCCGAATGGACCAATCACATATGGATTTTACGACTGCCGTAAGTTAGGTTAATACTAATTATCACAAACATGGTCAAGGACAGCAAGCAAATAAAGGTGCTCTATCTAGCGTCTGCTCAGTGCAGAATGCTCTACAACTCAAATGTAAACGTCTGATCCTTTCTGGCATTTGCCTGTCACTTCCCCTTCTTTCTAAGGTTCTATAGGGCACTGAGGAAAGCATGCCAGGGCTCACCCTCTGCAGGAACATCCTTCAGAATCAACCGGTCCGAAAGGATCGCTTGGGCGCCATCTACTGGGTAAATGCTTGTACTGCACTGGCGCTCCAGCACTGCGCCCGGCCGTGAACAGGCTCCCCAAGCGTTCAGCTCCCCTTCACGGAGGCAGGCAGCACAGTGCCCAGCAGCAGGCAGGCATTCAACAAACGGCGAAACGGATTACCTCCGCCTTTGAATTCCCTTCCCAATTATTTAGTGCCAATATGAGGTGTGAGTGATAAGCATCTAATAACATCATCCTGATGTCCTCTTATGGTCAAGTCCTATTTCCACAGATGGACTGTAAACTCACCGAGGGCTCCTTGTTCTCCCTGGTGACCAGCCCAGTGCTCCATACGAAATGCTCCATAAATGCCTGTGGCTGTGACCAGATAACACATACTGTGTGGAAGGAGGTTTTCAGAACGAACATAATGAAACGGAACAAGCACAACTGAACCAACACAGAATGAGACAGGAATCTGACCACTATTGTTCGTTTCTGTGACCACACTCCAATTTTTTTTTTTTTTTTTTTGGCCTCTCTTCTCTAAACTGCAAATTCCACGATGTCAGGGACCACGTCTGTCTTGCTCATCATTGTGTACCCAGCACCTAGAAGCATCAGCTCAAGAAATAGTTTTTGAACGGATGGGTAGATTAATGAACGAGGACATGCGTTCCCTGCCCTGCTTGCCTAGGAGTGGTGACCAGGTGCCCTGAGCCAGTTCTGCTGTCCTTGAGAAAACCTTGGTCCTACACATGAACACCACCGCTATCCAACCAACCAGCTCCACGTACAGCGAACTCTTACACGGAGGCTAAACCCAAGGCTCAACCAACAGAAGCTATTTGGAAAGACACGCGTACAGGATTTCTTTGGGCAACTGCTATACTTTTGTTACCGTTTGCTTTATTGATCGCCTACATGCGAGTATTCTTCCCTTCTCTGCCCTGTCTCCTGAACAAACCCATTTACTCACACAGAGTAACTGGAGTACTGCTTAGGAAGTATTCGTACCCCTCTCCCTTGGAATGGAGTATACACCCCTACTTGACTGATTTGGGGCTTGGCCATATGACTTCTTCTGGAATGTTAGTGAATGTGACCTGAGCAGAGGACTTAAATGTGTATGTGTTTGGGTTGGCCTCCTGCACTTCTACAAGTCGCCCTGAGAAGACCACACCCCACAGAGCTGCTGCCCCTTTGGCCTGAGCCCTGAAGCCCGGAGCTCAACCCAGGCCAGCCCAGCTGAAATCAGCTGCACCCCAGCCAAGCCACAGACCCATGATAAAGAAAAATAAACATTTGTCCTTTAGAGATGGTTTGTCACACGGCAAAAACTAATATCTCTGAACACATTATCACCACTATTCCTGAAAGCTTTAACCTGGAATGCTATTCTCTGACCACAATACCCCTTCCATCCACGGGTTCCACGACCTTATTACTAATAAGCCTGCCTTTCCACCGCACTGAGACCTCCAGTCCCTACCCTTTCTCTACCAGGCTCTTTCTGGTTTCATGTGCTACCCAACCTGGACAACCACGTCTTAGCCAACTCTTGGATCAATCAAATGACTGGTTTTATCCACCTCTGCTACCATGCTGCTGATGAGCATCGCCCAGCTGTCCTCAAAGTAGTTGTATTTCTGACCACATAGGAGATCCAGCTTCAACTGGGTGCTCAGTCTTGCTTGGACACACTTTCATCTATCACTAGTTGGGGCCTTTCCTTACTCCTCGTGTGGCTGTCCCACACCTCCGGTACTCTCAAGCCCCAGCCTCACTTCACTCTGCTCTCGCAGAGATTTCAGTTCCCACTTTTCAGTGAAAATAGAGCTGTTCGAGGGGAGGCAGGATAGTACTGTGGTTAAGAACAAGGGGTCTGGAAATGCACAGACGTAGACATCTTCCTATTTTGCCCACACTGAGCAAAGGCAGAGCTCAATCATCAGCTCCTGTCTAAACCGTCCCCCATCCCTGACTCCCTGTGACTAACCATTCTCTTGACTGTTCTCAGAGCACTTAGCCATACCATAGCTCAGAACTTCTCCTCGGCTTCCCACTGCAATTAGAATAACATCTAACTCTACCTAATTTACCTCCCTACACAGTCACGCACTATCCAGCTCCTGCCTATTGCTCCAACCCCATTACATACCCCTTCCCCATTCCCTCACACGGAGAAAGAGTGACCTTCTGTATCTGAAGGGGAGAAAACCCCAAAATTATTTTATATACTCCAGAGGTCAATGTGAAATCTAAAAGTGTGCATTATATCTCTAGGTATGCCTTTCTTAAACTTCTATTGAAAGTAGCTGTATTTCTAGACCACCCACCAGCTTGGCAATGAAGGAGCATATGGACTCATAATAATGTATTTATTGCATTCCTTGAGTTTTTATTATGTGCCAGGCAAAGCACTAAGTGCTTCACGTGCATTATCTCATTTAATTCTTGAAACAGCTCTAAGGGGTAGGTAGCATTATTCCCATTTTAAAGAAGAGGAAACTGGGATTAGTGAGGTTAAATGACTTGGCCAAGGTCACATCCTCGTGACTGGCAAAGTCATTATTAAATGCAGGTCTGTGTCATTCACGAACTTGTGCTTCTGATCACTATACTAGACTATACCAGAGAAGAGCTGCCAAAGGAAGACCAGGGTTAAATTCTGCAGCTAATCTACCTAGAAGATAATCTACCAAGTACTAAATTAAATTTCCTAGAAACCACCTAAAATGGCATCAAAGTTTTAAATCTGCAACCAAGACCAGCATTTTAAAAATTATCTGTATTCTGGCTAATCTAACCCCCAGGCTCATCCTAAAATACCAGCATACCCCTTCTCCTCCAGATACAGTTGAGCTCCTCAGCTGCAGACCACATACGTCACCCTTTGCCCTACTCTTGAAACTCATGGCATCTTGCTCCAGGTTGACTCAGGCAAAGAATACCAAGAACATTCCACCCTCCACCTCTGCGCACCGGGAATATCCGTCATCAGAGTGAACCTGCTCAGACTGTACGACCATCCTGACTGCTTCTGATTCAAACAGGGAGCATGTAAGATAGGCTGAACAAAGTAATAACAACTTGTATATCGCTCCAGATCCAGACTCCCCGAGGGATATTCGCCATCAGGGCACTGCAGAGGGGAATCTTAAACTGAGAGAGAGGTTAGATTTCCATTCCATTTTCAAAGGATTATTGAAACTGAGAGGGGAGCCCTAATAAAGATTAAGTAATTCTTGGAGATCAAGTAGAACTCAGAAAGAACTCCTTTCCTCGGACAAGTAGCATGCCGACAATTTGATGTGGGTTCCAGGAATTTAACTCAGGATTCCAGAAGTTTACCAATAGAAATTCATAATTAAAATGCACCACAGACTTAGCATTTTTGAAGCCTTATTCACTGTTTGCTGACCAATAATACTGAGCAACTGCTTCTGAAATAGACACAAAGCATGCTGTGTGCAGAATGCCTTGGCTTCATTTAGGAGAAAGGGGAAGACTGAAGAGCAGATACACACCTCCTGTGGGCAGTTCCAAACAGATGTCCACAGTCCACACCCAGCAGATGGAAACACATCTTTGTTTTTTATAGTCTTACCTAGAAAGCCCTCTGGCCGCAAGCTTTCCAGAACTCAGATTCCAGTAAGATAAACCTCAGTCCCTTGCAAGCGGAGATGTTAAAACAGCGAGCCCTAGAGATGTTGCCATTCGGGGTCTACTCACGCATGCAGTCTCCTCCATACCAGCCCGCTCGGCATTCTGCGCAGTAGATCCCCTTCACGTAGAAGTCATCCAGAGCACCCCCCCACGAGCCGTTTCGGCAGCTCTTGCAGTTTTCAAAGATGGTACAACCTGAAACATGTCCACAAAGAAAGGTGTCAGGTGAAGCGCTTGCAGGTTCGGATGGGCTGCACGAGAGAAACTATGCCTCTGCTCGGGGCCTCGTCTCAACCAAGGGCGTCCGGACCTAGAAGGATGCCGAAGCCCTTAGGAAAGAACGCTCATTCCTAGGAAAATGCTGGAGTCACCAGAATTCAGACTGAGGGGTGGAGGAGGGTGCTCTGAACCATCTTCCTAGTTAGTGGCTGATATTTTAAAGTAACATGAAATTACCTACAATAAAAGGTAGACTCTATCAATACAGTGTATTTTTTTCTCTTTATAAAGGGATTACATGTTTATTGTGGAATATTTGGAAAATTCAGACAAGCAAAAAGAATCAAATTAAAAACACCTAAAATTCCGTCTCCTAGAGAAAACTATTGGTAACACTCTCTCTGCATATATATATACGTATATATATATATATATATATACGTATATATATAAACGCTTTTTTTTCAATTAGGCTTATACCACATACTGTACAATCTGATTTTGTAATTTACGTTTTCATTTAATAAGAGATAGTAAATATCTCCTCATTCCATTAAATATTCTTCTATGTCATATACTTCTATAACCAAAGTATGCCATTGGAAACAAACTTAATGCCTAATAATGGGCTCTCTCTGGAAGGCATCAGGCTGCCCCCCACCTGCAGGCCACACCAGAGAGTTCCCAGTCAACGGTCATTTTTTAAAACATGGTCTCTTGAGGGGTGGAGGATAGTGAGGAAAGGTAGAGATAATCCAATCCCATTTATTAAAATGGAGTGCTCAGTTCTGGCTCTGCCATTGTCCAGCTGTGTGTCCTTGAGCAAATGCCTTAAGCTCTCTGTGCTTCAAAGTCCTCATCTGTAAAACTGGGGTTAAAAATTGTACCTACCTTATAGGGCTGTTTTAAAAATTAAATGAACACATGTAAAGGGCCTAGCACATAGTAAGTACCCCCAAAATATGGGCTATTATTATTATTCTGCATTCCCATACCTCCACCTGGCTTATTCCTACCACTGCATATAGCATGCTCAATTTTAACTGCCTATTATCTGTTTTCCTATAAGGAACTGAAGCCAGGGACTGCATCTTGTTCAACATTATACCCCCAGCATTTAATTCAATATCTGGTACATAATAAGTGATCAATGAATATTATTTGAGTGAATGAATAAATGCATGAATGGATGGATGGATGGATGGATGAATTGCTAAGCCTGGCTTCTGAGCTGTTTGAGATAACTAGCATTTCCTTGAGCTGACAGCATACTTTGTTTTTGGCTGAAATAAGGTTTTCGTTGGCCCGTAGCGTACATAAGCAGGGTAGATAGGAATGGTTTCTGTAGGAGAGAGACCTGTCGCCTCTCCTTGAACACCATCCTGGCTTTGCTTCCCTCTCCCAGTGCCTCTTCCCACCAGAGAAGAAAAGTTGCTAATACGAGTCTTCAAATTTCAATAGGTCACGTGGCCCACTAAGTGGGTCCCAGGGGCGTCACTGTGACTTCTAAAGGCCACCTTCACCCATGTGCCACTTTCCCTCTTTGATTCCTTGTCCACTGAGCCACTGAGGAGGCAAACGGACTCCAAGTCTGCCCTCCATGACCCTGCCAACTCTCTTTCTAGACACGGTAACATCCGGACCATTAGGTGCAAGCCACAAATCCCAGCCTGGCGATGAAGATGAACAAGACTGTGTTGAAAAGACACTAAATAGCTCACAGAATTGCCAGAAGGGCCAGAGGGCCGAGTTCAGAACTATACGGCCTAGAACCGCGTGGAAATGCATAGCAAACTTGGTCCAGTGAGGGCCCAGTGCTGCTGGACGCTACTGGAAGTCACCACTGCTGTCCCCACCACCACGCCCTGGGACTTTGACCCTCCCGCAACCATTGCACCAGAAAAGAAGAGTCATTGTCTACCGCAATGGCAGAGATTCTCAGTCATGCTGAGATCCCACTTCTCACCTCTGAGACTGGCAAAAATCCAAAATGATACATTCTGTTGCAAGGCTCTGGGAAAACAGTACCCTCATACACGGCGCTGTGAAGGCCAAATGCAGGGAGGAGAATTTGGCAAAGGCTGGCAAAACGACATATGCACCTCCCTTCGATTCAGCAATCTGTCGTCTAGGAATCTACCCCAGAGATACGCTGCAAAAATACAAAATGATGGATGCCCAAGGCTACTCACTGTAATAGTATTTATAATAGCCAAAGGCTGGAAACAACCCAAATACTCACAAACTATGGTGATCCACACAAGGCAGCTATATGCAACTGTAAAAAGGAATGAAAAAAAACGGCTTTATACTGTCAGTGAGTGATCTCCAGCATATATGAAGAGAAAAAGCAAGGCAGTTAGCAGTGTTAATGGTATGCTATCTCTTGTGCGAGAAGGGGAAAGATATACAAATGTACATATCTATTTGCCTCTGTTGTTAAATATAGAAAACAGATGGAAACAATAAAACTATCAATATATTAAGTAGGTGGTGTAACACCACAGACAAAAGAACTACATCAATTGGCTTTAAAACATAGTATTTTGACTGCACATACCCAGTGGGACATAGTCTAAGGTCAATGATAACCACAATCATCAGTGGTCTCATTGTCTGTACTAATAGTTCTATTGTTATTTTGTACAACTATATTATGTTATCATACAAGATAAATCAAGTAAGTGATTAGGTTAATATTATTAGGAAACAGGATTTTCACCATGAGAGGAAAGACATACAAATATAAAATCAAAGAAGTTAATTAAACAACTTTGGAATATTGCATTTAAGTTAGAGTCTCAACACAAAATCCTTTTTTTTCTTTTTTAAAAACTACGGGGGGCCAGCCCGGTGGCATATCGGTTAAGTTCGCGTGTTCCACTTCAGCGGCTCAGGGTTCAGCCAGTTTGATCCATCCTGGACACGGACCTACCTACTCACCGCTCATCAAGCCACGCTGAGGCAGAGTCCCACATGGAAGAACTAGAAGGACCTACACCTAGCATATACAACTATGTACTGGGGCTTTAGGGAGAAAAAGAAAAAGAGGAAGATTGGCAACAGATGTTAGCTCAGGGCCAGTCTTCCTTAAAAACAAACAAAAGAAAAAAAAAGAAAAGGAAGTAACTTAAAAAAAAAATACATGTATTTCCTAGCTCCATTCACTTAAAAAAAAGGACCCCAAACCTAGTAACAATGACAGTCCAACAGCAAGGACACCTCAGGGGCCCATATTGTGGTCTCAGACCAGAGTGCCTTGGAGAAATGGCTGACTCCCGATCTGGGGCAGAAATTGTATAAGAGCCTGAAACATCTTTTCATGCAAGAAATCAAGGAAGTCTTCAAAGACTAGTGTGGTGGTGCCAGAAGAATGCAGAAGGACATAAAGGGGCTCCCAGAGTCCTAAGAAGGGATGATGCATGCATTAAAATGAATAATGACTGAAATGGATTAAACCACATAAATAAATAAAAATGTCTAAGTTCACAGACACACACACACAGAAACCTCTTTGATCACCAATAAAGACTGCTAGGACATCAACTCACTATGTTGAAAATTAATAAAAGAAAAAAAAAGGCGTTTCTCTAGCCTTTCCTTTCAGGGTAACCAAATGGTTGAGGCGGGACAGCTCTGCGCTACTTAGATCCAAAAATCACCCCAGCATCACTCACGGTGGCCATGTCGGTGCCTCCTCTGCGATGCAACAGGAAGCACACGGCCCCACCTCTGAAGTTCCCTTATCACGTGACCCCACGCCATCTCGTAAGACCAAAGCCCCACCCTCACCCCAAGAGTAACCACTAGGCTTTTGAAAATATTAAACATCATTCTAAGACTTCAATGCCACTGCCAAGGATCCCTCACTGGGAGTCCTCAGCTTAGTTCTCAAAATTTCCTTAGAAAATTTGGAGGCATTACTCCATGATTTCTCTACAAGCCACACTCACCATCAGGGAATTGGGCAGTGGGTTTCTTTTCTGGATCAAATGTGCAAAGGTGATACTGAGGTCATGTCCATTTTAAAGCTCAGCATTACTCTCTTCCAAGAAGGAAGACAGTTTAGAAGTACCACGTGTATACTTGAGCCCC
Organism: Tapirus indicus; assembly: GCA_031878705.1. Classification (NCBI taxonomy): domain Eukaryota; kingdom Metazoa; phylum Chordata; class Mammalia; order Perissodactyla; family Tapiridae; genus Tapirus; species Tapirus indicus. The sequence goes on from CM062928.1 coordinate 4,540,674, forward strand.
ATGTTTTCTTCCTCTTCTATAGCTTCCCATGAGAGAAAGTTCCTGGTAGGAATGTGTGTCATTCTCTGTGTTTGTATAAAAAGGGGAAAGGCAGAAATGAGAGAAATTTCCAAAGCACGCTTTTGACATTCTTTCAGTCTTCAGCCTAAGGAAAGTGTATTTGAAGCTCTGTCTGTCCTCCTTTTGGTCTGGTCTAGGAAGCTAAGACTCCCCTGGGAAAAGTCAGACGAGGCAGCAGACACGACAACATGCTGAGTTGTTAATCACACTGGAAACATCTTCAGCATGAGGGTGGGTGTCCACGCTGGCCTCCACCTGGACAGGCACTTCAGCGGACAAAGACAATCACTGTCCCCTCTATGGTGGGGGTGAGGAGAGGTGGTCTGGAAGAAGGCAGGTTCAGCCTGATGTAAGGCAAAAGAATGGGCACCACGGCCTGGGAAGGGCCCATCTCTCCCTAAGATGTTCTCTTATCACTGGGGCCACCTCCCAAATGTCCAACTCAGAGCCAGAGCATCATCCTTGACTTCTGCTCTTCCCCTCCCTCACCTTCCCTAGTCAATCAATCCTAAACTGTCAATTCCCCTCTCTTTCACCTCTCTCAAATCCCCCCATCTCTCTACATCCATAGGCTTCCGCATTCATTAAAGTCTCTATTATCCTCTGCTGCCTCCAGCCATTCCCCACCTCCAATCCTTTCTCCATACTGCAGCTAAAGAGAACACCGGCTTCCACCTCTTTACTAAAAGATCTCCAATGCTACTAAAATACCTGCAGGATGTAGCCTAAACTTCAGAGCATAGGTTGCAAAGCCCTTCAGAGTCTGGCCCCTGTTCTCTCCCTTAGATTGCTCTCTCTCAATCTTTTCTCTTTGTGTGTCTGTTTCTCTCTCTCCATGTTTCTCATCACACACACACATAAACACACATATACACAAACACACATGCATGCGCGCGCGCACACACACACTTCTCCGGCCAGACTGAGCTTCTTACAATTCACCTAAATCCCATGCTTTCTGTTGCCACAGGGCCTTAGCACGTACTGCCCTCTATGGCTTGACCTGTCTACCAGATCCACTTCATGCTTTTTACTTTTCTGCTTCCATCTTCAGCACACACATCACCTCCTCTAGGAAGTCTCCACCGACCTCCTCTCCAGGACCCCCAGCCCCATCCATGCTCCCAGGGTACCTGTGCTTCTCTATCACGGCATTTACCACGCTGTTTCTTGGCTGCCTGGTTACCCTTCCATCTCCCCACCAGGCTGCGAGCTCTGGGAATGTGGGCAATGCGCTTTCTTTAATCATTGTAGTCCCAGAACCGGACATGGTACATAGCTGGTCAGTCTATTTGTTAAAGGAATGAATGAGTGGCTGAATTCACAGCTTTACAAGTTTAACACTGAAAAGGGTACAAACTCCTCCAGTTCCTTTGCCTGTAGTTAGAACAGCCTCAATTAGGCCACTCTCAACAATCAGCATCACAGCCTCCTGACGTCCGCCTGCCGGAACTCACGCGTCCAGCCTGTTTCCGTTCACGACCTCGGGAGACACGAAGGCAACCAGCGAGGTCCCCCAGTCCACACTCACCCGGGTGAATCAGGCAGGAGTCACACTCGTTCTCCTCGTTCCGGCAGCAAGGGATGGTGTAGCCCACGACTTCCTTCCTCCCAGGGCAGACGCACTCGATCTGGTCGTATTCACAGCACTCCCGGCACATAATGTTCCACTCGGCCCCGGGGCAGGCTTCATTGATGACGGTGTACTCTGAAAGGGGAACCAGCGGGTGAGGCCATGGGGCCTGGCAGGAGGGTAAGATCCACAAGTACTCCACTGCTGAGACGCAACCTCGCCCTGCCTGAGTGACAGAGAAGAGAGAATTCCTCCTAGGCCAATGTCTCCAAAGTGGGGTGGCCCACCTCAAAGGTGTTCAAGACCATCCATCGGCGCACAGATGAAATTTGTTAGAATTGTTTTTCATTTTTATTTTTTAATCAAAAAGAAACGAAATCATGCTTTATCAATATATACTCTAACTAGATTGACACATATACACATAAATAATTTATGAACAAGTATACACCTCTTGAGTGTTTAGGCTCATTTCTATTTTTGCTGGAGTGCATCAGGCCACTGCTTACAGCTGCATAGGTTGTGCACTGCACAACTCCAGGAGGAACCATTCAACTGCACAACTGTACAGAGCAGCCCAGGCATTTGGGGCATCAAAACAGTTTCGAGACCACTCTCTAGACTAGGCCATTCAAGTGCAAAGGCTGTTGCCAAGCAGGGACCATGTCATTTCCTCCAAACTTGGCTCCTTGATTTCGCAGCATGCCCTTTTTATGGTATCTTCAAAGCTAAAACCAACAGAGAAGACAAAAGTATCTTAATTAGTATGTTTGGGAGAATTTCAGTGTTTTAGTAGGGTGAACTCACTGGAAGAACTTCATTCAGTCCCCAAATACAACTGAGTGTTCTTTCCCATGAGAAAAAAAGGATTCCTTCCTGGGTTGGATTTCTTTCTTTCTTTTTTCTCTTTTAAAACATACCTTAAGTAAAAGAAAAAGAAAAACCATCTGGTAAAATCTATAAGAGGAATCCGTCAGAGGCTGCCCAGAGGGATCCAGGCTGAGAAACAGACTTAGCTTTGATTTGCTCCTCTTTCTTCCCCACTCGTCATTTCTACAAATTTTGCACAAAGATGATGATTGAAGCAGAAATAGGTCAGATATTTGAGGAAGAAAGTGAATCTGGCTTCCCTGTGAAGCTTTCCCACAAAACCCCAGGCAGTGATCCCCAAGATGTTTTGTAGGCCCACATAAACCAACCCAAGCACCACTGGTGACTTCTAACCTCTTGAATTTCATAGTTTAGTTTTCTATTTTCTTCCCCTAAATTTGAAGTTTGACACAGAGTTGATCATTCTTAATTTGCCAAGTAGAGCCCTTTAAAAAAACTATCACCAACTACTCTCGGCCTCAGGTCATAAAAACATTCTAGCATCATAGGAAGGAACCACTTGCATAATAAGCGACAGTTCCTTAAACTGAATAAATTTAGCCTTCGAAAAATTTGCTCATTTTTTCCCCACAGACACTGGTGGATCAGCAGAGATCCTCACACTGGCATTTGGGAACGAGGGGTAGAGATCACCGTGGTCTTGTCACTACTGAGGTTCTTTTCCCCACTACCCTGTGGGCCCCTGCAGGACGGACGCCAGGACTGACTTAGCAGAGCTTCCCATGTTTCTGATGTTGGCCAGATGAAGTGAACGACTTCTAAAATCCAGATGAGAACTTAACGGTTAAAAGTGAAGAAAACATAGGGGTACATCTCCATGATCTTGCATTTGGTAGAGAGTTCTTAGACATGACACTTGAGCATGAGCAACAAAAGAAAAACAGATAAATTGGACTTTATCAAAATTTAAAGAATTTGTGCAACAAAAGGCATTGTTAAGAAAGTGAAAAGACAACCTACAACATGGGAGAAAAGATTTGCAAATTATATCTGATAAGGGTTCAAACAACTCAACCACAAGAAGACAACCCAATTTTTAAAATGGGCAAATAGCATGAACAGACATTTCTCCAAAGAAGATACAGAAGTGGCCACTAAGCTCATGAAAAGACGCTCAACATCACAAGTCCTTGAGGAAATACCACCTCACAGTACTAGGATGGCTATAGAAAAGGAAAATAACAAGAGTCGGCAAAGACGTAGAGAAACTAGAATCATCATATATTGCTGTTGGGGATGTAAAATGGCGCAGCTGCTGTGGAAACTAGTTTGACGGTCCCTTCAAAAGCTAAATGTAGAATTATCATGACCTAGCAATTCTATTCCCACATATACACCCAAAAAATCGAAAACAGGGACTCAAATGGATACTCGTATGCCAACATTTATTGCAGCATTATTTACAACAGCTAAAAGGTGGAAACAACCCAAATGCCCATCAAGAAATGAGTGAATAAATAAAATGTGGTATATGCATACAATATTATTCAGAATACAGAATATTATTCAGCCACGAAAAGGAATGAGGTGCTGATACATGCTGCAATATGGATGAACCTTGAAAACACTACGCTAAGTGAAAGAAGCCAGACACAAAAGGACAAATATTGTCTCAAAACAATTTTGGAAATAGTGGTGATGGTTACACAATATTATGAATGTAATTCATGCCACTGAATTGTATACTTAAAATGGTTAATATGACAAATTTTTATGTTACATATATTTTACCACATTTTTTAATGTAAAAAAAATAGTGAGGGAAACAAAATGCTTAAAGGCTCAAGCACTGGAGTCAGACAGACGTGGGTTTGAAACACCGCGCCTGCTACTGACTGGGTGCGAGACCTTGGCTATGTTACTTCATGTACTCAGTCTCAGTTTACTATCCAGTAAAATGAGTACATTTTCTCCAACTCAGAGGCCTGCTGAAAGGACTGGATAATGTACATAAAGAGCTTAACACAGTGCCCAGTATGTAGTAAGCATTCAATAACTAGTAGCTTAAAAAGAAAAACAGTACAGAACATCCACCTTTCTCAAGGATCTTATTTTAAAAGTGGATAGCACATCCATTTCTGACTTAAAATGTTCGTGTTGTTTCCCACTGCGTTTGGAACAAACCCCAAGTGCTCTGCCATGGCCCAGAGAACCCCTCACCCCCTACCCCTCCAACCTTTTCTTGGCCATGCTTCCCACCTTCTACGAGTTTCTCAAAACCCCCCAGCTCTTGCCCACCTCGGGGCCTTCACATCCGCTCTTCCCACCACCTCTGTCTCAATCTTTAGGGCTTCGTGTCAATGATACCTGTTCCGAGCGGTCCTCACTGACCTTCTCATCTGAACCCACACCTCCATCCAGCATCCCACTTCTTTCCTTTCACAGCCCTTAACACAATTTATAACCATTTTCTACGTTTCCATTCACTAGCTTGTTGTCTGTCTCCCTTGCATGACCATAAGCCAGTAGGAACCACATCTAACTTGTTTACAGCTGCTTGGGAAGGGCCTGGCACACAAGAGGCGCTTAATAAACACTTGTTGAATGAATCGGCTCTAACCCAAGAGCCACCCTCCCTTCAACAGCCCAATATTTCCATTCAGCGGGGCCAGCCTGGAGCTATGAGCCAGAAGAGCGGGCCCCGCCCCACAACGTGCTGATATCAGAGCTGGGGCACTTTCAATCCCGTGGTGAAGTGTCTAGGACAGTCAGTCCAGGTGACCTGACGTGGGTCCAAATTCCTTGGCTCCAGCCCTGCCTTGTCCAGCCACATGATTTCTCCACTCTCTGATCAGCGAATGCCTGTGGGGTGTGGCTCATGTCACAAACATTATGTCTTTCTAGGTTTTCTAAGAATTCATAAATACTAATAACTCTGAGGGGGGGACACTGATGAGATAAAAGTCATTTGCAACTTTTTTTTTTTTTTTTGGTGAGGAAGACTAGCCCTGAGCTAACATCTGTTGCCAATCCTCCTCTTTTTGCTAAGGAAGACTGGCCCTGGGTAACATCCGTGCCCATCTTCCTCTACTTTATATGGGATGCCACCACAGCATGGCTTGATAAGTGGTGCATAGGTCCATTCCTGGGATCTGAACCTGCGAACTCCGGGCTGCAAAAGTGCGAACTAAACTGCTGCACCACTGGGTCAGCCCTTTTTGCAACTTTTATAAGACTTTGTTCTTAAATGTGGAAGACCAAGTAGGGTCTGCTCTACTCTAGCAGAGGGCAAAGCCTGTTTCTCCCTAAACAGCAGACTTGTCCACCTGTGGCCCAGCCACAGAATACTGTGGGCCTCCCTTTTATGCAGGAATTAATTCCCTAAAATGCCTTCATTGGCATTTCTCTTCATTTCAACAAGCAAGCCCACCTCTGCCCTCCCTAGCTCTTATGCCAACCGTATAGGTAATGTCCAGAGTACTGTATCATCTTACCCAAACGGAATGATCCCAGCGAAGCCCATTTACATCTTGTCTGCCAGGTCAGCCAGCTGGCTCCTTTTCAAGGACTCTGTGTGTGGTAGACAGAATACAGACCCCCAAAGATGTCCACATCCTAATCCCCGGAACCTGTGAAAATATTACCTAACGTGGCAAAAGGGATTTTGCAGATGTGACTAATTTAAGGATCTTGAGATGGGAAGAGTATGCTGGATTGTCCAAATGGGCCCAATGCGATCCCAAGGACCCTTAGAAGGGGGAGGCAGGAGGGTCAGAGTCAGAAAAGGAGATGTGACAACAGAAGCCAAGATTGGAGAGATGTGCTCTGAAGTTGGAGCAAGGGACCACGACCCAAGGAATGCAGGCAGCCTTTAGGAGCTAGACAAAGCAAGGAAACAGATTCTGCCCCCCAAGCATCCCAAAGGAACGCAGGCCTTCCGACACCTTGTTTTTAGCCTCATCAGACTTATTTCAGACTTCTAACCTCGAGATAATAAACATGTGCAGTTTTAAGTTACTAAGTTTATGGTAATTTGTCACAGCATCCATAGGGAACTAATACACTGTGCTTCTCAAAAAGAAGGTTAGGGCCTGGCCCTGTGGGCTAGTGGTTAAGTTCCACACACTCCACTTTGGCGGCCCGGGTTCATGGGTTCGGATACCAGGCGCGGACCTACACCACTCACCAGCCACACTGAGGTGGCGACCCACACACAAAATAGAGGAAGATTGGCACAGATGTTAGCTCAGCACTAATCTTCCTCAAACAAACAAACAAAAAAAAAAAGAGGATGAATGGCAACAGATGTTAGCTCAGAGCGAGTCTTCCTCAGCAAAAAAGGAAGGTTAACCCACAGCAAGTCATTAAATCACTCTGTTCCTCAGTTTCCCCACTGAGCACAGTGTCAAGAGTGTGGGTGAATTGAGGTATTCATTCTTTTATTCCACAAGTCTTTATTGAGTGTGTACTATGTCCCAGGTAGGAGGCTGGGTGCTGGGATACACTGGAGAGAAAAGCACACCCTGTCCCTGGCCTCATGGAACTCACAGTTTTATAGAGGAGTAGACGGTGCATAAATGACCCCATCAACACACAATCACTAACTGTGATGGGGAAAATTTAGGATGCTATGAGAACAAATGAATTGTCATGAAGAGACATTAGCACCCAACCTACAGAATTCACAGGGTTAGGGGGATTTAAATAAATCACAGATAGAAAGCTATCTATTTGCCAAGATAAGAACACTTCCCAGGAATACGGAAGGCATAGAGGAGGCAATAGTTTTAATGGTTTCATGACTCAGCCCTTTCCCCTCTGGTCTGGCAAATCCACCCTCTTCTTTCTCCCCCAGCTTGAACAGAGACAGGAAAGTTCCCCCAAAATATATGTACAAGAAGTAAATAGATAAGTGAACTATTCTGTGTGAAATATTTAAAATTGACCAGCCGAAGAGATTAAAAATGCAATAAGCAGACAACAGCAATCTCCTGGACTTTTCCCCTCCATTTATTAGAATTACATTTGCAGAAAGGGCAGATTGGTCACTTGGCTTTAGCTGTACAAATATCAGGAAAGTTCAATATGGTGCTAAAGGCCAGTTCCAGAAACTAGGATTTACAGAAATACCAATAGCAATAGAAGTTACCAAATGTTTTCATATATGTATGCTAACGCACTTCAGCATTTGTTTAGCTAAAGTGCTTTTACATCGTTTACGCAATTTAATCTTCAAGATGACCCAATGAGGTAGGTAACACATTTTCTTTTAGGTTAAAATAATCTAGTCCAACCTCTTCACTTTACAGTGAGGAAAAGGACGAAGTAGGGAAGAAGCAAAGAGAAATGCCAAAGAAGCTTTTTTAGGAAATGAATTCTAGGGAAAGGGAAAGGGAGGCCAGAGACAGACAGAACTCCAGGCCTAGGGAGGAGGTGAGCAAGCCTGCTGCTTAGGGGGACACGGGCCAGGACGACCTCCAGCCTCACCAGCTACTGGAGTTGAGCAAACTTCACTTCGCCTTCCGCATTTAAGAACAAGGCCTTATAAAAGCTGCAGATCCTGCCTGTCTCATCCTGTCAGTGCTTCCCAGGCAATGAGCACACATAAAGCACCAAGAACTCACAAGCACGCCCTGGGATAAACGGAGGCACCGAAAGGTCAAGCACATGCCCGTAACCAGGGCAAAATCGAGCTTCCAGAGTCCAGGGCACCATGCACATTCGTTCATCCCTAACTTCCCCTGGATAAAACATTCTTTTTTCTTTATAAAATACTACACATTTTAATATACAGGATTCCTTGTGAAAGCTTCAAAAAACAAAATAATAAAGGAATAAAGAGTATTCGGAAATAACCTTAATATTTTGTTGTCCATCCTTCATGTTTTCTTCCTCCCCTGGACATACAGATGCAGGTGTAGATGCCGATGGATGTGCACACACAGTCTTCTTACTTCTCAGAACTGGGAACGTATTAGGTTCTGTTTTAGAAACTGCTTTTTTTCTTAGATCGTGGACACTTGTCTTGACGTTGAGTAGCCTTCAAAAGTGATTTTAAATTGCTGCACAATTATGCTACATCTACAAGGGCTCCCTCCCCTCTTTTTAACCAGGGTAAACAAATATTAAGAGCGTCGCAGAGTGCCTTGTTATCACAAGCTTGGCCCAAGCCCTTTCCTCAGCTTCCATGCTTAGACGCAGCCATCCTCCCAGCTCCCACCGGGCGTGGACAGCCCGTCACGTTGGTCCAGCTCTGGCTCTTCCAGATCCACCTTGGAAAACGGAAGACGTTCAACCTCTTCATCCTGCTCCACCAACGAGAATAACACAAGGCGACGGCAACAGCGTGACCGACCAGCACAGGCCCAGCTCTCATATGCGGGGGGAGCAAGCGAATGGATGGATGGAAGCCGGCTGTCGTCCTCATAGTTATTTTGCACAGCCCTGCGTCAGCCTGAGAGTTTGCCTTAAGGCGATCCAAAACCGATCTATTTCTACTGCTGAGAAGATGGAAAACACATCATCCCTCAAACGGCAGGAGCTCAACTCCACAGAATGGCAGGGGGAGCAATGATGTCTCCTTAGCACAGTCTCAAAAGTACCACGTTTCCAACGCTAGATTTTAAGGAACTATGTTGACATGACGGCTGTTAAGGTCAATGTGAAAAAACTCAGAGAATTCTTTATGAAAACAAGGATCAGCCTGTTCCATACATCACTTGTCAGACCAAGATCCCAGAAGGTGGTGAAGAAAGGCACTTGTACCACGTGCCCACTCCTCCTTGATGTTAGAACTCTCCTTTACGTCCACCAAAAACTCCCATGTAACCACATTCAACTAAAATATCTACTGAGGTTTTACCATCTTGCATTCTATAAACCTTCTGAGACAAGAGGGAGAAAACAAGACGTATGAATCAGACAGACACACAGTTAGGCAGCTGGGGCTCCTCCCTCATCTTCACTCACTCCCCCGCCTCCTCTTGTGCTATCCCAACTCCCCATATCAATGTGGAACCAGCACACAACATTCCTGACTGCCTGAGGGTCTGACCGCCCACTCCATGGGGCCGATGACAGACAGGCAGATCCCAGGCAGGAATGACTGTGAGTCAGGGAGATGGAACGCTTCCTGGGGCCCTTGGTGACTCTGTATCTCCTCCTGAGCCTTTGAGAACCATCCCATCACTGAGGGACCCTAAATTCCCAACCTCAGTGACCTCAGTCTTCCCCTTTCACACGTCCTCTTGTTAACAAGATGACAGCTGGAGAGTCAAGACCTTCATCACCCGCTTTGGGTATGGGAGTGCTAAAATTTTCAATGGATTCCCTAGAAATCTGGTTTTTAGACACTTGTACATTGGGGAGGGGTAGGGAGGCAAAAATCAGGTTGTCACTTCCTTTCCCTCCTCATCCTTTATTAAGCACACTGCTCCACATGGTGGCTCTTCATTCTCCTCCACTCCCTGGGTCCCAGCACCCCCTGGGAATGTATCTGAGCCTTTGGCACAGTCCAACTCATTGAATCCTCACAGCCACCCTTCCAAGTAAGTATTATTGTCTTCATTTAACAGGTGAGGAAACCGAGGAACAGAGAGGGTAAATAAAATGCCCCAAGTGGCACACCTTTCGGGTGAAAGAAGAAAGATCAGAACGCAGCTCTTTCTGGGGCCAAAGTCTTGTTCCTTCCAACACACTACCTTGATTCTAGAGAGTTCATACCTCTGACTTTACAGATTAAGAATGCAGCACTGGGGCTGCCTGGTGGCACAGCGGTTTAGTTCGCGCCTGCCGATGCACTGCCTGTCAGCCATGCTGTGGCGGCGTCCCATATAAAGTAGAGGAGGGTGGGCACGGATGTTAGCCCAGGGCCAGTCTTCCTCAACAAAAAGAGGAGGATTGGCAACGGATGTTAGCTCAGGGCTGGTCTTCCTCACACACACACACAAAAGAATGCAGCACTGGTGAAGAGGACACACTTGGGAATCAGACTGCCCAAATTTTAATCCTGAATCTGTCCCTCCTTTATGCTGCTGGACAGACAGTCGTAGACAGAACACCTTACTGCATTGTGTCCCCAAAGCCTCAAGTGGGTGGACATGGATTGATGGGGTTGCTGATGTCCCTGCAGTTGAAGATGGCAACGAGCACAAAGGGCTTTGGAAGAAAAAGTACGTATTTGTCAGAACATTACCATTATTCTCCGCAGGATGAAGAACCACCTTTGGCTAAGACACAGATGGCTAAGAGAGCGAAGAGGTGAGTAATAACGTCTCCTCCAGAGGCCCACACATACATGGCACGTTCAGGCAGTCTACTCGTGTTTCATTCATGGCATTCTGGGTTCCTCCCCTTGCTTCTAGATTTCCTAGTCTGTTTTTTTAATACCCCCTCTTCAGACACCTATTTAAATAGGACATACTTCACCTGCAGCTGCTTCTCTTCTAGAAATAGAAATTCTACATTCATAGCCAAAGGGAACAAAACCCAAACTCCAGCCTCTCGGAAGAGCCCCCAGCTGCCACTATCCTCAACAACTGTGGTGCTGGAATCCTTGAAGGACAGCTGCTTCTGGGTTATTTCAAATGTTGGAATATGAGCTGAATAGATCTTATTGTTTTATTAGCATTTGGCTATTAGAAAAATAATTTAATAAGGCAGCTAAAAGTACTTGGCAACAGAACTCAGCAAATATTATATCAATCAAAGCATTAGAACAGCTAAGTTAAAAACAATAAAGCTTAAGATATACCCTAAAAATCCAATCTTGGTTTCTCTGGATCCAAGAATTCTACCAACTATCCCACCTGCCCCCAATCTTCCATTCTTTCAAAACCTTCTGAATCAGAGCGTGTCAGGGCTACATGAGAGTCCTGGTTGGCCACATCTACCTCCTTGCCAACAGCTTCCAGAGTTATTGTTATTGTCTTATATCCAGCTTCACTGATGCCGGGCAGAAGCCAGGTTTTTCTCCTACCAAAGGCAGCTGGCCAACAGCAGATGTCAAGTGTGGAGGTATGCTAAGCGAGGGTGATGCATTTACAGTGGTGTGTCCGGTGGTTCACTAAGCCCTAAGCTGGCAGCAGCTTCAAGCAGGCTGGACCTCGTTATGGTTACCTCCTCCAGCTCTGCAAGCCAGAACAGGATGAAAGGGAACTTCTCGCCTGAGAATTCCTGGCCGGTTCCACCCTTGAATCACAACAGGTGGTCATGAGCAGCATCTCATGTTTGGGAGGCATCACTGACCTCCTCTACAATCACCTGCTCTACAAGACACCATCACCTTGGCCCCTGGAAGAGACTACCACTCATCCTAGTTCAACCACAGAGAAACTAAGGCACAGGATGTGGAAGGCATTTCCCCTATGGTTGGACAGTGGATGCATGATAAAACCAAGGGAAGAAAGCAAGTCTCAAAGAGACAAACTTATGGTGAATCTTTAGGGAGTCCTCTTTCTGATGCAGAGTCACAGGTGACTAGGATAGGACTGTGGACTGTAGTGAGGTGGACCTCGAGAGGACCATGTAACTGCCATCCTACTACAGCTAGAACACCCAGTACTTCTCCTGAATTCTTTGTGAAACATGTGCTCATGGGGAAAATAGTAGAAAGGAGAGGAGTAGAAGATGACTTTCATTTCCTGAATAATCCTTCTTTGCAAGGCATTATTCTAAGCATTTTAAATAGATTATCTCATTTAACATCTACACTAAACCTAAGACACTATTATACTCAGCGTACAGGTTGGAAGTTGGTAAGGCCACACTAAAGAGGTTAAGTAACTTGCCAAAGACAACCAGCCGTAAATGACAGAGCCAGGCCTCAAACCCTGACCCATATTTTAAACCATAGTATTCTACACCCCATGTATATACATATTCATACATACACAATATAAATATAGATACATCCACATCTACACTTTATTCTTCTGTGTACATGTGCATTCAACTTGAACACATCCATACAAGACACCTATATCAAAGACGAATTCCATAAATATGGCAAAAGAAGGCTGAATCTTCACTGAGAAGCTCATGGGTTACTCAAGTCTCCTTAGGCAGCATGCCCTCTAAAGGAACAGCTGGTTTCATTCCTCACCCATTGCTACTGCAGTCATCCAATCTGAAACAAGTCTGGGCACAGAGAGGAGGCAAGTAACGCCAGGGCCAAGGGAGAAGCCGTGTTGCATGACAACAAGAACAATATTTAGCAAAGGGAGGAATAAAGTAGTTTCCAGAAGCAGCAAACAAGGGGTTGACGAACAGCTCAAACTCATGTGCTGTCTCTATGGGACACAGCCCCAGTGTAAACAGCCCAGACCACTTCCGGGTTGTGCAAATCAGGGTCACAGTGACTGGGCTATACCAGAACATGAGGGTGAATAACAAGGGATTGGAGACAAGCGTGAGTGAGTGTGTGTGTGTGTGTGTGTGTGTGTGTGTGTGTGTTGGGGAGAGAGTCATTGGTGATAAATGGAACTTGGACTCAGAGCCCCCAGGGATTAGAAGGATACACAAATATTCTCCTTATTTTTTGAGGAGACAGTGTGACTGTCACCAAGGATACAATCTAGTTGGGAAGTCAAGTCACAGCTTTTATCACTTCCCAAAACTGGCACATCACCACACACACTCATTAATCAGATTCACGGCTCAGTTTGCCCAGTGATCCCAGACCAATCTTATTACTTTCAGCAACCTGAATACAGAAATGAGTTTTCTCGATGAACCATACAGGTCAATGCTGGCGAGGACTTTTCTCACATGCCCATGAATGGGATGTGGTTCTTTCAACATCTCAGCAAGCATTTAAGTGACCAGGACATCAGACTTCTGAAGAGAAGCCCATGTTTTGCAGACTTTCAAATTCCCTTCTTACCCTATGCTCTACAACGGTGAGATATTCTTCAATGTTTTATTCATTATAGGCAAGAGACCAGAGTTTTCCAAACTACATTCCATGGAGCACTAATTCCACTGGAAGGTATAGGTATTATGTGAAAAAGGATTCTGTGACCAAACAACTTTGCAAAATGCTAATAACAGCTTTCTTTATTGCACGGCTTTGCAGAGTCTATACACTTTGTACAAAGTTAATCTTCACATCCCCCAGACTTTTTTCATCATAACATCCTAGGTTTTGTTTATTTTTGCTGAACATCTCCCAGGATTAGTATTCCATGAAATCTACTTTGGGAAACGCCAGGCTGGACCATAAGCTCTCTCAGTAGATTGCAAGTGCTTACGGAAAAGGACTTTGTCTTATTCCATGGTATCTCAGCACTAGGATCACACCTGGCACCTGGTAGGTGCCTGACAAAGTTTGCTGGATAAACACTGGATGTGGACATGTGAGACAGTCATTCCCAGGGCAAGGTTGTTTGTGACAAAGACTGAAGTTGGAAACGTCTCTTACTGTGACCTTCTGGAGGCTCCTCAGTGTGGGGAATCCATTGGGTCCATTACTGCTGAATATTTTTGTTTATTACAGTTTCTGTCTCATTTCCACCAAGGCTGGGGATGCTCACTTGTTCTGTTCTACCAGTGAGTTGGCCCGGCGAGCCAGGCTTGCACAGAAGGGAGGCGGAACACCATTTAGAAGCAGGCAGTCAACCACCCACTGGGAGGCAGAAAGCCAGACCAAGAAATCCTGCAACAAAGATTCTTTACACCAGCCAAGCCCTGCCTCTGCTTTCATCCAGGTGAGCCAAGGATATGCTGGAAAGTACAGGAGTAGATGTCACCACCTACGAGCTACACTCAGGCAACTTGTCCTAGGACGTCTCAGGTGTTCTCCACCGTCACTGCTGACTCCTGATGAGGGATCCCTAGATACAGCGGATTCATTGATCACCTTCAAAGGAACCCTATGAAGTAAATGGACACAGAACTGGGTTTGAGAAACACTGACACTTTATTCCTCGGAGTCCTCAAACGATTCATTTGATTTGAAGCAAACCAGGCCAATATGCCCCTCCATCTAGTGGTTTTCCATTAAACTGGCTGGAAATTTGCTTTAACCGATCATGAATTCAGCTTCTGAGGACAGCTGCCGCATCTCCCGTGAGCTAATGTGTTGCCTGAATGTACTCCTCACTCTGTTCTGGCAGCAGGAGACTTGGTTTTCCAATCACCAAACCAAATGACCAGACTTTTACTTACACACATACTTGCTGCCAAACCACTAATCAACCTCGGAGACAGCCAGAACCTCAGAGGGCGGTGATAGAGATGCACACACTGCGGGAAGAAAGGCATTTCCCCAACTCCAGAGACAGGAGGGTGACAGAAATAGATGTCTCGGCCGAGGGGGGCACTTCTCTTAACCTCCTGACCTAAGACCCAGGACATTAGTGTCTGGTAAACAGTACATCCTCATCCAAGGTTGAGACGAACTGGTGAAAACCCCTCTTAGTATTAATGGAAGGGGATCGCATCTCTGTCCCCTGCTATATCCATCATCCGTGCTATGCCAAAAAAGAAAATATGGTTCCCCTTATTCGTTCCAGGCCTGCTCCTCCTGTTCCATAGCCTAAGAGTTTACCCGTTGATGATCTTGACAGAATAAATTCATAAAGGAGCAGGGCTACGTCGTGCCAGGGCCAGATCTGAAACACATCTCATCCTTAATTCTGTCCCTCGACAAACAGACATATGATTTTGATTTAAAAAGTTGACCATGGGACAAAGAAATTCTCACTCCCCGTGTCTAATCAGAGCGAGGAGCATGAACCTGTGGACAGCTATCCCGGAAACTGGCTGGATTTTTGGTCTGCTTAGCAGACCCTCTTTCCTTTAGGGAATGGCTCCTCTCGGGTTCCACATGACATTTCTCTCCTTTCTCCCGCATCCACGCTGCCTCCACAGCGGTGAGCACGTGACCTTACTTAGGCCATTTTGAGTACTTGAAATGTCCAAAGCATAATCAAATTTCTTTACTAACACCATGGTCTTTTCCGATTCGGCCAAAATACAGCCAGCAGATCTACCCTAGGTGGGCCCAGTGCTTACTGTGGCAGTGTTGTGTAGGATGTCAGGGCATGCATTACGGAGTCAGACTGTCTGGGTTCAAAACACAGATGTCCAGCTATGTGACCTGGGCAAGTACTGATCCTCTCTCTGCCTAAGTTCCTTCATGTATGAACTGGGGATCATAACACTACTACTTACCTCCTAGGGTTGTTGTGAGGATCAAATAAATACACGTAGAGCAGATAGGAGAGTGCTTGCTATTTCCTACAAACTCAATTAATTATTTGGGATCAAGTTCTTTAGGTATGATACGAGGGGAGCCCTCTTCAAAGAGGCTTCCATCATTGGTGTTTCCATCATCAAGGGGGAAGAATTTGATGTTCAACTCCCATCTACTCCACTCTCAACTTACTACCTACCCCAACCTACTCCACTCTCAACCCACACGGGCTCTTCGTCTGTCTTACAGATAATTGCAACCAGGAAAAATGAAAGGACTATGGTTAGGTGGAGAGTAGTAGAAAGTCTCACTGATTAAGAGAGTGGGATATCTCCAGCCAACTCTACCTCTCTGCCTTCCTTCAGTGGTTTTGTTTACAGGTATGAGATTTGGTTTTTCCTACATTTTTACTTCTTTCTCTCCATTATAAATCTAATGCTCTGGTCCAGACCTTATGATGACTGACAAACAGAATTTCTTAAACACAGACCAGGCTTGGAATCTGATAGACTTTCTACCACTGGTCTGGTAGCTTTCAAAGGTCCAGGTGGCCCCTGGGTACTCTGCCCCGGAATTCAGGGACCAGAAAACGTAAACACTGTGTTTCCCACCCCTTTAAAATAAAATAAGAGGAGAGGGAGCTAGGCTGTTGTGACTTTCAAATAGCCACAGAGTGAGGGTGACATGACCTCTCCATATGGGGGGAGTAGGGCACAATCTTCCCTCATTTATCATTGAATGGCACTTTTCCCAATTTGCACACACCCCAAATAATCGCAGCTTCTAGAGCTGGTCTCAGGGGAGGCAGGTAGAGAAGTTTTCTCTTGCATTGTGATTGGCCACTCCTAGTGGGGCAGATGGAAATAATTTTCTGACTTAAGGCCAGTCCTTAGGAGCCGCAGACACCATTATCTCAGCCATTTCTGTCTAGCCAGAGTAACCCAGATGTAGATAAGCTTAAGTCAAACCCGCAGTCCATGTCAGTGGCATTCCAAAGTCCTCCCTCAGGCTTCTGGATATTTCTGAGGGACTCACATGCTCTAGGTCACCTCTGCCTCTGGGATCCATGTCCAGAGGTACTTTGTCCTCAGCTTATTGACCCAGACATAACACCCAGCCTCATCCTCACTTTTCACCAAAGGTCACTCTCAAGGGCATTCGTGAGAGTAAAACACTTTACCAAAGAGTTGGTGGTCACAGAGATGAGATTATATGCCACAAAACGTACTCGTTAAAATATACTTACATTCCTTCTTTTAAAAGTCCTGTCAGCTACTCAATCCTCACTTGTGTTTCTCCCCCATTCGGCACCCAGCTTCCACCTTCTCTCTTTCACTCTCCCTTTCTGCCCCATCCCTCTCCAGAATGGAGATCAAAAACTCAAATGCCCATAGGGACTAGCAGGTAACATACATGTGGGTTGAGAAGGTGGGGTGTCAGGTCATAGGGAGGGCCCGGCCTGCCTCAAAGCATTCAGGTGCAAAGCATTTTTGAGCCCTGTGTCCTACTAAATACTTCTGCAGGCCTTGCCACCCAAAGCCTGCCCGTTCGCGGACCTTCAGCTCTACAGTCTCCCTCTTTGCCACGGCCATCCAAGATGGAGCAACAGTGCTACCAAAACTGGAGCCAACGAGGAGTCTCCGGCACCATGTGCATCCTGAAGCCATGCCAAGATTAGGCGTGTGTCAGCATAATCAATCCATCTGACAGATGAGATGTGTGAGTTTAAGTCAGCCAGGTAGCTGAGGAGCTGGAACTCAGGAATTAGACAGTCTGGGCTCGCCCCAGGCTCCAGGAATCTGCCTGTGTATTCGTTTTTTTATTATTGCAGCAAAATAAAAATAACATAAAATTTACTATTTTAATCACTTTTAAGAGGACAATTCAGTGGCTTGCACAGCCATGACCACTATCCATCTCCAGAATTTTTTCACCATCTGAAACTGAAACTCTATACCCGTTAAACAATAACTCCCCAATCCCCTCTCCCCTTGGTAACCACCATTCTACTTTCTGTCTCTATGAATTTGACTACTCTAGGGACCTCATATAAGTGGAATCACAGTATTTGTCCTTTCGTATCTGGCTTCTTTCACTTAGCGTCATGTCTTCAAGGTTCACCCATGTTGTCAGAACTTCATTCCTTTTTAAGGCTAAATAATATTACGTTATATGTATACACCACATTTTGTTTATCCACTGATGGACATTTGGGTTGTTTCCACCTTTTGGCTATTGGGAATAACACTGCAATGGACATTGGCATACAAATATTTGTTCAAGTCCCTGCTTTCACTTCTTTTGTGTATATACCCAGAAGCAGAATTACTAGATCAAACGTTTAATTTTTTGAGGAACTGTGCCTGTGTATCCTTGAACAGGTCACAGAATCTCTTAAACTTCATCTGTAAAACGAGGATAACAGTAACTCCTACGTATTAGGGTAGTCTAAGAATTAATGTGTGTAAAGCATTTGGCTCAAAGACTGGCCGCGTCATAAATGTTCACAGACGCTTTAACCTCATTGTCCTCTGAAATCGAGGTTCCTCAGACTCAACGATCTCTGAAGTCACTCCCAGCTGCCCAAATCCATGATCCCACCATTAAGTTATTTTCCTGTTGGGAGAAGGCAGGAGCTCTCAGAACACAGATCAGGGGCACATCCTCTTCGTGGTCCCCACAAAAATCCACCCCTGCCAAGAAGGCCCAATTTTCATAGCTGTCTCCTTGGAATTTGCTAACACATCCCATTATAAACCAACATCTCATTTTTCTTGCCACTCCTTCCTCCTCGCTGTCTTTCCACATTTCCTTTCTCAGCTGGCTGCTCCCACCCTCCACATATCTGAGCTTCAAATTATCTTCCCTGGTTGACTTTACGTTCGTTCCACCAGCTAATGTCTGTTGGAAGCAACACTTGTGAAGTTATCCACATTAAGGTTTCATTCCCAAGAGGCACATAATTTAAATGAGTTTTTCCTCTTAGGCAGAATCCTGCTGGCAGAGCTACTGCGCTTTGGTGAAGTCAGTGGAGTTGGGTTTCTCCCCTCACATGCTGTTTGTGTTGGGTTATCACTTGGCCTCGTGTTTGAATTCTCATCCTCACATGGATCCCACGAGCCGACGAACAACAGTCTCCCGTGCCATCCCAGTGGATGTTTACCTCGCATCAAATACTCTTTTTAGAAAAGTAATTAGAGGAAATATGCTTCCAAGCTTTTCTTGACGGGGCCAGAGTCAGAATTCCAGCAGGGAGTGGACTCGCTCACTACTTGAAGAAATATTTTCCTTCTCCACTCCATTCCTCCGTCTTCCCTCTAAATGCGAACACTCAGCCACTGAAATATCCTCGCTAGACGCATGAAGTTGCTCTCTGGTTCGGTCAGCAGCTTGGCTGCCAAGAAACCACACGCCCTCCCTGAAGCTTTTCCATAGCAAAAGGTAAAAGACATTCTCGGGTCAGGAATAAACGGGTTTTTCAGATCCTGGGCAAGAAAAACGGGGGCAGCTGAGTTTGGTCTTCAGCTTTTATGGGTGTGAGCTGTCTCACCTGCCACGTTATACAAAAAGCAACAGGGGAGCATTGACGCAGCCAAGAGGAAACCAGTCCTCTGAGCCCCGATGCTCTGGGAAGGGACCAGGCTCCTGGGGAGTCAGCTAGGACCACCACGCCCCGGAGGTTCTGCTCCAAAAGGCAGAGACAAGGAGGGAGGAGTCTTCAAGCAAAGTCATCCATGTGCCCCTGGGCAAGCGTCTGGGGTTACGGATCGTCAAGCCCCTCATGGGCTCCTTCTTCCTTCATTATTGTCTTTGGGGTGCTCCCGCTGAGGCAAAATTCAAATGAAACACTCTCTCCAGCTTGGGAGTGAATCGCCAAGGAAGATTTCCCCCGGGGCAGGCAGGCGATAGGGAGATGGAAAGTATTGACCAAAATGGGGGTTTCCATGTCTCAGCTCTTTGTTCATCAGGAATGGATGTGCCTTATGGTCGAGTTCCCTTCTATACAATAGCCCTCACCACTCCTCTTACCCTGTTTCATTCTCTGGCACTTGCCTGCTATTTGCAGCAACGGAGCACCCACCACTCAGGTAGACAGGTGACAGGTGACTAGCACCAGAGGGGAGCAGCGAAGGTTCCCACACCCCTTGTCCCTGCACAAAGCTGCCCTGTCGTGTCTTATCTGCACATGGCAGCCTGCCCCTACCTCATGAGGTCCCACCTGAGCACCTGACACCTTGCCCCTCCCCATATAAGGACAGATGCCCCTAAGAAGTCCCCGCTGCCCTGCCTGCCAGCCCCTCACATCTGCCCTCAGCTGGGTCAAGAGACTCCCAGGAGCTCCAGTCTCCTTCAGCCTCTCTTGCCCAGGGAGCCCATTTGACCTGGGGTTTGCGGCTCAGAAAATGACATGTGAAAACACAGAAGCCAGAACTCTCTCTAAACAAACACTGGGCGTCCCCAGAAACTACTTGCATTTTTAACTTTGGCTTTTTCTTCTTTCTCCTTCTTATCAGGAAGGAACTGTACACATGCTGAGTGGGGACATCTCCTATGCGGGGATCTGTGCTGAAAGGAAGGGACTGGCAGATTCCACCAAGCAAGACCCCCAGGAGGTACACCCTGCCCAAACCCTCCTCCTTCTTTATTGGTGCCTCTCCTCCGGCTCACCTCTGAGGGGCTCTCTCCAGGGGAAACAGCTTTTCAAGTCAGAGTGGGTAACGCAGACTGGATAGGTGCCCGGAGGTAATTTTGTGCTTTAGGGAGATAAAATTAAAAGGAGCAAATAACTCTGGAGCTGGTACCCCTTCTTAAGGCAGTTCAGTCCCACAAGTTGGGATGACAAAACCGTGTCACATTCTCGGCGAGGGCGGCGGGCGCTCCAGCACCACCAGCCAAGCCCCCAAGACTGTGACTAGAACCAGCCGCCCCCGCCCCCGCCAGCACCATCTCTTGGGGCTCCCCAATCCCCTCCCCCTAGACCCAAGAGGGAGTGCCCCTCCGCGGGCGGCCCTGAGCGCTACTCACAGTACCTCTCGGCAAGGACGAGATGAGCAGGAGCTGCAGGAACGCCAGCCCCAACTGCGGCCACCAGCCCAGCTCCATCGCCCCCGCGGCGGTGCCCGAGCGACTGCCGGACGGGACCGGGGACGCCGGCGGGCAGGCGGCTCTTACAGGGACCTCCCCAAGCCCCAGCTGAGCGGGAGCTCGGGTTTCAGCTCGCCGGGCGCTCCCATCCTCACCCGAGGGGAACCACCTTCAGCCAGAGCGACGTCAGCCCGAACCTCTCCTCTCCGCCTTAACCCTTGCGGGTCCGGGAGGTGTGGCCGCGCAGGGAGGCCCCGCGCTGTGGCTGGAAGGGACGCTGTGGCAGGAAAGGACGCTGCGGGGCGTGGAGGCCGGCCCAGGTCGGGCTGAGCGCCCTCAGCCGCCTTGGGGGAGCGGGCAGCTGGCAGAACCCTGAATGGGGGCAGAGGTAGGCGGGGCTGTGGGGTGGCTCAGGTGAGGCCTGAAGTCCTACCCCCACCAGGAGCCTTCAAGGGGAGCTCCTTTGCCTAATCAAAAGCGTGGTCTTGGGGGGATGCGGCGCTGGGGCGCTGGGGATGGGATGAAAAAGCTAGCCAACTTTCCTCCCCCCACCCTGTATCCCCAAGCTCTCCTCCCCTCTCAGCTTTTGCTCCCAGCGATCACAGATTGGAAACCTTATCTTTTGCATCTATAGGCTGCTGGAATAACGACGCATCTTTCATGACGTGTATCACGGTGAGTTCAGCAGAATAAACTGTTCCTGCCCACATGCCAGGCAGAGTATTAGGCTCAAGGATAAAAGAACACAGTGGGCACTGCCTCCAGAGTGAGGGCGTTCAGTCGAGGTACAGAGATAGCAAATGACATCTTGATTGAGGAGTAGGGATGCTTTACAAGATAATAGCTGACATTTTCAATTTCCCTGTGCCAGGCATCTGGGTACCTTGCATGTATTAACTCACAAGAAATCTATCATCTCCATCTTACAGACAGGGAAACTGAGTCACTGAGAGTTCAATAGCTCATCCAAGATGACACAGTGCGTCGGTGGCAGAGCCAGGGTTTGAATCCAGGCAGCTTGAATCCAGAGGCCATGGTCCTAGCCACTAGGCTATACTGCTTCTTAGGACGCTGTGTATAGAGCATTTTATTTAACCGTTAGAGTCAGCACGTACAATAGATGGTATTGCCCCCATAGCACGGATGCAGAAACCAAGATTCGGAGATTAAGTGACTTGCTCAAGGTCACTTGGCTGGAAAAGGCAGAGCGGGACTCATACCAGGTCTAACTCACGGAAGCGCTAGGGCTTCAGACCACATTCGGTCCCTGTTTGTACCATCAGATGAAGAACCAAAATTGGAAGAAGGAGTGATCACCCAGGCCCGGGGCAGGGGGTGGCTTCCCTGAGCTGGGGAAGCTCGACCTGGGGCTTGAGAGAGAGATAGGGTCTCAGTCCATGGAGGGAGAAGGAGGTGTTTCTGAATCCAGTGCCACTGGGAAATAATGAGTATCTACATGTTCATATTATAATTTTATATTTTTTCTTTTCCCCAGAGAATCCATAGCAATGTATATATCATTAAAATGCATTTTAAACAGTTTTGATACAAATGTATCTATATCAAAAGAACAACAAATGTATCTATAACAAAAGAACAAAAGCCAACTCAAGAGGATAGACAATGGGTATAGTTTGGACATGCCAGTGAGCAGGAAAAGAGGAAGCCTGTGCTCAGGGTGTCTGGATTTTATTCTGTAGGTAATGGGTGGCTCTGACAGTTGAAGAGCACAGGGTGCTGCGCACAAAGCAAAGTCCTAGGCAGAAAAGACACTCTGCTCTCCAGACTGAGGATGGAGGAAGCCAAGGCTGGCACAGAGAGATCAGCTGGGGCTGCTGCGGAAGGCCTGGAGCCAGGAGGAAGCAGTGGAAGTGGAAGGGAAGGCATGATGGGAGAAACCTGGGCAGGGGAGAAGCCCCGGGACTCAGCGCGCACACGGGACGGGTGGGATCCCTGATACAGATGCTCCTCTCGGGGAGAAAGTCCTCCATCTCAGCCCAATGTTGCGAAGAGACTGGGAGCAAGAACTCAGCGCTCAGAGACCAGGGTTCAAATCCTTGATTCATCACGTTCCCACCATATGACCCGAAACAAGCTCACTCTGAATCTCAGTGTTCTCATCTGTAAAACGGGAATAATAATCAAACTTTGTAGACTGTTGGAAGAATTTAATGAGATTATGTACATAAGGCCCTAGCTCAGACTAAATGCTCTATAAATAGTCATCATTATCTGTATTATCCGTCTGAGACTAACCCCAAGGAAATCCCATGGTATGGGCCTTCTTCCTCACCCTCGACTTCTCTATCCAGGTTAACAACGAGCACCAAGAGTAGCCTTAAAAGGGCAGAAAAATGGCAAATGGCAGCATATTTACCGGGGGGGGGGGGGGTGGGCAGAGACACACACAACCTCACTGAGTTGATACCCGGCAGCCTCCTCCCTACAGCAGCTGTACCCCGGCAGGGTGGGGCTCAGTGACAACCTGACTGCTGCTTCCTATGGAAGTCCCTGGGGCCAGGTCTTTGCTCCCCCAGGCTTAGGGCCGAGGACACAGGCCCTCACTTCTATTCCTGGAGTGTCCACAGGAGTAATTTGTTGTCATTAATTCGGGTTTGCCAATTTCCCAGGGCTACAGAATCTGGAAAGGAATACTCCAAAAGGAGCGGGACGCACTTCTCTAGGGAACTCAAAGCCGTGATCAGACATCAGCTTGAACTTCACTACAAACCTGGGTTGGCGGGGGGGGAGTTAGGGCTATGATACAGAGAAGGTCAGTAGCTTGCCTGAGGCCGTACAGGCCTACATGAATTTCGATTTCTCTACAGAAATTCAGCCTCCTCTCTTCCCATTATGAGCAACTCAATTTTTCCTATTGATAGAGTTAGTATTGTCCTAAATCAAAGGTTCTTAACTTGGTTCCATAGGGCCTATTGGGAGGGTGTTAGATGGTCTTTGAACCTCTCTAAACTAAATGCAGCCTTTTGTGTGCATTTCTCAGAGTAAGAGGGAGCCATTGGCTCTTCAAAGCCGCAAGGGGATCTGCAAACTCCCAGCTCTTTTAGAACCACTCATCTTCATAGGTTGACATTGAAAAATTGACCAAATATTTACCGGATTTGGGGAAAGTGGCTTTGTGCACACAACTGTTGGGTCTAGGCTATAAACTGCACATGGGTATTTGGAGGATCCTGCCTCCTCTTTTTTTTTTTTTTTTTTTCTATTTCTGCCTTAACAGCACTTGCCCTGATTCACACTGCCTAGTGTTGAATCCAGCAGGACCACTTGCTACCTGTATACACCCGGGCAGGTGATTCCACCTCTGATAGCATTAGTTTCCTCATCTGTTAAGTGGGAAGAATAATGGTACCTGCCCCCATATGGTTGGAGTAAAGAGCTCAGATCAGTGCCTAAAACATACTAAGCACTCAGTAAGCGTTAGCTATTTTTATTCTAGTTATCTCCTCTCCTGCCCTTACCTTCTACACCCACTTCTGGAAGGAATAAAATCACTAGAAAGGCTGTGGATGAAAAAAGCAAAGTGCCATGCTGGGAAGTAGGGAATGATACCTGGAATTAAGAATTACCTACTTATAATCAGCACTCAGAAATCAACAATTGGCTGTAGGAGATGGCCTCAGGCCACCCACTTAATTACAAGTCACAATACTCACCAATTTTCACGTGAAAGGATGAGGCACTCTAACAAAACCTGTACCCTTTCAGTGCACCGGGAGTCTGGTTGCATGGGCATACACAGGAAGAAACAACGGAGAAGGCTGTCCGGTGAATGCCAACAGCTCCCCAATCTCCAAGCCGTAACCTCTGCAGATCAGCAGCTGAGCAGCAAGCATACAGAGGGGAAGCCGGAGGAGAAAGAGCTGGGGAGGAACTGCTCTGTAAACCTGACAGAGCCATCCCAGACTGCTGTCATCAAGTGTGGTTTTCATCAGCTGCACAAAACACACAGTTCAAGTCGACCGGGGCCACAGATGGAGAAGACAAAGGGCCCTTCCACCAGACCCTGCTCTAACTGGCCCCACCATGGAAGTCTCTAGCCCTAATGAATCCCGGCTGTTCATGTACACAGCAAGCAGTAATGTTCTGCCTCCAGGTCTGGCTCAGCTCCACTCCCTTTCCACTGGGAGCCAGGCAAGGGGGTAGGTGCGTTTGTGGTTCTTTCTCTGGCCACATTTTTCTTGGTTTATGTCATTCTTCATGCAAATTGCTGAGAGCTGGTGAGCTTACCTCCTTCATAGTCAATGTGCTCCTGAATCACTTGGGGAAACCTGTTCTTGACTTCCATCTGTATATTTATAAACTTCAATTTAAAACAAAATGTCTGCGATGCAACTGAACTGCAGAGCTTTACAAAAATTTTGCCCACATTTCAAGTGGCTAGCTCAAGAATTCATGCAGTTGAGCCATTTTGGGTGGGGAGGGAACAAAAAGTAGAATATCTCCCAAAGAAGGCAACCTGGTCCCGTGGCACAAAAAAAGTACTGTGGTCAACAGACCCCAGTAAGGATCAAGGCTCTCCCACCTCCTAGCTGTGTGAACTTGGGTAAGTTCATTGGCCCCTCTGAGCCTTAGCTTCCTTACTTGTAAAAAGGAGGTAACAGCTACCTTATAATTTTGGTGAGAAGATTAAAATGAGGCTGGCATACATAATGGTAGCTCAATCAATGTTGACTACTATTATAACTGTCTATGAATGTCTAACCTTAGAGTTTTCAAAAAATCCTCCCTTTAGATATTTAACTGAAATTAAATAGGCACCATTTTCCTCAGGTCTGGTGATGTAAGTTAGGGTATGTTCCCGTATTGATTTGAAGCAAATGCACATCTGAAAAATATATTGCCTCGTACATTTATGCTTCTAGTTGGAGGTCTAGGGACAGAGCGTGCATTTGTCTGAAGACAAATTGAGATGCCTGTCCTGAGTGGACCCTGTCCAGGTGTTAAAGAAAAAATTCTTCTGACGCTTGTTAAAGACAGTAAGGAAAAGTTTACTCAAGGGACTACCACAGTGGAGTTTTGCAGTAGGGGAGAGAGATTGGGCTCAGCTCTGAATACCACAAGTAAAGGTGGGAATGTGTAGCTGAGGAGCAGGGTGGGGGCCCGTGGATGGACAATTACTAAGAGGAAACATCAGGGGTAGGGGGATTCTGGCTAAACTGACTTGACAGGATCCTTGCTGAGGCCAACCCGGGATATCAGATATCAGCTGGGGGATAATGGGGATGAGGAATTTGATCAGATGTTGAGGGTGATCAGACATCAGTGATCTCACTAAACTGACTTAGCAGGAAGGATTCTTGCTTTTGAGGACACGGCCCAAGGACGAGGCCAAGTCGAAAAAAGGCTTAGAGAAGCCTGACTAAAGTTTGGTTAAGAAGAGAATCTTTGTCACAGGACCCAGAAAAACCCCTGGAGGGTCCTTGCATTGAATATCTGCTTCAATCCTGCTGCATCGTTCACTGGCATAAATAAGATTTGCATATAAAGCAACTTGTCTCCTTCCGTGGAAGGAAGTAACGGAGAAAGCACAATTGATTTTTACCAGGTGAAAATCACTCATTCACTTATTCAACACAATTGATTGCATGTCTACTATGTGTCAGACAGCATTTCAAGTCCTTGGAGTATGGCTGTGGACAAAACCTGTGTGGTCCCTCCCCTTGTGGATTTACAGACCAGACAACAATGAGACATTGAGCAAATGCGATGAGCAACCCGAATGAGGACAGAATGTTCTAGAAGCATGTAACTGGGGTGGGGGTGGGAGGGCAATCTTGTCTGAGAGTCAGAAAAGCTGCCCTGGGGAAGTAACATCAAACTTTAGACCTAAAGAAAAACAGAGGGAAGGGAGAGGGGAGGACAAGGAATGAGGAGGACCTTGTAATAAGGAGGCTCGAGATGCAGGCAGGCCTTGAAAACCATGAACTGTATTCTAAGAGTAATGGGAAACAGTGTGAGGGCTGGTGACGGGATCACATTTGTGCCGCAGACCCGGCTCTCTGACCGCATCCTGGATCCAGTGGAGCAGAGAGAAGTGCCCTGATGTGAGAGACACTGAGGAGGTAAAAAGGTTGGGATCAGTGATTATGGTCTACGTGGAGGAAACAGCAAGAGAGCAAAGATGCCTCCCAGCTGATGACCATGTGGATGTTGCCGGGTGCACAACTGTGTGCTGGAGGAGCCCCCCTCCTTCTCTCTCTCTCAGCTCACGCTCTGGGAGAAGCCAGCTGCCATGTTGTGTGAGCAACACTTTGGGGAGTCTCGGGTGGAAAGGAACTGAAGCTTCCTGACAACAGTCCCGTGAATGAGGCTGGAAGCAGATCCTCCAGCCCTTCAGTGGCTGCAGCCCCAGCCAGCAGCTTGGCCACGCCTGCTGACAGCCCCCTAGCCAGAACCACCCAGCCACGTTGCTCCAGATTCCTGACCGCCAGAAACTGGGTGACATAATAAATTGTTGTTGTGTATGCTAAATTTGTTACACAGCAATAAATTGCTAATACAAAAGGTTTCTGAATTGGGCAATCTGGGTCAGAGGAGAACCTAAAACTGTCTCTACCCTGGTAAACCTGCAGCCACAGGGACGCTGCTAGCCAGCCACAGCTAGGACACAATAATGAGAAAAGTTAATAGAATGAGACTGTCACAGGGAAGAGGATTTCAGCTGGACATAACAACAAACCCAATTCACGTGGCTTCAACAATAGGAATTTTATTATCTTGTGCAGCAGTAAGTCCACAGGTAGGGTGGCGTCAGAGTTGTTTACTTCCGTGGCTCAGCAACAAGGTTAAATATCCAGGTATAAATTACCAAAAGATATATACAGCATGCACGCATTTATATAAAATCTCAGGACATATAAAAAATAGCAATATTGTTTATGAATACAAACACATATGGTTAAACTGTATGTAGAAATGACATACACTACTCAAGACAGCAGTTACCGCTGAAAAGAAAGGGTGTCACAAAACATGAGGTATGAAATTTTAGCTAAAATATAAAAGCAAAGGAGAAATATGAGGGAAAATGTTAACATCTGTTTATCTTTGAGGCAAGTACACAGGTATCTGTTATTGAATGGAACGTTTTTGTATGCTTTGGTTGTTTATACTTATATCTACATTTTATAGTGCCATAAAGAGGTAGCTACAAGAAGATGTAAGAGGGGGACACAGGAAGATATTTTCTAATAGACAGGAAGAGAAGCATTTATTCTTTAATTTAAGAAAACATTTTGAGTGTCTCCTACGTGCTGGGCACATTCCAGGCAGTAGGGTAGCATGAGGAACAAGACAGAATGATTCCTGTCTCCTGGGGCTTACATATGACTGGGCAAGGACGTATAACAAAGAAAGAAAGAAGGGAAAAACAGATGTTGAGTGCTATACTAGAAATGAAACAGAGAAGAATGCCAGAGAGTGGCTAGGAAGGTACTTTAGTCTGTGGAACCAGGGCAGGCCTCTCTGAGAGGGTGACACTGAAGCTGAGGTCTGGAGTTTAAGAAAAGCTAGCCACAAGGGCATCTGAGGAAAGGGGATTCAGGCAGAGGGAACAGCTAATGCAAATGAAGGAGTTTAGCATGCTTGAGGAGCACAGAGAAAGCCAGTGTAGCTGGCACACGAGTACATGAGCAACCCCTCAAACAAGAGGGACTATGAAAGGGGCCAGGAGAAAATGTGGGGACGATCATATCAATTACCTTTTGGGCATCAGGGAATCCTTTGAGAATTTAATGAAAAGATATGGATTCTAGAAAAATATACACACATACTGGTTTTTTGCTTTCAATTTCAGGATATTTGTGGACCCTCTGAAACCTACCCAAAAATGACCTAATTTCAGCATTTGAATGGAGCCACATTATTGCTAGGCAGCCAGCCCCCAGTCCATGAGGGTAGGGGGGCCTGGCCATGTCTACCCAATGCAGGACTCCTCTCTAGGGAATATTTGCAGCAGAGCTCCCTACCACACTGGCCAAGAAGTCCTGAAAGCTGTACCAGTCTGGGGCTCTCCCGCTCAGTCCTCCTTTGTTACACCTGCTTTTCACAGTGTCAGACCTGCATGGCAGTCAGAAGGCTCCCCCTGCCTACTCCTGCCCTCTCTCCCCTTTATCTTTCACAGGCTTTACCACCAACAATTATGTCTTGCACTTCTAACTCTGCTTGATGTCTGCTTCTTAGAGGAACCAACCAGCATAACTGGTACAATGAGTGATCAAATAGAAGAGGTGGTAAGATGGGGTTTGGATTTTGGATCACTCACCACATAGCTAGTGAGGAAGGCCCCATCCCAAGTGGCATTTGGGGCAGAGATAATTCCTGGCACAAGGTGGCAACCCAATTGCTAAAAATTTCACAGGTGGTTACTTAGAAGAACATCCTGGTGGAGGAGAATGCTTGGCTGGTGTGGTGATTCAGGCCTTTGAACATTATGGAGGAACAACTACATATAAGGAAAATGGAAATAGCTGGTTACTAAGTTGAACTCATGCCCTACAGAGGGATAATGAGAAACTGAGGGCAATTAACAGACTTAAAAACTAAGTGTGAAAGTGAGTGGTCCTCTTTGGTAGCTCCTGCAGTAGAAGAGTGGACATGGCTGAGGAGAAAACTCAGGTTCTGATATTTATAAGCTGCCAGGCTTCAAAGAGCGTTGACACTTAGTCAAAGCAGGTCTACCATGCTAAAATCAGAGCCCTGGCTGGAAAAACTTGAACTCCTGAACATGAAATTGAGCCATCTGGATGGATGAACCAAAGATTGTGCTTCCATTGACTTCCCTGAATCCTCTGAGCCTACAGAGATGGCTCACCTGCCCCTATTAATTGCTAGAACTCCCTCCTGTGGGAAGATACAGCATAGGCCTCTCCACTGCAAGAGAACAGGTGTCTTCCTCGGGACTTCCCCCCAGACCTGTCCTGGCTGCCAGGCCAACAATTAGGTTTAAATCCCAGCATAATCCCAGTTTAGGAAGTGATGGGTCTGATAAGGAGAGAAAGAGACAAACTCCAATGGAGCTGCAAGAAGTAGCTAGCATGTACCAGCAGGAGTCAAATGAGTGCCCATGGGACTGGATTTTGAGGATGCTTGATCAAGGAGCACAGAACATAAGAATGGATAAGCAAGAGTTCATTTACTCAGGAGTACTCTTCAGGGATATGAGATTTAACACCCTAGCAAGAACCCCAGGGTATGGGCAAATTTGCTGCTAGGTAACTCTTAGAAACCTAGAGAAAGCAAAAGCCCATGCTGACCAAAGTGGTAATGCCTGAGTTGCCATAGAAGATGGTGGGATTAAATGGCTCAGGGAAGTAGGCATGCTGGACTGGATATATTATATGAGGACAGAAGATCCATCAGAGATTTTGTTCCATGGAAGGACCCAGAGAACACACTGTTCACCAAGGCCATCAGGAATGTGCTGATGGGATGGGTATCGGCATCACTAAGACATTCAGTGGTGGCTTTCCTCTACAGGCTAGGGTTGACTACAGGAAATATGTCACAGGACTTGGCTTACTAATAGCAATGGGAATGACGAGGCCTCAAAGAATAGAGTCAAAGTGATGGTGTTTAATCACCAGAAATGAGGGGGCCCCATAATTACCATCACAACCAACAAGATTGGGGGGGGCAGCCGAGAGGGCTTGACCCACAAGGAGTTGTAGAGATGGTTAGTAGAACATGGTATCCATAGGGACAAAACAGACAGGCAGACGAGGAGGGTGCTGCTTAATATATACAACCAAACAAAGCAAGAATGGATGAGCAGGAGGCTGAGGGTGGTCACGCCAACAGGCAGTCATAAACTTGACTCAATTCTTAGACCTGAGCCAGTTTTCATACCCAGAACCTGTTGGCTACAGGGGTGAATGGATCCCCAGAAGGAAGCACAGAGCAACAGCATGACAAGTAAATACTATAATGACTCCCTTGATCTTTCCTTGTAAAGACCTCCAACCATTTACTCTGATGACTGTGGACTGCGGAAAGGAAAATACCCATACATTTTGAGGGTTATTGGACACAGAGTCTGAGATGACATCAATATCTGGAGACCTGAAATGTCATAATGGCCACCTGTCAGAGGCATATGGAAGCAAGTTAATAAATTGAGTCCTGGCCAAAGGCCAGCGTTCAGTAGATCCAGTAGATCCCAGAACCCACCCAAGGCTCATTTTCCTGATCTCCAAATATATAATTGGGATTGACATACTCAGCTATTGAACTCCTGCATGGGATCCTTGGCCCATCATAATAGGCCGAGTAAAAGCCTCTGACACTGCCTTCCACCCTTGCAAGATAGTGAATCAAAAACAATATCACATTCCTGAGGGATGGTGGAGATTAGTGCCACCGCTAAGGATCTTAATGATGCAGTGGTGGTGGCCTTTTTCATATCTCCATATCTCAATTTAGTTCACCAGTCAGTCCCTGCAGAAACCAGACGGATACTGAAGAATGACTGTAGACTACCAGATATTCAACCAAGAAGTAGTTCCAGTAATGGCTATCTTGCCATTCATGGTATCATTGCCAGAGCAGATTAACATGGACTCGGGTAAATGGGATGCAGCCAATAAGTTCTCTTCTATCCCAATCAGAGAAGAGAATCAGAAACAATTTACACCCAGGTGAAATGGACAATACTATGCATTTACAGTACTATCCTAGGTCTATGGTAATTCTTTTGATGTCACAATACAGTCAGAAGAAATCTAGACCATCTGGACATCCTGCAGAACACCACATTGATCCATTACATCAATGACAGCACAGGGGGAGTATGAGATGGCTAGCACACTGGAGGCCTTGGTAAAGCAACTCACTTCAGATGGTGGGAGATAAACCCTATGAAGATGCAAGGGCATGGCACACTGGTAAAGCTTTCAGGGGTCCAGAGATCAGGGGCATACTGAGTAATACTGTCCAAAGTAAAAGGCAAATTGCCACATTTTTCATCCCCTACCATCAAGAATGAAGTACAACGTCTGTCAGGCCTCTTTGGGTTGGGTTCTGGAGGCAGTACATTCCGCATCTAGCAATACTACTCCAGCCCATATGCCAGGAAATCTGGAAGGTAGCCAGCTTTGCGTGGGACCTGGAGCAAGGGATCTGCAGTCAGTCCAGGCCGTGGTACAAGTAACTCTGCCACTAGGAGCATATGATCCAGCAGACCATCTGGTGTGGTAGGTATCAGTGGTGGAAAAAGATGCAGCAAGGATCTTATAGCAAGCCCCAGTGAGAGAGTCACAATATAGGCTCTGGGGTTCTGGACCAAGGCCAT
The DNA here is from genome assembly GCA_031878705.1 of Tapirus indicus. Classification (NCBI taxonomy): domain Eukaryota; kingdom Metazoa; phylum Chordata; class Mammalia; order Perissodactyla; family Tapiridae; genus Tapirus; species Tapirus indicus. The sequence goes on from CM062928.1 coordinate 4,572,726, forward strand.
GTCATTTGCAGCATTTGCTCTTTGAGGAATAGATCCTAGAGTGTTAGTGGGCCCTGGTGGACATGGGACATTTGACTCTGGACTATCAAGTGACCATGAGTAAGGCACTTCCCAACATGAGCTGAGTTCTATCAGACCCTCCAGGTCATAAAGTTACACGGGCCCACAGCAGGCCATCCTCAGATGGAAATGGTACATCCAGAATGGATCCCAAGCAGGACCAGAGGGCACAATCAAGCTTCATGAGCAGGAACCCCAGACCCCCATGCCATCCTCCATGGTTGCATCAGCTAGCAATGATGACCAGATGGCTAGGGGGATTCCCAACACAACCAGCTGAAGGAGAAAAACCCCAAGCTTGGTTTACAGGTGGCACATCTCAGAATGTGAGTATAAGCTGAAAATGGATGGGGAGTGTACTAAGGGAAAATCTCTCCAATGGGTGGAGCTTTGAGTGGTGCACTTAGTCATCTGCTTTGTGTGGAAGGAGAAGTGGCCTGAAATGAGAATATGTATGGACTCATGGACCGTGGCAAATGGCGGGCTGGTCATGAGCCTGAAATAAAAAGGACTGAATGACTGGACACAAGGAGGTCTGGAGTAGAGGCATGCAGATGGGCATATAGGAGTGGGCACCAAGTATGACCGGAAAATGTGATCATGGTGGACAAGAAAGCATCCACCATGGAAAAGGCATTGAAGATCCAAGTAGACAAAAATGACTCTGCCAGTTGACTTTGGCCAGTATTTGTCAGCAGCCACCCACACCCGGCACGATGGCACACAAACAGAATGGCCATGGTAGCAGAGACAGAGGTTCCACGACACGACAGCCTGGACGCTGCTCACCAAAGCCAATCTAATGACGGCCACCTCTGAATACCCAACCTGCAGGCAACGGGGCCCAGTGCTGAGCCTCTGATATGGCACTGTTCTGATCCAGGAGGACTGGGACAGCAATCTGAGATGCTGCTTTTCTAACAAGGACTGAAATGATGCCAATGATGCTGGTCTATGTACTACAGTTTGAGGAGTAGGGACTTAAAGGAGCAGAAGGTACCTCCTCTAAGGTCATAGGCTGGACTATTGATGGAGGGAAACGTTATTTCAATAGGCTCTAAAGGAGGGTCATGAAGGTTTTTAGCAAGGACCACTTTTTCCTTAAGGAGCAGCAGCAGCAGCAGGGGACTGCTGGCCTTTGAGAGCTGGCACCACGGACCCAGCCTGACTTGACTGAGAGGGTTTTCAAACCACGCTCCCTAGGAACGAAGGGCTTACTCTTTGCTAAGCAGCTTGGAGGTGAGCAGCATGAATGGGCTGCATCTGAAGGGATTTGGGACTTATAACAAAGTCTTCCCTTCCCTCTGCACTGCTGGCTTGACCACGGGCCTTAAACTTTCAGTCTTGGGTTTCCAAGAGCTACAACAGAATTGTCACCAGGGGAAGTATGCTACTCTGCAAAGGAGTTAGAGGTTGGGAGGGACCTGGCGGGCCCTCCATAAATCCAAATCCACGCAGACCTCCCTTGGGCTCTGCAAACCTACTTTACCCTTCTCCTTCACAGTGGGCCTCCCAGAGCTTCAGGACGACCATCAGTCAGGCTGGACCATGAAGGGCCCTGGTGGACTGGGCCCATTTAGCTGTGATTGGCTCTGGACCCTTTTCTTCTTATCATATTTCATTGGAAAATTTGATCTCATTTAAGGTTTGTGTTTCCAATTGTGTTTCTGGGCAGGTGACCAGTGGAATGCAGCCAGGGAAATGTAAACAGTTAATGAAATCTAACGGGCTCCACACTTTCAGTGATATTTCATGCCTCCAACAAGTCTGTCTCTCGTATTTCTTCCACTGTGCTCTTCCTCCTGGGTATGGCCTGGGTCTGTTCTCCATCACCACGGCGAGCACCTCAGGGAAACACAGGTGTCTGTAGTCATTAGAAATTCAAATCCACCTGCTGGACCACGTGCAAGAAGGGCAACGCGGGGTCAGCCGTGATGTGATGGGCGAGGGGTGGCTGTCTGGCCATGAGCCCAGAGGGACCCACAAATCATGCCGGTTTCCAGAGGCAAGGAGCTCTAATGGGAGTCAGGTGAGAGGCCCACCTGCGGCCAGGCGGATGGATGCTATTAAACAGTGGCCCCAGAAGGTCTTGCAAGTGGGTGTCTGTGGTTCCTTATACCCTGGAAGTGATTTATGGCCCATGCCTGCTCTTTCTCTCTGTGTGTCTGTCTGTACATCTCCCCCTCCTCTCCCCACTCTCATCTCTCCTTCCCCTTTCTTTTCTTTTGTTTTCCCCTCTTCTCTGCTCTTTACATGCAGCAAAGCAAGGCTCAAGAACCTAAGCATGAGGTCAGCCTGCACCATCATTTAACTAGGGAAAGGGGGTTTTTCAGCACATGGCTGATCACATCAGACCATTTGAAACCCAGGGAATCCTGCCTGGAGGGGGCATGGGAAATGGGCTAGGGGCCTCCAGGTAAAAAGGGAAGTGGCCCATTTGCCACTGTCCTCTGCTTCCACCCCTTCCCCATTTTAGCATCTGCTCTCCTTTCCTGGCATCTCCATAAACCTCCCTCTCCAAGACCTCCCCCAGGCCTATCATCTTTGCTGGTGCTGCAGACCTTGCTCCCTTCTCCAACCCCTCTCCCCTGATTACTCATGGGGCCCAATTCCTCTAAGAAAAGCATCTTTGCTAAGCACATGCCTTCAGACCAAAGGAATGACCTTAACGGGGGGCATTCCTGAGTCCCGGGCCTGCCATCAGGGGACACATTTCGGGCATGCTGGCTTTCTTCTGTCCACTCACAGGACATGGAGCCTCCCAACCTAGAGGCCTGCTTGCTCTTAGCACCAGTCCACCCTGCAAGTCTCGGCGGTCTTCAGGAAATATGACACATGTCAGTTTCTAAAACTCCCTTAGGTACCCAAGAGACACCAAGGCTAGAACTCTTCTTAGCTGTCTGCCCTTGGAAAACTCACCTTTCTCCCCGGGTTCCACTTCCTCCTAGTAAAGCGAAGGATTGGACTATATGATCGCCAACGTACCTCTTAGCCTCTCACTTCAGTGGTTTATTCTATAGAAATCTGAGTTTCTCAAGTCTCTCTGGTTACGGCTAGAAACAGGTCACCTATTATAACCATTCCTGCACATCACTAGCTCTTTCTTCCTTAAGGTCCTGGAGGACATCAGCCCCCCAGGAGATCTCAGCCTCTTGTATCCTGGTGTCCCCTGGAGGTGTCTCCCAGGTGCCCACAAACTAATCAGTTACCATGGACAATGCAGCAGTTGCAGCGATTGCATTGTTTTTTCTCCCACCCCACTCACCTATGCTGCCTGCATCTAAAGTCCCTGAGAGCACACCACGTGGCGTCTGAGCTGCTGCTGCTACTAGTTCAATGCTAATGTCCACGCAAGGATGCTACCCGCCACTACTCCCACAGCAGCTGGGCCTCCAGGGGCCAACAGGTTCTGGTCCACTCTGAAGTGAGGTGATTGCCCCCTCCCCCACTCAGAGTCTCACGGGGTCACCCAGACCTCCAAAAGGCCCTGCTTGTGCCCCTACAGGTCACAGAGTCTACTGTACCAGCAGTGGTTCATTCTTCCCCTTAGAGGCCTCCTTTCTGCAGGACTCAGACACAGTCCGGGTCTGACTTCACGGGGTCCTCCCATCCCATCTTCCTCCCAGTGAGGGGTGGGAGAGCCTTCCTGCAAATCCCCTCCCGGTGGTCCGCCACCACTTACACAGACATGTTTGAATTCCATTCCAGGCTCAGCTGAGACATCCCCACTGACCCCCGACACACACACACACACACACACACACACACATATATGTATGAGTCTATAATTTCCATTTACATCATCCTAGCGAATAAATCAAAGGAGTCTGTGTGCCTGTGTGTGTTGAGTGAAAGAGGAGAGGACTAACAGCTCTGCTCCAAGTGGCCCGTCCAGTATGCCAAACCACAAAACTGGGTAAAAAATAGAGAATTCTCTTCTCCAACTCTTCCTCCCGGTATATTCCAGAAGCAGGACTTGATCTCCAAAGAAAACCTGTGACAAACAGTATTGCTGGTGACTTTTAAAACTCTGTACTTGCTGACAAATAAGAATCAAATTGACACGAGAATAAAAAAACATACTGTAAAGAAAGTGCTTTCTTGTGGTTAATGCAGGGGGCCTGGAAGCAAAAATATTGGCTGGATGCTCAGTCTGGAAAATCAGCATGATCCTATTTTTAGAAATAATGAAAAGAGCCTGTATAAGGACAAGGTACAATAACAGTTATTTTTCTCTTCCTAGGAATAGGGATTAAAAAGTGGTTATGAAGAGTACAGACCCCGGATTCTGAGTGAAGAAACCTGGAATTTGGGCCTGACTTCATGACCTGTGCTCACTGCTGGTGCCCAGAGAGGGCAAATCAGACCATATCCTCCTGTAAGGACCCATTAATAGTTCATTAATTAATAGATGACTCAATACTTACCAGCACACTGCATGTGACCAGAAGACCCGACCTAGTCTAGGAGACCATGGAAGCCTCCTGGGGGACATGATGGGGGAGCTGAGCTTCAAAGAATGAAGAGGAATTGGAGAGATGAAGAGATGGATACATTAGTCTTCCCGGTGCAGGGAGCAGCACTTGCAAAGGCAGATTGGGAAGGAACGTGGTATGTGTATGTGAGGAACTGAAAAAAGATCAGTGTAAACTGGAGCCCAGAGAGCAGCAAGGAGTGGCAGCTGGTGAGGTAAGCAGGTCCCTGTGGACCACGTTAAGGAGTTTTGTCCTTAAGTCTTGTGGAGTAGCCAGTCTTAAGTGGTAGCCAGTTTCCAAAACAGTGCCCAGTGATCTCCATCTCCTGGCAGTCATGCCCGTGTGTAGTCCCTTCCCATCGTGTACCTGAGTTCGTCTGTGTGACCAATAGCACGTGGGAGAAGAGATGGTACATCACTTCTGCAATTAGGTTATAAAAGACACTGCGGCTTCCATCTACACGATCTCTTGCATCACTCGCTCTGGGGGACATCACGTCACACGCAGCCCTGTGGAGAGCCTCACATGGCAAGGAACTTGCCAGTGAGCCTGCAAGCACCTTCTCCAACCCAATCACGCCTTTGGATGACTGCAGCCCAGTCAACACCTTGACAGCCACCTCACCTCAGAGAGACCCTGAGCCAGAACCATATGCCTAAGCCACTCCCAGATCCATGACTCTCAGAAACTCTGTGAGATAATACATGATTGTTGTTTTAAGATGCTATGTTTTAGGGTAATTATGTTTTGCATAATTTGTTATGCAGCAATAGATAACTAATATATAATAAGAGTAGCAATAGAGTTAGATTTGCTAATTGTATAATTTTGAACGAGTCACTTAACCTCTCTGGGCGTCATTCTCTTTCTTCACCTATAAAATGAGGGGAATGGACTTGGGTAACAGAATGTTAGCCGAGGAAGGTATTTAGAGATAATCTAAGTAGGCATAAGCCCTTGAAGGCAGACCAGTGGCCATGGATGAGCACCTCAAGTGACTGACCTTGGAAGCGGCTAGAAGTTGGGTAATGACAATAAGAACCTACCATTTATTGGCCACTTACCCTATGCTAGGCACTGTGCATGCATTATCTCATGTAATTTCCCCATCTAGCCTGAATTAGGCACTAGATTCCCCCATTTTACAGAAGAGAAAATGAGGCACAGAGACATAAGGCCAATGGCAATCCCATGCTTCTGAAAGTAATGAAAAAGTTGTTTTGGTCTAGAAATAACTGCTAAAAAAGGCAAAGCAGAGGGGCCGCCCGGTGGCGCAGCGGTTTAGTTCACGCTTGGCAGCCCGGGGTTCGCGAGTTCAGATCCCGGGCGCCTGCCGACGCACTGCTCGTCAGCCATGCCGTGGTGGCATCCCATATAAAGTGGAGGAAGATGGGCACGGATGTTAGCCCAGGGCCAGTTTTCCTCAGCAAAAAGGGGAGGATTGGCAACAGATGTTAGCTCAGGGCTGGTCTTCCCCACAAAAAAAAAAGGCAAAGCAGAAATCATTTGTTCTGCCATCACCTTGATTACTCCCCACAGCACCCCCATCAGCATCCTCTAGAAAATCATCCCAGCCAGATAATCCTCTCAAAATGGCCTTGTCTACCTCCCAGGCACAAATTTCAAATTTCCAACCCCATTTGACCCAGAAGTTTGAGGGTGGGGGCCATAAATGCTGGTGGGATTTGGTGTTGGTGGTAGAGGCCAAACAGCAGCCATATAAGTGTCTTCCACCTCATCCATTTCCCGACACAGCCCTGAAAATGGAGCCACTAAAAGTTTCCCCAGACTCAACGGAATTTGGGGTCTTTGTTCCCATGTCTGGAAACACATCAACCTGCCGATTCTGGTAACAGGGTCCATGACAACGCTCTTGGCTTGCATCATTGTTTTCGGCGCAAGCTCTAGTAAGGGCTTCTTTATTTTTCAGTTTTTAAATCTCATTTTTTGGAGAAGATAAATCAACCGTGAAAGCATGTTACGAAAACCAACTTGGCAAGCAAGGTCTCCTGGAGAGGAGCAGGGGTTGCTTTATTTTCCATTATCTCAGCGTAAAACAAATAGATTTATCCTTTTAAGATGTTCTTGTAGGGTCATCAGGATCACAGTGATTTAAACCACGGCCCTTGGCCGACTCCGGTCCAGAGCATGATCTAATCAGGCCTGGAATTCTCAAAGAAAAAAGGAAGGAAAAAAAACAAACTGGCCTAGAAATGAGGGTTTCAAAGTTATCTCAGCACAAGGACGTTTCCCTTTCCGCTGAAGCCTCCTGGGACTCCTCCAAAGGCGGCCCAATTCTCAGCATCTCTTAAAGGTTCTTTTGTTAACAGTGGGTGAGATTAAGTCGGGGCAGACCGGGCCCTTTTCTTCACTCCTCTCCCGACAGACTCAGACCTTTCTCGGCTCGAAGGCTTGGCTCTGGAATGTTGGTGGCTGAGCAACCTTGCACCTACCTGAGCCCCTCTTTCCTCATCTGAAAGCTGCAGCTAGAACCCACGTTGAAACCTGATGTTTTGTGAAAATTACACAAGGCAACTGATGTAAAGAGATCAGCACGTTGCCAGGCACATCCCGTCTGAGTCGTAGGGGTCCAAGGTGTCAGTGCCAGGGTTGGCGATGCTGCATTTGAATCTTGGCTCCCTCATTTACTAGCTCTGGGCAAGTTACTTAATCTCTCCAAGCCACAGTTTTCTCATCTGCACAAGGGATATGATGGTGTGTGTCTGCTACTTCACAGGGTTCTTATGAGGGTACAATGAGATAATGCTTAGAATAGTACCCAGAACATAATAAATGGTCAGTCAATGGTAGTTATTCCTACTGTGACTTTGAAAATGATGACAATGACAATCATGGCTATAATTACTAATATTACCTTATCCTATTATTTAGGGTTCTTCGATTCCTAACCAAAGCAAATCACCTCTGGTTAACTTATGGAAAAAGAAAAGAAAATTTCTTGGGTGGCTCTGAGATAGCTGACAGAATCAAAGGATAAGTTGAATGGCCAAGCTTTGGAAGGAACCAGGAAACAGGAGAGACCCCAGGTAAGTCACAGGAATTAATGATGGTATCTCCAAAGTGGCGCTGCCAGGATGAATCAGCTCCACCATCTTTGAGCCATCCTCCAAAGGAGGGTGTACACTTTGACATCCCAACCAAGACCAAACCCAATGGGGAGTGGTAATCATCCAAACGAAAATCTAGATGTTACCAAAAGCAGAGGGCTGGGATACTAGGCAAGCAGAAACAAAAATGCCAACTACAATTATGACCACTCTTACTACTACCATTAATATCTATAATAATAATAATTGCAGTAGTTGCTACTAATATTATTAGTCATTCAAGAAAGGGCAAAACCAATCAAAATGACAGTGTCAATGAATATCTAGACCTGAACTTCATGGATACTGTGATTTCTAGATAATCAGACTAGCCATTAGACTAGCACCATTTTTCTCTCTCTTTTGAAAAAATTAAATTTTCCCAAAATGCTTTTATCTTTTGGAAAACTTATAATTTTCCAATGATAAAATAAAAACAATCATTTCTTGTCTGTTTATTTAAATGTTCGTCACTAAGCACTTGACATATTTTATCTCACTAACTGTACCGCCAGGTTGGCTCAGAGGAAAGGATTAACCATCGTTAAATAAAGTTTAATGAAAACAATAAAAATTAATGTTGAAGTCAATAATTTTTATAATTGTTAATAATGAAAATGAAGCTATGATAGTTTTTAATTTTGCAATAAAGCTTCCTTCTATAGTGAATTGGTCATTTGGATCTCCAGGACACACAGTCAGACCCACGCAGCTGCTCTCCCTGGATCGTGCTGCATGGAGCTGCCAAGTGAGAGGCAGTTCAATCCCCATCGATGCCTGCTGTTTGGAAGGTCTGCCCCCGTGACGTATTTGTGGTAGAACAGAAGAAACAGACGCTCATAGGAACAACGAATGTTTGTTGAATTATGAAGTGATTCAATGCCTAGGACATCCAGGTGCTGTCACAGCATTTAAACATTCTTTGGGATAATGTATTGCTTCTTAAAACAGCTTACCTTTCAGAAACTGAATTGTTAGGTCCTTAGCTTAATCCATTTAGAGCTCATATTTGAAACCATTGTTTGCTTTCCACCTTAATGGAGAGCCAGACTCTACGGAAAGGCAACGGATATCCTTCGGGTTAGAATTCTATTGTGACTGCTCTGCAGGCATGGGCTTCTCCCTTCAGCTGTCATTTGGTCTCTGAGCCTCTCTCTGGAACTGAGTTGCAGCTGTCCCCGAGCACCATTGCCTATCTCCAAGTCTCACATCTTTCGAGAAAGATACATCACTCTTCTCCTTATAAAGAGTGTGCTGCAAGCTATTTTTCCTGGAGTGGTGATGAGTTTGCTCTGACCTTTCTCTCTCCCATTGACATTTCTGCTGTATCCAGCAAAACACATCTGTGATATCAGGAGTAAGGGGACCGAGTTCTTTGCAGGGCTAACTGTGCCCAGGAGACTCGTTCTTCCACCCCACCCCCGCCACACCAGATATCATTCGTCCCTTAATCACACCCAGAGGAAGATGAAGCGGGAGGTGACTCTGAAAGTTCACCCACAGGAAAAGACCACACAGGCCACCAGGAGGGATGTAATCATCTAGAGACCAATGGAACACACTTTGGCAGGAAAGCTATGGAAAGTCTTATTTTATAACGGCATTGAAACCACTTATTAAAGGAAAATTTTCCGGAAGATTCTCTCTCCATCCTCCTTGAGGATGCACGCTTGGTGCTGAATGACCTCCATCGGCCTCAAATCCTGTCTAAAACCCTAAGGCACGGGGAGGGGAAATGGGGGTGGGGGCCCTGGAGACCAACTTATTTCTATTTAATCATTTTGCAAGAACCTTAACCCTGCACTTTTCTCCTTCATTTAGTACATCTCCTCTCACAGATGAGTGTTAGAAATCTGATCATCTAACTCACACTAGGGTAGCGGGTGTGAGAAAAGAACTGGAGAGACCATGAAATGCCTAACCTGAAGGCACGGTAATAAGAAAAATAACCAGTCGGTGCTCATAGGCAGCACTAACTTTGTACCAAGCAATGCAAATGCTTCACTTGGCAGGTTCAAAACCATCTTAAGAGGCAGGTGCTATGAACTTCCCTGTACAGAGGAGGGAAGAAATGAGGCTCAGAGAGGCTATGATTTGCCCAAGGTAAGCCCAGCAAAAAAACTGCCAGAGCAGACGCTCAGCCTAGTGTCAGCTTATCTCTGAAAGGTGATGCTAAGAGAGCTGTGGTTCTCCACCCTGCCAGAATCACCTGGGCAGCTTTTAAAACTACGGATACCTGGATTCTTCCCATGACAATAAAGACAGAATCTCTGAGGTGTGAACCAGGCTTTTTTTTGTTTGTTGTTTTTTTTTTTTTTTTTTTGCTGAGAAAGATGAGCCCTGAGCTAACCTCTGTGCCAGTCTTCCTCTATTTCGTATGTGGGACACCACCACGGCATGGCTGGTAAGTGGAGTAGGTCCACACCCGGGATCCGGGCCACAAACCCGCGAACCCAGGCCACCGAAGCATGCGGAACTTGAACCACTTGGCCACGGGGCCGGGCCTTAGGCATCTTTTTTCAAAGACCCCGGAAGGTGGTTCTATCGTGTAGCCTGGGTCGAGAACCACTGAGACAGGGCACCAAACTACTGACACAAGAGACCAGCATTACTTCCTCTTTCATTCTTCGAACCTAAAGCAAGACCTTCCAGCAACCAGGGCTGTTCACTGCCCACCCTGCCAGGTCCCAGGTCCGAGTGAAGCCGCTGTCCCCACCCTGCTGAGCAAAGGAAAGTGTCAGGCCAGAGCTGGAAATGAGACCAGGCTCCCCGGCCAAGAGGCCAACAGATTTATCTCTGCGTCTGCCCCGGGGAGGTCAAGAGGAGGTTAGAGGAGAGTCAGAAGGGAAACTGAAGGGCATAGAAGAAATGCGTGTGACCCGTCTGGAGGCCATGGGCATGTGGGAAGGAGAGATTAGCTGCAAGGGAAAGGACTGATTCCGGGAAGGGAAAGAGACGGGAGAAGCTTTAGAGAGGAGCACCCGTCTGGGAGCCAGGAGAACGAGGGCTCTCGCGGCCTCAGGGGCCTCAGAGACCCCAGAGGTAACTACTCTGGGGTGCAAGAAGAGCGGCTTTTCTCCTACTGGGCACAGACAGACCTGGTTTTTAGGTTTCCCTAAACAACCCCACGACTGGACAGCCTTCTAACAGATCTCCCTGCCTGCAGGCTCCACCCCACCCCCATTCCCTTCCCCATCAGCCCAAAGCGGTCCTTCTCAACTTCAGAGCAGGTTAGTCCTTGTCAGATTCCTTCTAGGCCTCTTATTGCCCCCAGAATAAAGCCCAAATGCATGAATGTAGCTAAAAAACAAATCCTGCCAGGCCTTTTGTTTCCCATCCTTTCTGCTCCTCACACAAGCTGTCTTTGACTTGCTCTGGGCCTTTGCACAGACTGTGACTTCCACCTGAAACTCTCTCCCCACTCCACTTTTTACTCATCCTTCAGGACTCAGGTTAGATAGTGCTTCCTCCAGGAAGTCTTCTCTGATTCCCCGAGTGTTGAAGTGCCTATTTAGCTCTTATTATACTGGATTACAAATGCTTGTTCATTAGTCTGCTTCCCTTTAGATGCAAACTGTCTCCAAGTAGGAAATATTACCACGGTATTTCCAGCACCTGGCACAGTTTTTTGAGGGGAAAAAAGTCCCCACCCCTGGAGGGAAGGAATACCTACAAAGCATAACTTGAGAACAGCCCATCCAAATATACACCTCCTCCACTGGCAGCAAAACCCCCAGTGTTTTAGAACAACATTCTTTCCTTTCTCCAGCTTTACGGAGGTATAACTGACAAATAAAATTGTGACATATTTCAAGTGTACACCATGATTTGATACACGACACATTGTGAAAGGATTCCCCCATAGAGTTAACACATCCATCACCTCACTTTTTTTTTTTTTTTTTTTTTTGGTGAGAACATTTAAGTTCCACTCAGCAAATTTCAATTGTACAAAACAGCATTATCAACTATAGTCATCACGTTCTACATTAGAACCTCAGAACGTATTCATCTTACAGCTAAAAGTTTGTACCCTTTTACCAACCTCTCATTTCCCCACCACCCCCAGCCCTCTTGTCTCCTCTATTTCTACGAGTTCAACAATTTCTTTTTTAAGATTCCACATATAAGTGATACTATGCAGTATTTGTGTTTCTCTGTCTGGCTTATTTCACTCAGCATAATGCTCTCCAGGTCCATCCATGCTGTCGCAAATGGCAGGATTTCTTTCTTTTCTAAGGCTGAATAATAAATATCCCATTATGTATACATCACATTTTCTTTATCCATCAACAGACACTTAGGTTGTTTCCACACCTTGGCAATTGTGAATACCGCTCCTATGAACATGGGGGTGCAGGTGTCTCTTTGAGATAATGACTTCATGGAACATTCTAAAATTAGAGGTCCTGATTTGACTTTGGGACATTGAAGTATCCTCAGGGAGGTCATACACTCAGTCTCCGAGAGACCAGAAAAGTCACAGAAGAATAAGGAGGAGATGAGGAAACCGAAGCTCTGAGAGGTTGGCTCCCAAGTGCCGAGCCAGGTGGCAACCCCGGTGTGGCTTTCCCCGGAGGCCAGCGTCTTAACCACACTGCCCAACAGCCCGCCCTGCTCCACTCGGTCACTGGCGGGCTCTCTCGGCCCTTGGTTGAGCATGTGCCCCTCTATAAGTGCAGGTATGTACTAATCCCTCATGCAGAAGCAGTGTGCACACTGAAACCTGAAGCCCTTTCCGGGAGCTTACAGGGTCCTTCAAGTTCTCACATTCCACAGCCCCAAGCTCGCCAGTGGTTTCCCACTGGAGGCTTCAGCCTGCCGAGAACTTCACCTCCTCTGGACTTCCAGCGGGGGCCTGCACCCACCACTCGCCAGAGGCAGCTACATCAGAGCATGGGGTTCATTCAAGCCATGGCTGTCAAACTGGGCAGGTTCTGCCCAATGATTCCTAAGTTTCTTTTCCTTTCCTACAGTGTGACCCCACTAGATCACGCCGCTTTATATTTAATCAGTCTCTGGATTTGAGGTCAAAGGACTCCAGTTTGAACGTTGGATCTGCACCTTGAGATCGTGGTGCCTTGGAAATGTCACGACTCTGAACCTCAAGTCTCTTCATCTGCCAAATGGAATTGCATCTGCCCCATAGGACTGCTGCGGGGAGGAAGAGTCAAGGGCATGGCATGGAGGAAACACACAGCTAGTTCCCAGGGGCACAGCACACGCTTGGGCAGTCTACTCACTGCCCACAGGTGCCCAGGTGAGAGGACAAGCAGAGACCAGAGTCCAGCCCAGCTTCTACTGACCAAGCCATGTGCCCACAGCTGTATCCACCCAGGGGGAGCATCTTGCAGTAATTTACACAAATGTACCCTGAAAGTGGTCCTGGCACGGCCTGACGCATGTTAGGTCTCCATAAACATTAATTGAGTCTTAAATTCTTTGTTGCCCACACACAGAGAAAATAAAAGCTATTGTTGCTGACATAGTAATAATCAAAGCACACTTCCCCGGGGGGCGGGCAACATAGCAGAGTAGTTAGCAACAAAAGCCTTGGAGTTAGATCAACCTTTAAGCCCCAGTTCTGCCACCAACTACGCTGAATGATCATAAGCAAGATGCATAACCTCTCTGAGTTCAGTTTTATCATCTGTAAAGAGGAATAGTGTGGAAGGATTAATGGTGACTCTCGTAATTTCTATCTCCCGAATATCTCATATTTCAAGTGTTCTGGGACCTAGCTTTATGGGGAAGGAGACCCCAGATCACTAGACTAATTAAACATTAATTATTGTAATTGATATTTAGTAAAGTCATAATGTGTTCCAGGCCCTGGAGGGCTTATACCACCTCTGGAGAATTTTCTGCCTGCCAGATAATGTGCTAAGCACTTACATGATCTCATCTACACCCATAACCACCCTAAGAGGTGGATACTATGATTATCTGCTTGAGGGGAACTTACAAACTAGTTAAGAAAGCAATGAATTAACACTTGAAACCGTTTGAGTAAACACTAAACAAGTAAAGACAGATTGCATTTCGGAAGAAGACAAGTATAAGGATGTACTTTGCGTGAGGTGGTGGCCAGGAACTGGAGGTAGTTGTTGCGGGCAACGTAGATGTCCATCTCTGGATAGTTTGGTATCAGTATATAATGAAATATTATACAGCAGTCGGAAATCAGAATTGACATCTAGGAATAGGGATAGACCTCAAAAACCAAGTTAAATGAAAAAAGTAAAAAACTGGGTGAGATTTAGAACACAACAGAATGAGAGAGTATGTGCCAAGTTGTGGGGCAGTCACTGTGGGGCTTTACTCATCACAGAGGACGTCTCAGCCCTGGGAGCATCCACCATGGATACTGGGGACAGCCCTGGATTCACTTGCTCCTTCCAGATGCTGCCACACGACCTGCATCAGAAGTCACAACGACAAAACCATGGACCCCGCCCTCCAGGAGCCCATAGCCCAGGATGGGTTCCCCAAATGAGAAAGTGCTGCCAGAAAATTCTCTCTGCCACATGGGAGCTCCTATCCCACAACTGTCTCTCTGGGTTGCTAGATTCATTTTTCTCTCCCAGACGTGCCCTTATAAAGTGGAGGAAATCAAGGCCTGGTCAAGGTGGAGAGTGGTATCAGCTGAGAACTGTGCTGCCCATTCTGAAGAAACTAATTAAGCAATATAACACTTCCTCCAATAATTACTATCCTCTCCTCATGGCTAAGTAGAAGGGGCTGCAGGCATAGGCTCAGCGTACCACCCCCAGCCTGACCTTTGCGGTAATGATAGGCATATCCTGGACCTGCAAATATTGGGAGAACTTAAAGGAATAATAGCCCAAAACTGGACCAGAGCATAGCCAGGACCTCTTCCAGCTCCTGTCCAGCTCCGACACCCTGTTGGCTGCTACCAATGTATATTCGATTGTCAAACGCCTCGCATCTTAGCAAAACATGTGGCAAATGAATGCTCCAAGATGGCCCCAGGATCTATCATATGCGTGTTCTACCTCTACCAAATCCCTAGCCAGTGGGAAGGCCACTTTTCACATCACCTTCTCACAGAACTGATTCTCAGCCCCTCAGAGTTAAAGGTCATTTGACCATCATCTGCCACCCTCCAAAGTCTGGTCAAACAGAAAAACAAGGACAAGTGCTGTGGTGCCCAATAAGTGTTCAATCTCTCTCTCCATGGGACACCTGGGGCTATGAGCCTTTGCAAGACTGGCTAGGACTTAACCACGAGCTTTGGTGCGTGGTTTTAGAGAGAATGGCAACTCTGTGATATGAAAAGGAACCAAAATTTAAAGCCAGGGACGATCAATTTAAATTTATTTGAAAGGAGGAAGCAAATCGGGAAAGGCAACTAGAGAGAAATCAGAGATATGCTGGGATCGGGGTATGGAGGAGTACCAAGCAGTGGAGCCTCCTGAATCAGGCAGTAGGCACTCTCCTTGGACAGCCTTGTCTTCCCATGTGAGTGATGAGCAAGACTTTCAGGTCTTTGAGCGGTCTTGGGCAGCGCGAAGACTCTTGGGTTATACACGAACTCAGTAATGGAAAGACCACCTGATCGCATCGTGGCAGAACCCACCTTTTCCTGTAAACTTGGGTTTTCACATGTTGTATTTAAATTCCTAGAAAGTGAGAGCTGGAAGGGCAAATCACCCACAGTCTCCACCCCATTTTTTCAGGCAGGAAAACTGTCCCAGGGAGAGAAAGTAACTTGCCCAAGGTCAGGGACATCACGGGAGCCTGAAGAGTTGAGGGAGAAGTTGCTGTCTTCCTTTGCTTGGTGCTGGGGCTAATTACCCCTCATAAAAGAATAGGTCATGACTCTCACTGGCCTCAGCATCCAATCAAACGGAATGTGAACATTGGCCACGACGTCAGAGGTCATTCAGATCAGTTCTTTGATTTCACAAATGGGGAAGCAGAGACTGTTCACCTATCATCATTCTAGTTGTGAGTATCTATCCATCACTTCTCCAACTAGCCAAATACTTTCAGGGCCCCAACACAAAACAGCAGCCCCAGGATAACCCCTGCAGGTGGTTGACCATCCAGATGGTGAAGCACTGCTTCCTAATGAAATAGAGGCTTGGGTTTAGAGAACATCACAACGGCCAAGGTGTGGAAGGCATGTCCTAGGGTCAAGGCTGCTGAACACAACAAAACGTTTTATTTGTCTGGAAATCCACATGCCACTTTTTGGGAGCAATTCCAAATGCTGTTTCATCACCAGCCTTGGTTTTTGCCTGTCTCCCTCCCATTCTGGACATGGGTCAGAAATCTAAACTCCAGTCTGTCCCTGTCTTTCTCCTCCCTCTGCCCTAATCTGTCTGTTATTACGGTCACCCCTTACACGCGTCACATTCTCAAAGCTCACCCTCACCAACCCCCACCAGTGATTCCCCAACCCTGACACTTAATGATTTCAACTCCGCCCAGCTCTAGCCTGACTTGTGGGCTCTCAGCCAACCACCTCCCCGTCTCCACTACCCCTCGCCCCAACCCTCACAGGGGGTGCCTGATCCCAGCCCTGCCATCCAATCACCCCACTCTCAAAACCTCTGAGCCTGAGAAGGGCAGAAAAACCTCCAGCATTTTTTTAGGGTTGAAAGATCACCTTTTCCTCCCATAAAGCAGTTCAGACGAAGCCCACATCTCTTTGAAGAAGACTTTGAATCTTGTTCCACAAGGAAGAGACATGATCAAGACTTCAAACCAATGGAGTCATGATTCTTGACATTCAAACAGCCCTCTGTGTTTGGAAAATTCTTTGGCAGGGATCATCCTATGCACTCTTCCCAAGAACCACTAGGCTTCCTTCAATAACACAAGGAGATCTGAAGAAGGACATTTGCTGAGACATCAGTCTGTTCCACTTACTGCAACAGAGACTCCTGCCGGCTCAGAGCAAGACCTCATTTCTAGTCTCACCTGCCATATAGTTATGCTGGCCAAAGGAATATGAGGGGAAGCGATGTGTGCCACTTCCAAGCCTGGCCCATAAAAGATCCTGCGAAATGCTCGGCTCTCTCCTTCCTCATCTGCCAGCTGAATGGAGAAAGCTTCAAGAATCCAGAGGAGAACAGAGCCACAAGATGGAAGGATCCTGGGTCCATGAGTCACCCTGGAAAAGTGCGGACCAAGAACGCCCAGGTTGGAGTGTTGCAAAGGTGAAAAATAAACTTACTGAATGAAGCCACAGAACCTTGGGGATAATTTGTTACAGCAGCTAGACTGCTTTGACTAATACAATTCATTACTCTACTTTCCAGAGACACTAATCTAAAGTCAGTTCAAGACGGAGTAATCCTATGGCCTCAAGAATCCATCTATTTATTATAAAAGCATCTTGAGAATAACAGACAGGGAAGAAATATTTGCAACATATTTTATAGTCAAGCAGCTATGGCTAAAATACAAAGGGTTCTAAATGTAAAAAAAAAGAAAAATTATCAAAAAATATAAGCATAATTGACAGATTACAGAGGACTGGTAAATGTATGAGAAGATGTGCACCTCATTAGTGATCCAGGAAATCCAAATCAAAACAGCAATGAGACGTAATTTTTCACCAGTTAGATTAGCTTGACAATATCCAATGCAGGCAATGTTTTGGGGGGAAGGGCAAACCCAGGTACTTTTAGTAAGAGTGTAAATTGCTACAACTTTTTGAAGGGTAATCTGGCTCCACCTATTAAAACACAAAATATGCTTCCTATCAAAATGTAAAATGTGTGGGCCCTTTGGGTCTGCAGCCACACTTCTAGGAATATTTACATAAGGGCACAAGGATATATATTAAAGGATGATTCATTGCAGCATTACTTGTAATATCAAAAACCACCTAAAGAACTATCAATATGAGAATGGTTAAATAAATTATGATACAGCCACATGCACCATGTGAAATGTTATGCAGCCGTTTAAAGAAATTTGTAAACTGTCGTCCAAATGAAAAAGCCACATTGAGGAGTATAAATGAGTTGATAAGTATGTATAATGGATTATTAGATGGGACATTTCCTATTGCCTTTGAATTCTGCTAAGGCCCAAAGCTGAAAACAACTAGGTGACAATTAGCTACATATTCTAGAGAGAAGTTCTAGATACATCCATGCAGTTGTTACCACAAGGTAGCCAAAGAAGAGGCCCTTCACTAAGTCCTATTCCTCCACCTCCAGGTCATATGAGAAAAGGCTGAGATCCAGTAGAGAAAATCTTTTGAAGGGAATTCACAGGAGTCGAGGGCACAGTCATGTTTCTCCTCCCTTCCCCTTCAAACTGAGGGAGATGCTCCCCAAGAGAACCACTCATGGAGTCTTGGTTTGTCTGCCAGGAGGAGTGGCTACATCTCACCCTTCAGTCTAATGTGTCCTGGGAACAATTCACGAGTCCACTGCCAGGTACTGCTACCTAAGGAGAGCACAAAAAGGTTCTGGAAGAATCTGAAATGTAGCCCGCACGGAAGCATGAGTGTTCCTATGGGCTGAGTCATGGCCCCCCCTAATATTTCCAGGGCCCAGACCAAGAGTACAAATGGAGGCCCACATACCCTATGTCTAAATATTATAAAAGTGTGAATCAAGCTAAATAAAACATGTTCTATCATCCTACCATGACAAATATACTTCCATAATGACCTGGGGAGCCGGATTCAAATCGAGGATTCTCATAACTTTTGGAGTTCAGTCCTGAGTGCAAGGCACAGTGGGAGCTGGCCCTCCCAGACCTCCCTGCATTTCCCACCCTGGGGTTCCTGTTTCAGCACATGTGCGCGCACAGACACGAGTTCCACCTCCATTCCCAGCAAGCAGCACCCCCGGCCCCTCCTTGGGACTCGGGATGTACACACTTGCAACGAGCCCCAGGTGAACCTGGGGAAGAAACCCACAATGGCCTTGGAAGCAGGTCTGAGGCCACTTGGACAGGGAATCGGGGTCTCATTACCTAAAATGATGTCTAGAATAGCTGCCTGAGCTCCAGGTGGGAACATCCTCATGGATCCGCTGATTTCTCACCCAGCTAAAGACCTGCAGAGAGAAGAGGGAAAGAGCAGCGTCCTCTAAACCACAGGGTCTGGGGCTGGCACCCTTCCTGCCCAAGTCTGAGGGCAAGTACTGGGCCAAACAAACTCTATGGAAGGTCACTGAGGCTAGGAGCCAAGTAGACCCCATGGGGTATGCAGGGGCAGGGCCCAAGAGTGGGGAGCAATAAATTCATCAAATGGTACAAAGGGGATTGATTTCTCTGTGGAGTGAGGGTCATGGGGTTTTTGAAGAGCCAGCATTTGGGCATCTGCCTCCCAGATCACAACAGTCCAGTCAAATAAGACTGTGTCTTTTTCTTCTAATTCTCTCTTCCCCATGGTGGAGGAGCCAAAAACCACAAAGGACATCAGGGTGCAAGAAGTGACAGAACAGATCACATCACCTCCACCTCTCCTTCCCCGTCAGCTCAGCACTGAACTGGGGCCGGGGTAGTGGCGAAGGAAATTCTGAATTAGATGAGAGATTAAAGTTTTCATGTATAGTAGCCTGGACTTTTTTATATCTGCCAGTGGTTGGAAAGCTATGAGACCATCTGAGATGCCTTCAGGGGGTCAAAAAAGGATATCATCAGAGCACATTTAAATTAAGCAATGAGGGGAAATTGTACTAATTACTGCACCCTACCAAGTCTCACCCACTCAATAACAAACCAACCAAGGAACCAAACCCCTTAGTAATGCACTGGCATGGATATAGGAATTTTATGACAGTTCCTACAGTAGTGGTTACCCCAGGAGAGGAAGAATGAAAAGGGGAGGGGAAACTTTGACTTTTCAATTCATACATTCTGAGTCACTTTTGTTTAAAAAGATTTCTAGAAAGGTGTATGAGATTTTGAATGACACACAATTGCCTCCATTTGCCCAATGAGGCACTTAGTAAATCTCTCCAACCCAGGAGAAAAAAAATCAAGCCAAACACGAGCTCTAACTTGAGTATTCCTGGTTCCCCTTCCTAACGTTGCCACAAGGCCAAACTGTGATTTTCCTAGGGGGAGGAAGAGTTGTTTATTATTCCGACCGTTGCCATAGCAGTCAGTGTTTCCAAGTTATCGTCGTCTTCTCCCCAGACATTACTCCACTAATACAAGTTCCAGACCTGCAACCCCAGGCATTTCGGCCAGAAGGAAATGTACTTGCTGCTGGAAAGTCAACTGAGAAGGGCAGCCCTGCCTCCAAGTCTGAGTCCTAGCCTTTCCAGTCACTGCATCAGAGAGATGGGGGGAAGTGGAGCCTGTCTCTGGACCGGCAGGACTGGATGGATCCTGAAGATTTTCAGCGAATCTCACAATCTCCCATCCTCCTCCACCCAGACTTTTGTTCCCAGCCATCGGAACTGATCGCCTCACAAAAGAAGAAGAAAATAGAAACCAGAGACCAGTTACTTGAGAGCTTGCCCCTGGTTATATTTACATCAGCATGATGTAACGAAAAATCAGGGAAATTCTTCAATTCTCATCAGACATCTGCTGTCTAGATATCACCAGGTCTTCCAATCTCAGCGGACAGTGGCTCTTTCATTTATCATTCAAATAGAATAGGAAATGAACAGGCAACCAGCACACATACTATTACTCAAATAATGCCAAGGATTCTTTGGGGCCGTATGTTTCGTCTGGTCACGTCTTACTCTGACTTTGTGTTTCTGTTGAATTATTTCTCTGCAATCTGTGACTCACCTCCTTTGATTCTTGTCTTCTCTCTGTCTCACTCAGACACTCAACACTCTACTCCTCCAGCTCTCCCAAGCGCCACTAACGCTGTGCAGGGCAGACTTTGACTAAAGGTTGAATGCAACAGAATCAGAGCACAGCAAAATATAAGAACCGGCTTACATTTTAGTCTCCTATGCTTGCACATGCATAGAACATCCCCGGGAGCACACAGTACACAGAAGGACCTGGACTCAGGGGTGGTAGGGAGACTCATTCATCCAACAAATTCTCATTAAACACCTAACATGCGTCAAGCATCATTCTAGGTACTTGGGATACATCAGTGAACGAAAAGAAATCATTGTCTTCATGGGTCTTTTATTTTGTCAAGGGGAGACAAAATAAACCACAAATTAAAAAGTAAATAATATAGTATATTAAAAAATGATGTGCTATGAAAAAATAGAGCAGGTGAGGGAGCTCCAAGTGCAGAGGTGGGAGAGTTACAGTTTTAAATCCGTGGACAAGAAGGTCTCACTGAGGGGGTAGCATCTGAGCAAAGGCTTGCAGGAGATGACAGAGGGAGTCCTGAGGATACACGGAAGAACATTCCAGGAACAGGGAACAGCCAGTGCAAAGGCCATGAGGCAGGAGCGTGCCTGGTGTGTTAGAGGAATAGCAAGGAGGCCAGTTGGCTGGAGCAGAGTGAAAGAGAAGGAGAGGAGGAGGACGGGGGTCAGAAAGGAGGGCCTGGAAGGCCATGATCAGGACTGTGGGTTTTCTCTGAGCTGGAAGAGGAGCCATTGGAAGGTTTGAGCAGAGGAACATCAGGATCCAACTCGTGTTCTAGCAGGAACGCTCAGGCCACCAGGTGAGGCACAGACTCTAGTGAGACACGGCCAGAGCAGGGAGCCCAGTCAGAAGGTGACGGTGGTAATTCAGGAGAGAACGTGAGACGGTGGCTCCCAGCAAGCTGCTGGCAGACTCTGGATTTTTCTTTTATATAGACTTTATTTTTTAGAGTAGTTTTAGGTTCACAGCAAAACTGAGCAGAAAATACAAAGAGTTCCCATATACTCCCTGCCCCCTCAACACATACAACCTCCCCCTGTCAGCATCCTGCACCCCAGGGGTACATTTATTACAACGTATGAACCTACAATGACCCATCATTATCACCCAAAGTCCATAGTGCACTTAGGGTTTACTCTTGGTGGTGTACATTTAATGGGTTTTGACAAATATATAATGACATGTATTCACCATTGTAGGATCACTCGGAATAGTTACACAGCCCTAAAAATCCTCTGTGCTCTGCCTGTTCATCCCTCTCTCCCCCCAACCCCTGGCAACCAGTGATCTTTTTATCGTCTCCATAGTTTTGCCTTTTCCTGAAAGGAAATCACACAGTAGGTAGCCTTTTCAAATTGGCTTCTTTCACTTAGTGATATGATTTAAGTTTCCTCCATGTCTTTTTATGGCTTGGTAGGTCATTTCTTTTTAGCACTAAATAATATTTTTTAGCACTAAATAAACTGGATATACCACAGTTTATTTACCCATTCACCTACTGAAGGACATCTTGGTTGCTTCCAAGTTTTGGCAATTATGAATAAAGCTGCTGTAAACACCTGTGTGCTGGTTTTTGTGTGGACATAAGTTTTTATCAGTTCATTTGGGTAAACACTATGGAGCATTCTAGATTTATTTTGATATCAGAATTTCCTAATGGATTGGTGGGGTCTGAGAAAAATAGAGAAGGGAAAGACTTTGGATAGAGCAGTTTGGGGGACAAATTTCAAAAGTTAAATCTTGGACATGTTACTGGGGGGAGGTCTATTAAACAGCCAAGTGGAGAAATCAAGTAAGCAGGTATTTATGAGCCTAGAGCCAAGGAGGGAGGTTTGGTGGATATGTAAAGTGGGAAGTCATTGGTACCTACATTAACTTAAAGCCAGGATATGTGATTGGATCACCAAGGGAGTAGGTAAAGGTAGAGAAGAGGATCAAGGACCAAGCCCTGGGGCCCTCCAGCATCAAGAGGAAGAGAAGAGACGAACAAGCAAGGAAATGAGAAGGAGCAACCAGTGAACAGGAGAAAAACCAAAAGAATAGAATGTGCCAGAAGACAACTGGAGAATGTGTATCAAGAAGGAGGGAGTGATCAGCTGTGGCAAATGCTGGTGAGAGGTCTGGTAAGATGGGGACTGAGAACTGACCATGGATTTAGCAGCACAGAGGTCAGTGATCTGACCCTGAACAAGAATTGTTTTGTAGTCAAGGCAAAAGAGAGACTGAGATTGAAGACATGCATTCTCAATGGAGGTAACATCACTCCCAAGGCAGGGAAAATAGGTTCTTGGGGGATGAAAAAAATCTTGCTCTTTTTATGTATAAACCATAGATAAACATATAGTACATAAACACCTATACAGTACATCTGGGGTGCTAAAATCTCATGCATGGGAGGAGGCGATTAAAAAAAAAAGACGCTAGGGGCCAGCCTGGTGGTGTAGTGGTTAAGTTTGCACATTCCACTTTGGTGGCCCAGGGTTCATGGGTTCGGATCCCAGGCACGGACCTACACTCATCAAGTCATGTGTGGCAGCATCCCACATACAAAAAATAGAGGAAGATAGGCACAGGTGTTCACTCAGAGCTAATCTTCCTCACCAAAAAAAAAAAAAAAAGACTCTTAGGGGGACAATAAGAGAAAAAGAAAGCTCAAAAAACTGGTTCACCAAAGAATGTGAGGAAAGGAATTAGAGAAGATAAACAACGCTCTAATGAATTCTGCTGCAAAAGGGATCAGAGAAATAGAGCAGCAGCCGGTGGACAAAGTGGGCTTAAGAGAATGCCTTTGAAATATTTAATAATAATAACAAAAATGTAAATATCGTGCTTATTAGAGGCCAAACACTGCTCCCCGCCCTTTACAGATGTTAACTCCGTGACCTCCCTCAACAGCTCTGCAAGGCCGGGGCCATCGGTGTCCCGCTTTCCAGCTGGGGAAATGGAAGCACAGAGACAGTAAGAACTCCTTGCCCCAGATCATGCAGCCAGGAAGGGCTGGACCTGAGGTTCAAACAAAGGCAGTCTGGTTCCTGGATCAACACTGTCGATTTATCCTAGATCCTTTTATATTGTTTGACTTTGTTCTCAATATTTCCTATACAAAAATACACGCAGTCATACATTGTCAAAAATTAATATTTGGCATTTCTCCCCTAAAATCTGTCGGTCATCCTCTGCTATGGAGAATACCCCTAGGATGTATCCCTGTCTCCTTTATCTTTGGGTCCTTCTCTCTCTTGGGAAATCTCTACTCTGCTCCAGCTGTCAGCTTTCCAAACCCTAATTGTTATGACTGTATCTCCAGAGCAACTGACGCTTGCCCATCCAAATTCAGCCAGGGTGGGGGGGTCTTACCTTTCTCAATCCAAAGGACCCTCAAGGCTAAACAAGGTGATTTCCTTCACAAACGAGTCACCCACTTCTAAAGTGAAATTCAACATGAACATGGGGAAATTAAAAATAAAGTGAATTAGCCCCTCCCCCGGAACACAGAAATGCAGCCGGCCATTTTATTTGTTAATTATAATTCTTCCCACTATACAGGAAGCTAGACAAACACCCTCCCCCCACCATAGCATTTCCTCCCACAGATAATGGCTTTATTAACATAACCCAAAAGCAGTTTTGGGAAAATTCAAGTGAAAAAAATCCTTTGCCTTAATTAGATGAATTTTTCAGGGAAAACTATATTTGAAGACTAAACTATCTGTATAATTGTCTTAATTTTTCATTTAATTTAACAGGTTTTGAGGAAAAAAGGGGGTTAATTGTGGTAGACGAGCTCTCATCAGCAGTTAGGATGTATCTGTCCATGACAAATTATTTTAATTACAGCCCAATTTGGGAGCCAGGACATGTTTTTCTGACCTACAAGGGCCAAATGTGATGGAGTCATGAGAAAACAAATGATTTCCTGAAGTGGCCCATCTCGAAGGCTTTCAAGGAGTGTCCTGTGAGCATACTACCATTCCCAGACTTGCTTTCTGGTCTTCAGGTCTGTGATTCTTGGTGAAAGCACCTCCTGTTACTCTCTCCCCTAAACCTCACAACCTTTGCACCCTGACCTTAGCCCAAAGAAACTGGTCTTGTTCCAGGATCCATCACCCCTCCGCCAGCAGTCATATCCCAAGTCGAGTTCATTTAGACTGGGTGGAGGTTGGGGAGAGCTCCAGCAAGATTTAACCCTGCTCTCTAGCACCCCAAGGCCTATAGAATATTCCAGAATGTCTTTGTCATGCTTTTGAATTTGTCTACGAATGTAAGTTAGAGACACAGCTCGTAATTCTCCCTACTGTGCAGCTCTTAACTGTTGAAATCAAACACATCCACTCCCATTTCCAAAGACAAACATTGATTTCAGACTCAGTATAATCATTCTATAAGGAGAAGGAGAAATATTTTTTCCTATAATTCTCAATTTATGAGGCTATCTCTCACAGAAAGAAGTTAGTCCTTTCTGTTGCTACGCAGAAATGTCGCTTCCTTTCCCCTCACTCCTAACCCTAACCGTTTCAAACTCTGTTCCTCAGGTAGCCATATGCCTCTAGATTACTCCCCCTTCGTTCCAGCCTAAGCTTAGAGTAACCACATGTAAGGAAAATGTTCAATTCTTGGCCAAGGACTATTCTCATCCTGGAGGATGCCAAAGATACTCCTTCATCTAAATTAAGGAATTTCTTATTCTCTAACTGTATCTTTTCCCCCTTGTCCCCACTCGAGAATCATATATGAAGAGAAATGTGTGGGAGTGATATTATTTTACAGTCAGTCCCCACGCTAATGTCTCAACGTAAATCTTTAGCTCCTACCAGCATTTGCTACTGGTGGTAAATGACTTGTAATATATCTAGCAACTGATTGCAGGTACATGGCAATTCTGTGGTTGAGAACTACTGAAACAGAAACTAGAAAGAGGGGAAATACACAGACAAGCTAAAGCAGTTCAGTAAGTTAAAGCAAGAGGCAGGAAGAACCACGGTTAAGAGCTGAGTTATGGAGCCAGACAGACAATGCCTGAAACCTCTTCTGCCCTTGACTGACCTTAGGACTTTAGGCAAGTTACTTAAAACCTTTCTTGACCCCGGATACTCATTTTTTAAAAGGAAAAATAATAGTATATACTTCACAGCGTGGTTGTGAGAATTACAAGCGATAATACCAGTTAAACGAGTAAGCACAGGGCAAATCCACAAAGTGCTGGTCCTGTCCAGGGATGTACAATCCACAGTCACAATCATACGGGAGGGAAAGCAGGGCTGGGTTGAAAGCTTTGCAAAATAGTTTCCATATTATTGATAAAGAAAACATTTCCATCTATTTGCACATTGCGCAGATGTTTTAATTTAAAAAATATGTAGCAGGGGCTGCCCGGTGGCAGAGCAGATAAGTTCATGCACTCCACTTCGGCAGCATGGGGTTCATGGGTTCAGATCCCAGGTGCAGACCAATGTACGGCTTACCAAGCCATGCTGCGGCAGCATCCCATATAAAGTAGAGGAGGATGGGCACGGATGTTAGCCCAGGGCCAGTCTTCCTCAGCAAAAAAAAAAAAAAAAGAGGATAATTGGCAACAGATGTTAGCTAATGGCTAATCTTCCTCACAAACACACACACACACAAATATATAGCTGATTTTGCAATAATGTGAAGTTATTGCCTAGGCTCATATTTATACAATGGGAAACTAATGTTTTGAGACGATAAAATGGTTCTTACATCGTTGCATGTTATCTAGATGAACCATTTGCAAAGTACACAGCTTTGAAATCTGTCTCAGATCTAAGCTATTTTGACTAAATGTTTTGAAGTTAAATAGTGTGAAACTTATCCAAAAATCTTGGTATGCAGATAAATAGGTTTCTAAAGAGTTTTAAATTGTTTGGATTAAAAATTCTTTAATTTTTAAATAGTATAAAAATGTTACAAAAATATTTCGCCTAAGTGGTCCAGTTTAAAAAAAAAAGACAGTTTGAAACCAAACAGGCTTGCACTGTCTTAAAAAAACCACTTGTATATTATGAAAACCACATGAAATAGTTCCCAAATCAAATAATTTTAATGAAACCATTCCAAAACCAGCATTTTGAAAAACTTTCCAAAATAACCATTGATGGCAGTGACTCTTAAAATTCCAAAGAAACCAGATGTAAGCTTCATGTTTTCAAACTTTATAAAATATCTTATTCTCCACTCCTAGTTTATTTCAGCTGTTGACCTAGAAGACCCGAACAGTAAATGCGAGAATAGTTGAGCAACTGAAAACATGCAGAGAAGAAAGATATCACAGCAGCAGGAAGAAAGGACCCGTTTCTGAGTGAAGCCCAGGGTTGAATTCCTCTTCTACCACATGTATAATCTGCGGCATGTTGGCACCATCACTACCCCTTTTTGAACAGCAATTTCTGTCTTAGACAGGGTTCCCCCACAAAGTAGAGCCTGGCCAAGGGCCTTTACGCAGGTAGTTTGGGAAACGACCTAGGGAAAGGATTGGGAACTGGAAGAAGTATGGCAGGAAAATAGGCAAAGACATTACAAGGGGACCCTGGAGCTGGCCACCACTGTGGGCAGCTGGGCCCAATGGTACAGGGACCTTCTGGGGCCTATGTTGAATGCCCAAGAGACCAAAGAGGGACAGTTCTCAATGGACTACACTGTCCACTCCCCCATCATCCACTCCCCGATCAGGCAGACATGAGTGCCAGACGGGTTCCTGTAGACTTCCCATGCAGCTGTGTCAGAGAAGTCCTGGGGCAGTAAAGGAGCTCAGAATATGCCACCCTAAAATAGCTCTCTTTGGCGTAGGGAATATCTTGAGCTGAAAGTGACTGAAAATCAACAGATGCAGAAAGAAGCCTGCTTGGAGTTTCCCTTATCTGATTAAAAGCAGCAACTTCTGGGGAATCAGCTGTCATCAATTCCCTCTCAGGGGCAGTTTCATGGCCATAAAGAAGACAGAAAGACCACCTGCATAAACAAACATTGTCACAAGCTTTCTCATTTCCCGTTTGTTCTAAAAACCCATTTGTCTTTCCTAAAGAAATCTATTTGTTCTTCCCATAGAAGCCTTTTCCCCCCCTTCCCTTTTCCTACTAAGTTAGGAATCTAAGCCTCTAACTTTAACCCTTTAACAAGCTAACTACTTCTTCTGTTAGCTTCCACATGCAAATAAATTTTTTCTCCTGTTAATCTGTCTTTTGTCAGTTTAGTTTGCAGGCCCCTAGACACTGAACCTAAGAGGGCAGAGGAAACATTTTTCCCCTCCGACAGCAG
The DNA here is from genome assembly GCA_031878705.1 of Tapirus indicus. NCBI lineage: Eukaryota > Metazoa > Chordata > Mammalia > Perissodactyla > Tapiridae > Tapirus > Tapirus indicus. Next base: position 4,600,432 of record CM062928.1, read on the forward strand.
AAAGCAAGAGAAGTGAAGGGCAGCATAGACGAGGTGTGGTCGGGTAGGTTACTGACAACTGTCAAGCTGGCTGTGCAGCAATGGCTGGATAAATGGTGGGCCCAAGAGGACATGAGGTGGGGCACAAGAGATGCCCACTGCAGTTTCCTCCTCTATATAATAGGGGTAAAAATACCAACAGGGGCTTTATTCACAGAGCCTATGCTTCGGCATATGCAGTTTCTTGAAGTGAAACCCCCTCTTACCTTATCTGCCTGATGAACAATTCCTCATCATCAAATTCTTTACCTTTATACTTTTTCCAGATCTAAAGTAAGGGAGGCTCCCTTCTCCTCTCCTTGCCTTCCTCCAAGCCCGTAAAGCAGGAATTTCTGTCCTTCTCTTCATCCTACCCCCCATCACCACCACCATCGCCACCATCAATTCCTCCACTCCTGTCCTGGTGCGAAGGAGTAGAACTACCGAATGTTAAGATTAGGAGAACCTCTCTGTTTCAGGCCACCTGACCCTTGTCCTTCCTGATCAGGGCCCAGGGCCTCCCTTCTTAAGGTCAGTCCTGAAGCTGGGCAGGTGCCACCTCCCCTGAAGATGGTGGGAGGGAAGGGGACTTGGGAGGGAAGAGGGAACATCTCATCCCATTTTACCAGCCAATAAATCTGATATGTTGACTCCTGTCTGATGCCTCAATCCATTCGGTCCCCCTGTTACAACATAAGCTGCACAAGAGCAGGAATGTTTGTTTTGTCCACTGGTGTTTCCCCATTGCCTGGATCAGAGCCTGGCCCATAGGAGGGGCTCAGTATTTATTTGCTTAATAAATCCACAGGGGGACGGGGCATGAAGAGCACTCCAGAAAACCCTCAATCATCCCCTCCCGACAAAAATGGGCTCTGCTTTGTGCCCCTCAGCACCTCCCATTACAGCAGTTAGCACATTGTAATGATCTGATATGAACCCGGCCCTCATGTTTGACTTGGAGCTTCCCAAGGACAGGGAGTTTATCTTCCATTTATCTTTGTCTCCCACGTGCCCAGCAGCACGGGAACTGACCCCTAGAAGGTGCTCAAAAATAACAGCTGAGTAAACGACAGAGATAAGGAATGCAACAATGTGACATTTTAATTCCCTTGTCTTATTTCTAATGCCAGAGGTTCTTTTGTCTTGAAGTTAGAGCATATGACTCATGAATCACTCCCGAGCTTGCTCCAGAACTCTGAAGAGAAGGAATGGAACAAACAAGATAAGCCAAAAGGAAAAGCCCAATGGGCGAATGTAGACAGTGACTTGGCTCTTCGGCATCTGTTTTTGAAATTCAAGGAGCGTGAATGAGTCAAGCAGAAGGGAGCAAAGTTCTCTAAGGATGAGCTTGAGTTGTTATCAAAACTCTGAGGCCAGGAAGGAAAAGGAGACTCAAGGAAGGAAGAACAGAAGTTGTGAAAACTTTAAAGAATTGTAGGGATGGCGAACACCTGGCACTGGAGGCAAGTATGTCTCCCCGGCCCCTTATCCCAGCCTCCACCCTGCCATCCTCGGTAGACATGACGAATCAATTAGACAGAGTGCCTGTGTCCACAGAGGGCTCACAGAGCTTCCCAAGCAGCATGGCTGAAGAACTCCGTTGGTGATTCCTGCTCTAGATGAAGAGCTCAGAAACCCAGAGGAACGTGAGACACACTCTGGCTGCCATAACAAAACACCATCGCCTGGGTGGCTTCAACGACATTGATTCCTCACAGCTCTGGAGGCGGGGAAGTCTAAGATCAAGGTGCTACCAAGGTGCGTTTCATTCTGAGGCCTCTTCTCTTGGCACGTAGGTGGTCACCATCTCACAAGCTCTCTGGTGTCCCTTCTTGTAAGGGCACTAATCCCATCATGGGGGCCTCAGCCTCGGACCCTCATCTAAACCTAATTACCACCCAAAGGCCCACCTCCAAACACCAACACACTGGAGTGTGAAGCTTCAACATATGCATTTCTGGGGAACATAATTCAGTCCAAAGCATCTGAGGAGCTCCTTAAACGTGCAGAGTCCTGAGCCACCCCCTCTGGAGATCCTAATTTAGTGGGCTAGACAGGGGCACAGGAATCTGAGTGCTTAAAAGTCTTCCTATGAGGAGTATTTTATCACTGACATGGTTTAGAATTGCAGGCACATGGTGATAATAAAAAGCAGACCGACTTTCCATCAGTTTTATTATGGCTTTTAAATTCTCTGCAGACAACAGGCTCCCTCACTGCCTGCACCTGCCCCACCCTTAGCACACCACTGCAGAGCACTCACTCCTTTCATAATTAACCTTTCATTTGTGTAGACTGGACGCACCATGAAGCCAGGACCCATCCGTTTTTCACTCCCATCATTGTATCCCTAGCACCTAGCAGGGCTTGGCACAAGGCAGGCTCTCAATGACATCTGTTCAATGAAGGAAGGAGTCAACTCAGGCTGGGGCATGGCTGTCCCAGACACCATCGTGCAACTCAACCCACCGCACAGTGTCTAACTGAGGAACACTTGTCCGTGAACTGGCATGGCCCTCTGTGCCATTTACAAGGAAGAGAGAGAACAATAAGGATATGGTAATTCATTCCTTGATTCATCTAAATGTCTTCATTTTAAAAATTTCAGAGGTCATGATCGTGTCTGTGTGTGTTTGTGTGTCACAGTGCCCTTTCTTTTACTAAATGATGGTACAGAACTGCACATGTCCCTACTGAGCACTTGAAATGTGGCTAGTGCGAACTGAGATGTGCTGTAAGTGCAAAACGCATACTAGATTTCAAAGACGGTAAAAAAAAAAAAAGAATGTAAAAGATGACACTGATATTTTTTCTATTGTTGAATACATGTTCTACATGTTGAATATATATTGAAATTATAATACTTTGGATATGTTATAATATTTTGTAATATGCAATATTTTAGATAATCAAAATACATTTTTTAAAAATTTTAAGTCTTCCTGTGATGCTAATGATCAGCTAAGTCTGGCTACAACTGGCGTTGAATACTAGATAGAGATGGATTTCAGGAAAGAATTTCAGGCACTATCTGACGACCTGAATCAAAAAGCTGAATTGCCAAAAGTATTTTATAGATGCCATCGACTTCAGCAGTTGAAACTCAGGTTTCTTAACCCACAGGTATGTCACCACTGCCTTGTTACTAAGAATAACCAAAATTAAGTTTGAATATACAAAAATTAACTCAAAATGGATCAAAGCCCTAAATGTAAGACCAAAAACTATAAAACTTGTAGAAGAAAACAGGGCAAAATCTTCATGACATTGGGTTCAGCAATGATTTCTTGAATATGACACCAAAGGCACAGACAACAAAACAAAATATAGACAAATAGGACTTCATGAAAATTAAAAACTTTGTGCATCAAAAGACTATCAACAGAGTAAAAGATCAACCTACAGAAGGGGAGAAAAAATTTGCAAATCATATATGTGATAAGAGATTAATATCCAGAATATACAGAGAACTCCTAAAACTGGACAAAACAAACAACTCAATTCAAACACAGGCAAATGATTTAATAGACATTTCTCCAAAGAAGATGTACAAATGGACAACAAGCACATAAAAAGATGCTCAACGTCACTAACCACTAGGGAAATGCAAATCAAACCCACAGTGAGACACCACCTCACACCCATTAGGATTGCTACTATTAAAAAAAAAAGAAAGAAAATAACAAGTGTTGGCAACAAGTGGAGTAATTGGAACTCTTGTGCACTGTTGGTGAGAATGTAAAATGGTACAGCCACTGTGGAAAACAGTATGGCAGTTCCTCATATGATCCAGCAATTCCACTTTTGGGCATAAGACAAAAGAATTGAAAACAGGATCTCGAAGAGTTGTTTGTACCCGTGTTCATGGCAGCATTATTCACTACAGCTAAAACATGGAAGCAACTCCAAATGTCCACAGTGGATGAACGGATAAGCAAAATGTGGTATATCCATACAATGGAGTATTAGTCAGCCTTGAAAAGGAAGGAAATCCTACATATGCTACAACATGGATGCACTTTGAGAACACTATACTAACTGAAATGAAACAGACACAAAAGACAAATACTGTATGATTTCACTTATATGAGTTACTTAGACTGGTCAAAATCTTAAGAGACAGAAAGTAGAATGGTGGTTGCCAGGGGCTGGGAGATGAGGGAATGGGGAGTTAGTGTTTAATGGACAGAGTTTCAGTTTTATAAGATGAATGGGTTCTGGAGATGGATAGTGGTGATGGTTGCACAACATTATGAATGTATTTAACACCACTAAACTGTGCACTTAAAAAGGGTTAAGATGATAAATTTTATATGTGTTTTACCAAAAAAAAATAAGTTTGAGAATGTTTCCTTTTAATAAAAAGAGCATATTCAAGGGTACCCCCTTGTTACCTCCCATGTTATTTTCTCACTTACATACCAATATCCTTTCTTTTCCCTTTTTTTACATAAACTTTTAAATTTTAGAATAGTTTTAGATTTAGAGAAAATTGCAAAGATAGTGTAGAGAGTTTCCATTTGTCCCACACCCAGTTTCTTGTTATTAATATCTTACATTATTATGGTACATTTGTTACAGTTAATGACCAAACATTGATACAATATTATTAACTAAAGTCCATACTTTATTCAGATCTCCATAGTTTTTCCCTAACGTCCTTTTTTTGTTCTAGAACCCCATCCAGGGTTCCATACTACTTTAAGTCATCATGTCTCCTTAGGTTCCTCTTGGCTGTGATAATTTCTCAGACTGTCCTAGTTTTTGATGACCTTGACAGTTTTGAAGAAAACAGGTCAGGTATTCTGTAGCTCAAAATTGAGGTTTTTCTGGTGCTTTTCTCATGATTACACTGCTGTTATGCGTCTAGGGGAGGAAGACCACAGAGGTCAAGTGCCATTCTCAGCACAACACACAGCAAGAGTTCCTTTATCGAACCGACTTATCATTGATGACCTTGACCTTGATCACCTGGCTGAGGTGGTGTTGGGCAGGTTACTCCACTACATAATTCCTCTTTTACCCCCTTCCCATGCTGTGTCTTTGGAAGGGAGTCATTATGCATAGCACACACTTAAGGAGTGAGGAGAAAAATATTATGAGCTCCATTTTACAGGAAAAAAGTAGATGAAAGATTAAATCATTTTCTCAAGATTTCAAAGTCAGTCATTTTCAAAGCCAGGATTAAAAAACCCAGGCTCGGCCCGGTGGTGTAGCGGTTAAGTTCGCGCACTCCATTTCAGTGGCCTGGGCTTCACAGGTCCGGATCTCAGGTGCAGACCGACGGACCACTTGTCAGCCATGCCGTGGTGGCATCCCATATAAAGTAGAGGAAGACGGGCACAAATGTTAGCCCAGGGCCAGTCTTCCTCAGCAAAAAGAGGAGGATTGGCAGCGGATGTTAGCTCAGGGCTAATCTTCCTCACCAAAAAAAAAAAAAAAATCCAGGCTTGATCAACAAGTTTTTCTCATGGTCTTTCCGGAAGTCAACAGATATTCAGAATTCAACACATATAACAGAATTCACCATATTCTTTTGAAATACAGAATCCCCTTGTCTTAGAAAAGAGCAGAGGCTGAGAAGTCAACAGATATGGTTCCATCCATAAGTCTACCTCGAATGGTCGTGTGGCCACAAACACTCACTACCTCCAGCCTGCAGTTTACTCCTCTGGGAAACAAAACAATGTAGAGTCTAGAACCAGGGCTCTGGTGTTTGAATCCCAGGCAAGCCACTTAGCTATCTCGAAGGCTCAGTTTGCTCATCTATAAAACGTCTGTCACAAGGACAAATCTCACCCCAGAAACTCATGTAAGGGAGAAATATAATTTTACTTTCTATAACTCAGCTTAATTTCTGTCTTGAGCACCATTTATATCTGAATGGCAGATATTTGCCTCCATCCATCCAATGTCTCCTGCTCTTTTTCCTTGTGGTTGTGACCAAGTTCTGGGGGGTTATAACTGCTAAGTTGGGGAGGGCTCATCTCCCCCATGTCATCTGTCCATACCAATAGCTACAAAAAAGTCGATCCTTTGATCCTTTTTCATCAGTCCAGTTGGTAGCCACAGCAGTCAGCCACACAGATCCCCCGGAAGCAATCTTCCTTCTCGTTTGGGGCTCTCTCCACAGCTTTCTTGACACATTTGGATGTCTGGAATCATTCTCCTGCTCCTGGACCACCCTGGAGCCTGGAAAACTGTAAGACCATCTAAGATCTGAGACCCACCGCACGTAGCCTCTCTCTCTGCCTGTCTGTCTCTCGGAGAGTCTGGAGATCTCTCTTAGACTCTACCTGTGAAATGGAGCTTGGTGACTGGTGCACACAAACCTCGCTATGGTCCTTTCCCATCCCTGGGCTTAGCTCCTATCCAGGACTCCACCAACATCCACAATCTCTTCACTTCTTCCAAACCCACCTCCTGAAGCCCAAGAAGTTCTAAGAGCTTCTCCTGGAGAAGTGATGCTTTGCGCTCGCTTATGAAGTTTTCTCCCAAATCTTTTATCTCTGCCTTGAGATCTTTAGGTTCCTCTAAGGGCCTGGGCTTCTAAAATGCAAACGCCAGGAAAATATTCTTTTCTCTCTAGGTTATCTGCATCCTACTCCCTTCCTGAGGTCACAGAATTCCAGCAGCTTAGATGGGAGAAGTGGACATGGAGGAGAGGACAGAGAAGCATAATAAAATCGGGTTGGAGGGCGGGTGGGTGGGAATAATCTGTTAATATTTCAAAAATGTTATTTTTCACCAATAATGGTACCTATTGCGTAGGACTGTGGCAAGGATTAAGGGTGATAACCCATGTAAAACACTTAGCACTCTCCCTGGTACTTAATAAGTGATCGGCAAATGTTAGTTATTCTTTTCTGTAAGGAGAGGATTTAGCCTCAAGTTTACTAAATAGCAAGATTGCTAAGATTTCTTCTAGTTCTAAAATTCTAAGTTCTAAATATGCCTGACCAAAGAGAAGTACAGTGAGTGTCCAGAGATCTTCCATGTGGCCCTCCTGATTCACTCTCCTTCCTGCTCCATCCCTGAGAGGCTGACCTGTACGATCACATCACAGAACTCCGTGCCTTCTGGCTTCCTGCTGCCTTGGGCCATGGGGACCCCAGCAAGTTTGGAGAGAAGAGGACAATGTGTTCCCCTCGCTTTCTTCCTGAGCAGTCTTCCTGAGCTGGCTGGTCTCTCCACCAAAAGTCTTGGTTCTTCTCTAAGCTACTGTATTAGCTTTCCAGGGCTGCCATAACAACATACCACAGACTGGGTAGCTTGAAAACAGAATGTATTTTCTCACACATCTGGAGTCTGGAAGTCCAAGATCAAGGTGTGGGCAGGGTTGGTTTCTCTTGAGGCCTTTCTCCTTGGCTTGCAGATGGCCACCCTCTTGTTCTGTCCTCACATGGCCTTTTCTTTGTGTGAGTGCCCCTGGCATCTCTCTGTGCTCACATTTCCTCTTCTTATAAGGACACCAGTCAAATTGGATTAGGGTCCACCCTTATGGCCTCATTTTAACGTAATCCCCTCTTTAAAGGCCCTGTCTCTGAACACAGTCACATTCTGAGGTCCTAGGGGCTAGGGCTGCAATACATGAATTTGGGGAGACACATTCAGTCCATAACAACATTTGACAAATAAATTTTAGTTATTTAAACTTGAGAATTTGGCAGACATTTTACAGAAAATAAATGAAATGAGCTTGATTGCTTGAAGGAAAGCAGCTGGCAGTATATGTCACCAACAATAAAATTCAAGTTTTCAATAGAAAATTAGAATTTTTGGAAAAACTGTATCCCACGCCACAAGCTTGAGAGTTCCCCAATGCTTAGGGACTTTTCTGATGAGATCACCAGTGATTTTGACAAATGTGATTTTTTTGATATTGGTATAATGAAATGTGTAGATATTTGGAAGATATGCATAACCTCAGTGAGCCACTACTTTCCATGATGTTACCAAATCATGCCTAGGTAAAAGATCCATTTAAACTTCAAAACATACCAAAGGATTTTAGTGTAATAGGGTATGAAAAGCTAACTGATATGGTTTCCACGCTGCAAATAACCTTTAAGAAAATAAAACTAGCAAATTTGGGGATAGTATCAAAGAAGAATATCCACAATGACCTAAAAAGGCTACTAGAATACTCTTCCCTTTTCCAACTACATATCTTTGTGAGGCCAGATTGTCTTCTTATACTTCAACCAAAACACATATCCCAACAGATTAAATGCAGAGCAGATATGAGACTCCAGTTGACTGCTATTAAGCCAGACATTAAAGAGATTTGCAAAAATGTAAAACGATGCCATTCTTCAGACTAAGTTGGTTCTTTGTTTTCGAAAATTCTTTTTATTAAAAAATATTATTTTAGTTAATATGTAATGGGGGTTTGTTATTTTTCAACGAGTTAATAAAAGTTTTAATATGTATGTTTTATTATTCAGTTTTAATTTCTAATATGGTAAATATCAATTGGTATAACCCACATCAACAAAAGTTCTTCGGAGTTCTCAATAAATGTTAAGAGTATAAAGAAGTTCTAGAACCAAAAAGTTTGAGAACTAATGATTTAGTCAACAGCCATTTTTTGAACACCTACTATACACCAAGAGGTGGGTACTTCATACTCATAGCTGGGGTATAAAGGAGAAAAGTCAGAGTCTTTGTCCTTAAGCTGCTCACATCAAGAGGAGATGCTGAATATTCCAGACACTGTAATTCATTTGTCTGAACACTCAAATGAGGGTGCACGAGGGTGGCTCTGGGAACGCAGAGCAGGTACAGGCCTTAACTCAGGTGAAGTGTCACTGTTTCTCGGAGACCGCCTCTGACTGCCTAAGGGAAATATAAAAGGGTAAGGTGGAATCACACAGGGAGACAGTCCAGGCTGAGAGAATGACACTTCACAGAACCCGAGGTGAGAAAGTGGCACGTTCAAGGAAGAGCAAGTGTGTGTTGAACACGGCTGGCGTGTGGACCACACAAGGATCAGTGAAGAGAGGCTGGAGGCCTAAAAAAACAGAAAATAAATAGATGTTGCAACATCTCTCATTTCTTTCCTATTAGCAGATGATAGTAGTTAACCTCTCCGTGTCACAGGGGAAACAGGCACCGATGATTCAGCAGAGGTGACCCATCGGAAGGGAACTGGTGCTGTGAGGTCTTAGTCAGCTCTTCAAACTAAATCCACATGGTGCCTCACCTTGGAAAATCAATTTTGCTCCATGGTAAGTAGTTTTTAAACTTTTATATTCAAACAAACACATATGTTATGGCTGGCCTAGAATACATAATGCATGTGAACTTTTGTGACAAAGCACAAAACTTAAGGAAATTTTCTGTTTGCTACTGATTGCTTTGGGACTTACCGTAGGTTCATAAGCTTCAGTTATTAGCAGGACCCTGGTGGAGAAGTTTGCCAGCACTAGTTGAATGTGAACCAATCATTTGTGCCCTGCAAAAGCCAGTGAAGCCCTACAAAGGATCATACCCTTGGAAGCGAAGTTTCATCCTCTCATTCTTCTATTACGTCCTCAGGTCAAGTTTATTCTTATTTAGGCTTCAGTTGTGTTTTGTGTGTTGGCAGCTTCTGAAATAGCTCCCAAGGATCCCTTCCTCTTGGAATTCACACCCTTGTGTAATGAGTGTGGGCCACACCTAGTGACTGGATTCTAAGGAATAGATGGGATGGAATGTCACTTCCAAGATTAGGTTACAAAAGGCTCTGACTCTTATCCTGCTCGCATCCTCTCTCTGGTCCTCTCACTTCTCACTCTGGTGAACTCCAGTGCCACCACAGTGAGCTTCCCTGTGGAGAGGCTCACTTGGTCAGAAGCTCAGGGCAGCCTCCAGCCTCCAGCCACTGAGAAACTCATGCCCGCAGCACCAGGCCCACAAGGGTCTGAATCTTGCCAAGAACCACATGGAAGCGGATCCTTCCCCAGTTGGGTTTCAAAATGGCAGCAGCCCAGACAATACCTTGATTACAGTCTATGACAGACCCTGAGCCAGAGGACCAGCTAAGCTGTGCCAGGTTCCAGACCCACAGAAACTGTTGTTAACAAACGTGGTTGTTTTATCAACAAAACAAACAGCCCAATCAAAAAATGGGCAAAGGATATGAACAGACAGTTTTCCAAGGAAGATAAACAGATGGCCAATAGGCATATGAAAAGATGTCCAACATCACTAATAATCAGGGAAATGCAAATCAAAACTACACTAAGTATCCCCTTACACCCGTTAGAATGGCTATAGTCACCAAGGCAAAAAATAACAGATATTGGAGAGGTTGTGAAGAAACGGGAACCCTCATCCACTGCTGGTGGGAATGCAAACTGGTCCAGCCTCTATGGAAAACAGTATGGAGATTCCTCAAAAAATTAAAAATAGGGGGCCGCCTGGTGGCGCTGCGGTTTAGTTCGCACTTTGGCAGCCTGGGATTCGTAGGTTCGGATCCCAGGTACCCACCGATGCACTGCTTGTCAGCCATGCCATGGCGGGGTCCCATATAAAGTAGAGAAAGATGGGCACGGATGTTAGCTCAGGGCCAGTCTTCCTCAGCAAAAAGAGGAGGATTGGCAACAGATGTTAGCTCAGGGCTGGTCTTCTTCACCAAAAAACAAAACAAAACAAAAATTAAAAATAGAAATACCTTATGATCCAGCTATCTCACTACTGGGTATTTATCCAAAGATCCTGATACCAACAATCCAAGGAGACTTATTCACCCCTATGTTCATTGCAGCATTATTCACTATAGCCAAGAAGTGGAAGCAACCCAAGTGTCCCTCGACTGATGATTGGATAAAGATGTGGTGTGTGTATGTATATATGTATGGAATACTACTCAGCCATAAAAAAGACAAAATTGTCCCATTTGCAACAACATGGATGGACCTGGAGGGTATTATGTTAAGCAAAATAAGCCAGAGAAAGAAAGACAAACACCACATGATTTCACTCATATGTGGAAGATAAACTAACACACAGACAGAGAGAACAGTTTGGTGGTTGCCATGGGGAAGGGGGTGGGGGTGGGCACAAGGGGTGAAAGGACACATTTATATGGTGACTGACAAACAGTAATGTACAACTAAACTTTCACAATGTTATAAACTATTATGACATCAATTTTTTTAAAAAGTACAAATGGCTAAACAGGATTTAAAAATCATAGTACATTTTGGGGGCTGACCCCGTGGCATAGTGGTTAAGTTCGTGCGCTCCACTTCGGCAGCCCAGGATTCGCAGGTTTGGATCCTGGGCCTGAACCTGCCCACTGCTCATCAAGCCATGCTGCAGCAGCATCCCATATAAAGTAGAAGATCAGGGTCAATCTTCCTCACCAAAAAACAAAAAAATCATAGTATATTTTAATGTTTGTATTTTAAAATTAAAGTTGTATGATGAAAAAAATGTGGTTGTTTTATCAACAAAAATGTTGATTAAAAATGTTGTTTTAAGTCACTACGTTTTGGGGTCATTTGTTATGCAGCCCTAGATAACTAATACATTTTCTTTTTTTATGTTACAAATTGATAAAATTGTCTTCACCTTTAATAAGAGACGAAAAAATTCTGTCCCTTGCCAGGCTGAGAGTGCTCCAGAGAATGGGGCTGGTCAGGACTGGGAAACCCATTCCTCAGGAACAAATGCTCACATCCATTGTCTTTCTCCAAGACATACCACGGAATTTAGTTTTTGACATGTGCTGTCCAATTACCTCCCACTTCTGCAATTACACCAAGTCAACAAAGCTATATGTTTAAGTACCTCCATTCCAAGAGCTGCTACGATCCATATGAATTCTCTAATCTCTCTTCTTTTGCCTTCAAAAATTCAATAAACATGCTACTGCTTGTCAGAGCTGACATCCTCCCCCATGGCAAGAAAGGCTCTGAACTCAAAGAAGATTTTTATGTCTTTGTTTTTTCTATTCAACTGCCTATCCTTCTTCTTCTATTTACTCTTCCTGTATCTAGAGTCTGGAGTAATAAAGAGCATTTGCCTTATACCTTTCTTTTCTGTGAGGGTTTCCAAATTTAGGCTGGATCTGGGTATAGCGAGCAAATTGGATGGTGGCTCTGTGAGAGCGGGCATTGGATTCAAAACTGGATGTTGCTTGGGACTAGCGAGCCTTCCAACCAGCACAGGCCCCAGAATTGTTCTTACAGGCTGTGTTAACCCTAGTCCTTTGAGAATCAAACTCCAACATGAGATTAAATATCCGAGGATTTGGTGGGATATGTGCCCACCCGTGAGAGAAAACAGGGAGGGAGTCAGAAAAGGCTGGGAGAGCTGTCAGACTGCGATGTGGATCTGGCCCTGTGTAAAAGACAGAGCGAAGGAAGGTCGGGTGGAAGCGTCCTAGACTGTCATGCAGTCCAAGAAGGATTCCTCCAAGCTTTCCAGAGTCTGCAAGCCCAAGTCGGCTGTCACCACAGTGCTGGGTCTCCCAGGAACAGGTCTGCCTTGGTATCCCCGCCATGCCACTCACTGGCTGGGAGTAGGAAGTAGGGCATCAGCACGCTCACAGAAGTGGATTTCAGGGTGCAGCAGCCGGACCCCTGGGTCAATTACACTCCCTGCAGCAGAGGTCTGCAAGGAACATTCTCACAGCCTCCACAGGGCATATGGCAATGAGAATTCTGGGAGTGGTGGGGCAGGGGGAGTTATTCTAGAATGATAGCACTTCTCTAAGAGGTTATACTCATAGTTCTTCTTTGTCTTTATTGAAAAAATATGATCTTTACACTGTCACCAAACAAACAAATCTGTGACATATTTCATGATTTATGTAGCTCATTTTCTGTCTTGTCACGTTTCTTATCCACTCATTCATTCACTTCTTTTTCTATTCACTCAGTAATACTTTTGAGAGCCTAACTGTTCTGGTCACTAGAGAATCAACGGTAAACAAGACAGCCATGGAAATACAGTCATGCATCACTTAATGACGGGGACACATTCTGAGAAATGCGTTGTTAGGTGATTTCGTCGTTGTGTGAACATCATAGACTATACCAACACAAACCTAGATGGTCTAGCCTACTACACACCTAGCCTGTACGGTACTAATCTTATGGGACCACCATTGCACATGTGGTCCATCGTTGACCCAAATGTCATTATGCGATGCATGACTATATCTTGTTTTAGGGAAGATGGACAATAAAAATGTGAATGAAGGGGCCGGCCCAGAGGTGTAGCGGGTAAGTTCACACGCTCCACTTCGGCAGCCCAGGGTTCACAGGTTCGGATCCCAGGCATGGACCAACACACCACTTGTCAAGCCATGCTGTGGTGGCGTCCCATATAAAATAGAGGAAGATGGGCACAGATGTTAGCTCAGGGCCAATCTTCCTCAGCAAAAAGAGGAGGATTGGCAACGGATGTTGGCTCAGGACTAAGCTTCCTCACAAAAAAAAAAAAAAAAAATGTGAACAAAAATGAAGATGACATTTTCTGATCCTGATAATACCTTAAGGAAAAGTAAACGGCATGATGCAATAAAGAATTACTTTTGGGGGGAAGGGGAAGGAAACCTATTATGTTCAGTCATGTTTTCTGCCACTTCCTTCTCTCATCCCTCAGACTCTATTTTGGAACATTGAGGTGAGGCATCTAACCTGACTCCAGTTTGTTTTCTTCCCCAACATTAACACTGGCTTATAACATTCACTCCAACTTCTGCCTTCCCCTAACAATGTCACTGCTTGCAAGCCACATCCCTGAAATACTGTGACTTCCCTGTACATCCCTCTATACACAGGGGACAGGATTGGCCCTGCAGTGATGAATACACATTTCTTCTGGGTTAGTAATTCCTCTAATTTGTTTTGGCTATCCTTATTTTTTTTCCCTTTAAAAAATAAAACCCCAAACAAACAAGGGTCAAACAAGCTATGTGAGAGTAAAGCGTACTGGGTCACACTCAGTTCTGGGAACACCAGGCCCTCCCCTAATTAACCGCAATGGTTGGAGCATTAGCCACACAGCTAGATGAGGAGGAAGAGTGCAGTGGCTAGAGTACGGGCTGGAAGTCAGAAGACCTGTGTTTTGCCCCAACTCTATCATTAACTAGATGTGCAATCTCCTCTCTGATTCCTGGCATATAATAAGTACCTTATATGTATACTGTTGAATGAATGGAACAGGATCGTAAGCTATCACTTTCTGTATCAGCCAGAGTATAGATTAAGGGGCTGTAACAAAGAGACCCCAAAACACAGTGGTTTAAATAACAGAGAGGTTTATGTCTCTATGATATAAAAGAATAGGGGTAAGGAGGGGAGATTGACAGCCCTGCCCTATGAGGTTACCCTGGGACCCAGGTTTCTTCTCCTTTCTTCCTCCAGATCCTCTTAGCGTGAGGCTGCATGGTTGGTGCTGGTTCAGCAGTATCACATCCAAGCACCAGCCAGAGGGAAGGGGAAAAGAGAGTGGAAAGCAAGCAATTTCCTTTCATATGGAAGTTGTACACTTCTGCTCCCATTCCATCAGCAAGAATCTGATCATATGGCCTCAATGAGCTTCAAGGAAGGCTGGGAAATGTGGCCTCTAGCTGATTAGCCAAGTTCCCCGAGAGCACCTGTGGAGTGGGGGTGGCGGAGTCACTTACCAAAAGGAAAAGGAGACAATGGACATCCTTGGACATTTAGCTTTCTCTGCTATGCCTATGACAAGATTCCATACTCCAGTCCATGATTCAACAAAGAATGAATTTTATTGCCATGCTCTCTTTTAATCTTATTTTGCTTTTTTTCTCCAGAAAAAAGCATTTCCATCAATTCCAGCTTGAAACCCACTATTGGCCTAAACCTAATGCCTTTGGGCATATGTGTTTTAATATGAGGTCCATGGCCCCCACAGACCTCCAAGAGAGTCTTAAAATTTTTTATGAAGATTTTTTTTTAGTTGGGGGTTTTCCATTTGATCAGTCTTAAAATTGAATTCTACCATCTTCTACATCATTCTAATGACTCCACATAACCAAATCATGCCATGGGATCCCAGTGGCCCTGTTTGTTCCAGTGGCACAGATGTAGACTTAGCACAGAAATGTTAGGTTCACCCCAAATTAAGGCCAAATAAATTAATAGTGAACTGCACAAAGGGAGTTTCCCTAGCAGTTCAAACAGGAGAAATGATGAAAAAGTGGGTCATCACATGGCACCCTGCAGAATAAGCAGGCCAGACTTAAAAGAACTAATGAGGCAGCAGTCAATATCACGTTCTCATTTGAGAGGTAATTTGGTTGCAGCAAAACAACATCATCCTTCCCATTAAATTAATGTTGCTAAATTGAATCACATTGGTTTTGTAGTTTCGTTTGAATTTAACTCATACTGAATTGCATTGAATTGTGCTGAACTGAATTTAACTTGGTTTTGGTTTTATACATATATCAGAGCCATAGGGACAAGTTTAAAAATAGCATTATAATGAAACAATTGTAGTAAACACTGGGAGGAAAGTAGAAATTGTTTTTTTTCTTTCAAAGGGGCCCAGATAGAACTAAAGTTTAAAGAGTAAGAGTTATCATGAATAGTTCTAAAGGCTGTGCGCAAGTGATCCTTCCTCAGAGCGATTCTCTCCTAGACTATGATTCCAGCAGATCCTAAAACATTTCCGCCCTGGTAACACTTTCAGTCTTGTCCTAGGTCACCACTCAACCTCGATGCCTGCTGTGTTGTTGCCAACTTTAGAAGAATAAACGTGGAATTCTTCAATGTGTGCAGCATTTCATGAACAAAAGAAATTTTGCCCAAGAGGGCAGGTAGGTTACTCTCTGACGCTGCTGAGTCCCTGCTGGGTAGTTGATTTCTGCTGCCTGGAAAGACCAGGAAGCGAAAAGTTCCTTTCTTTGCCTCCTGCCTAACCTGTCTGCAGTTTCGAGGATAACTATACGACAAGGGCAATAAACATTCCAGCCCCTTGAGGCAATGGAGTAGAAAGTGACATCTACAGGCTCTGGGGGGCAGTGCATCCATCCGTCTATCTGGTGCTTGGAGATCCTCTGGGACGAGAGGTGCTATATACCGTGAGTGATGGAGACGCTGAATCAACTCTTCTCCCACCGACCTGTGTTCTGTCCGTGATTTACTGGCACCTCTGTTTACCTACAGGATAATGATCCTGGTGGACGAGCATATGAGGAAATAAATGACTTGGTGGGTGATGAATTGTCCTGGCGCAGCACAGAGTCCAGTACCAAGATCGTTATTTCTATTGTATGACATGAAAGAAAGAAGGAACCGTGAAGCAGTGTGCATAAACAACAGGAGAAAGATTTCCTCACGACTCAGGAAAGTCCGCTGTCCCATTCTTTTCAGACAACCTGACGGGGCCTGGACCATAATGTGAATTCTCATCTCTCTCCTGAGCCTTCAGAAATGACCTTCGGTAATCCACCTGGTAGGGAGCTAGCGAAGTTCGGGGGATAGATCCCAGCCCATCCACTGCCAAGTACAAGGAGAGCACGGCATTGCAACTTTGCCCTTTCTGGAGCTCGACACCACCTGCCATCTCCTAGGAGGCAGCTCTGGGCTCTGAGAATAAGAGGCAGCAGAGAAGCATACACATTTGGACTGAACAAAAACTCTGAGAAAGGACAGTGCCATAGGGAAGAAAGTTCAGGACACACAAAGGCATCGGCTTTCGTCATTGTAATTAACAAAAGTGAGCATTTATCCCAGTTGTTCTAAATCTCACTACATATTAGAAACTCTTCACTTGGCAGCCTTAAAAAAATGCCAGTGCCCAGGTCTCACCCTGGACCGATTAAAGCAGAGCTCTAGAGGGGTCTGGGCATCAGAACCTCTGTGAACCACTGGTCTGACGGAAACGGGATTCTCGAGCCTTGGAGGGAACTGTCTGGGAGACTCGGGGCATTGATTCCATTAGGGAGTGCCCGATCAGCCTCAAGGGAACACCAGGAAAGAGCAAAATACAAGATGCTGGTGGGTTGTTCAGGCTCCAACAATGCTGCTTCCAACAGGGAAAATAAATCACCGAAGGGGACGGGGCCTCATTTTAACTAGCCTGGGTTTTAATAGCCGTCAGCTCTGGTGTAAACGCTTTTTGATAGCACTGAGCATTTGACCTTAAGCAAAGCACTTGAGTCAACCTTGACATTTACCATAATTAAACAAAGAAGATTTTGCTCATTAAATATTGTTTTTGTTTCTTGGACCATGAACTGAATTGTGGATGAGATTCTCTTTCAGGCAACGCCGTGGCAGGACCCTCAGTTCCACAGCTGGTAGCAGCTACAAGCCCCAGTGTGCCCCCGACGGAAGGCAGGGGGAGGCTGGCGTTTCCCACAGCCTTTCTTGGCTGCTGTCAGCTATTGAGAAATGTCACAGAGGCCGCTTTCTCCAATGGGAGGATGAGTAGAGTGCCAGGGAGAGGTAGGCAGCCCGTCCCCATTCTCATGGAGGTGATCGTTAGCTCCCTGGAATCCTCACTCACTGAGATGGGGGGTGGGTCTTTTCTGGCAATATCTGCCAAGTTCACATTGAAACCTTCAAATCCCTCTTCATCCACAGCAGGGAGCCTCTGGCAGCTATTTTGTAAAGCTTTACCTCAATCCTTGGCCACGACTGATTAGACCAGAGGTTGGCAAGTCACCCAAGTTGGGATGATCAAAGTTCTGATCAAAATTCCTCCAGGAATTGGAAATGGAGTCAAGAAAAAGAGAGGATGACTTTGTTTGAATGACTGGACCTGTAAGATGGACATGTCCCAGCTGCCACATGAATCAAGAAGCAGGTCTCCGGGGAAGAAGAATGGAACTGAAGAGATCAGAAGAAAGACACCCAGAATGACTGCTGCTGTATTCTGGTCCCTGATCTTTCCCAAGGCCCCATTTTGTTCCTGTTGCTGGCTTCAAAAGACACTCCTGCGTCTTTATAATTATCCTTCCCTTTAGGCAAAATGAGCTAGAACTAGTTTTGCTACTTATAAACATGACCTAAGTAAAGCAGGTGGGGAAACATCCCTTCCTATCTCCTTCCTCAACATTTACCTGCCCTCCTTTCTTAACGTGGTGCCCAGGGGCCAAGTCAGCCATTTCAAACCAAAATCCAATGCTATTGCTAACTCTCTGGAAATTTCACCTGCTGAGATGGGGTTTTGGCAATATCCTCTCAGTTCATGATGAAACCCATAACTCCCTTGTGATGGCTAATTTTGTGAGTCATCTTGGCTGGGCCACAGTGCCCAGATGACTAGTTAAACATTATTCTGAATGTTTCTGTGAAGGTGCTTTTTGGATGAAATCAACATTAAAATCTGTGGACTCTAAGTAAGGCAGATTACCCTTCACAGTGTGAGTGATCCTCCTCCAATCAGCTGAAAGCCTTAATAGAACAAAGACTGGCCTCCCCAAAGCGAGAAGGGATTCTGCCAGCAGACAACCTTTGGACTCAAACTGCACCTCTTCCTTGGGTCTCCAGCCTGCTGGGCAACCCCATCAGATTTTAGACTCGCCAAGTCACCACATTCATGTGAGCCAATTCTTTAAAATAAATCTCTCTTTCTCTCTCTCACACTATATATATATATTCACATATCCTGTTGCTTCTGTTTCTTCTGGAGAACCCTAACTAATACATCCCTCCTCATCCATAGCAGTGGGTCTCCGGCTATTACCATTATTACTTCCTCCCTGTATTTATTTGCAATGTTTTAGCATTGATATTAACTGGTGATAGTGAGGTAGTATGGCAAAATAGAATGAACACTGGACCCAATTCAACTAATTCGTGGTGCAATCTTCAGCAAGTCACTTACTTCTCTGGGGCTCCTCCCAGATTATAGTAGGAGATTCCTAAGGGTCCTCCTAGTTTCAAAATCCGCAAAGTGTACTGTAACATCTCAATGAAGGGTGAGTCACTAACTATTCTGTTGGCCTTCACTGAAGCTTGGGATACAAAGTTTTAGGTGGAAGCCCCCTTTTTTTTCCTGTACTTCCCCTCGTTGGACATCTTGTTTCTTTCCTTGTAGTCCTTCTGCCATTTTGGACCTGCAGACGGGAGGGGAAAGGCCAAAGAGAAGGGAAGAAGGATGACATGGACACAGCTCCAGTCAGACAGAAGAGAGGAGTTCAGAGCACTTCCAGTGGAGGGAGGAGCTGGGAAGAGGGGGGAAGAGAGAAGGAAGGGCAGGTAAGACACAGAGTCCCAACTCTCACCCCATCCAGATCAAGACCTTCAGGCTGGGGGGGTACAAACATGCACCGAGACATCAAGGCAGGTTTGAAGAAATCTAGAGAGGCCGTGGCGGGTGCTCTGCTACCCCAGCTACCGCCTGGGAGAGCCACAAGCCTGCGGGAGAAACCTGCATTTCCAAAGAGTACTGTGCGCACTCTTTGGAAGGAAGGGTGGATGCTGTCTGGTAGCATGGGCTGAAGTGGGTGCCTTTATAGACAGGACCCATATCCCTTCATGGACAGGGCCTGGGATAGCCTCATCCCCACCCCTATGCCAAGTATCTCTTGGCTTCAGCAGAGCACATGGAAGATCTGGAGAGTTCTCAGGAGCCAATGAAAGGTGTGGTAAAGGCAGCTGAGAATTAAGATCTGAGAAGCCTGCCTTCAAGGGTTCACTGAGACACAAGATGGAGAAATCCTGTAGCAGAGGCCACAGCAGAGGGAGGTCTGACCAGGTCTGGGAGTCTAATGGAAGATATGACCAGGTCTCAAAGAATAAGCAGAACCAGCAAAATCCCAGGCGGGCTGCAGACAGCAGGGAGAGATGGCTGAGCTGGCACTCCGCGGACTGAGAGGACATCCAGCAGGTGCACCAGGCTTCGCTCTGGTGCAGTGAGGCTGAGACCCAGAGGACCAGACAAGGGGCCCCTCCGCTCTCCCACGAGGATACCTAAGGCTCCCAGGCCCTCCACTGCAAATGCCATCTTGGGAAAGAGCAGAGAACGACTTCTTGAAAACAGAAAACCAGACCTGATAGAAAACAGAACTTCAGAATATTTACCCAACGGGGACTCTTTTGAACTGGAAGAGGTTGAGAGCTCTTTCACTGGCACATCTGGTTTTTTTGTGTTTTTCCCCCTACTCTTATGAGACCTTCAGGGTAGAAGGAGATCAGTTATTAAAACAAAGGAAGTTCCTTTCTCGTTTTGCACACCCGAGCTGTAGTGTACAAAGTTAGATCCCACTACAGCTGTGACAGAGGATCAGGAGGGGATAAGCCATTCTTGCCTCTGTGCCTTGGAAGGAGAAGTGTTCCCCCACCCCTCACCACCCAACCCCCACACTGTGGGGAGAGAGAAAGTCAGAAACAGTCTCAAGGCCACCAGTTACTTTTAGCATGTGATTCACTGGCCCTAAGCAGCCATCGTTATGATAACATGGCAGCCAGAAATACAAGGGTTGACGTTTAGAAAGAAGGTTTGAATCTCTGCCTCCTCCTGCCACTACAGCAGGTTGCAGAAAGAAGAGCTGGGACAGGCACCAGGAATACAGCTTAGGGGTGAAGGAGCTGAGCCAGGCTGTGGTCTGTCCCAGCTGTTAAGAGACCGGCAGAGGGGTCAACTGGGAGAGTGTGCCCTTGCTACTGTTTTTGTCAGCTTACTTACCTGTTACACTAGAACATTCCAAGAGCTATTAGAGCTCATTTTCAGAAGGGAAACCAGCCCTGCCAAGTCAATGAGAAGAAAGATTGGAGGGTAGCCAGTGGAAACCAAAATTGTGCCCCTGCAATGGGTCTGGCACAGCTCAAAGCAGCCTGGAGAGCTGACTGTGTGAGGACGGTTCAGCTCTGCTCATTCTCTTATCATCTTATTCTATATCAACCTCTTATCCCCTTAGCTCTGTCACACTGGTCCATGGCTGTTCAGACCAGACTCATTAGTTCTTGGAGAATTCTCTAAAAGTGAAATGTTAGTTCTAATACTGTTTCTTGCTATGTAGTTGCTAACAATGCATTCCTAAAAATTAGGAGCTTCTTCACCCACATCTCTACCACCCTAGCTATTTCTGTTCTTACTAGCTACTGCACAGATCCATACCAGGACTTGAATCATGACTCCTCCCACCAATTCTGCAAATTTGGTTTTCACGTGACCATGACTATTGAGCACCAACAGTGTGCTAGGCACAGTAGAAGACATTTTAAATGCATCTCATTTAATCCCTACGACAGTCATGTGAGTTGAATATCATGAGCCCCATTTGACAGAAGAAATAGAGGTGGAGAAAGGTAAAATTACCTTCCCAAGGTTTCCAAGTGAGTAATTTGCAAATCCAGCAGTAAAAAACCCAGGCCTATCTTTAATGAAAGGGTGTGCTCATTCCACTACAGCACACCACTTCCTTCTGTCTGCTCTAACCACAAAGCTGCCTGTGGCCACGTAGCAATGCCTTCTCTCCATCCTGCTGCTGCTGCTGCGAGAGAACGAGACCTTCTCTATAACTCTCTGATTTTTCACTATCATTTTTGTGGGAAGAGAATGACTTCTGGATTAAGTGCTAACTGAAAACGTCTCGCCCGTCCCCAGAGACCCTTCATTTCTGTGTCCCATTATCAAGTGCATCAACAACAACAGTGAAAATGCATCTGTGTACGTTCAATATATACTCCTCTGGGTTGTCTATGGAAAAGACGAGCTAGAGACAATTGAAATGTTTAAATGCTTATATGCCAGTTTATATTATACTCCATTGTTGTCTCAGGAGACCTCTCCAAATATCAACTGTCGTGCAAAAATGACTTAACCAGACTGTAAATATAAATGCAAAACCAATAAATGCTTTCCAGAATTTTGTCAGTGTTTTTTAAACATCCTAATTGTTGGACATTTTATAGGTAGCTCACATGGATGATGAAAGCCTTTCCATTGTGTGTCTACCATTTATACTGGTAGTTTGCACCTTCTCTTTTAGAACAATGCCCTGGTTTTGTCCTTACTAACTTTCCTCTACTTGTCATTGGTTATTTCTCTATCTCCTTCGGGTAGTTATTGCTGAGTTCTTGTGCTATTATTTAATCATGCCTTTCTCCCCTCCAGGTTGTGAAGCATTGAGAAACATACTGAGGAATTAGACAGAGGTCCTAATAATAGTTGTGCTGCTGGCTACCTGGACTTGTGCACAGGGACTGACCCAGAAGCCTGAATGAGTTTTCTACTCCTTTCTCTCTGAATTGCACTTAGCCATGGTCACAGCAGCTGGACAGAGCTTGCCCTGGTGGGCTCATCACGTGAAAGAAGCAGCAGCAGAAGGAAGAATATACACCAGCTTCAGGCCATCTAGCCCAAGAAACGGAACCACAGAGAGTGTAGAAGACTGAAAAATACAGCTACAGATTCCTCCCATCCCTGCAGGCATGCCCCTTTGCAGTGTGGGGTTGTCCCAGGTCCTATCGAGAAGTGCGGTCTACCTCTCTGCTCTCTTTTAAATCTGGGCTGCCCTTGAGATTTGTTTCAGCCAATAGAAAGTAGTGGGATGACATCATGTAATTTCTGAGCCAAGACCAAAAGAGACTGTATGCTCCCTCTTGGAAACCAGCTGCCAAGGGAGGAAGCCCAAGCTAGCCACGCCAGTGGAAAGGCCATGTGGATGAAAAGTGCCCCAGCTGAAACCTCAGCCAACTGCTGGACCTGTGAATGACATCATCCAGAATCAGCCAACACCCAATCAACATGCCAGCTGACCACAAACACGTGTGAGCCCAACTAACACCACAGAGAGCAGAAATGAACAATCTCGACTGAGTCCTGCCCAAATTGCCAGCCCACAAAATCTTGAGCAAATAAATGTATACATGAGCAGAGCATGCTAAATAACTGCTTATTCAGCCTCACCAACAACGTAAGTCTTTCTGGTACAAGGGTAGTGTGGCTCTAGGGTAGTTTTCTATAGAAACATGAGGAGTAGAGTAAAT
This sequence comes from Tapirus indicus, assembly GCA_031878705.1. NCBI lineage: Eukaryota > Metazoa > Chordata > Mammalia > Perissodactyla > Tapiridae > Tapirus > Tapirus indicus. The sequence continues at coordinate 4,623,360 of CM062928.1, forward strand.
CCCCACCACGAAGTATGAATTCTGCTCCTACCATGTATGCTGAAGTCTTCCATAAATGCAACACGAGTACTCTTTAAAGATGGACCGTTATTCAAGGAGCTAACGAAAAGTCGTATATTTGTTTCCTGCTGCTGCTGTAACAAATTACCACAAACTTGGTGGCTTGAAATGGCAGGAATTGATTTTCTTACACTTCTAGAGATGAGAAATTCAAAATGGGTCTCAATGGGCTAAAATCAAGGTGTCGGCAGGGCTGCATTCCTTCTGCACGCTCTAGGAAAGAATCCTTTGCCTTGTGTTTTCCAGCTGCTAGAGGCTACCCACATTCTTTGGCTTATGACCCCCTTCCATCTTCAAAACCAGCAATGGCTGGTTGAGTCTTTCTCCATGACTGGCTTTTTGACTTCCGTCTTCCACATTTAATGACCCTTTTGATTAAATTGGGCCCACGTGGATAACCCAGGATCCACTTCCTATTTTAAAATCAGCAGATTAGCAACCTTACTTCCAGCTGCAACCTTAATCTCCCTTTGCCATGTAATATAACATATTCACAAGTTCCAGGGATTAGGACACAGACATCTTTGCAGAGGGGCTGGCATTATTCTGTCCACCACAAATGATGATTTCAGAAAGAGCACCATCACACTCCAAAGTAAGGATTAACACTCCGTTCTCTGATTGCATGTCTCCTAACAGTTTCAAAGTGCCCTAAAAGTAGGGATAATAAGAAGCCATATTTTTATGACACGTTTTGGAGTCGATCACTTAGGACAGAAATGGAACCTTGTTGAAAACAAAATACATTTTACCTCTTGCTTCACTCTAATAGTCCTGCGAAGGCCAAGTTGAAAAACCGCCTGGCTTCCCTCTCAATCATGTTACCAATAACAATATCGAAATGGTGCTGGAGCCTTCCGGCTGGACCCTGTCAACAACACAGACCTCACTGAGTAAGAGGCAATCTGTCTCTGTCTGTCAGATGCTACAAGATTTCTGATGGCAATGACAGGGAGCGCTCTCAACTTCTCCTGTTTCCATCAGTCTGCTGAGTGGTGGGAGAAAAGGAACACAGCAGGCTCCCTCGCCAGACCAGAGAAGGAGATGGATGGATTAAAGAAAGCAGAACTTTTCTGCCCACTTGGCCATTTTCCTCTTGTAATTGAATGCTAAAAGGATGATTAAAAAGAGGACAATTTGTACCAAGCAGGTGCACGGACTCGTCTCATCCAGTGAATGTCACAAGATACAAAGGGTCATCTCCACAAATGTGATGGGCATTCACTCACCCCAAGCCCCATAAATAAAGAAGTGAGAGTGGGAAGTACCTTGTAGTACACTTAGGGGAATATGTGCAAAGGGAGAACATAGGTCATTCATGCTACCACAGATCTTTTGAGAGAGAGAGAGAGAGAGTGTGTGTGTGTGTGTGTGTGTGTGTGTGTGTGTGTTTTGGGAGAACAGTCAAGGACAAACACACAAAAGACCAGCAGCAGACCTGAAAATAGGTGACCCAATATCATGTCAATCAGATAATTTGACGATGGACTATGCAAAAGAAGTCAAGGCCAAGGCTAGGTGCCAGAGACACTACAGTGGTTAAGGTACAGGCTTTGGAGCCAGAAAGAAAAGAGAGTGTAAGACCCAGCTCCACCCCACCCTTGACAGACATGAGTGAGGACCTTGGGCAAGACAGTTAACTTGGTTTCCTCATCCACAAAATGAGGATAATAATAAATACTTGCCTCACAGCATCCTGTGGCAGACTGTTACATTGAATGCCCCCACTGAATCCCCTCTCCCAGGATCCATGCCCTTGCATATCCTCCCACATGGACACTAGACTTTGCCATGTGATTTGCTTTAACCAGTGAGCCACCATCAACCGGGACTCCAACAGAGGCTAAATGTTTGCACACTGGGGCTTGCCCCCTTGGAGTGCTGCTACCACCATCTAGAAACCTAAGATATCTTGTGGGGAAAGCCACGTGGAGAAGAACCGAGATACCCCAGCTGGCAGACCTAGCTAATCACCATACATGTTGTGACCACCTGATGGTCACCATCTTGTACCGTTCTACCCTAGTTGAGCCACATAGGCAGGTGACTACAGTTCAGGAGTGACCCAAGCAAAACCAAAGAATAAGTGCCCAGCCCAAACTGTAGAGTGCCCATCACATTTGTAGAGATGACTCTTTGTATTCTGCACCATTCAACAGATGAAATGAGTCCATGCACCTATTTGGCACAAATTGTCATCCTTTTAGCATTCAATTACAGGAAGGAAATGGCCAAGCAGATGGAAAAGTTCTATTATCTTTAATCCATCCATTTCCTTCTCTGGCTTCTGGCAAGGGAGCCTGTGGCATTACTGTGTTTATTGCAGAAGACATAGCTGTTTTAAACCACTAAGTTTTTGGATGATTTGTTATCTAGCAATAGTTAACTGATACAGGTTCTTGTTAGGATTAAATTAGATAATGCAAAGTGCCCAGCACAGTTCCCGACACAGGACGTGCTCTCTATATGGTGATGACTACCTTGCCTCAAGTGCAGGCCCACCTGATCCTACCTTTCATCTGTTACCCAGCCCAACTACAACCACCTCAGTCCTTCCTCTACACCCACTCAAAAAACCCAAAAAACAATATCATCATGGAAAATCATAGGTTTGAATTGTTTTCTACTGTCTTAGTGTGTTTTAAAACATTGATTTTCATGTACTAGAGCAAAATAATTAAAAATAAGATAGTGCTAAAAATCTTAAAATGAAGACCAGAAGTCCCTTGTCTTACCACTCCCACCCCTAATCCAATCTCTCCTCATTTTAGGAAGCCAGCGTCACACCCATGTCAAAACCAGGCAAACACATCACAAAAAATGAAAACTATGAACATGGATGCAAAAGACCTTAACAAAATATTACCAAATTGAATCCAGCACTATACAAAAAAAATAAAATGCATCGTAACCAAATGGATTTTATCCCAGGAATGCAAGGTTAGTTTAACAGTAGAAAATCCGTTAATGTAATTCACCATATCAAAGCCAAGAGCACACCCTAATAAACTTCCTGCACACAAATCTTCATCTCAGAATCTGCTTCTAGGAAATCCAACTTGAGAAAATATGCTAAGTACTGTTGGCTTAAGCAAGCACATGGCATGATTTGATTTATGCTTTAGAAAGAGTTTCGGTAACACATACCAATATGGGGAAGAAATTAAGGGCAAGAAGATCAGTCAGGAAACTGTTGCAGATAAAGGATGGTGAGAGATTGGAGCAGAGCAGAGGGTCAGGGAGGATGGGGAGAAGGAAGCAGATGTGAGGCTGAGTGGAAGGTAGAATTCATGAAACTTAGAGACTAACTGAATGAGGATAGAGGTTGAAGGGAAAGGAGGAACCCAGACGACACAGAGGTTCTGAGCGCAGACAACTCTGTGAATGGTGATACTCTCACCAGGATAGAAAACCCAACATAGAAAGCAGCTTTGTGGGCAAAGCTAAGAATCCTCACCTCAGCCTATGAAGCATGTTTCCTAGCTCCACCCAACCTCTCTGAACCTTTGATTGCTCATCCGAAAGCGATTTCCCCCAGGGCACACACACAGTGCAGAGCCCCAGGCCCTCCATCATCTGGCCCCTGGCCTTCTCCTACAACCCTCTCCTCCTTCCCTCTCCCTCCTCCCCCATACCCATCCACACTGACCCTCCTTCTGACCTCAAACCTGCACAGTTTGTTCCCATCTCAAGGCCTTTGCCCTCGATGACCCTTCTGATCAGAAGGCGTCCCCCCAAGATCTGTACGTGGCTGCCTCCTCCTCATTGAGGCATCTGTTCATTGTTACCTGCCACTGAGGCCTTCTCTGACACTCCTAGCTAAAACAGCCCCTCCCACCACATAGTCAAGTACACCACAGTACCTGCTTTATCTTCTTGATGGCACTTTAGACACGCCTTAAATTATCTCATTTGCTTTTGCTTGTATTGTCTACCGCTACTGAAAAGGGGGCCCCTTGAACACAGGGGCTCGGCTTTGTTTACTGCTGTTCTCACAGCAATGGAACGCTGCCTGGCATATAATCAGCCCTCAACAAGTGGACACTGACTGACTGCCTAGTACATGGCAGAACTGGCATTCAGCCATGACAACCAACCATCCCACAGACGCTGATGGGTTTCAGGACGCAGGACTTCCAGTGTTAAAACTGGAGAGAAACAGGGGCAAAGCGGAGAGTTGGGCACCCTAACTCAAACCCAGATCTCTTAATCCTCTGTCCAGTCAGTGCTCCCTCCTCTGCCCTGCCCTTGGGATTCCAGGAATCACATGTGAAGTCAAAGACCTCGTGCTTTACATCAGTACCTGACATAAACAAGACAGACAACAAATAGGTGTTGAGTGAACGAATGAATGAAACAAACGACTTGGCTCCCTCAAGCAGAAGTCGAACACAATGTCCTTGTATTAGACCCTGGGTTTGAACCACGTGGTCTGGCTGCTCAGCAACATTGCGCCGCGGGTCAAACGAGGCATCTCGGCATCCTAAGTTGTGAGAGTATCCAAGTCGCCAGGCAGTCGGCTGTTCGTGCCTTATGTTCCCTCCATGGAGGGCCTGCCGGGTCTCAGCTATAACCAAAGGCCCACCTTGAAGGAGCTCGGATGGGCCCGCAGAGCAGGGCAGGGGAAAACACACAGAGAATCCAGGAAAGGGGCTCAGATACATTGGAAATTGTTTTCTCCTTGGGAATTTTCCTTCTCATTAGAGTTTGATGACACACCCACAGTCCTGCACAGAGGGATGGAAGAGGGAGCACAGCAGAGGTGGGTCTGGATGGCCTCCTCTCACGTCAGCCTCCCGGGCCGCTGCAGAGCCGGGAGAAGGCACGTGTGAGGCCCTCGCAAAGGCTGGGGCTTCACTGGGGAACGAGAGCAGGTAGGAGGTAAAACAAAGTGCTCTGGTGATCAGGTTCTGAGCCAAGAGGCAAGGGACAGAACCCTCCTGGTGGGACACAAAAATACACGCTGAAGGCCTCGGGGTCTCTGCAGCAAGAGAGGATGGGCGTAGAACCCAAAGGACCTGAGTCTGGATCCCAGCTCTGCCAGTTAACAAAGGTGTGACCTCGGGCAGATTATTCAACCCCATTGGGCCTCAGTTTCCTCATCTGTAAATTGCGACTGCTGTGAGAATTGGAGATAATGGATCTAAAGCACTCGGCACGTCATGGGCACCGGTAAACGATGGCCGGCATTATGATCATCACCTTAGAGGCTTACATCCAAGGGAAGCTGCTTGGGCTAAGGAGGGTAGGTGGTTCTGTCCCCAGATAATGAATGATTATTAATCCTGCCACGCGTCACAAGCCGACATTGGCAGCCTCGGCAAGATGGCAGCAATGATGCTGGTGGTCTGGGATGCTCTCAACATAGACTGACTAAACCCTCCTCCACCCTCCAGTACAAATTCCTGACTTTCATTTAGATCTAACAGACTCGAGTTTAACAAGATAGCTATTATACTTTAAATAAATACCTACTGGCCAGAAACGCGAAGTTTCCTGCAAATTAGAAATGAGAGAGGCCACCTCGGTTACATCCCTGGTATATCTCAAGCACAGCTTTGAATAATTAATTTGCCATTTCGATAATACACAACGACTGGCCTATTAAGCCAAGAATCCTGCATCTATTAAACCCTAACTTAGTGGCAAACAAACCAAGCCTGAGTCAATAATTGCCTCGCCAGTTATTAAAAGCCCCTGTCCCTGAGGATTCGTGTGGGAGGCAGACCACAGGGCCGGGCAGAGGAACTCAGGCGGCGCAGGCAGTGGGGAAGCTGAGGGAATAGACAGGGGGTGATTCAAAGCCCAGACCCCGCTCAGGTGGGAGGGCATTTCGATGACAGTCTGAGGTCACTGCCAAAGAAACCACTCGGACTCCCCACCAACGTCGTACCACCCCTGTAGCAGCTAGCCAGAACATTTGCTTTTTGTTTCAGCTTTCTGGAAGTTATTTATTGCCCAAAGATGGGGCTTCGAGGCAGGAAAGGTATATAGAAAGTGGTGGGGAGCCTAACGTTAGGACCTTGCACACCAAGAATAATGGAGAATTGAAGACTACAGCCCCACGTTGCAGCTGACTACACAGTACAGATGCGAACAGTATGGGTTTTAAAAAGGAAACAATCAGGATGCTATTAACTGCACATAAAAGCAACCCCAACTCCAAACAGTTTAGACATTAAGGAAATTAATTTTCACCCAACAGGAAATTTAGAAATATATAGGTTTCTTGGTTGGGATTAGACTCAGGTGCATATAAGAGAAAACACAAATAACAGCGGCATATATAGAAAAGCGGTTTATATTTCTCTCACGTGAAACAAGGCCAGAGAGAAACAGTCAAAAGCTAGTTTGGCAGCTCCACAGTCAGCAGGGACCCACACTTTCCACGCCACCATCTTTAGCACATGGCTTCCATCCCCAAGTTAGCTTCATGGTCATATAATGGCTACCACCACTCTAGCCATCATGTCCACATTCCAGAAGCAGCAAGGTAAAGAGGGGCAGGGCAAAGGGCCACTTAACATTTCATTAGATACTTGCATTGACAAGGGAGTCTGGAAAATGTGATTTTGTATCTGGGTACATTGCTACATCCATCCATCAATATAGATTTTCTGTTACTAAGAAAGAAGAGTAGAATGGACACTGAGAAGGCAACTAGCAATTTCTGCTGCTGGAGGCTTCTAGGGTGGGTTACTTAGTGACTCACTCCACCCTCAAGGACCCAGATTTTCTCCATCCTGGCTCTGCCATCTTGGTTATTGGTCTAGTCCTCAGATTGGTAGCAAGTGGCTATGCAGCAGTTCCAAATGTCTCATCTGGATGTGATAACGTCTGGAGGAAGACGAGGAAAACTACTCCTAACGCTCTCCCTTAGAAGTGAGAAAACCTCTCAAAATCCCATCAGAAGACTTCCAACGGTCAGAACTAGGTCAAGGGGGAAAAACGGCCTCTCCTCTGGAAATGAGGGTGAGGTCACATCCCTGAAGCACATGGTTTCATGGGGGAAGGGTGGGAGAGCTGGCCAAATTTAGGTTCTCTTAGGAAGGTCAAAGCGGGGGGCAGGATGCAGGGGTACCGAGTTCAAAGACCAGCTCTACCATATTCTAGCTCTGGATCTTGGGCTATGGACTTAATACCTCCAAGCTGGACTTTCCTCCTCTGTCAAATGGTGGTAACAATGGCTACCTTTCGGGTGTTGTGAGGCTCAAAGGAGATCACGGATGTCAAGTTTGTGTGCGTGTAATTTTACAGTTCTGTTTACACGAACTGCTCCATGCTCGTACCACACAAGTAATGCCACAGGTCTTTATTTCTCAAATATGTTAAATCCCACTGAAGCTCCAGACACACACCAGATTGAAGGGAGTCCCACTCATCACACTCTTCAGGCTTCCCTTCCCCAGGTGACAGAGTCCAAAAAGGAGGTCCGCCAAACTGTCACTTTCAAGCAGGAAGGAGTCCTGAGTCACTCGGTCTCCTGTTTCCATTGCTAGGCTGCTTCTCACTACTTTAAACAATTAAAAGTAAAAGTACTTGGGGCCAGTTCCACGGCCTAGTGTTTAAGTTCAGTGCGCTCCACTTTGGCGCCGGGGTTCAGTTCCCAGGCATGGACCCACACCACTTATCAGCAGCCATGCTGTGGTGGTGACCCACACACAAAATAGAGGAAGACTGGCAGAGATGTCAGCTCAGGGCAAATATCCCTCAAGTGAAAAAAAAAAAAGAGAGGAAGATTGGCAGCAGATATTAGCTCAGGGTGAATCTTCCTCAGCAAAAAAAAAAAAGTAAAAATACTTATTATAACCGTGATTGAGCGTGCCCTCCATGTACTCCAAGTCCCTACATAAATGAATGTATTCAAAGCCCCCAGAGCTGGAGGTCCATGGCCCTCCACAGGCTGTCTGGTGACACTCTTCCATGCTGCCATGGGGTACCACTCGCCACCTCCCTGCTCATGCCAACACAGCCTTTGAAATAGGGCATCTCCTCAGCTGACTCACTCCCTTAGAGCCAAGCAAAGCCTCAAGGCCTGTTGTCTAGACCCCAGGACCTCGGTTCTTCATGCCCAGTTCTCTCAGGCACCCTTACAATCAGTCTCCTCCACACCCTCTGACTGACAGCCTCAGAAGTGCTGTCCTAGAGTGGACTCCAGCATCCTCCTTGAAGAGAGCTCACACTCACTGTCCTGCTTCTCAGTTTGGGAACCCACCCTCCTTTGGCCATTTTCCTCTTTCAACTCCATCCACCACTCCCCACACACCCACAAACACAGGCCATTCCTGCTCCATTATCCCAAACCAGAACTTGATGGCTCCCTAATACTCCTTCCACTCCTCCCCCATTGTGCGGCGGCTATATGGGTGGGGGGAAGGTGGGCTGACACCACCACCCTTATAACTGTGATCGACTTGGGTAACTCAAGCCAATCATCATTCTCTAGCCAAAGGACATGAGACCCAGTTGGAGTCAGTGAGACTTGAGGGGAGATGTTTCAAGGAACTTCTAGGGGGGGAAATATCTCTGTCTAGATAATATGGAGGTAAAGCCTGGAACTACTGCACCCATTTGGCCACCATGAGGAAGCCAGACTGACGTTGTCTGAGAGGAGAACAAAGCTTGAAAAGCTGGACCAGGTGTCTGATGACATTGCTGACGCCCCAAATCAAATCAACTCAGAAGACCTTCTAATTACTTGTGCCTTAAATCAAACTCCTTTATTGTCTAAGCCATTCAAAGTGACGCAAGGAGGCATCTAGAAATGGTCCAGCTCTTAGAAGGACCCTAACCGGTGGTTGGGGGAAGAACAGCTGAGGTTGGGGGAAGAGTAAGAGAAATTAGGACCTAATTAGGCTTTGAAAGGAGTTCAGCCTAAACCTGAAAGCAAGGAGCCTTCTATGAGAGAACTAATTCATTTGTCCATCTGTCCACCCAGCACCCACACACTGAGGATTAGAATTCTAGCTCCCTTAGGTCCCTCCATAGCTCAGCACCAATATCTAGGCCCCGTCCTCAGTGCCACTTTGCAAGCCGTAAGCCAATTCAGGTGATACCCTTGTGTATTAGTCAAGGTTCTGCAGAGAAACAGAACCGATAGGATCTATATAGAGGAGATCTATTACAGGAATTGGCTCAAGTGGTTATGGAGGCCACGAAGTCCCATGATCTGCCATCTGCAAGCTGGAGAACAAGGAAAGCCAGTGGTATAATTCGATCTGAGTCCAAAGGCCTGAGAATCAGGGGTGTGATAGTTTAAGTGCTGGTCTGAGTCTGAAGGCCCTAGAACCAGGAGCACTGGCGTCCAAGGGCAGGAGAAGATGGATATCCTAGTTCAAGCAAAAAGAGGACGTTCGCCCATCCACGTTGGTAATAGCATCTTCTTTACTCAGTCTACAGACTCAAATGCTAACCTCTTCCTGAAATACCCTCACAGACACTTCCAGAAATAGTGTTTTACCAGCTATCTGGTCATCCTTAGCCCAGTCAAGGTGACACATAAAATGAACCATCACACCCGGCTCCTGGCTTTTAATGATACTCAAGTCCCTCTCCCTTCCTTTCCACCTGCACTGCTGCCACCCAAACTCAGTTCCTTCCCATCCTAACTGTGGGCCAACTGTGGCAGCTTCTTCGTGGTCACCTATCTAAGCCACCGTGTGATCATCCAGCGCAATAAAGCGTGAATCGCTCACTCTAAAGCATCCCCTTGAGCATTCTAGTCTGCGCAAAAACACATGCCGAGTATAATGAATTTAAGCACGCCAGGAAAATACAAAAATTTTTTCAAAGTAAAAGAAGAAAGTCCTTTCTCTTCAAATTTCCTTTCCCCAAGGTTGCCACTATTAACAGTTAGGTCTGAATCCTCTTGGACCCTTTCCTAGAAATACATATACTTTATATTTTTTTTTCCAACAAAGCACAGCATAGCATTATCAAAGTTACTTCACCGTGAGAGAGAGACTGCCCTGAAATCACATAAAAAACCATCCCGCATGATTCCTTAGTGCCACATTCACTCCAAAGAATGGAAATGTACATTCATCTGGTCTGCTGGGGGAGTGCTGGAAGCCCACACCTCCCATTTTTGTTGCTGTTGCATTTCCGTTATTTCATTCTCCACTGCTTTAATTAGTGCCTGAACTAAATTGTCTTAGCTCTTATTGTCTGAAACAATGTCATTTTTATTCCACTTATGGCCAGAGGCAGTTAGCATGAAATTCACAATATTTTTAATCCCAATAAAACTATTCAGTCTACCGTCCTGTTCCAGCAACTTCAGAGGTCAGAACACCCAGCGTCTGAAGCGGCAGCAAGAAACAAGCCGTCCCTGGGCGTCGTAGGAAGAGCGCCCTCCAGCGGGCTCTCACGGTCGGGCAGGAGCCCCGGCAGATCGGGCGCCTGGGTCTCCCAACCACGCCCAGAACCGGAGGTGCAAAGGCTTGCTTACAATTATGTTATTACGGTGCTGGCTTTGGGAGCAAACATTATATCAGAATTCCCAATTTGTTGTAGCTAAAGCTGAGACTGCTCAACACTTCTGTGGCTGGTCACAGAGCAGCCAGTGGTCAATGGCAGAGCCACCAGGTCTTGGGTCCTTCTGAGCTGGCTTTCCAACATGGAGGAGGCGTCAGGACCTATGTGACCTATTAGGCTCAGCTCTGAATCTGGCTCTACCATTTAAGAGCTGAGCCCACTTGAGCAATATACTTACACTCTCTGAACCTTGGCTCCCTGGTCTGTGAACAGGGGTTTTAAAACTCAGCTAAAAGGGTTTGTGAGGATACACGAGCTGCCCAGCATGTAGAAGACTTGGTAAGTGGGGTCTGTTAGTAGTCTCTCCCTGTTCGTTAGAGATGGGGCTTCTGCCCTCAGATAAGTAGCTTCTGATGATCTCCCCCAGCAACACCCATCCCCAGGGGGGAAAAAAAAGTCCAAAGAAAGGAGTGGGTGGCCAAGGAGAGGATTTATTGACACTGGGAAGGACACTTATGGGGCTGACAGGAGGGGAGGCAGCCAAGCCAGGGCTCTGTGGTGTGGACGTTGCCAGGAGGCATTGCGAGGACACAAAGCACTCCTCTACCCCTCCCGGCCTGGCTGTGTTCCCTGCTTCTCACTTTTTCCTCAGCCTCTGGGCCCTGGCTGGGCTCCTCTTTCCTGGGAAACACAGATGGTCAGCACAGAAAATGCAGTCTGCATTTGAGCTCACTTTATCCAGAACTAGCTAAATCATTCGGCCCCAGGGCAGTGAAATGTCCTCTCTCTTTCTCTCTCTCTCCCTTCCTTTCTCCCTCTCTTTCTCCACCCCACCCCCGACCCCTGCCACACACATGGAATAAATCCTGCATACCTTCCGTGTGCTTCATACTCCCTGCCTCCCAATCACCGTAAAACAACAGCTAGTGACAGAAAAATCGGAGATGACTTATTACTTTTCTTTCCTCTAATAAAGGTCTCAAACTCCCTTCCTAATCTGAGAGGCAGCACTAAACAAATTTATGGAAATGCTGGATCTGCTAACTGCTGGAGTCAAAAAGACAAGTACTGCTGTTGTGGTGTGGGTGTATCTGCCATCAGAACCAACACTTATTCAGACTCAAGGCAGACGTGTCACTCCGTGATGTATCACTAGGCACCTGAATGACAGATCGTGCTGCCTGGTTTTGATTTTTATTGGCTCCTATGAAAGATGCACAAAATACGTTCTGTTGAGATCTTACAGCATGGCTCTTCTTATTTTATTAATTGTTAGAGTTTTTGTATTATTATTTAAAAAGTAACACGAGATGATAAATTTTCAAAAAAGAACACAGAAGTGTTGAGGGGGGAGCACAGGGAATGATGGTCCAGCACAGAACTACCCCCTTATATACTACCTGCCCTGTCATGTGCCAAGGCTGGATGAGCCAATGGTGGAAACTTCTGTCCCAACATGGACCAATCAGATTCCCTCTCCCTGGAATGTAAGAGCTTGAATGGGAGGTGACTGGAGCCGAGACATCGTACACCCACACTTTGAGAGAAGGACAGACCTGCTCACCCACCTTCGTTTGGCTGCTTCCAACGCCCAATTTCAGTTCCTCCATGGATGCTGGGAACTATTTCACTATCTGTCAAATCCCATTTTTGCTTCTTGACTTAGCCAGTCAGTCTCCATTGCTTGCCACCAAAGACACCCCACCCGACTCAAGTGTAGTGAGTACAGATTTTAGAATCATACAAAGACAGAGGCACCAAGACGTCACATCCTTTATTACTCTATATCCAATGTTAACTTTTAACTGGAGCCTCCACACACACCCATTGCTAGTTAGACAGCATGCTCTCCCCACGTGGTCTGTGACACACAAAGTGAAGATGTACCAGGTAAAAAGTACAAGTACGTCCCAAACACAGACACCCGCTTGAGGAGTAACCCTATTGACAGCTTAGTATGCGTCCTCCCAGACATGCTTCTTTGCAGCGGGTGTGTGGTTTCTAATATTTATCGTCTACTACATACCAGAAACTATATTGAAGCTTTTCACCTACTATATTTCTCTAATCCCAGAATTGCATTTAATCCTCTCAATACTTCTGCAAGGCCAGCATGCACATCCCATTTTACAAGTGGGAAAAACCAAGGTGGGAAGAATTCTCTGTGGTCCAGCTACGCTCACTGATCCTAAACAGCGATGCAGATCTGTCATCACTCCTAACTGAGTGACCCTCTGAGTGTGGAAAGATGACAGAGTCACCCAGCTTTGGTCTGCTGGTTTGGTTCTGCCCTGTGTGAGCAGCGATACCACGCATGGGAGCAGAAAAGCAAGAGAAAGCTTTTTGCTTCTGACCATTTCCTCTTTGCCATCTCAGAGTTGTTTTATGATCATTTTTTCCCCCAAAACAAGTCACTTAGAAGAGAAGCCAATGATCAGGGATGACCCCTCCTTCTCTCTCCGACTCCGATTGATTACATCCTCTGTTAACCAACAGGAACAGGTAAGCAAAGAAAAAGATTTCAAAATCATCTCTCTTTTCCCCCAACCCTTTTATCCTTTCTCTTTCCCTCCTCCTTTCTGTCATAGCTGCTAATGAGAGAAATAGAAAGCACCATTTAATGGGAGAGGAGCTTTCAAACACTCGAGCTTTTTAGGAACTGTCCCTGGGTTCCTTTTTCGGCCTCCTTACTGGAGTTACAGTGGACATTGTAACATACGTGTCACATGGAGATGTCACCTGACGTGGAAAACCTGAGATAGTGACAGAGTCTGCAGATGTGGACAGAACTGAGCAAAGAGGGAACGCCATGAAAGAGCTGTGATGCGGAAGTCAGGTAAAGCATGTTCAAGTTCCAGGTCTGTCAGGAACTAGCTGTGCACCTTGGGCTCCTCGCACAACCCTCTAAGCTCGGCTTTCTCCTTCATCAATAGGAACAGTCACTAACACCTGCCCCACTACCCCTCCCTAGCAGGCCGCTGTGAAAATCCAACCAGTTGGTATGGGAAAGTGCTCAGCAACCCTGCAAGGAGCCATATAAATAGATCACCATCATTATCCTTCAGCCCATCTGCTATTCCTCAGGCCCATATTGTTCCAAAATGCAGCAGTTCTTTAAACTCAGGCAGGCAAGAAATGGCCTCTGAGTTTCTTTCTTCCTTTTTCCCTTGAGTGAAATGAAAAGGAACCAGAGATAGTCAGGAGCAAGTCTCAGTGCATAGCGTGTAACAAACACACCTGCCCCACAGGGGCTCCTTCCCTGCTTCCAGAGTTGGCTCCTGGGAGGGTGAAACTAGAGAAGAAGTCACAGCAGGCCTTCTTGCCCTGCCATCCTCACTCGGAGACAGTGCTGACCCCAGGACTGTCAGGTCAGCCCACTTGTTTTCCAACCACCCTTATCCCGCCCGGTAAGATATTAACCCCGTGGAGCTTTCTGTGCTGCAACATGTCTCCCAGTAGGTGGGCTGGGCTTAACCACATAGCAGAGAGGAGGAGAGACCTAAGTACCTGTTTCAAACATGCTTGGAGCAAGACAATGTGCCAGTACCAAGGAAGAGGCGATCCCCTTGTCAGAGGTCCCTTTGAGGACTCACCAGGGCATTTCTCAGCCCCAGGAGGCCACATGCCATTGTGGTCAGCATAACTTTGGTCTCTGGCAGACCAGAGTTGGAATTCCTCTTCTGTCACTTAGCAGAAGTCTCCTGGGCCAAGTCTTACTTCTCATGATGTTCCAGTTCTCCCATCAACGAAATGGGAGAATAACACCTCGAGGCGGGTGGGGCAGGAGCAGGCAGGTCTCACAGATGAAGTACCTGGAAAGCCCTCAGCACACTGCCCTGCGTGTAGAAGGTACCCTGGAAATGTTAAACTGTGTCCACCAGAATTCCTTTCCCAGTTCGATCACAAGAGTACCCTTGACAGTCTGTTGGCCAGAGGCGGAGGCTGAGCTCCCGAGGGGGCCCGAATGGGAGAAGCCCGTGTCACATGAAGTAAGAGGGAAATTTTGCCTGTTTCTCCACAAAGGGAAGAGGAGGAGGGAAAGGTCAGCTAGATGGACAAAAGCCTTGCACGGTGATGTGACCTCCCCGGAAGTCCCCACTTCTTCAGCGAAGTCACTAAACTCCCAGCTTCGGTCCAAGCAGATTTGGTAAGGGGGGGAGGGGTCAAGGCAGTGAACTTCACTCGTGTGTTGGAGCCAAAGCAACAAGTACGGAATCAGGAAGCGGATGCAGAGAGACAAGCTTGACGAACAAATCCCCAGGACTCAGAAATAGAGGGAAGGTCTCTGGGTCTTCCCAGCCATGGAACAGGAATTTGAGTCAAAACTAACTGGATCTCAAAAGAGCAGTGAAGGTCCAAGTAACAACAGTTACACCATTGTTTCACCATCACCATCATCGCCATCGTCAGACGTTACTGACTGTCTGATTATGGGATGCAGAAAACTGGTTTTAGGCAATGAAACCTGAGGCCCAGGAAGCTAGCATGTTCTGAACCAGGGCCGCTCACTGAAGCCCCTCTGACTGGTTTCCACCTCCCCCGCTGGGGAAAGGCGAAGCTCTCTGCCCACTGTCCGTAAGTTATCTCTCGCCTTTGCATATTCTTGCCCTTGCCGATCCTTTTTCAGCCCGACAGCGATGATTCTTCCCGGGTCTGCAAGTCTCTTGCCCTCCCACTGTGGCTGCTCACTACTCTGACGACACGCGTCTGCACTGCAGTGAGCCCCCAGTTACAAATTACTTACCTGCTGGCCATGATTTTAATGTAAATGGATTTTAAAAAGCAGCAAAGGAATATATTTTCATTTGGAGTTAAAGCACTCATTTTTTATTTGAGTTTGAGGCTGGTCTAGAAGAGATGGCGGAAGAATGGCTTGGAGGCTAATACAGCTAATGATTATGATGACGATCCCACGAGCAGCCGATATTTCACTCCCGCCACCTCTGTCCCGGCCTCGCTGCCTGCGGTACTTTTTCTTTCACAGCCACTTCCATTAACACCCACCGCGTGTGATGGAACCATTATGATAATACCTCCGCTCTCGGCAGCCTCGATTGGTCTTGACACATTATCACCCTAAGAGCTCGGCCACGTTGCACTGAGTCCTATTTATAATAACCCTTTGGCAGGAGCCACCAAAATAAAACCTGGAGCTTATGGGCCACCTTTCATCTAAGGAAATCAGAAAGCTTTACAAGCTTAATTAAGCTTCAGCATCTACCTGACTGATGAGATGTGCGGGGCTTTGGGAAGCTGAGGAAGCACAGCATCGCTAATTGCACACTCGAGAAGGCTCGGGGCTGCGATGAACAAGGAAAATCAACAAAGCCAGTGAGAGCCAGCTCCTTCAGTGGGAGATGTTTGTCGAGTGAATTCCTCCAGGGTGGGCTGAAACAGTCATGGGACGTGGAGATTCTCTGATCTGGAGTTTCTCAGTCGAGGGAGGGGGCCTGAGATCTGTTCCTTTTATCAAAGGGGGATTAAGCTAATCCAACACACTCAAGTGCTTTTGAGGAGGAAATTGAGCTCCTGAAAGATGTGGTCATCTGCCCAAGAGCACACGGCTGCTGAGCTCACATGCTGTTCCCTCTGCTCACCGGAATGTCCTTCCTCCCCAAACCCTGACCTGCAAACCCCCAGTGGCCCTTCAGAACTCAGCTTAGCGTCGGCCTCCTTGATGAAGCCCTCCTGGACTTCCCTCGTGGAATTAGTTGCTCCCTCCTCTGTGTTCCCATGTGGTTTCCATTTCCATAATAGCTAGAGCGATCGATAATATTTATTGAGCATTACTAAGTGCTTAATGTGCATTTCATCCACACAATCATGTTAATAAGGCAGGAGCAGTTATATCTCCATTTTTCAGATGCGTTAACAGGCCAGGGAGTTTCAGTGACTTTCCCAGGACGGCACAGCAGGTAAGCGCAAGACCCAGCCTGGCTGCAGAGCACACGTTCCAGAAGACTACGCCCACTGCCTCCCTGGTAGCACAGTTGTGATGGAAGAGACCTGTTCACGTGTTTGCCCGCCTCCTTGGTTGGTAAGCTCCTATGTGAGAGGTATATCATTTAGGAACCTTTTGGCTGCAAACAACAAAAACCCCAGCTCAGATGGTGTGCAGCTTCAGAGCTGATTAATTCGGGGGCTTGGTGACATCACCACGGACCCAGGTTCCTCTATCCATCTCTCTGCTCTGCACCCTCGATATGTGCATTTAGCTCCCCGTGCAGTTGCTCAAGGATGGCCCCAATTCCAGGCCTCAGTCTGGACCTGAACCATAGAGAAAAGGTGCCATATCTTTTCTCTGTCTTTTTGTAATGGAACAGAGATCTCTTCCAGAAACCTCCCCGTGGACCTCCTCAGGTCTCACCTGCCAGAATGGTGTCACATGCCTGTCCCTAACCCAAACCCTGGCAAGGGGATTGAAAGCACCATGATTGGTTTAGGCCAGTCAGGATTCAGCCTCCCCTCCTGCTCCAGGCACAGGGAGGAGGATGGAGACCTGCTGGGAAGAAGGAAGGGAAGGTGGAGGGTGAAGAGAAGACAGCCAACGCTCCCTGACACGGGCATTAAGGACGAAAGAAAATCTGATGCCCCGTCACTGTCGCCCAGTTCTGTGGCCTTTACCATGCTAACAGTTAAAGGCCACAGAACAGGGCAAATGTCAGTTGAACTAAATTATAGTAGAGAAAGAAAGTCATGTCCCCAAATGCCCAGTCCACAAGTGTTACCACCAGACCCCGTGTGATGATACGTGACTGAGACGTGTGTCAGCAGCCGCTCTAACATTTACTAGATTAATTCACCAATGCCCCAACCTTTAAATTCTAGTCTCTGACACCAGTGGCTAGAGGAACCTTTCTAAAAAGCAGATCAAAAAGAGAGCTACATGGAATAAAGAGAATCATAAAATGTGAGTCTCACCAAAAATTAATGGTTCATGTCAACCTTGACTTTCTTTCCAGAAACACGGTGTGTTCTGAAAAGTGGGATTCATTCAGGCAGACAGGTTAATTGCAAAGACTATTACATTTCCTGACCTCCCTCTAGCTCTCCAGTAGGATTTACCTGGAACCAGGTGTGTACACACCTGCCCCTGGCAGCCAGGTATGTGAGGATGGGATCAGTCAAGGAATTCTTGGGAGACCCAGATCATGGTCAAATAGAGAGAGACCAAGAAAAAGAAAATGATGCCCAAGCAGAAAAATAATGTACCCTAGGGAGAGAAAGAGTGGGGAAGAGGGAGACACAAATCATGAAACTGTGGCCCAGAGAGGTTAGAAAGCTGCCTGAGGTCACACAGCTAGTAATGGCTGCAGCAGGAGTCATAATCAGTTTCAAGGCACATTGTACTCCTCTCTGACACTGTCTTTCCCTCTCTTCCTGTTGTAGGAGCATCTAGAAGGGTGCATTTGGGGGCCTCTGTCTTTGGGAGGGGCTTGTAACTCAGAAGACCCAGAAAAGGTCAAGATTGAAGGAGGCAGAGCAATGAGAGGCAGCCTGCTGCTCGAGGCTGGCTGGAGGCTGTGGGCTTGCAACAAGAGTTGCCCTGGGAGCCCTGGTAGGATCCAGCTGGCCCAGCCCAGTGGGAAAGAAAGAACAAATTGTCAGGGAAGACGCCCATCTGGGGCATAAAGACAGTGCACTGGTCACGGATGCCACCTGTATTAGGTCTCAGACCCAAGTGAGGCTTGGTGGAAGACAGCAACAGGAAAAGGAGGAGACCCCACCTCTGGGCAATGAGACAGGGAAACAGGAAGGAAAGAGTATAACAAAAACCATACTAATAGTGAACTCACAGATCACCTTTTAAGCACTTAAAATACAGGGACTAATTTAATCATCACAAGCTATAAGGTTTGTTACTATTAATTAATTACTACTAATCATCAGATACCTTATAATTAGTATGAGTAACACCAACAATACTATTATTACTTCATTTTACAGATAAGTACACTGAGGCACAGAGAGGTCAATAACTTACTCAAGGTCACATGCCGGGTAAATTTTAAACCCGGACAAGATGGTTTGAGGGTTCATTGTCTGAACCATTTCATTTAGTAGCAACCCCAGAGAACATTTCAAAGCAAAATTTAATCTGAGTTGAGTCTATTTTGATTTAATGCAATAATTTTTATATCTGACATGTTCCCAGCAGTTTACAATTTGCAAAGGGTTTGGCCTCCGTCGTTCTGTAACTTCACCTCTGCCATTTACTTGCTGTACAACTGCAGGCCAGTCACTGCCTAAGCTTCAGTGTTCCCATCTGTGAACTGGGGATGACAATCCTTGCTGGGAGGGTTAGAGGAGATAATGCACATGCAGGGCTTCGCCCCACGCCAAGCCCATAATAAGCACTTGGTAAGTGTTTGCTGCTAATGTTGTCATGGCGGTTATTAATATCTCGCTAGAACTTCGTAACAGCCATGGGAGGCACATAGGATTTATTATCCTCATTTCTCAGATGCGGAACCCAAAACTCATAGAAGGGAAATAACTAGCCAGAAAGGAAACAGCCAGAAAGTGGAAATGCCAAACTTGGAAAATGTTCCAACTCCAAGCCTCCTGCCCTGCTCCCAACCCCCAACTCCACCTCCTCTCACTTCCCCAGGAGGCCCTGTTACACTAACCAGATCATTCTTCAAACAGGAGTGTGGGAAAGTGTGAAGCAACTGGAAGTCGAGGTTTAGGGAGAAGCTCTGAGGAATATCAAGAAAGGTTTCAAGGTGAAAATAGGTTCCTATGTAGGGACAGACAAGTAGCACTTCCCTTGTCCCCAAGCAACCGCCAGAGGGGCAGAAGGGCCTGAGGTTACACATTGTGGAGAACTATGCTATCCCAGCAAGCCACGGGGGCTTGGCCATGGATGGACGACCTCAGGCAGGGATGTAAAGGAGAGTGGGAGTGTTTCATCTTACAGGTAAACAGGATTGCTTTTAAACACTGTCTAAAACAATCAAATAGCAAGCACTTCAAAACTGCATTCCACTTTGGGTTTGTTGTTTGGTTTTGGCTTTGGTTTATTCCTTTGGTTTTCTGTAATTCTGCATTTCAACGCACTTGTCAAGTTTCTATCCGTACATCCTGTTCTGGTAAATGGTGCATTCAGTCCTGTGGCTACAGGCAGAGGGCTAGGATAAAGTCAGCCCATCCTCCCAGTGTAAGAACTTAGCCGACTTCTGTAAGACTCTCTTCGTCAGGACCAGCACTCTGATGGGGAGATTCTGGGATTTGGGGTCTCTGGGTTTGAGGCTAGCCCTCCCAGACTGAATATCATGTGCTTCCTCCCTCTACATTATGCCAAGCCTCCACCAATATTTTTTTCCTTTTAAAATGAATAAAAGTCATTATTGTGTATCTTTTAGTAAAAAACCACTTGATACATGCTACTTGTAGAAGAACTTCAACTCATTAGCATTCCAGTGATTTATTCAGCAAATTGCTAGTGAACACCCACTAAGCGCCAGGCATTGTGCCAGACAGCCCTGAAACACTAGGCAGGACAGACCCCTCCTGGAGTTTACTGTGAACTACCCCTTGTAGCTATTTATAGCTTTTGTGAACAGTTAAAAAGAAAGAGATACCAATTACTTTGAACTTCCCCATAGCTCCTAGGACACGGCGTGGGCCACAGCAGCCAGGCAATATTTTCAGAATTTAACTTAAAACAATTAATCATCCTATTAAAAATGTATATTTTTCTCTAATTAGATGATATTCCACTTATGCCCACAAGGTGGAGATCTTGCTTACAGTTTACTCAAGCTGAAAGCGCTTCATTTGGAAAAAAAAAAAAATTCTAGGTAGAAGTTAAACCAAAAGCAAAAATTCTAGGTAGAAGTTAAACTAAAATTCAATTCAATTTATCAAGCACCTATTTAGTGTAATATACCATGTCAGGTGGGAAGAGAAACAAATAGTTGATAAGACATAGTCCCCGCCCTCTAGGGAAAGATGACGGTCAGGAGCTTGCACAGAGCAGGAGGACAGTACCTTTTAATGAATTAATATGTCTCGATGTATCCATATGGGGCCACAGTGATGTCAACTTCAGATAAGATCTATAAAAAGGCATGATATAGCCGCCGTGTGGTGCAGAATAGATTCAACAAAGACCTCCCACTTCAGCCAATACGGAAACACTTGAGGGTATCCTGGGCCAGCGCTGGAAGGCCCCAGATGTGGTCTTCTGATGCCTCTGGTCAGCCACACACATTACAGTGACTACCCTATAACCCTAGAACATTCATTCTTTGGAGAATAAAATATAATCAGCGCCACCTGATGAGCTAATACAGTTGAAAACCCCCTCATGCACCTGATGGGAGGGTACAAAGAGGGAAAAGAAACACATCTAAGGAAACAGATTTCAAACTCCCGCTTTCCGGACGCGGCTTCCACACCCACCCCGACTCGGTGTCTTACCTGAGAATCTTGGTTTGGATCTGGGACACACTCTGGTGCAGAGGGAAGAGGGAGGGTTGATTCTTATCCAGGAGCTTTCCTGGCGGACTGAACCCAAAGGCGGCTGGAAAACAATGAGGTTCGCCGTTTTGTTTTTGATCCCCCCGCCCCGCCCCCCATGCTCTTACCCCAACTATTTCTTTTTCCCTTAAACCACTAAGTCAAATGCAATATGGGGATTTTTTTTTCATTCGTTGAATTGAAAATCACATTTGGGGAATAAAGTGACTGGCTAAATGACAGTGATTTAAGAAAATGCGAATGCTGGCAACTTGATGAAAATGTTGAACTTTCTCGACGGAGGGAAAATCAAGTGGCATGCTGCCAAGAGAGACCCGAGTTTGAGATTTAGTTTCTCCACTTGCTAACTGTGGGACTGTGAGCAAGCCCCATCCCGTCTCCGTGCCTCAGTTTCCTCATGGGTAAGATAAAGCATTATTTCTTTAGAGAAATCGTCCCTGACACCCCTCTCCCGGCACTGGGTCAGATCCGGGGTTCTAATGCTCTCACAGCTCCACCAGGACCCGGATCTGTGGCTTTTACTGCCCTGTAACCAGAACCGGGACAGACTCTTTCTGGAACGGGTGAACGAATGAGCGGGAGCCTGCCTAGGTGTTCTACCAGGTTTAAGTCCCTGTGAGTCCCCGAGGAAAGGCGAAGCGGCCAACCTCGAAGCGC
Organism: Tapirus indicus; assembly: GCA_031878705.1. Lineage (NCBI taxonomy): Eukaryota > Metazoa > Chordata > Mammalia > Perissodactyla > Tapiridae > Tapirus > Tapirus indicus. Next base: position 4,645,038 of record CM062928.1, read on the forward strand.
ACAAGCCCGCAGGGACCAGCGGTGGTGAGCGCGCCCGGGGAAGGGGGTGTCGGTTCAAAGTTGTTTGCTACAGATGGTTCCTCGACCGGCTGGAGCCACATCCTCTGTGGCTCGGAGAGATTCCCAGGGATTTACATAAGGCAGGGTGAATCACACCGTCGGGAACGGAGAAGCCGAAGGGACCCGCCCTAATCCTCGCCAGCCCGCGGCCGGAACGCGGCGGGGGTTAGTCTGAAGTTTGCGGGAGGCCAGGCGCTGCCCTGGCGAAGGGACCGGGCGACCACTCCCACCCCCGCGAAGGCCAGGGGCGCGTCCTGCCCACCCTGCCCGACTCCAGCTCTGTGCCGCCCCCTCCGACGCCCCCCCGCGGGTGCTGCCAGCCGGGCTTTCTCCCCGCCCCCAAGTCCCCGACCGAGTGCGTGGGGCCGCCTTACTGCTTGGAAGGCGCCATCGCCGCTTTAAGGGGAAGAGGAGGGAAGGGGGCGGGGGAGAGGGGGCGGGGAGCGGCGGAGGAGGGGGAGGGGATCCCCCGCTCCCACGTGGTCCGGGCGCCTGTGAATCGCGCCCGCCGGAGGGTCTCACAGCGAAATACAAAAGCAGCTGGGAAGCGGCGGCGAGGCGAGTTCCCAGCGCCGGGAGAGCGCCGGGCAGAGCCCCGCAGCGCCCCGCGGCCGCGATGGGGCTGAGGCGCCCGGAGCCCCGGAGCCCACGAGCCGCCGGGCCCGCCTCGCCGCCGGGACCCGGGCGCCCGGGCTCGGCTTGAAGCGGCGGCGGCACCGGCGCGGCCGGGGGAGCATGGGCAGGAGGATGCGGGGCGCCGCCGCCACCGCGGGGCTCTGGCTGCTGGCGCTGGGCTCGCTGCTGGCGCTGTGGGGCGGGCTCCTGCCGCCGCGGACCGAGCCGCCCGAAGACCGACTCCCGCGGCGCCCGGCCCGGAGCAGCGGCCCGGAGCCCGCGCCTCGCTTCCCTCTGCCCCCGCCCCTGGCGCGGGACGCCCGCGGCGGCTCCCTGAAAACTTTCCGGGCGCTGCTCACCTTGGCGGCCGGCGCCGACGGCCCGCCCCGGCAGCCCCCGGGCGAGCGCAGGCGGCACGTGCCAGCCGGACGGGCCCGGCCGGAGGAGCGCGCCGCGGTGCACGGGGGCGTCTTCTGGAGCCGCGGCCTGGAGGAGCAGGTGCCCCGGGGCTTCTCGGAGGCCCAGGCGGCGGCGTGGCTGGAGGCGGCGCGCGGCGCCCGGGTGGTGGCCCTGGAGCGCGGGGGCTGCGGGCGCAGCTCCAACCGCCTTGCCCGCTTCGCCGACGGCACCCGCGCCTGCGTGCGCTACGGCATCAACCCGGAGCAGATCCAGGGCGAGGCCCTGTCCTACTACCTGGCGTGCCTTCTAGGCCTCCAGCGCCACGTGCCGCCGCTGGCACTGGCCCGGGTGGAGGCTCGGGGCGCGCAGTGGGCGCAGGTGCAGGAGGAGCTTCGTGCCGCGCACTGGACCGAGGGCAGCGTGGTAAGCCTGACGCGCTGGCTGCCCAACCTCACGGACGTGGTGGTGCCCGCGCCCTGGCGCTCCGAGGACGGCCATCTGCGGCCCCTGCGCGCCGCCGGGGGCGAGCTGGCCAACCGCAGCCAGGCAGAGCTGGTGGACCTGGTGCAATGGACCGACTTGATCCTCTTCGACTACCTGACGGCCAACTTCGACAGGCTCGTCAGCAACCTCTTCAGCCTGCAGTGGGACCCGCGAGTCATGCAGCGCGCCACGAGCAACCTGCACCGCGGCCCCGGCGGGGCGCTGGTCTTTCTGGACAACGAGGCGGGCTTGGTGCACGGCTACCGGGTGGCGGGCATGTGGGACAAGTATAACGAGCCACTGCTGCAGTCAGTGTGCGTGTTCCGCGAGCGGACAGCACGGCGCGTCCTGGAGCTGCACCGCGGCCAGGACGCGGCCGCCCGGCTGCTGCGCCTCTACCGGCACCACGAGCCTCGCTTCCCGGAGCTGGCCGCGCTCGCCGACCCCCACGCTCAGCTGCTGCAGCGCCGCCTCGACTTCCTCGCCAAGCACATTTTGCACTGTAAGGCCAAGTACGGCCGCCGACCGGGGACTTAGCATCACCGGAGGAAGAGACAGAGAGAGAAACCGCTGGCTGGGGAGTGGGTGATGGGGGAGGGGCCATCGCCTCTTCCGCCGCCTGGGACCAGCCAGCCAACGCCCAGCCAGTGGCTGGAGCGCGAAGGCGGCCAAAAACTTCAGCTTCACCCACCTGCCCCCTTCTCTCCGTCCCATGCTGTTTCCTTTGAAGTTCTGGGAGGACGAACTCACCGAGGCGAGAAGGGTCACATTCCTTCCACCCAGCCTATAAAAGGATTCTTCCCTGTGCCAGCGCGGAGTTTGGATCCAAAGAAACTGGCTGCCGGGGAGTTTGGCCCCGGGTAGTCGTCTCTGTGGGAGATACGCCCCATTCCTTCGCCCCCTCATTCCCTTTCCGAAAGAGGAAAACTTCCATTTGAGGCATTGCTAATTCTGCAATTTCCTACCAAACGCAGCGCTGGTGGCCCCGGAGCTGGGCTGTGACATTGGCTGGTGGAGCCCCCTTCCTGTGTTCTCCCTTTGTTCCATCTCCGCGATGGTGAGATCACTGTTAAGAGCTGGGGAACAGCTCCCGACAGGACAAAGGGAGCAGAACCTACAGACCCGGGGAGTTCTGCAAATTGACAGTTTGTCTGACTTGTTCCTTAAGGCCTGTCATTGTCCTGACAATGCGAATGCAGGACCGGCCAGATGCACTGAGTCAAATAATGAGTTTCTTCTTCCTCCCCCTCCCAACCGACCAAAATTTTGACAATGATGATGTTCACCAGAAGAAAAAAAGAATCAGTTTCATGCACTTTACTTTGTTTTTATTTCAATTTTTTATTAAGAAAACTTTTTTATTTGACAAAATTTGTCTTCTATGTATATATGTGCATAAAGTGTGGTGTAAATATACTAAACAAACTTATATTTCAATAAAAGGGAGTTTAAAATTTAGAATTTAATTCCTGTGGCTTTAACTGTTTGAGATATCTGATTGATGCCCTAACTGGTTTTAGAATAAGCTTTAGAGTTTCTTCCTTGTGGGTGTGCTTTTAAAACAAAGGACGCATATATATCCCAGCTGTGACTACAGAACTTCTAGACTGAACAAAGACGGGGCAGACTCCTGTCCTGCTCACTCAAATGAACCCTAGGGCTGGAAATTGCACAGAATGTGGGGGAAGGAGAAGAGAGAGATGGAAGGAAAGTATTCTATTTCCTGGCAAATAAAACTCTGATATAAAAGGATTTCACTGTAATATATTCCTATATTAATCATATGGCAAATATGATAGAACCAGATGTGCAGACTAAAATATGACAAAAGCTCCCCCTTTAAGCTTAACTACACTGGTCACGTGTCACACATTATTTTCAGCATTGTAATTACCATGCATCACAATGTGTACAGATAATAAACTGAGCACATATTGCAAACAGGTAGAGAAAGTCATAAATTAACTCTTCTCTTTAATCTCTGGGCATAAATTCCATTGCATCCAGGAGATCATAATCTCCAACATCTGGACTCATCCAGCTTTCTTAAGAGATTATGCTGGGGTTTTTTTGCAGGTACTAATTGCATGGTCCCCCTTGGAGCAGCCATTTGTGGGACCAAGAAAGTGTACATGACTTTATATATGACATTTGGATGCTTGCTTCTTAGACTTCCAACTTAGAAAACATTCTAAGATTTTCTTAAGCTCCTTTTTGACCCATGCGGGAGAGGAGGATGGTTAATTTTTATTTGTTTTACAACCCATTGGTGTCTTTTCTTGGCATTTTATTTGATATCTGGATCCTAGTGATCTTGCCTATTATCTTCTTTTTATTTAATGACCTTTAACTAAAAGCAACTTTTGGTTACTTTAATAGTTTTTTATCTGACTTGCATTTGTAAACCCAGGGTTTTATAGACTCATGAAGATATTAAACCTCACTCTGCATTACAACACAGCACGTAATTTAACCATTTCATGCCATCCTTATGTTTTCAGTGCCTTATGCTAAGCCAAATCTTAACGGAATAAAAAAATCCATAAACTGTGTGGTGGAAACCAAATTTTTAAGTAGTACAGCCACAGAATGTACTGATAATGGCAAATATATCTTTTTCAAGACATTGTTAGTGTGAAACCTCTGATAGTTACCCATTTCAAAAAGAACCATTTTCGGGGCCGGCCCAGTGGCGCAGCGGTTTGGTTTGCACTTGGCAGCCCTGGGTTCACCAGTTCGGATCCCAGGCTCCTGCCGACTCACTGCTTGTCAGCCATGCTGTGGCGGCGTCCCGCATAAAGTAGAGGAAGATGGGCACGGATGTTAGCCCAGGGCCAGTCTTCTTCAGCAAAAAGAGGAAGATTAGCAACGGATGTTAGCTCAGGGCTGGTCTTCCTCACCAAAAAAAAAAAAAGAATCATTTTCCATTTCTGATGATTAATAAGTATATGAGATTTGCTGCTCTAAGAAAGGGATAAATATTCAGCAACCTGCATTTTTACCCATGTTCATTGAGGAAAGCAGTGAGCAGAGATGAGCTAGAAGTTTCACAGATGGTGCAGGAAATACACTGACTCCCATATAACTTTGGTGCTGGTGCGTTCTGGGCCAGCAGCATTCTCTACATTCCTCCTACACTTCGGTTCCAAGCCTGGACTTGACCATGGTTAACCCGGAGCGAGAAAGTAAGCATAATTTCAATGGCTCTTCTCAGATTCTTTAGTGAACCGTATCTGCCTGTTTGAGAAATAAGTTTAATTACATGGTGGAGTTGTTGAGGGAACCCAGACTTAATTACAGAGAAGGAGTTTTAACTGTTGCTATTCCTATGGATACTCAGTAGGGTGTGGATGGAAAGATCGATTCAAGTTTTGCCATGGTCACTGAATACAGCTAGGGCCAAATCATTTTTCAGATGAAGGAAAAAAAAAAAAACTTTCAGGCTGCAGCCTAATGTGGAGAGAGTAATGGGTTCTGCAGGCAGACTATATTCCGAATTCTGTCCCTCACCTATTTACTTTCAGCAAGTCATTTAGCTCACTTAACATCTATCTATGAAATGGAGATTCGATCAGAGCGTTGTGGGATTTATCCGTTAACATATAAAACATAAGGGCACATGATAGGTACTTCAAAAAAACTCATTTCCTATTTGTCTTTAAAACAAACTCTTGCCTTACACTTCAGTAAACTTCTAATTTTCGTCATCAAAGCCAAATCCAGCAGTTTCCAAAATCAGGTTCAGTTTTTGAAGTGTGGTCATAAACTAATTCAAAACATTATTGAGGTCCCCTCTTCCAGCATCACCCAAGGTGCTGGATCGTGGCCAAGGGCACAGGTTTGGTCTCCTCGTGGGCTTGAGTGGTTGGTTTCAGGACCCAAGCAGACCCCTGCACCAAGGCAGCTCTGCCACAAATAGATGAGGAGGATTGGGAAAAAAAGGTAGATGGCTCATTGCAAATCCATCACCACTCTGTAAAGCATCAAAAAGTGATGAATCTTTGCAGGAAGAATAATCCTCCTCCCAATTCCTTCTGCCAAGAGAAAGCAGGCAGTTGACCTTTTCTCCCTGGATTTGACTGTTGATTAATGCACTTTGTCAATGACATAGTTCTAAACTCTGTAAAGAATACTCGCCCTCCTGTCTTCCAATCAGGAAGAAAAACAAATTATTTTAACACATCTCAGCACTTTTCAACCTTCTGCCTACGACTGTAGCTGGGAGAGTCCTCTTAAGGCCTAGAAGTTGATTATGTGGGTTAAATGTGTAAATATTTGTAATGTTCTCAGAACAGAATCTGGCGCAGAGTAAATGCAATCTAAATGCTTGTTTATTGGTGGGTAGATCGTCTTCTCCTCGAAGTCAAGACCAGAGGCATTTTGAGTCCCAGGCATGACCCCCTTCATAACCTTGCTTTGTCTCTGCACTCACAGAACACTTTCTACGTGCTTCTATTTTGGTTCAGGAAGACCAGCCAGAGTGCTCGAGTCTGGCAGGAATTACCAAAAGCCCACAGTTGTCGGCTAGTTGTCTCCTCTCTGGGAATGCCCTCTATGTGCATTGTCACATGCCCGGGGGGGTTATTTCTCATGCGGCTCATCAGCTCCAGGGATCAGTGAGCGGTGGAATTTTGCTCTTTCCAAGCTACTCAATAGTCATGGACCGTCCAAGCCTGGGCACTGATTATTTGTCCCTGCACACTTGCCCCGTCCTACAGAAGCACTTGTCCCATACGGCATAAGGTCAGCAGGGCTGCTAGAGAAGGAGAGAGGGGAGTCGGTTGATCCAGAAGCACCGGAACTGCTCCAGAAGGGAATAGAATGGCTGCCAGGGTGATATAGAAACCACAGGGCAGGGGTTGACACCCACCTCCAAGCACGCTTCGATCATTAGAGTCGAATGTTATGGATATTAGGAGTCCAGAGACCCAGGCTACTTCTGACTCATGTGTGACTTGGGAAAGTCATTTCCCCCTCTGGCTCCAGGTGTCTTACTGAAACAGGTGTTTGACTAGACTGGTAACTTTCTAAATTTTTGACCAGAACTCACAATAAGACAACACTTAACATTGTGACTCAGCACACACACAAACACACACACAACTGACACAAAAGTTTCACAAACCAGTGTGTACAACATACTTTTAATAATCAATTCAATTTTATTCAATTCCTCCTCTTCCTCTACTTCCCAACACTGTTTATGACCCTGTAAACTGATTTCATAACTCATCATGGGGCACAGCCTACACACTATGCAAAACACTGGACTAGATGATGAGTAAGCTCCTATCCAGCTCTAAGATTCCAGGGAAATTCTATTTATGACCAATTTTCCACCGACTACAATTTCTTCCCCAAAGGAAATACAAATTTCAATTTCATCTACTCTTGAGAAACAAACAGCTGAAGTGTTTTATTTCAAAATATAATTGGGAGAACGGCTCAAAATCTTACATAGGATCTTTTTATAAATACCTTTAAAATCCCCTAAAAGGGGATAGTAACTTTCAGTCTGTTCTGACCATGTGTGAATGAATGCTATGTTGTAGGACTTTGGAGGAAAAAAAAATTCTTTGCATCTCTGCCTCAAGATGGCCCAAGGACGGCTCAAGAGGACGGTTTCCTTTCTGTGTATTCATAAAGATCAGATGTAGGAGTCATAATTTTTTAATGTGACTGTTTTACCAATTTCTTTTTCTGTGTCCTGCTGTGGGGGAAACTGCATTAATAAACTATGTCTCAGTGCTGCCTAGCTGGAATTTTTTTCTCTGCGGGACTCCACCAAATATAGCTAAAGGAATGCTCATTTTATTTATCTTTTTGACTTTCTTTCCATTTTGGATATGTCTTCTTGACACTTTTGAAATCTTTCCCTTAATGGTACCTTAATTTTTTTTTTTTTAGGAGAATACAGAACTAATTGTTCATTGAATAACAACAACAATGAAGAAGAACTCTTTTTTTCCCCTTTCTTTGGTGCCATATGGCATCTTTTATGGTTTTAACAGTTATTTTACACCCTACACAGAAAAAATTAAATAGCTTATGGAACTGGCATTTTTCCAGTACCAGCTCACAGATTTTACTTTGCTGAGAAACTGTGGGTTAATAATAGAGAAGTGTCACTTTTAATTTGATGATCCTACATTATGTGTTTGTCTCTGCCTGTTTATACTTCCCCCTCAATGATTTTTTTTTAATGCTCATTATAGACTTTGTCCCCATCCTACAAACTGCCTGGAGAAGCAAGGTAAGTGGGGAATGACCACAGCCATGATCTTTTTTCTATTTTTTTGTTTGTTTGTTTTGATAAAATATATGTAACATAAAATTTGCCATTTTAACCATTTTTAAGTGTACAATTCAGTGATATTATACTAGCAATGTTGTGCAACCATACCACTATTTCCAAAACTTTTCATCACCCCCCAAACAAACTCTGTCATTATTAAGCAGTAACTCCCCATTCCTCTCTTCTGCCAGAATCTAGTAACTTCTAATCTACTTTCTGTCTTTATGAATTAGCCTATTCTAGACCTTTCATATAGGTGGAATAGCACACTATTTTTCCTTTTGCATCTGGCTTACCCATGATCTTGGCCATGGAAGCAACATGATAGAACATAAGCAATATCATTTGGGAACTGGCAAACCCGGAGTCTGATTTCTACCATTTAATAGCCCTGGTCTTTCAGACCAGTTGATAAACTCCTCATTTTCCTCATCTGGAAAAGCAACAGGAAGACCAGCTGTTCTCTAGAATCCCTTTCAACTCTAGAAAAATGCCATGGTTTTATGTACAGCAACTCTGCAAATAAATTTCATCCCTAACTTCTAGTTTCTTTTCTCTACTTGAAGATTCAAGAACTTTTTAGGTACCTCCTAAAAAGCCCCATGTCATGTTCTAGGCACTGTGGATTCAGTGGTGAGCAAGATAGGTAAGTACCTTCCTGAAAGAGGCTAGTGGGGAAGACGGAAAGTTATCTGGTGGAGACCACATGTGATCAGTGCTATGACAGAGGAAGTACTGTGGGACCACATAGCAGGACAGAGGAAGTACCATGTAGCAGGGCTTTGCAAGCTGGTCAAGGAGGTCAAGGAAGGCTTACAAATTGGCCTTGTGTTTATCCTTGAATAAGGGAAGTCTTGAAGGAAAGGAAGCTACAAAAAGAAGGATTTTCATAGTAGTTCTGAAGATGTCCTGTTGACAAAACTGCAGGGAGGCAGGATCTCTATAGCTTGCCTTGGAGGTTGGAGGGCGTCCCATGATAGTGGTTTAAGCTTTTTTGCAGCAGGGAAGCCATCTGCTTTCTGCAATATGACACACACTTATATATTAATCATCCTGAGGTTGGGTTCATGGCCAGGCTTATGCTGCAGGAATTCATATCACAGGGAAATTACTTCTGTCAATAATATTAATAACTTCTTTTTACTGAACATGTACTAACCAACAAGCCTTTGTGGAGGCATTTTGCAGAGTCATTATGGAATTAGCAGTGATAACTATGGATTGCATATTTATGTTACAAATGTGGAAACTAAAGCTCAAAGAGGTTAACTAAACTGCCCACAGGGCTGGAAGAGGTGGGACTGTGGCTTGAAAAGAGATCTGTCTAGTTCCAAAGAGTGGGTTATAGTTTTTCTTTTTTGTCTTCCTTTCTTTTTTTTTCCTCTTTTTTTTGTTTTAATATTAGTGTTTTCTAATTGGTTTCTTTTAAGATCTTCTCTTTGTCTTTGGTGTCCTGTAATTTCATTATGATGTATGTGGATATGGATTTATTTTTGTTTTTTTCTGGTGGGAACATGATGTGTTTCTCAAATCTGAGTCCGTTTTTTATCAGTCTGGAAAAATTCTCAGTCATTGTCTCTTCAAATATTTTCTCTCTCTCTTTCTTTCTATTCTATCCTTAGAGAAATATTATTGGGCATACATTAGGTCATCTCTTTCAATCCTCCATGGCCCAAGTTTTCTTACATATTTTCCATCTCTTAATCTCTCTATGCTGCTCTCTGGGTAACTTCCCCAGATCTGTCTTCTAGTTCACTAATTCTCTCTCCATCAGTGTCTAAGCTACTGTTTTATCCATCCCTGAAGTTTTGTCTTGTCTTTTTAAATTTGATGACTTTATGTTTACTCCCCAAAGTCCTATTTGGTTCTTTTAAAAAAAAATACTTTCTTTTTTTTTTTAGAGCAATTTTAGGTTTGTTGCAAAATTGAGCAGAAGGTACAGAGATTTCCATACACCCCTTGCCCCAACACAGGCATACCCTCCCCATTATCAATATTTCCAAACCAGAATCTCCCATCAGACATTTCCCACCAGAATGGCTCATTTATTACAATTGATGAACCCACATAACACATCATTATCACCTAAAATCTGTGTTTAAATTAAGGTTCACTCTTGGTACTGTACATTCTATGGATTTGGACAAATGTATAATGACATGTATTCACTATTATAGTATGATACAGGGTAGTTTCACTGCTCTAAAAATCCTCTATGTTCCACCTATTCATTTCTCCCTCCTCCCTAACCACTAGCAACCACTGATCATTTTATGGTCTCCATAGCTTTGCCTTTTCCAGAATGTCATATAATTGGAATCATACAGCATGTAGCCTTTTCGGATTGCCTTCTTTCACTTAGCAATATGCATTTAACTTTCCTCCATGTCTTTTCATGGCTTGACAGCACATTTCTTTTTAGCACTGAATAATATTCCATTGTCTGAATGTACCACAGCTTATTTATCCATTCACCTATTGAAGAACATCTTGGTTGCTTCTAAGTTTGGGCAATTGTGAATAAAGATGCTATAAACATTTGTGTGCAGATTTTTGTGTGGACATAAGTTTCCAACTCCTTTGGGTAAATACCAAGGAGTGCAATTGTTGGGTCATATGGTAAGATTATGTTTACTTTTGTAAGAAACTACCAAACTGTCTTCCAAAGTAGTATTTGGTTCTTTTTCAAAACTTCCTAGTCATTTTTTATATTTTCTTTTTTTCTCGTCTTTTCAAGGTGTATTCAATCATTTGATGTATTCAATCACTTAAAAGTGTATATCTGATTACTCTAGTATCTGGAGTTCTGGGGTGGTCTAATCTTGCTGTTTGTGTGTCTCCTGACTTTTGCACAGTTAAGGTTGCCAGGTAAAATAGGGCACCCAGTTGACTTTAAATTTTAGATAAACAATGAATAATTATTTAGTGTAAGTATGTTGCATGTAATATTTGAGATATGCTTGTATTAAAAATTATTTTTTGTTCATCTGAAATTCAAAGTTAGCTGGCTGTCCTGTTTTATTTTGTTTTCCTAAGTCTGGCAATCTGACTCACAGAAGCTTTGTATTTTGTAATTTTGGATTGTAAGCTCATGTTCATCCAGGCTTTCATCTGTGACATTCCCATTTTGTTTGGGTTGAAGATATGTATTTCCCAAGAAGTCTTCATTTCTTTGTATCAGGCACTCCAGGGTTAAAGGCAAAACTGACTCACTTCTGTATTAATTATTTTGCCTAGAAGTTGAAGTTCTAGAAAGTAGTGTAAATTTAAATACTAAACATGTGTGATGACAGGAGGAGTCTTCCCAGAGACTTTCATTTTCCCCAACCAGAGTTCAGGCTAAGACAATCAATCCTCTCTCACATCTCTTTGTTAGAAGGATAGAATTTTCCTTTGAGGGTCTTAGCTTTATGGAGGATCTTGGAAAGATCCAAATCCCACTCACCCTCCCTGCTTGGGCACATTAAGTCCAAATCATCTGATTACAAAGATCAGACACACACACACACACACACAATCAGGGCAGCCCCAGTTTCAGTTCACACTTATCACTCTGATTTTGATTCTTTGTTTTGGACCCCTGGGGGTTTTCCTTACCTTTCTATGAGCTCAGCTATGCATTTAAAAAGATGTTTGTTATATTTTATAAAATATTTATAGGTGTTTTATAGAGGGAAGGTTTTTAGGTCATGTAGTTTGCCTTATTGTTGGAAACAAAGTCCACCTGAGCTCTTTCTAAACCCTGCTATCAAATCCTGCTTGCAATAAGCTGGCCCTTACTGGAGGATTAGATGCCCTATTTGGTTATTCAGAGAGATTTCCCCACAGTGGAGACATTTACTTTAATAGGATTTGACCTGAAATAATCCATGAAATGAGTGACCCAGGAGCCAATAACAAATTCTCTTCTGTTTGCCACTAGCAAGTTTGAGATATAAGCCATGAAAATGATTAAAATGGGGGAAAGGAGAAGACTGGGAACAAGAGGAAAGGGGAATGAGGAAGCATTGTTAAAAAGAATCACGTGTGGTAGACTGCCAACGGGGCAGCCTTTTCCTCTGGAACCTCTAGCCCACAGATTGGCCTTCAATCAGTACCAGAGCCAGCAAAAGTGACACCACATTGCAGGCAAAGGGGCTAGTACCTCTGCAGGTTATGTTTAGGATTAAAGAAAGGTCAAGTAACTTCAGGGAAAATTATTTTCCATCTGCAGTCAGCTTCCTGCCTCCACCACAGCTCCCAACTATGCAAAGTCCAGCCATCACCACTTGATCTTTGGCCCCCTGACACTGAAGACCACACTCTGCCAACTTTGTTAAGAAAACAAGGCCTTTGCCATCACACATGAATCTCAACCTTGCATTTCCAGGGGCAGGAATGAAACTCATTCGGTTTCATCATTCAGTGAGACTGTCTCTGGTGACCTATTAGTAACATCAAAAATGCTAATGAAGGAAGAGGTTAAGCATCTTTGGCTTCTCAAGGCATCAAGCTAATAAAAGATGTCCAAAATAAGTTGCTGTGTGGCTCCCTTCTCCTCCATCTGTTTGCAGTTGAGACTCATCCAAAGTCTCCCTATAATATAACATTTATGACCCAATTCCACATAAAGTGTGTATCTTTTCTGATGCTACGATTCTGGGTGCATGACTCATACTATACAAATTACTGTAATGCCTCTAGATTTAGCAACTCAGAAGTTGGTGCTCCATGTGAAATCCATGCTGGGTTATTTTAAGTGATTACTCGTGGCCCAGGTATGTGCTGTATGCATCAGTACGGTTATGTTGGTTATTAGACTTTTGGAGTACTTCCAGCTTGGTTGATAAATGCCTACAGGTCAGAGTCCCCAGACTGCCTCTCTCACTTTTCCAAGCACCCCAACCCTTCTCCTGAACAACATCCCACACCTCCCCATGATCCATCAACTAACTGATTAACACCTGGAACCGCAGGACGTCTCTGGGACATGTGCCCTAGCACTAAGACAAACAGTGCTTTCTGATTGCTCCTTATATAATTTGAATAATGTGCCCTGGTGTAAGGTATAATGGTACAAATTCCTGAAACAGTGGAGTTGTCATCCTAAGCCCTATTTTTTGCTCCCCTGCTTTATTCAAAGCCTTCATTTTTTTGGCCAGCAGACACTGGGCATCTACTCATTTCACAGATATTTCCTGGCTGCTTACTTTGGGTCAGGCACTGTGTTAGGTGGTGAGGACAGGTCAGAAACTAGAGAGACGTAGCTTCTGATCTCTGGAGTGTAGAGTCTGGTAGAGTAGACAGACATTAAGCAAATCATTACTGTAATAAATGGGATGACAGGAAAATACATGGACCTATGAGAGTGTTAATAGGGGACAACCTCACTTTGGAGGTTGAGGGATATGGCACTGAAATAGGAGCAATGAGTGGAAGTCAGCCAGCGTAGAGGGGAAAAGGAGTGGAGAGCATTTCAATCAGAAGGAATTGCATGTTTGAGGCCCTAAGAGAAGGAGATTGCTGTTCAGAAATAAAAGAACGTCAGTGTGACTGGAGAGTGTGGTCCCAGAAGGAGAACGGCAGGATGTGAGGCTGCCAAGGTAAGCAGGCACTTGCTAAGTGCCAGGCCCAGAGGGCATGAGGTGTGCAGCATGGCCTCACCCCTTGGGAGACACTGTAGCATAGTGGTCAAGGGCTGGATTCTAGAGGGAGACCATCTGGGATCCATGCCTAGCTCCATTTTTTGGCTCTGTGACCTTGGGCAGTAACTTATGCCCTCTGAGCTTCAGTTTCCTCATCTGAAAATAGGGATAATAAGACCTACCTCTTATGAGTTAACACACATAAAGCAGTTAGAAAAACACCTAGCACATAGTAAGGAAACAGGAAATATTAGGAATTGACCACTAGGACACAAGAAAGAAGCAAAGGCACAGGCAGATTAAGTGGCTTCTTTTCTACCCATTTCCACCCAATTCAAAGCTGGTTATATAGTGAAATATTCTGTGTTTAATAATCCCCTATAAAGACACCCAAGCTTGTCGATGTTATTGTCACATCAATCGTTCACAAGCTTACTTGTTGACCCCCTTCTCGTGACCCACTCTATCAAAAGCAGGTTCCGTATGTCTTTGGGGGTTCGCTACTGATTGTTCTCTGAACCAGTCTCTTTGTATATTCCTCAGAAGAATATACAGCCAGAGAGACCAGCTGATAAAGGGAGATCATCCAGACAGTGTCAAAGAAACGAGGCCATCATCTATAGCATTGGTAAAAAAAGAAAAAAGAACGAATCAAAGAGGATAAAACCACCTTTCTGAAATCGATCACAATGAGGAATAGAAGGAAAAAGAAAATCAAACTAGAAAATCACACCAAGGCCCAGCAGTACTGCTGACAGATTTACAGAAGACTTTCCTGAGTGCTTGGTTGGTGCCTGTAGAAACGAACAGGGCCTGGGAGGAAACAAATCGTCCTAGGATGCCATCCCAAGGTAGAGATCCCTAGGGATTCTGCGGAGCTGTCATCAAAGCCGTCATCCCATTAATCACCTGGGCAGGAATGGGGGGAATTGGAGATGAAAAGGGCCAATTAAGTTCTTAAGACTTTCCCCAGAGAATGCCACACGGAGATCACTCCATGAAGTACACTTTCATGAACTCAGTCAACTTTGGGATTATTCAAGCTAAAGGCAGGGATCTCTTCCCTTGAGGTTATTGTCTTCTGCAGTCTGGTGGGCCTTGCCGTTTTCCCACTGATCTGTGCTGCCACCACATTCTGTGAAAGACGAGGCTTGTGAAGTTCAGTGGGCATGACCATTCCCTTTGCAGAAAGGGACACAAAACATTTTCCACCAGGAGGACCAAGAAGGTAGAGTGAACATTTGTCATGGTTATGGCCACCCAACATCCATTTCCTCAAGAGCTTCTGGTTTACTTTGGGAAATTACCCAGTTATGGGTCATTTTGCTGAGTCCTAAATGTAGATGCCTTCACAGCCAATAAGTGGGCACATGATCTAAATGCAGTCAATCGGATTCTCCCTCCTAAGATTTTGCTTCTTAAGCAAGAAAAAATAAAAAGCTTAAAACCTATTTATTCCAGTTTGTGAGACAGTCGAGGGATTCCTGCTACCAGAACTTTCTGCAGCTGCCTGGGACCTGTCTTTTCCAAGCCACCCACTTCAACTTCCTTTGAAGCCTGCGAGTGCATCATTTCCTACCATCAAATCCCCCTTTTGCTTACGTTTCCAGAGTTTGTTTCTATTGCTTCCAATTAAAGATCCCTGACTTAAGAGAATATTCAAAAGTAGGAGGGGTAGAAATGACTCTGGAAAGATTCTCCAACAACAGATATTTTACCTAATGCATTGTCACAGGGATAGATGAGGATGAAAATTACAGGGTCAGGGGAGGAAGAGTATCTGCCTCTCCCCAACAACTTGATTGGGTAGTGGCCTTCAACCTGGCTGGCACCCCTGTTCTTGCCGGGCCCTTGAGTTGTAGAAAGGCGGGCTTAGGGACACCGTGGGTTCCCTTACACCCAGTAGTGTATTGATAAATGTTTAACAATTGGGTTTGGATAGGGAAAGGGGGGAGGGGCTGATGTGTAATGTTTGCCAATTTCCATGGTGTAAATACTCCCAATTTCAAGCTACCAATGTGCTGTCGCTGAATGCAGTCGGGAAGAGATGCGCAACATCAGCTTTCCCAAGCCAGTGTAAGCCAGCTCCACCTAATTACCCTCTAATTATGGCAGCTGCATAAGAAAGCTTCTGGGTAATAATAATGGCTGACATCTATTCAACACTTTACTATGTGTGGGGCACCGTCCTAGACACTTCATATGTATTGTCTCGTTTAATTTAATCATGACCTCTGAGGCGAGTACAATTCTTGTCTCCATTTTACAGATCAGGAAACTGAAATACAAAGAGAATATGAAATTGTTCAAAATCATAAGGCTTGGAAGTTGAGGTGCCATGATTTGATCCCTGGTAATTGACTCCAGAGACATCTCACTTAACCAGAACACTGTGCTGACAGAGGGAATCAGATGATGAAAGGTTTCTGCCCTCCAGAATGTGGGAGGTGGGATCAGACTCAAACATCCTGGCAGAAAGGGCAGTGACAACATCCCCGGGTAAATTCAACACGGATTTTTTCTTTTTGAGTTCAAATTTTATTTTCTGTCCATTCTGATTCTTTATGCCCCATCTACCATCAAAAGGATAGAAGGTAGCTTGAAATAGTAATATCTACAATGATTGAGTACCTACTCTGAACCACTTACTTGTCCTACATTTTGTCTCATCTTTGCAACAATCCTTTAGAGATGGCAGTTATTCCACCCACTTTGTGGATAAGGAAACTAAGGTTCATTTAAAGCTGATCTACCAAAGCCCATATAGCTAGTAAGTGACCAAAGCAAGGGAGGTTTTGTTTTAAATTCTCTTCATTTCATTGATGAGGAAACTGGCACAGAGAGGTTAAGTAACTTGCCCCATGCAACATAATTCTTACTGAGGCAAACCCCAGTCATCTGCTGCCAAAGCCCGTGATCATCACACCATCCCAGTGACTTCTCCCTCTAAGGGACCCCCTGATAACACAGCCGGAAGTGATTTTCCTAGAAAGCCCTGTCTGGGTGATTTAGGAAGGCGACTCTGCCAAGTGCCATTGAAGGGCCAGCTGCAATTCCATCGCTCAGAAGCCTCCTCCTAATCATTTGCTCATGACCCACTAACATCTGCCATTTGTTCATGATCTTCTAAGTTAACACCTTTCTCTCTGAAAAGCTCACCTCTCTGCTAAAATCACCAACAGGTTAAGAGCAACATCAAAAGAATAATGAGTTTGGTTTCTGAATAGCAGTCACTTCTGATCTTCTCCTGCCACTTCCTTGTGGGGACTGGGCTGGATGACGAGGTACATCACCAGAGTGCAGGATTCTCCTTGTCTGTGATGCTAGAGCTGGCTTTTTTAGACACGTACCCAACCCAGCCTGACTGCCTTGACAGTTGTGATATGGATGAGGTGCTCCCGTTATTGGTGATAATGAGACTTTTCAGTGTCTGTCAGCTATGGAACAATTGATGTCATCAAGTGACTGGCAGCTTCTCAGCTAACTTACTGCTCAGAGGCAGGGCTGCTGAGACATCGAATGCTCTGAGGAAGTCATTGGTCTGGCCTGGGAAGGGTTAACACATCCCAGTGTGCCTGCCTTAGCTCTTCCAGCAGAGAGAGGAGGGGGTGGGGTGGGGGTGGGATATGTGTCACATTCAGACTCATATCCATAGCAAAACAGTGGAGGAATGGTTTTAAACCATACCGTTCCCCGTTCTGGTTTGCATACTAATATCTTTCAGATTACTTTCCTCTGCTCTGGCAATGTGTCACCTGTAACTGGGGAGGAAAGGCAGGCAACAGAGAGCCTAAATGACTGAGGAGCTCTTGCTTTATGGGGCTGCCCGGTAGTTCCTTGAACTAATCTGGCGACTGAGGATGGGGCAGTCCTGCAGGAGCACCTGAGAATCCCTCAGGATAGTTCTCAACACCTCTTCTACTCCAAATAATGTATACAAAAGACACCCAGCCTCAGAAAATTAAAAATAGAATTACCATAAGGTCAAGCAATCCCACTTCTAGGTGTATACTCAAAAGAACAGAAAGAAGGAATTTGTACACCCATGTTCACAGCAGCATTATTCACAATAGCCAAAAGGTGGAAACAACCCAAATGTCTACTGATGGATGAATAGATAAACCATTTGTAGTATATACATACAATGGAATATTATTCAGCTTTTAAAAGGAATGAAGTTCTGACGCATGCTACAACATGGATGAAGCTTGAAGACATTATGCTAAGTGAAAGAAGCCGGACACAAAAAGGCAAATGTTGTGTGACTCTACTTATATGAGCTCCCTAGAATAGTCACATTCATAGAGACAGAAAGTGGAGTGGTAGTTGCCAGGGGCTGGGAGGGAGGGGGAAATGGGGCATTATTGCTTAATGGTGCAGAGTTTTAGTTGGGGATGATGAAAAGGTTCTGGAAATGGATGGTGTTGATGATCGCACAATAGCGTGAATGTACTTAATGCCATTGAACTGTACACTTTAAAATGGTTAAAATGGTAAATTTTATGTTATGTATATTTTACTGCAAATTAAAAAAGAAAGACGCCCAGTGCACTGCTTGTGGGTACTTAGGGAGCTTGGGTGTTCATCGTTGTATTCTGTCAAGTGCCCTACGAACGTTAGTTGCCTTTCTTAACTTAATCTTCAGGGAGATGGCATCAGCCTCTTTTGACAGAGGAGGAATTCGAAGTTCAGGGAGGTAAACTAAGTGGCCCAGGTTCCGCTGCATTGACAGAGGGACACTTGATCTGCCTGTCGTCAAATGCAGCACAATTTATATGCTCCAAAACGCCTGAAAAAAGTACCACTCTTTCAAGATATTCATATGCCAGACAGTCAGATGAAGCTGAATTTACCTGCTCTCTGAAACATGCAAGACCCAAACTCAGAAGTATCTGAGAATTCGTCAGTAGAAGAAGTCAACTTACAGTTCATAGAGCTAAAATATACAGATGCTCTGATAATAGCTAAGTGGACAGAGACCTGGAAAATTTCCCTGATAAAGATGCAACTATCTGTCGTGTGGGGCTTTGGCTGGCTTATAGAAATGGAATCACAGGATTCAAAGCATTCCACTGTAATCAAGGGGGCCATGTCTGAACTGCACTGGTAATAACCACAAACCATTGGTTATTTTTCCAAACCCACCTGCAATAACTTACTTATCCTCGGGCAGGTCTCTCTCTTGATTTGAAATGGTAATGATGTGTCATTCTCACCATGTTTTTCTCACAGGAAGATCTTGGGGATGTGTGCTTTTCCCAGGTACTAATGCCACCCCCAGTATTTATATTGGGTTGTACATCATAATCTAAGCCAGGCAGTATAGCACAGTGGTTAAGATCATGGGCTCCGGGGTCTTCCTGCCGGGGCACCAATCCTGGCTCTACCACTTACCAGTTATATGACCTTGGGCAAGTTACTTCACTTCTCTGTGCCTCAGTTTCTTCATCTGTGATATGGGGATAACAATAGCATATACTTCATTGGATTATTGTGAGATTTAATGTCTTTGAATACATTAATGCATCTCATTTCCCAAATCCCAGTGATATACAAAAGGTCTGAGATCATTTATCTTTAGAAATACATCCATTACTATTTCAGGAGAGGGAGAGGCATGGACTCTGAGGTGAGGAAAGGTGGCTTTGAACCAAGTATCAGCATCACACATTCTCCTCTGGTACCAATTACTGTGATAAATTGAAGGTGACAAGTTATTTTATGACATAAATGCAAATCAGCATTCACTTCGCTGTTATTTTCCAATGCCCTGGCACTTTAATGGTCCCCATAAGTTTGCTTCACTTGCAGCAAGTATCGGTATGTTCGCAGTCAGCCAGAGAATTTATTTTTAGGTGAGGAGAGAAATGAACTGAGCCCACCGGCTGACTTAGAAAAATGATCACATTCCCATCCACAAATTATTCACAAAGCTGGTTAGAGTTTGAGCCTTTGTTGGTGAAATAACACAATAAATAGAGATTTGTCAGAAGGGTGCATTTCCACCTGCCGGACTTGACTCTCTAACTATTAGGCACTCACACATTTGTGGGTGCATGTGTGTTTATGAGTGTTTATTAGAAAAACAAAAATCTGTCTCCAAATGTAACATTCCCTGCAAGTGGCAAGGGGTTGAGACCTTCTAGTCCTAAACCAGATGCCTGGGGAGAAGACGATGGCTTCCTGTCTGTTGAGCAGGGAAGCTTCTATAACCCTGAAACCAATTTCAACGTGAAAGGAGATGAAAAGGAGAGAAGGGTGCTATTTGTTACTTTTCACCATTGAAGTTGATTTCCTGTCCTGCCAGTTCTGCGGGCCTGTCCTCTCTTCTCTTTTGATATTGATGTGGCGGGGGGGTGGGGTGGGGGGGGGTGGGGGGGTGGTGGTGCAGGGGAGTCAGGAAGTAAAAGAAGGAAAGAAAACAAAACCAAAGAGAGAGGCGGCATTGTCACTATGGATGGACAGGACTGCCCCTCCCCACCTTCCGCTCTCGGCCTGCGGGCATCAACAGGCAGCGGAAGCTGTTAAACACACTGCCTAATTAATTAAAATACAACTTCAGAGAGACAGCCCCTAATTGTTAAAGGCGCTTTTATTAGGGCATAAAGATAATCACAGAATTAAATCATTAGGCGTCATAATGAGGAAACTGGTGCACAAAATGAAATGTGATCCCCAATGTCACCCTTTCTCTGCTGAGGAGCTCATGGCTGCATCCATTCATTTATTTATTAACCGAATATTTAGTGAGCATCAACTACCCTGATCCTGCCAGTAAGCTGCCAAAAGGTCCCACATTCCGAAGACAGATGGCTTTCTTTTTTCTGCTTCATCCCGAGAATTGTCGTTTGACTGTGTGCATGAGTGTGTGTGTGTGTGTGTGTGTGTGTGTGTGTCTGTGTACACAGTTTACATCCTGAGATGCAATCAGCATGCAAGGACAGGGAAGGCCGAGGGAAATAGGCAGTAAGAGACATTTGTTATGCATGCCACAGAGCTAGGAGTCTTTCTCCCTATCAACACCTTTCCTGAAGTGCATTGCGTTAGGCATTCTGTCCGACAAGTTGCCACTTGGAGACAGTCTAATCCCCTCCTCTCACCTTCCAACTTGAAACCTGACGTTGCTTCACATCAAATGTTTAATTTCCCATTGTCTGAAATAAAATGGTATGTAAAGCATGCATTGCCATGGATGCAAAATCCAACGATGCATATAGAGGTTCCTGAAGCCGGTAACTTCGGATCTGCCCAGGTAACAAGGTGCTGAATGAGGCAAAGGAAGAACTGACCTTCCCAACAGACACTTTCCGGAAAGTTCTTCAGCTGCAGCCATGCACTAGCACACTCGCCAGCACCGAGATCTCTCTTCTGCCTGGAGAGAAGTGTGCCTGCTCCATTATTTCTTCATCTGCTGTCAAGAAAGGCATTTTCTTCCCCAGGGAATGTTTCCGGGGGTTCAAGTCCTTGGCTGGAAGCTTCTCTGAAAAACTTCCTGAGTGGTGCTGTTGTGATTTCTGAGGGATGGACCCAAGGAAGTTTAATTTGGACGCAACACCTAAGGTTGAGCAATACCTACTAAAGCCAGATACGCATTCAATTCTGCTCCTAGGTACCTACCCAATAGAAATGCATGCACATCTTCACAAAGGACATGCAGTAGAATGTTGATAGCAGCACTATCCACAATAGCCCCAAGCTGGAAATTGCCCCAATACCCAACAGTACAACGGAATTGTTACAGAGCAAGGGCTCGCCAATTTATCACAGCATCGGCCTTTGGGAAGAGAAATGTAGCTTTATTTTGCAAGGTCAATCTGCAAGGAAAGGGGGCATGTGCTCTCAGATCTGTCTCCCTGATTCAGGATTTGGGGTGAAATTTAAGAAGTTAGGGAGAACAGGCTGCCATGCGGAAACGATGACAGGACTGGTTTTGATTGGTGGGCTCTAAGCATTTACAGTAAGGTTCTAAACATTTATGGTAAGGATTCAAACATTTATGTTAAGGTGGGGAAGGAATTTTAACACCGGATCTTCCTGGATGACAGACCCCCTCGCTTCTGATGAGAGTCTGAGTTGCAAGTTCCAGTCTGGTCCTGGTACTTTGGTTCCGTGGGGAGGGGAATCTTTCCTTCCTCAGTCATTTCAGGTCAAGATTACTACTTCTGTGCATGCTCTGGATAAATAACTTTGCAAATTCTCTGAAAGATCGTTCTATTAAGAACTCTCTGTTGATAAGAGATGGGGTCTGTTCGAACTGGCCCTAGTGGCCTCGTGGTTACAGAATGCCAGTACAATGGAATACTGAACAGCCATGAGGATGAACGGACCATGACCACACACAACGTGGATGAATCTCACAGTGATGTTGGGGCAGAGAAGCCAGACCCGAAAGAGGACCTATTGTATGATTCTTTTATGCACAGCTTCAAAGTAGGCAAAACTCATCTGTGGGGACAGCGGTCAGGATAGCGATTGCCTTGAAGGAAAAAGGAAGGAGATGACACATGGAGGAGTTTCCATTTCCTGACTAGGTGGTGGTTTTGTCTACTATTTTGTTTGTGTGATATATTTCACAAAAAAATAAAAAGTTAAAAAAACCCTTAAAGTTGTCTTGAGATGAGCAAGAGCAATTAACTCCCTGGGCTCTGTTTGAATCTGCAGGTTCCTCCTGGTCACTTCAGAGAAACCTGAGAGGTGAATCAAGTGGTCAGCTCAGGGCAGGAGCAAGGCAAACCTTTCTGCTCCTCCCAAGATTCCTCAGTCCTGACAATGAGGCAGGCTGTGGCACTGCCTCAGTTTCCCTAAGGTGCACATTCTTTTGGAAGATGAGAACTTACAACAGCCCGTGGTTATTGACTTTTTCTTCTGTCATGTTTTAAATCAATTGTAAAAGGCACTTCCCCCTACACATACACATTTTTACATCTTTGAAATGGGGATGTCCCTAATGGTTGATGACAAGAAAGCATTATGTCAGTGTGATTGGCAGTATTTTCCCTCTTTTAGTGGCACAAAAAAATAGCAGTGTGTCTTAGATTTGATCAAGCACATTACATCCCTTGAAGAGCAAGACGTTTCGCTCTCTCTGTCTCACAAACCAGGCACTAGATTTCCCGACCCCCGTCCCTACGTGGCTTCCAGCTCAGGACAGTTGATGAGAAGCCCCTTGAGGAGGTATTTGGACGGCGGGAGAAGCGTTTTTCTCCTGAGGATGCTGCAAGCAGATGCATGAGTAGACGTGAGATTCTCAGTGGGTTCTGGGCAGACCCTTGAAAATCCCCTGCTGGGCAGCCAGGCCAGATGGTCAGGGCTGTGGAGAGGAGAACAAAGTTTTCCTCACCCCTCTTAGGGCCCCTGGCTGGGTCTGAAAATTAAGTTGACAAAGGCAGATTAACGGGAGAAAAGTATAACAACGTTATGGAATTTCTCCGTGTCCATGGGAGCCTGCACAAGAGCATGAAGACCCGAAGAAGTGACCAGAGCAGGAAGCTTTTCTACTTTCTAGACAAAGAAACAATAAATTTGTGAGTAAACGGTGAAGAAGCAACTAGGAAGATAAGGGTGAGTTTAACAAGGTTTGTTTGTACAGATTTCTTGGCCCCAAATTCCCCATTTCTGTTGATAAGAATGTCTTCCTTCCTCCCGGTCCAGGGAGGGTGCGTTTCACATGGGAGATTTATGACCTGTTCCAGGCAAGAAGGGCGAGGAGGGAGGTCAGGTGACCTTCCTGCTTTGCTTTTTTCTCAAATTCCTTCAGCTTAGATATTCAATATGCCAAGGGGCCCTATTTTGGCGTAGTGTGTCCTGAACCCCCTCACGTCTTTCTCCGACCTTTGCTCCACCATCCCCTCCCCCTCACCTCCGTTTTGTAAAACTCTAATTGCCTGTGTTATAACCCTTCAATCTTGGAAAATACAGGGTGGCCTTTGTATTCCCTACGGAGCCCTGACTAGGTAGAATGATATAAAGACACACACACACACACACAGGATCCTCCCCATCTGGGGCCAAATGTCTAGACTCTTCCCTGTGCCATGAGGCGGCTGCTCATCTCTGCGCCTTGCCTGGGGAGCTGGCTTCTACAACAGGGCTGTACAACCTCCACGACCCCATCTCTGGCTTCACCTAACACCCGTCATCTCTAGCTCTCTGAGCTCCAGCCAAAGTGGACGATTTGGGCTTTCAGTTCTTTGATATGCCCCGTTCTACGCTGGCTCTGAGACTTCTCACTCGCTCTTCCCTTTCCCTGGGAGCCCCTTACTGCTCAGTGTCCTCCCCCTCAATCATCTCACATTCGTCCATAAGACATTAATGAGTCACTTCCTCAGGGAGGCTTACGGTCTGGCGGGAATCAGGCATTGCAAATAATAAATAAGAAAGGGGCAGGATAGGGTGCAACGGGAGCATGTAGCAGGAGGTCTAATGTATTCTGGGAATCAGAAAATGCCTCCTGGTTTTTTGCAAAAACCAGGCCGAAAGAGAGTGCTACTGTATCTCCTAGCACCCAGCACCATCCCTGGGACACAGAGGACACTCAACAAATATGTGTTGGTGTTCAAACCCCCTCCTCATGGGTAAATGATGTGTTTCCCTCAAGACAGATGGGACCAGTCTATAGCAGGTGGAATTGACAGGAGAGCGGAAGGGAGAATTCACATACATTGGGCACTCTGTGCACTGTGCACGGTGCCAAGCATTTTGCTTACATTACCATCATTGAATTCTTGCAAGAATACTGAGAGGTAGACGCTATTAATATCTCCATTTTAGAAATGAGGGAACAGAGGCTCAGAGAGGTTAAGTAACTTGGCCAAGGTCATAGAGTCGCCCCAAGTTTCAATTCCTCAGCCTCTATTTAATCAGTAATTGTTCATGATGTCATATGTCCCTTACTCGGCTGGCAAAAATGTCTCAGAAATAGCA
Source organism: Tapirus indicus (assembly GCA_031878705.1). NCBI lineage: Eukaryota > Metazoa > Chordata > Mammalia > Perissodactyla > Tapiridae > Tapirus > Tapirus indicus. Next base: position 4,669,437 of record CM062928.1, read on the forward strand.
ACAGTTAATTTCCATAATAATTATGTGCAGTTGTTTTGAATGTGTCCTGATATTCTATTTTGTCACTTTAGCAATGACAGGCTTGCATTTCTACATCGCTTAGCTACGGTGGCTTAGTCTTGACCTCTCACCTCCCCCGACTCTTTGAAATTGCTTCATTTCTCTCCTTTCAAAGGGAGCCAGCACTGCTTCAGTTAGGAGGCCCCACAGCAATTTCCTTCCAAATCCCTCTTTTCTCAGGCTGCATCGAGGTTATTGGTTCTCGAAGAGGCTCCCCGCCCCATTCCTAAGCAGCCTCCAGGGTGCATGGCCTGCTGGCAAAAGCAGGTGGATGCTCACAAGTGCAGTGTCATGGCCAAGGGCATGTATGTGCTCCGGAGTCAAAATGTTGGTTCAAATCCTGGCTCCACCACTTACTGTGCAAACGTAAGTTACCCTCTCTGCCTCATTCTCCTCCCCTATAAAATGCAAATGATGATCGTATCCACCTTATGGGATTGTTGAGGGGATTAAATGATATAACAAATGGGTGGGACTTAGAGCAGTGCCTGCCTGTAGTAAATACTTGGTACATGTGAACATTTATCACGCTGCATACGTAAGAACTTGAGACAGAACAAAAGCAGCTTTCTCTCATGTCCACACTGCAACCCTAGCCCGCCTTTCTGTTCTGTCTTGTTTTCCTTCTCCCTGAGTACCCCTGGGCTGGTTGCAGTGAATTCAGGAAAGCTTGACTCCCAGGAGAAGAACAAACCCTGGTGGGGTGGGCCACCAGCACCTTCCTTTCTTTGTTGAGTTTCTTCTCCCCACACTGTAGCTCTATCATCTTCTCTCATCTTTCACCAGTGCTCCTGTGGCAGAAAAATTCAGTCCCCTTTCTAACTGAACCACAGCTTTAATAAAGCTATTGTATTTGACCACAAGCTTAGGAAACAGTAATATAACATAATAAGAGAAGATCATTCAAGTTCTATAAAGCAAGCCTTCAGCTCCTTCATTTCCAGGGTCCCCAAGCCTTAGATATGGGATAAACATTTTTTAATCAAAATCTAAATAACAGTCAACTTCATTCTTCATTTTGTTTCAAGTATTTTTCCAGTTAAGTATGTGGTGTTTTCTAATTTCCTGTGTAGATCAGATGGACTATAAAAGTTTCTTGTTTTTTTTTTTTTAAGTTTTCAGGGCACTTTTCTGACTGCAGTTCCAGCCCATGCCTTAGGGAAGGTTGTCAGAGAAGTTAACCAAGAATGATTAAAATCCTGGAGACTGATTTGTAAGAGAACAAGAACAAACGAGTCCTGGGAGGTAAAGGCTCTGATTGGAGGGATAACGGGGTAAGTAGCTCAGAAAAACTGAGGAAAAAGCAGGCATTAATTATATGATGCAAAGGGTTATGGTCGAGGAATTTTTATAAAGAATAGAGGCTCCCCCACCCCCCATTTGCTTATATGGGAAACAGTGGTTTAGGGAGCAAGCACTGAGGTCCCAGGCAGAGATTCAGGTCTCAACTCTGCCATTTGCGAGCTGGGTGGCCTCAGACCAGGAACTAAACTTCCAAGAGCCTCAGTTGTCTCATCTGCAAATGGCAACAAAATAACCTAATTATTCATAAGATGATCATGAGAAATCAAGAGGGATAGTGCATTTAATGCACTCAGTACAGTGTCCGGCACATTAAAAATCGTATATTTCATTACTAATGTTTGTGGGGATGGTTCTTAATAGTACCATATTTTGAACAATGAAAAGCTTCCAAAGGAATCGTCCAAAGGGAACTTAGACATTTTAAAACAGTCTGGGTTTAAGTATTAGAAACCTAAAGCATGGGTAAGCCTTGGAGCGGATCAGCAAACTGGGATTTGACACTTCATCAACATCATCATTAAAAAAATTTTTTTCTCTATTTTATGGACTCCAAGATGCACATTTTTCCATATTTTGACATCTCTCAAATTGGGACATCTTACAGTCCCTAGCATTTTTTCTTTCTTAGTGCTATATGGAATGATGGTACTTATTTCAACTGATGGCATCTAAGATTTAATGAAATATGGTCTTAACCATTAAGCTTCCTGGTGCACTGTTCTGAGTAAATAAACCCAGACAGTTCTGGCCCCCAGATAATTTATAATGTGAAGTGGACTGTACAAAGAACATCAAAACAACCAAGTCAGCACTGCATGGAAACAGGAAGGATTTGTGGTTCTTTGTTGGCAAAAAAATAAAATTAATTAATTTTTAAAATTCCATTTCACCATTTATTTATTGTGTATACGTGTTCAATGAGCCTACTTAATTTCTAGGAGCCTTGATTTCTCCTCTATGATAGGGGCCAAAAAACATCCCTTAAAAGGTTGTGGCGAGGGTTGAGGGCACCAGTGCTTGGCACATAGACCGCGTGGCTCCCATGTCTCCTGTCCCCTTCATCTCATAGCCCCCTGCTACCAAAACTGAGGTCTCCCTCATCCCCGAGCCCCCCACACAGAGGAGTCAGACCAGTCTAACCTCAAGACTTCCATCCTAGATGGAACTCCAATTACGCACTGTCTCAGCTCTCATCCCATTAACAACCCATATTCCACTGCTACTTTCCTCTTCATGGGTCCCTGTCCTACCTCTCTGCTCTGTAGCTACCCTGACTTACATCTTCTAATTCTCACTGGTAAACCCCATGCTCATCACCAAATAGGATTTCACAAAACCCTGGTTGCCACAGAATACACACCTCGTAAGCTCCATGAGAGTAGAGCCATGACTGCCTTGTTCATTGCTGAGTCCATGGTGGCACTCACGGGGAGATGTAGAGAAGGACCTCAGTAGCAGGTCTCACTGGGCCAAAGTCAAGGTATTGACAGAGCTACATTTCTTCCTGGAGGTGCTAGGGGAGAATTTGCTTCCTTGCCTTTCCCCACATTCCTTGGCTCATGGCCCCCTTCCTCCATCTTCAAAGCCAGAACAGCACACTGGGTCCTTCTTACATCACCTCACTCTGCCTACCTCCTCTGCCTCCCTCTTCCATTTTTAAGAACACGTGTGATTACCCTGGACCCCCCCTGGATAATCCAGGATAATCCTCCTATTATGAAGTCAGTTGATTAGCAATCTTAGTTCCATCTGCAACCTCAATTCTCCTTTGCCATGAAACATGACATAATCAAAGGTCCTGAGGATTGAGACATGGACATCTTTGTGGAGTCACTACTCTGCTTATCATACTAGGTCAGGTTTTCATTAAAAATAGCAGACGTGTGAGAGCCAGGCACTGTGCTGGTTAAGCACTTTGCATGCATTTCCTGCTTTTATCCTCACACTAACCCTAGGAGGTGGGAACCATTATCGCCTTAATTTTAAACATGCCAAAGCTAAAGAACACAGAGGTTTAAAAGACTAGCCCAAGGTCACAGATATATTCAGTAGCAGAGGCTGGGATTTGAACCCAGGGCCAAGCCTAATCCCAAGGCCTTACTCTTAATAGCTAGACCCTATAATTACAGGTGATGGCAAGTAGATCTATAGGAGTGGATGAACTTGGATGAGGAACAGAGGTTCAAAATAAAAATTCCAGAGAGTGCCCTAAAATCAAAGTGGCATCTTTGTGGATGGTTTCACAATGAATAGCCGCACTTCCTCAGTTAGGAGTCTTTTCCTTGCAAATGACAGAAAGTCCCACCAAAAGAGCTTATTCCAAAAACAGCGGGTCAAATAAACTGAAAAATGCAGGATTAGGACTTCAGGCATGACTGGATCCAGTTCTCAGGTGATCTTATCGAGAATCAATTTTGTTTTTTCTCTTGAGTCTGCCTTCCTCAGAGTTGACACTTCAAATCAGTGAGATGATAGCAAAATAGCCACAGAAGCTCTAGCTGCTATATCCTGCTATAATCTTTGGGGTCCAGCAGGAAAAAAGCAAATGCCTCTTTCCAAAGTCTTAAGGAGAATCGCATTGGCTCTGCCAGAGTCCCTGGCCCATCTTTGAGGTAACCACTGTGGTCAGGTGAATGCATGTGCTGATTGTTAGTTATGAGTTATGTGCTCTTTCCTAGAGTCAGGGGTGGAGTCAGCATCGCTAGAACCATATATAGATAGACCCAGAGGAGTTGGAGAGGGATGCTTCTGACTGTAGGAAACAGATTCACTTATTTATAGGGGTTTGTTATCTCACGTTACGAGAAGTCCAGTGATAGGCAGTACTGGGTTAGATAAATCCAAAGCTTAATAACGTCAAGGCTCTGGGTGCCTCTCTGTGGTCCTCTAGGCTTACTCCTCGTGATCACAGGATGACTTCTACAGCTGGTTCCACACAATAAGCTCCTAAAGCAGGAAGGAAGGGACAGGGCTTTCTTCTTACAAGTCTCTTTCTTTTGTTCAGGCAAGAAAATATTTTCCAGAAGCCCCCCATGAGACTTGCCGTGATGTGTCGTTGGCCAGAGCTGGGTCCCATGTGCACCTCAAAACCAATTACCTGCAAAGGGAGATGGGATTATCATGATTGTCTTAGCTCTATGAAGGTTCATGCCCGAGGGCTGAGGACACTGATGTCTAAATATCTGGAAAAATCAGAGTTCTGTTGGTAAGGAAGAATGGGGGGTGGCAGCTGGGTTGTAACCAGCTGTGTCCGCACCTGGTCTCTGGAGGGAAATTGGGGAGTTTGGTTACCAGGAGGAGGCTGAGAGGACACTGGGAGGCAAAAACAATGGATCTCTATTGGGGCTACACTGAGAGCAGAGAAGGTTTCAAAGCCTGGAGCATATGGGTGCTCTCTGGGGAATTCATAGAGTCCGTAAGCCAATGGAGGAGAAGTGGGATCACTCCAGAGCTTTAGATTTCAATATGGACTGTCAGAGCCAGCATGCCCCATAGGGATTGTGGTAATTGCTTTGAAAAATAGTCACAACAACCCCTCCCATCCTGCATGCCCTTTTATAATATGACTCCAAACATCTTCAGGAGATGGAGCCCTTCCCCATCCCCTTGAATCTTGGCTGGCTTCCCACTTGCTTTAACAAATATTCTACAGTGGAAATAACACTGCGTGACATCTGGCCTGGGCCTTAAGAAATTTTGAAGCTTCTCTTTCTGCTCTCTCGGAAGCTGGCTACCAGGTAAAGAAGTCTCTCGGTTATCTTGCTGGAGGGGCTGTGTAGAGAGAGAATGGCCCTGGAGGATGGGGGTTCACACAGAGGAGAACGGAAGCTGACACATACACCTGACAAACATGTAAGTGACACCATTCTGGATGTTCCAACTCTGTCCGAGCACCCAGCTGAAAGCAGCGACCTAGTGACCCTGGCCAATGCCATATAGAACAGAAGAACCACCCAGCTGAGCCCAGACAATTCACAGGATCCTGAGAAATAATGCCAGTTTTGGGGAGGTGTGTGGCATGGCAATAGGTAATTGTAACAGAATTATCTCCAGCTCACTCATTTCACTGAAAAACTAGAGAAATTTAGCACCTCATTCAGAGCCATAGCTCAATGGTGGCAGAGGCATGGTGAGGACTCAGATTTCTGCATTTTCAGCCCATGCTCTAATCATTAAAGCTGGCGTAACTATTTTCATACAGATAAAATGAATGCACTTGCAACTTTTACTGATGTGCACATACTGTGATAGCTTGCACGGAGTGAGTGTTTATTATGTGGTTGGATCAGTGCTAAGTGTATTACCTCATTTATCCTCACAGACAGCCTATAAAGTTGGTCTGATGCAACCCTCCATTTAACAAATAAGATAACTGAGGTTAAAGAATCATTTGCTCACAGTGTCCAAGCTAAGTAGGTGGTGGAATCAGGATTCAAATCCAGATCTGTCAGGTTCTGAAATGCTTGCTCTTTTAATCATCATGGCTTCCACTGACCCACAAGGGCATTTTCCCAACAAATTAAGTTTTTCTTTCTTGCATGATTCAATTCAGCCCAACTTTCCATTTCATGGCTTAAGTGTGCCTTCAGATCATCATGGATTTCAGGATGAAGACAGACCACACATGTTTGGATCATTCTAAGAGTTTTTTTCTTATTGAGCATTTGCTTGGGGTCACTAGGACCCTTCTAAGGAGAGGAATTTCTATTTCTAAGGAGAGAAATAAAAAGTCTTAAGTTTTTATCCCTCACAAGAGCTATAATCAAGGCACTTTCCACCCTACCCCCAAGCACTGTTCTTCACATCAGGATTCATGGGCTCTTCTCACCCTAAAATTACCGTGTGAAGTGAAGGATGAGAATTGTAGCACTGTGGTTTAGCAAGCTTGTCTGAGTCTTGCTAAGCACAGAGAGAGAAAATAAGGAAGAGAAGAGGAATGGACAAGAAGGGATAAGCAGGAAGGAAGTTGGACAAATGAAAGGTAAAATATTGATCTATTATTTTGGGCCTAGAGACTTAAGGCTGCCTACTCTGGTCACCTTATTAGGATGACTGTATAACCCAATTTACCCAGGACAGTTCTTGTCCATGCCTAGTGTCCTGGCATAATTGTCAATAGTGCTCCATTTCACTCTCAAGATGTCCCAGTTTGGACTTTGAATCATATGGTGACCCCTCCAAGCACATTTCATGCTCAACCCAGCACTTCAGATTTCATGGAAGAGAACTAGGCAGTAGATGCTATGAAGGATGCTGAGGACACCGGGGTCAGCAGACACAGCCCCTGACCTCAAGGAGTCCACTGCCCAGTAAGGGAGACACGTAACAGCCTTCTGATGTATGAAACACGGTAACAGAGGCGCTGCTGCGCACAGTGGTAGGCAGCAGCTGGGGGAAGAGAAGAGGCAGTGCATTAGGGGCAGAGGGAACAACAAGTGCAAAAGCATGGAGGCGTGGAAGGGCATGGCAGGGTTTAGGGAACCATAGTAACCAATCACCGCTCATGGCCAAATGTAAGGCAAGACTCCCCCAAATTATTTTTCAGAAAAGTGTCATCTTATATTTGATTTCTTCCAAGGTCTCTTGTTTCATGAGGTGACCTCCTGGTTACTTTCTTTTAAACAAAATAAAGTATAATTTGGGGACGAAGATGAAATTAGTTGAGAGAGAGATTTAAGGATTTAATGCATACTTAGTATTATTTCTTGCCTAGGATGTGTCCTCAAAATTGCAGGTGACACTTGTCATTACAAACTGGTCTTTTAAAGACCATTAAAAAAATAGCATGTGGCTACATCATGGAGAAGTCATATGTACACCTATAGGAGACTTTCTTTAATGTCTTAGTTTTATACAAAGGGGTACAGGTCTTTATGCTTGTGATAAAATTCCAATGGCAGCATCATTCACAGTTTCAAAACATATTTTGTATTGCTGTTGAATTACAAACAACACACAAAGCTGTGAAGACGATATACCCTGAAAGCTGCATTCTGTGACTCAAAAGTGGCTCTAGTGATAGAGAAGACATCGTTGCCAGAGCTGTCAGGTTAGAATACAATCATTTCATGAAATTTGAGAGACAAGAGGAATTAACATTTCTAAATTAATATTTCATGTAATATTAATTTAAAATACATTTAAATTAATGTTAAATCTTATAAGTAGGTATTTAAAATTTTAGCTATATCCCCAAACATTTATACATTCAAGTTGGCCATAAGAGCTTTTTGGGTGGTCCTCTCATGAGAAATTGGAGGAATTGTCTTACATTTGAGGTCACCTGAGGTTTAGCACATAAAGTGGTTTGTTCTATTGGGGACCAGGCTGTAGAGCAGGGAGAGTATCAAGAGATGAAGTTGGAAAGGTAGGCAGGTGTTTAAATCAGGGAAGATCTTGTATAACATGCCAAGTTTGCAGTAGGCAATGGAAATCTACTGATGAAGCTTCATAAGATCAGTATATCTTCATGGAATTTGCATTTTGGGAGAATTATCTTGGTGGCAGTGTAGAGGGGGAACCAGAAATGTAGGAATGTCATCTTACACTAGAAATAAAAGTGCACCGGGCAGCAGCCATCTCGTCAGTCTTGTTTTGTGGTTGCATCCTCAGAGCCTAGAAGAGTGCCTGGCCCATGGAAAGCAATCAGAACTTATTAAATGAATGAAGGGGTGAATGACTAATGGCCCACTCTGAAACCACCTGTTCTCACCCCTCATTCACTGTCATTGGAAGAGCCTCCCTTCAGGATGTCTCTTCCCACTTTTGACTGTGTCTTTGGCCCCTCTGGTTTCTTTGTCTCTCCTGAACTGGAACCTCTTCTTCTAACCAATTCCACTCCTCTAATATCTTGTCATATAATCTGAGTAACAACTATGGCAATATATTACCTTAAAACTTTTTTGAAAAGGTACACTTTCGGGAGGATACTTAGGGGAAATAAATCACCTGTTACCTGCCCCTCAGCCTCTACTCTCAGCCCCTCTACTTCATTATGGTACCCCCCATGATACAAATTTCTTCATTCATGGTTAGGATTCTAAACTGAGTCAGGATACTGAGAAAACTGTCTCATTCTACAGAAAAAAATTGAGTTGGATCTCCACCACAAACCGTATACAAAGGTGACTCCCAGATGAACCTTAATGTGAAAATTAAAACCACAAAGATAAAAGAAAATGTTGGAGTATATATTTATGATCTCGGGGTGGAGCCGGACTTCTTAAACAGGATGGATTTGACTACGTGGAAACATAAGATCTCTATTCAAAAAAGGACACCACTATATGCAATGTTATGGACAGGTGACAGATCAGGAAAAGATATTTGCAATGTCTAAAATTGACCAGGGTTAATATCTGGAAGGAACAAGAGAATCCTGCAAAACAATAAGAAAATGGCAGAGAACTCAATAAAAATAGGTGAAAGCTATAAATAGCCTATTCATATAAGAGTAGAAGGAGTTATTCATCTTTAATAGAAACCCAAGACATGCAAAAATAATACCACAATGAGTTATCACTCTATACCCACGAGACTGACAAGAATCAGAAAGTCAGAAAATACCAAATGTTGCCAAAGAGTGGATAACACCTAACATTTTAACAATCACAGCACTGGGTAAAAATAAAAAGACAAAGAAACAAAAAGCATTCTCAAGTGTCATATTTATGCAAAGTTTAACACATACACAAACAAAACAATAGAACACTTTTTAAAGACACGTATATATTCAAGGACATTTATGAAACACATTAGAGAGAGTTTCTATGGAAGAAGTTGGGTGAATGGGAGTGGGATATGGAGATAAAGGAAAAATAAAATAAAAAGTTAAATCACAATGAAATAAGAAAGCTGCCTCGCGTGGACTAAAGACGCGTCTGATCTGAGGAGTCTGATTAACCAGCCTATCTGTGCCCAAGTTCCAAAATAAATAAATAAGTGGAGAGAACAAGCCTCAGGGAGATTTTCCCTCATAATCCCTGATTTACAAGGGCAGTGCTCCAACCACTGAAATACAAAGTCTTTAATTAGTTCCTGTCCATAGGTGACTGCTTTTCCAACTGGAGTAATGGAAGGCAGATTTAGGGATTTTTTTGGCTCCCAGAGAGTACTGATCTCACAGATGATTAAGTGTCTGCCCTCATTCCCTGCAGCCCACTTAGATAAAAGCCAAGACCACCCCTAAGAAAGCATTTCCAAGGAGAGAAGTTTGAAAAACAGTATTTTGCCAAAAAGAATTAGCATCACCCAGGTGTTAGGGAGCTGGCTTGAGGACCAGGGAGGAAGTCAGGGATTAACTCACAATTGACTGGATGTTCTTTTAAACAACTCTCTTGGCCTTTAGTTTCCACACTGTTAACATGAGGGCATCCACTAACAGGGACTTTATAGAAAGTATCAATGCAAATCAATTTATGAAACAAGTATCAGTGCAATCTTTTGAATTCTTGGGGTGAATGAAATGGTGGTTATGAAAATGAGGTATTTTTATTATTTGTTATAGTTACTCCTGCAACTATATTATTTAACACTACTTAGCAAATAACATACTAAGGAATGTAATTAAAATATCTTGATCAGAGCTTATCTGGGGTTATCTTCACACATACTTATTTTTTAAGGGATGGAGATGTTTAGATCATTACAATATTAACAAGCTGTGAACCATTCACTTATAAGAACTGGATGAAAAGAAAATATTCAGAAGGGTGTTGTGCCAAGGTATTGGTATTCATTTTGGTGTCCATCTCCAATAGGCTTCTCAGGAACAGAAAAAGTCAGACCCAGTCATAAAAGCTTCATTCATTATACTTTGGCAGGATTGTGATTGGCTAGGGGATATCATATTTCACTGCCCTGACTTTAATAGGATAAGATGTCGGCTAATATGATAACAGCATGAGATGAGATTTAGATGATCTCAGGGGCTTGGGGAGGGAAATAAAATCAGTCACTGAAGTGATAGCCTAATTACATAAGAATGGGACCAGCTGAGGGAGTGCAAATACCTCTCCTATAGTAGTGGACTTAGAAATTCTACCCTGTTTTCTTTTCAACTTCTGGAGATTTTCCTGAAATTAAATGTACTATGTTATGAATCTTACTAAACCCAGCTCATTTCTTTGGAACAGGTGAAGGGGATAGAAATTGATCTCACAGCTGGAAGGAAAAGACAGGTAAGGTTACTGGGAAGCAGTTGGGCAATTTGGGGGTATCACCTATTTGTACCGCAGGTAAATATGGTAGGATGGAGTTAGATAGATCTGAGTTTGAATCACAACTCAGCCACCTTCTAGCTGGGTAACATTTAAAAAGTTTCTTCACCTCTCTGAACCTAGGTTTCCTCATGTGCATAGAGTTCAAATATCTAATAACTTAAGAGCTACTACCCACACAATTAACAGACACCTGTTTATTTTAGGAACATGCCGTTTATTTCTCAAAGTCCCACATGCACTTCCAAAACAGTCTCAGACACAAACTGCCCTGTCTCCACATCTGCTGCCAGCTGAGCATCTTAGAGATGCCTTACAGCTGTTGTTAACCACAATGAGAAGACAGTGCCACTGCCAAGTGTGGTGGTCAGCCCCCAAGATGACTTCAGGTTATGGGGTAATTTAGTAGGCATTAACAGACAACTAATACATATTTTGTTATGAAGAGTGAGGTGCTTCCAAAATAAAAACCTAAAATGTTGGCATGGTTTTGGAACGGGGCAGTGGGAAAAACTGAAATGACGTGGAGGGGAGTATTAATGAAAGCCTGAAGAGTCTTGAAGAAATTGTTAGTAGCATCCTGATGGATTTAAGAAGCCTGTAGATGAAAGCTTAAGGGGAAATCAGGAAAATCTTATTGAAAACTGGAGGAAAAGGGTTCTTGTTATGTAGTGGCAGGAATTTTAGCAATACTGTCACCTGCAGTAATGTGGAAAGTACAAAATGTGCCTAATTAATTGGGTGTTCTAGCTAAGTACATTTCCAGGTGGATTGTTGAAGGTGCTAACTGATGTCTTCTTCCTGATTATAGCAAAATGTGAGAAGAAAGAGATAATCTAAAGAAGGACTTAAAAAAAAAAAATGTCCAGAACTTGCTAGATTTGAAAATCCCCATCTTTTCCAGATGACAAATAATGATATAATGAAGAAATGGCTTCCAGTCAAAAATAAACTCTAGGACACTGCAAGGAAAACATCACAGAATTAGGAAGCGGAAAGTGTAGCTGTAAAACCTTTTGTTCAGATCTCAAACAGATCTATAGCAGTGATTCAGAGAATCATTCAAACAACAAGGCTTCAAAAAAGCTTACACATTGTGCCTCAGCAGTTTCAGTAGAGGGACTCTCCAGAGTAGAGAAGGGCTTATCTCGAAGAGATTTGTGGGTATGATTTTTGACTAATGGAGTGGAGCCCTAATTAGATTCATAGGAGACTCACAACATTTTAAAAAGAATTATATTGGCAGAAACACTGCCAGCATGGACTAAACAGGACAGAGACAGAACAAAATGAAAAAGGGCGTTTGGCCCCCTAAATTCTACTGGCGGGAAACAGACTGACAAATTACATAGCTGCAAACATAGGCTGCTTTTGATGGAAAAGGAAGGACGACTCAGAGAGGGGAATTAAGAGCCCAAAGGGCGAAGTCAAAAGCCATGGAGAGTCCTTCCCTGGCAGAAGTGGGATTGAGCCCCAATCAAGGAACTTCTAACACATGTCCAGATGGATTTCAGGATTGCTCTGGACCAGTAACTCCTCTCTGCCTCCTGTCTTTTCTCCTTTTTGAACACTGGTGTCTGTACCAGTTATCCTAAGCCTGTCCCACAATTGTATGTTGAGAGTGTGGGGCAACACGGGTATTCAGATGAAGAGGAACTATACTTGAGGAGCTGCGCTTAAGACACTATGCCTAGGAGGCTTATCCACACTTGGATCTGATTTAGATGACAAGATTCTGGACTTTGACCTGATGATGTAATAGGTTGAGCCTTTGGGGGACCTCAGGAGGAAGTGAACGTACTTTGTATTTGAGAGAAATGTGAATCACTGGGGGCCAAAGGGTAGAATATGATAGCCAGCCCCAAAGATGGCCCCAAAGATCCCTACCTCTTGATATTCATGCCCTTGTGCAGTCTCCTCCTACACTGACTAGGACTGATCTCTGTAACTAATAGGCTATGTCAGAAATGATGATGTGTGACCTCTGAGCTTAGTTCATAAAAGACATTGCATCTTCCACTTTGCCCTCTCTCGGATCACTTGATTTGGGAGAATTCAACTGCCATGTCATGAGAACACTCAAGCAGCCCAGTAGATAGTGGTGAGGCTTCCTGCCAACAGCCACGTGAGCGAGCCATTTGGAAGCAAATCCTATGTTTCTAGTCAAGCCTTCAAGTGACTATAGCTCCACCGCTGAAATGTCTGGAGAGACTCTGACTCAGAGCACCCAGCTAAGTCACTCCCATATTCCTGGCTCACAGAAATTATGAGATAATAAGTGTTTATTGCTTTAAGCTGCTATGTTTTGAGGTAATTTTCTAAGCAATAATAGATTAATATAACAAGGTTTCTATCTGTGGATGCTCCCAAAGATTCCAATTCCTGGGGAATCAGACCGTTCCGATTTCTGTGCAGAGGGATGCAGAAGGTCCATCTCACTGCGTCTGCCATTCCTCTTCACCAGAACTTTATGAAGTCCCTTCTTAACAGTTCTATCAACTTCTGCCTCTAAGACCCTCTCACCAGAGAGGGCTCAAAGAAAGACTGTGATGTGTCAGATACTGAACTACACAGTATGATATTTTAACTTTCGATCAGGTAAAATTAAGAACAAACAATAACAACAATAATGACAACAAAAAGACATCCCTCCCTCCCCACCAAAGACCCTGAACTCAAAAATGTTCTTTTAAGACATTAAAAAATTGTTTCCATTGAAAAAAATTTTCTAAATGTGATAATATTATGTTTGTAAAGGCTAAGTTAATTCCTTTTAAGCCCAGAGGGGTAGAACTAACTAAGCATGAAACAATATTCACCAGGTAACTAATGTTGATGTTTGAGTTGACATTTGTTGAATATTTTTTTCAGAATGGTGCATCAATCCATTTCTGATTCAGACATAGAAATAATTTCTGGAGAAACGAACTGGAGAAAAATAGAAATGTGTACGGAATTGGAACAAAACAAACGTTCTGATTTGTGTGTGTGTGTGTGTGTGTGTGTATGTGTGTGTGTGTGAGGAAGACCAGCCCTGAGCTAACATCCGTTACCAATCCTCCTCTTTTTGCTGAGGAAGACTGGCCCTGGGCTAACATTTGTGCCCATCTTCCTCTACTTTGTATAGGACGCCGCCACAGCATGGCTTGACAAGCGGTGCTTTGGTCTGTGCCCTGGATCCAAACCCACGAACCCAGGGCTGCCAAAGCGGAGCCGCGAAGCCAACCACTACACCACCAGGCCAGCCCCAAACCTTCTGACTCCCCCCCCCCAACATTCTATAGAATTGTTCTGAGGTTAAAAAGAACCCAAAATATTTCTAATAAAAACAAATCTCTGACAAAAGCTGCACAGAGATTAAGCATACATTATATTTGGAAACATTAAAAATCATTTTAAGTGATTTTTACCCCACCTCATCCCCCGGCATTTTTGTGAAGATCATCTGGAAAGCCTAGCTCAACATTATCTAAGACAATCAATGGAAAACAGACACCATTCCATCCCCCTCTATTCTTCTCAGCCACACCTCAGCCTCTCTTCAGACTAGATCTACATGTCCTTTTCCTCTCCAAAATACAATACAAAAGGTCTTCTATGAATGGAGAGACACCGATAAGGGGTAGAGGTGGGGGGGGGGTGCCTACACTACCAGCAGCCATGCAAAAATGCCCAATTTGTTAAAGATGTGTTTAAAACCTCTTTCAAAGGGTCATTATGTGCACTAAACATAATGTATGCCAATAATAATAATTCAAATGTAGTGAATACTTCTACAAGGCAGGCACCTTCACATTTCAGCCACGAAACAGCCCCATGATATGGGTGTTACCATTATTTCCACTTTACGTATTTTCTCTTTTTATAGTGGAAAACAGAATGATCAATTTACTTCTCGATGGTCACAAAGCCAATAAGTGGTAGCACCAGGATTTGGGGGCCTTCGCAGTAGTGGATCTTCCAAAACCGACTTTTAAAGAGCCACAAAAAGATCTAGCCCGATTCTTGATATTTTAGTATTGGTTAATAAACAACAGACCCCTTCCTTGCTCTTGGAACCCAGACTGAATCTAGACGGTCTCCTTACATAAAGGAAAATGACTGCACACTGGAACCTCGCACTCAAACACTGTCTCGCTCACCTACTTCACCTGACATCTCAGCCTAATCCAAGGCAAGCTCCAGAAAAAGGCGCCGAGGTTGCCCCCCTAGAGGCTCTGAGCCCCCAGGAGGCAGGAGCGCAAATAGACTTTGCAAACAAAGCATAGCATTGCTTTGGATCGAAAATGTCTGTTTGCTGAATGTGACTCTGAGATCCCCTGAGCGCACGGGAACAAACACAACCCCTCCCAGGGCCCTCTGGAAATCCCAAGCGGTCAGGTTCAGCCTGGTAAGCAACACTCCGTCCTGGCACCATGCACAACACGCAGCAGCGGGGACAGGGACGGGCGGGCGGCCACAACTGGAAGGAAAGGGGATGAAATACACAAGTCCACCTGCCTAGTGGCCTTGAAAAGTCACGTTGACACCTGCAGGGAGAGAGCGGGGCAGGCGGGGCCCCCTTCCCGCCCGAGAGTGAGCTGGAGACCTCCTCCATCCCCCCTCCTTCCGGGGATGCCGAGCCCCCGCGAGGAACGCAGAAAAGGGCCACTGTCACTTTAAATGACTTAGGAAGTGAAAGGAGGCCGCCCGCCAGGGAAGGGGAAAGTGGAACCGGGGCGGCGCGGGGGCCGGCGCCGCGACCTCGCAGGCAGCGGGAGGCAGGGCGGACGGCGCGGCGCGGGGGCCGACGGGGGCGCGGGCCGCCGCGCCGGAAGTGCCCGGGCGCCGCCGGAAGCGCAGCGGGCGCCGAGCGGCCGAGCCGGCGGGAAGGCCCTTTGCTGCTCGGCGGGGCGGGGCTGCCGGGAGCGGCGGCGGCGGCGCGTTCCGGGGCCTGCTCGGAGGCACGGCGCGGCCCGCGCGGGCGGCCACTCCCCGGACGGGCCCGGGCTGGGGGAGAGGCCGTGAGGAGGCCGCGCGCAGGCCAGGCGGCGAGCTCGGGGGCCCGAGGCCTGCGCCGCGTCCCTGCAGCCACATGGCCGCCGGAGGGGGCGCGGTCTGCGAGGAGCTGCCGCACGACGGCACGTGTGACGAGTGCGAGCCCGACGAGGCGCCGGGGGCCGACGAGGTGTGCCGAGAGTGCGGCTTCTGCTACTGCCGCCGCCACGCCGAGGCGCACGGGCAGAAGTTCCCCGGCCACCACCTGGCCGAGTACGTCCATGGCGCCGCCCGGGCCTGGCCCTCGGGAGCTCGGGGGCAGGAGGACAGTGAGGAGGACGTGGAGGCCAAGGCGGAGCGTGAGAGGGACGTAGAAAGAGAGGTGGGGGAAGAGAGCGAGTCCGAGGAGGAGAGCGAGACGGAGGAGGAGAGCGAGACGGAGGAGGAGAGCGATGAAGAGAGTGAAGACGACAGCGAGGAAGAAATGGAGGATGAGCAAGAGAGCGAAGCCGAGGAAGACAACCACGAAGAAGGAGAATCCGAGGCTGAGGGGGAAACTGAGGCAGAAAGCGAATTTGACCCGGAAATAGAAATGGAAGCAGAGAGAGTGGCCAAGAGGAAGTGTCCGGACCATGGGCTGGATTTGAGCACCTATTGCCAGGAAGACAAGCAGCTCATCTGTGTCCTGTGCCCAGTCATTGGGGCTCACCAGGGCCACCAACTCTCCACCCTAGACGAAGCCTTCGAAGAACTAAGAGTAAGTATTGGGCATTCAGAGCATGGGCCTAGAGGTCAGGACACGTGGATTTCAACTCAGGTGGCCTGGTTGTGGCCACATTCGCTTTCACCGTGTCCCTAAAAATCTAGTCTATTCAACTTGTTGGGAGCAGTGCTTATCCACCCTTTTTCGTTGAACTCCTTTGAGAATCAGATGAAAGTTCTGGACTCTGACCTCAGAAAAACACATGTACACACAAAATCTAATATACGGTTTCTAGAAAATTGCAAGCCTCTGGTCTCTGGATCCCAGGTAAAGCACTCCTTGGGAGTTTTGGCTCCACGTAAGCCAATTCCCACAGCGTCACCACTGTTGAGACTAGCGCCTTGACTTGGGGCTCTTGATAGGGCATTCTCTTTGCCTACTTGAAAACATGGGAAACCACAGTTAGCCAGATGAATCCAAGCAGGTGGTTCCTCTGTAGTGAAAACTCCCTGAGGTTGTGGTTTTGATAATACTTCCTGTGCGTCCTGAGTTCCTTTTAGGTTCGTCATGTTTGATACTTGTTGGGAAAAGAGAATGAGAGGGTGGAGGCAAAATTGGGATGGCAGCAGGGTTCCCATGTCCTCCATCTTTTGCAAGAGAGTAGGGCCTTTATCTATCTTGAACCTTGCTGGTCCCCTAGAACAGTGTTTGGAAAGTAGTAGACGTTAATAAATATTTGTTGAATGAATGAATTTGGAAATGATTTGCTTTTTATTTATATTGTGGATGTTTACAATCAATGAAACGACTGGAGTTAACCAGGGAGGAAAGTTCGAGTGGACTGATCAGTTTCATTTGTGAATGTTGTCATGTCCTGATGACTTTTGTTTCCCTAAGCAACCTTGCAGTTGTCGGCAGTGGGATAACAAATACTTAGATGATGAAAATCCCCAGTATTAAGATTTTCACTTTTTTGTTGTAAAATATGCACTCAAAGTGTGTAAAAACATGCACAGTCTAACACATAGTTATCAAGCAAAGACTGATGTAACCTCCACCCAGATTAAGAAATAGAATATTGGCAGCAATATTGAAGCCCCTGGCCCTTTTGCAGTTAAAACCATCTCCTTTTCCCATAGGTAACTATTATCCTGACTTTTGTGGTGATAATTTCCGTACCTATCTTTATACTTTTACCACATATGTATGCATTCCTAAACTTATTTGAACTTGATGTGATTGGTATCATATTATTATCATGCATTCCTTTGGGTCTTCATTGTTTCAACATTGTGTTTGTGATATTCATCCAGTGGGTGTCTGTGGTTTGTTCGTTATCATTGTATAGAATTCCATTTTATGACTATGCCACAAGTTACCTATTGTCAGCCATGAACATTTGATTTCCAGATTCTGGAGTTTCTGGCTATTATAAACAATGTTGGTATAAACATTCTTGTTCATGTCTCCTGCTGCACATCTACATACATTTCAATGGAATATAAACCTAGGATTGCAATTGTTGGGTCATAGACTATGCATATCTTCAATAGTACTAGATGTTGCCAACTATTTTCCAAAGTGGTTGTACCAATTTGCATTGCCATAAACAGCATATGGGAGTTCCTGTTGCTCTGTATCTTCACCAACACTTGCTATTACAGAATTTTAAATTTTTGTCACTCTTGTGGTTATGTAATGATATCTTCCTGTGGTTTAAATTTGCATTCCTCTGGTTACTGACAACTTTGAGTATCTTTTGTATTTCTTCTTTTGTGAAGTGCCCATTCAGGTCTTTTGCTCATTTTTCTATTGGGTTGTGTAGCTTTTTCTCATTAATTTATAGGAGTTTTTATATATTTATTTCTGACTTCTTTGTTGTTTTTATGGGTTCCAAATATCTCCTACTGTCTTTTTCTTTTTTAAAAATTGTGCCTTGAATATAAGTTCTTCATTTTAATGTAGTAGAATTTATCAGTGATTTCTTTTATTGTTAGTGCTTTTTGCGTCTTGTTCCACTTAGTATTGATTTCTGTGTAGTGGAGGTAGGGGATCAATTTAATTTTTTCTCCATGTAGATAGGCGGTTGCTGTAGCATCATTTATTGAAAAGCCTGCCTTTCTGCACTGATTTGCTATGACACCTGTAATATAGTAAGTGCCTATATGTTTGTGAATGTGTTTCTTGGCTCTTCTATTCTGTACCACTCATCTGTTAGTATATATATCCCTGTGCGAACATGTCTTTCAGTTACCATAGCTTTGTAACATTTCTTAGTATCTGGTAGAGCAAGTCCTTCCACTTTGTTCTTCTGGAAAAGTATCTCAGCCAGTCTTGGCCTTTTACATTTTTTAGAATCATACTATAAAGTTCTATAGATAAAAAAAAAATGCAGGACTTTTTTGTATTGTATTGAATTTATAAACCAGTATATGGAGAATTAATGCCATTACAACATGAAATCTTATTATCCATTTTTTTAGGTCTTTTTTCTTGCCTCACAATAAAGTTTTATAATTTTTTTCTGAAGGACATTGTACATCATTCTGAATTTTATTCCTGAAATGTATTATACTTACAATTTTATAGTGTTGTAAAACATGCTTTTAATTTTTGTTTTCTAATTGTTTATATATAGGAATATGATTAACTTTTTATATTGATTTTTGTATTAAGCAATCTACTGAATTCTCTTACATATTCTAATAGTTAATCTGTAGATTCTTCTTACATACATGATCATATTATCTGCAAAGAGGGACAGTTTTTGTTTATTTCCAATCCTTATACCTATTTGTTTTTTCTTGCCTTACTGCTTTGGATAGGACCTCCAGTATAATGTTGAATAGAAGTGATAGTGGATATTCTGGCCTTGTTCCTAATTGTGGGGTAATTTATAACATTTCAGAAATAAGTCTGATGATAATTTTTTTTCCCCACAGGTTAAGAAAGTTCAGATTAAGAAAGTTCTCTCCTAGTCCTAGTTTGTTAAGAGTTTTTCTTAATATTGAATGAATACTGAATTTTATCAGATGCTTTTCTTACATCTATTGGGATGTTCATGTGATTTTACTCTTTTACTGTGTTTATGTGATGAATTACATTAATTGATTTACTTTTTAAATTAAACTTTAAAATCCCATAATATGTTTATATGTCCCAAAAGCCTCTCTTTCGTCTTTGCCCCTTTCACCCGGCTCCCTCAACAACTATTGGTAACCACTTTGATTAATTTTTTGCTTGTCCTTCAAGTGTTTCTTTTGTCAGATACAGGCCTATGCATATATGTGGTCTTCCATCCTTTCATGTCTTTATTATTATATTTTACAATTCAAGCTACCTTGCGTTTCTAGGATAAACCCAACTTGGTCATGATAAAGTGTCCTTGTTTTTGAATTTGGATTATTAATTTATGTAGAATTTTTTCATTTATATTTATGGGAGAAATTAGCTTCTAAATTTCCTTTCTTGTACTGTCCTTATGAGATTTTGCTGTCAAGGTTATGTTGGCTTTATAGTGTCAGTCAGGGTGTATTGCTTATCTTTGCTCTTTTAATGCTCTGGAAGTGTTTGTATAAGATTGGAATATTTCTTCCTAGAATGGTGGTTGAACTGACCATAGAAGCCATCTGGAACTGAAAAGAGAAAGAGAGTGTATTTTGTTATTTTGTTTCACATAGTATTTTTGAATATGGATTCAGTTTCTTTAATGGTTATAGTCTGTCCAGGTTGTCTATTTTTCCTTAAGTCAATTTTGGTAAGTTACATTTTCTCAAAAGTTTGTCCATTTTGTCTAAATTTTCAAATGTACTAGTATAAATTTGTGAATCGTATCTTCTTATCTCTTTTCATACTGTAGCTCGCCTTATTCCTTTAATATTCGTGAGCATGTTGATTTATAATCTGTGTCTGATAATTCCGGTATATGAAGACTATGTGGATCTCTCTTTCTGCTATTGTTTTTGATGGTGTTTTTCATGTTTCTGTATTTTCTTTTGTACTTTGTTACGTTTGTGTAGCTTCTCATTGCCTTTAAAAAATTATTTGTGGGGATTTCCAAAGCCTTGGCATGAAGGTGTATTCTTTGAAAGAGAATTTGAGTTTGCTTCTGCTAAGGCCCAGGAGTACAACTTGTTTAGAACTCCCTTAAAGTAAAATAATTGCTTGAGATTTCTTGAATCAAATTTTCAGGAGGTGTCCGCCCAAGTTTCCAAACTCTTAAAGATTTTTCTTTCATCCCGCCCTATGCACCACCCACTACCCGGTTTTGTTCAGCTCCAAGGCAACACTCCCCACAGGAGGGTGGAGAATGTTTGGAGGGTGAGATATTGGCAAGTTTACTTTAGTTTGTCTTTACTCTAGAAGTTTACCCTTTGGCAGGGGTTGGAGGGTCCCAAGTCTGTATGGAAAGGGACTCATTTAAATCTCTCATTCTGAGCATGCCATCAAATGCACAGCCCAGTTTCTTGCTCTCAGCAAATGTCCTCAGGTCAAGAGCTGCTTCCTGTACTCTGCTTTGCTTATCTTAACATTGGGACAGTGTTACTAACTAAACTATAGACCCTATTCGAATTTTACACATTTTTCCTCCAGTGACTTTTGTACCAGGATCCTATGGCCACATTACATTTTATTCTTTTGATGACCCCTGATAGTTTTGAGGAGTGCTAGTGAGGTGTTTTGTGGAATGTCTCTCAGTTTGGGTTTGTTTTCTCATGGTGAAACTGGAATTATGGGTTTTGGGGCAATATAAATTCTGTTTTGTGCTTTGCTTCTTTCACTTAGCAGTATGTCTTGGAAATCACTCCATAGATCTGCCTGTTTATTTATTTACAGCTGCAAATACTGCATTGTGTGTCATTCATTAAATTCTTAATTTATGATTTTGTATTTTTCAACTCTAGAATAGCTATTTGGTTTTTTGGTTTTTTAGATTTTATTTTATTTTTTTGTGAGGAAGACCAGCCAATCCTCCTCTTTTTTGCTGAGGAAGACTGGCCCTGGGCTAACATCCATGCCCATCTTCCTCTACTTTATATGGGACGCTGCCACGGCGTGGCTGACAAGCCGAGTGTCGGCTAGCTCCCGGGATCCGGATCGGCGAACCCCAGGCTGCCAAAGCATGACCTAAACCACTGTGCCACCGGGCTGGCCTCCTATTTGGTTATTTTTAAAAGATCCATTTCTTTGAATCTTTTGGGGTCTGGGTCTTGATTATATATCACATTTTCATGATTCTTCTCACGTCTCATAATTTTTCATCTAACACTAGACATTGTGTTTAAAAGAACTGTAGAAACTAGCTAGGATGAGGGCTGATCCTTTTGATCCAATAAAGATTTGAGCTTGGTCAGAGTTTGGTTGTAGCTTTCATTAGTTTCAGTTCACCTCTGGTTTCAGATGCTTTGAGGGCAATGTACATTTGTTTATTGGCAAGAGAGTCAGTCTCTTGGAACATTGACAGTGGCTCGGTGTGATGATGGTGAGAGAAGAGGATCTTTGTTATACTGCATTCAGCAAGTATTTATTGAGCATCAGCCAAGGGCAGGGGCTTTCTAAGTACTGGGAATATGGCAGTGAGCAAAATGGAAAAAGTCCCTACTTCTACTGGAGATTATGTTGTATGAGAAGGAAATAGAGAAGAACAAATCAGCAAATAAACAGGTAATAAGTGTTATAAAGAAAAAACCAAAACACAATGCAGGATTAGGGAGAGACAGGAAATATCTTAGCTCTGCCACTTGCTTTTTTTTTTCATTTTGGTGAGGAATATTGGCCCTGAGCTAACACCTATTGCCAATCCTCCTCTTTTTGCTTGAGGAAGTGGCCCTGAGCTGACATCTGTGCCCATCTTCCTCTCTTTTGTATGTGTGATACCACCACAGCATGGCTTGATGAGTGGTGTAAGTCCACGCTCGGGATCCAAACCTGTGAACCCCGGGCCGTGGAAGTGGAGTATGCCAAACTTAACCACTGCACCACCAGGCTGGCCACTGCCACTTGCTTTTTGACGTTGGGCAAATTATGTAACAGATTGGCCTTGTTTCCATTTCTCTAAAATGGGTATAAAGTTAAGAAATAAAATAAAATAGGGTTTTTGTGAGAATAAAATGACTTAGTTTGTGATAAGACACTTTAACAATGCTTAGCACACTGTTAGTGCTCAATAAATGTTAACTATTGTTTTTATTATTATTAATATGAGGAGTCTAGTTAAACATACAAGTTTAGAGTTGAGAAGAGTTTGTACAATATGTGTTTGACACCTTAGTATTGAACCAAGCTGTGAGTGGCTGGTATTCGTGATAGAAAGCCAAATTATTGTCAAGTTGCTGACGCTTAGAGTCAGTCAAATTTCAAAGGAGACCAGAATGGGCAGAAAAGCAGGGTGACCCTACAGCAAGAGGGGATTGGGGCAGAGGCAACCTGAAGGCTAGGCCAAAAGGACTGAGATGAATACCTTGAGGGGACAAGGGTTAACACTTAGTCATTGATATGACTTTTAACGTCCTGCCTTTTCTCCTGTGCTGTATTTCTAGTTTGGCTCTAGAGGATTTGTTCTCCAAAGGATTTTGTGGTTCCAAATTTGAATTGAGCCTGTGTTCCAGCTTTATCATAGAAATATAGTTACACAGCCCAAATTATGACCTCTCATATGGGTCATAGTCTGCCATCTCAGATAATCAGGGTTCTCTTACTGTGACTGTAATTTCTGGCCCTGGAAATGGGTTGTTGGGTCTGACAAAGGAGCTTAATCTGGTTTATGGATTTATTCATATGAAAATTCTTATGTTGTCAAGGGAATTTGTGTTCATAGCTAAATTTAGTGAATCATTTTTGTTGAACAGTAAAAGTGCAGCAGATATACTCAGAACTCTAGACCAGTAGTTTAAAAAATTATTTTGAACATAATCTACGTAGTGGAAATATATTTTACATTGTGACCTCTTTTACACACACACATAGATATACCTCTAAATAACTCAGATGAAACACTGTTTACCTTACTGCAATAATGTTCTGTTTCTGTTCTGTTCTGTTCAAAAATAATTCCAGATGCTCCCACTAAATTGATTTCATTGTATGCTAATGGGTCATGTACTGTGGTTTGAAAAGTGCTAGTCTAGTTCACTTGAAGATCACCTGAAGAAACGGCAGAGTCCTATAAAATGGCAAAGGAAGAAGTAGTTGGCAGGGTTCAGCAAGTACTTATAAGCATCTGTGGAGTTCTTAACATGGCTTTGTGGTGAACAAATCCAAAGGTTTTGAAGCCACACCCCTTGCCCTTTAGTGTGCCTTTAAGATGGTATTTGGAGAGAAGAATGTTTGGTTAAGTGATATTGGGAACAACTGCAGAGGGGGAGCCAGTGAGGGTGCACTGGTGGCAGGGTGGCTGGAAGGATATAGGCATATGCTCAGAACAGCTGTGACTCTAGAGGAGCTGGAGGTAGAAATAGGCCACTGCTGTATCCCCCACTGGTCAGTGGCTCTGGCCCTGTAGTCACCTCCTAAGAGGAAACTCTGGTAGGGAGGCAGAAGGTTGAAGGTCTGCTGTATTGTACCTATTTGTATTTTTTATTGTTCTTATCTGAAAGGATTTGGGGCACCTTCTAATAAAACTATGAAGCACTGGCTACACAGTGCTTCAATCAGTGTCTTGTTTATTTGTATAGAAAAAGACAAAAGCTAAGAGTAATGTAAGGGGAATGACTTGGTGTCATTTGGAGCTCCCCCAAATGGTTCTGTGGAAATTTTATGTGAGGCCTACAGTTCTGGGATTCCCCATCTCAGTGTACCCTTCAAAGTGTACTTTCTTAACCTGTAATAAGTCTTGGAAGTAAGCAGTGAAGAAGACAGACAGGGCCCTAGCTTTCATGGAGTTTACCCTCCAGGTGGGGAGAGAGCTAGGTAGAGTAATTTTGGACGGTGGTATGCACTGTGAAAACAATAAGTCGTAATAATGAAAGAGTGAGTGATGCAGCAGGAGAGGGTTAACTGTTTGATAAGGTGGACATGGACGGCATCTCTGAGTATAAGACATTTGGGCACAGACCTGAGTTATGAGATCTTGCAGAGATCTTGGGTAACAGTCTTGTGTTACCGTTCAGTGCTATTTGTGCAGAGTCCAGTGACTCATAGCAGAGACGATTGGTTTGGTTCATACAACTCTTCATAAAGGAATTAGTTGGCTCTCGAAGTGAGAGGAATAACATAGTTCTAGCAGTTGTAATGTACTGTTAGCACAGGTGAATATACTACTGTATGGAGGGAATGTGAGCTTATGGGGGCCCCTTTTACAAGAGTTTAGTTTTTCAGGGGATTCAGCATTCGGGGTGATGGCACTTCATTAAGGAGAGCCTGGAGGGCTTCTGCAGGATAAAGTGGAGGGGGAAAGCCATCTAATTGTGTCTTTTTAAGAGCATGGACTCTTCCCACAATCTTCATTATTAAAATTATACCTTATAATCTAAGAATTAAGAAACAGTCTGGGAGAGTGGTTAAGGCAGAAAGAATGATAAATGCAAAGGCTCTGAGGTAGAGCTGAACTTGGAGTGTTGGAGGGATGGCAAAAAGGTCATTAGGGAGTAGAGTGGGGTGAAAAAGGAGTAGGAGGTGAGGTCAGCAAACTAAGCAGTGTGTTTCTCACCTTGGTGCTATATTTTTGAATCACCTGTGGAGGAGGATTCTTTAGAAAATACCGGTGATTGGCCCCACCCCAGCCAATTAAATCAAAAAATCTCTGGGGATGGTCAGGTGTTTTGTAAAATGTCTTTCCGTTGGGATTTGTCTTGTGTTCATCTCATGATTAGACTGCAGTTATTGCTTTTTGGGAGGAAGACCACAGAGTTAAGGGTACATACTATCAAGATGACTTGTTACTGTTGATGCCTGGGAGGTAACAGACGGCTCTCTGGTACTTTCTCTCTCTGGCCCTGTTTTCTGTGGTGTCCCATGAGCAAGGATCATGTAATGTCTCATGCACTAGCCTGGAAAATGTCTCCTTGCCCTTCCTTTACTCACTAGTCAACTTTTGAGTGCAACCAGATTCTTGAAAAATGATTAATAATGTTCACAGCTAGCACTTATAATACTTAACTATATCCGGGCACTGTTCTGAGTACTTTATACGTATTACCTCATTTGATCCTAACAACCCTTGAGGTACATTTTATTATTATTTCTGTTTTACAAAAGAAGGAAACGGAGGCAGAGATCAAATAACTTGCCCAGAGTCATATGCTTGGACAGTGGCAGAGCTTAGCCAGGGTTCCTAACAGCTGACTCTTGAGAAAAAGATCCAAGCTTTCCCTGCTCTCTCCTTTTGTTTTAACTTTTGGGGGGGGAGGGTGTGTGTATCACTGTGATAGGGATCAAGCCAACATGGCATCAGGGGGGAAAAAATCAATATTGATGCCCTTTTCAGATGTCAAAAAATGAATCAAGAATGAAAACAAACAAACAAACAAAATCCTCCAAGTATACTAAAGGCTCAATCCATAATTATGGCAAATAACCATATGGGCAGTGACTCTGATGTACATTATAATGTGCTAGATTATTCTTGTTGAACATTCAATTATATATTAAACTCACTATAGATGGATTTAGCTAGTTTTTGATCAGGTAGCAGAGTAATCTGTTTTTAACTTTAATAGAATATTAGAGAAAACTTTCATTAAAATATGTCCAAACTGTAGCATATAGTTAGCTTTGTCAAAGACTGGTATTTTTTTAAGTTAATTTTATCTGAATAATTTTTGAGCACTTATGGTGAGCTGTGTGATGGATATTGAGAAGAATAAAGAAAGGTTCCTGATGTCAGGAAGCTTATAGTCTAATAGGAAAGATAGTCTTTTCACATGCTTATTTTTGTGTAAATATTAGAGGAGAGGTACAAACAGTATGCTATGGGGGCTCAAAGAAAAGAGACATTAATTTCAGCTGGAGGCATGGCATCAGGGAAGATTTCTTGGAGGAAGCGGTATTCAAGTAGGCCTTCAAAAATGGATAGGATTTACTAGGTAGATACAGACTAGGCTGTTCGGTAGCCCTCCTCTATGTTCCCATAGCAACAGCCTGCGCACATTTATTGTAATGCTAAATACAGTATACTATATCAATGTTATTTCTTTCCATGTCTGTGTCCCGCATGGGTTATAAACCCTTCCAGGGCTAGGACTGTGTGTTACCATCTTTGTGTTCCCAGCACCTAGCACAGTGCCTGTCGGATAGCAGATGTACATGAAATATTGGGTAAATGTATGATGTGAAGTATTATAATCTCATCTAGTCCCACAGCATCAATGAAGAACTGAAGAAGACAGTATTGCTTAGTGATTTAGTTTATCAGTGTTTACATTAAGTTCAACTGCATCTAAAATAATGAAGTAATTTGGAAAAATCTAAAATAACAGGAACTCAAACAGTGTAGATGTTTATTTCTCTCTTGTGTAAAAGAAGTCTGGATGTAGGCAGTCTGAGGCTGGTATGGAGGAACCGTAAAGTTACCAGGAATCTAGGCTCTTTCCAGCTCCACTGTGCCATCCTTAGGGTGTAGTCATTGTCATGGACCATGGACGCTGGAGGTCCAGCCAGCACATCCAAGTTCCAGGATAGCAGACACAGGAAAGTGAAGAAGGGCATACCTCTCTATTTCAAGAGAACCCTCCAGAAGTTGCACACATTGCTGCTGATGTTTCATTGGCCAGAATTCAGTCCCATGGCCTTATCTAGTTGTGAGGGAGACTGGGAAGCAGTCTTTTCTCCAGGCCACAGTGTGTCCAGCTAAAAGTTGAGGTCTGTTACTAAGGAAAAATGGGAGAATGAATGTGAAGGACCAAGTAGTCTTGTCTTAGTTGGCTTTGCAATCTATGGGTGTGAATCCGACTCTGCTACTTATTAGCTGTGTCATATTGGATAATTTACTCGGCCTCTCTGAGTCTTGGTTTCCTCATCTGTAACATGGGCATAATTGTTTCACCTCTTTGGGTTTTGGTGAGGAGTAAACAAGGTCATACGTGTGAAGAGCTGAGCACAGTGCCTGGAATATAATAAGCTCTCAACCATTGGTGGCTAGTTAGAGAGCCATCTAAGGTTTGAGCCTGAGTTCAAGTCCAGACCAGTTAGTCTGGCAGCAGTAGAAGTTCTGGACGCCAAGTTTCTTTGGGTGAAAACTGTTCAACCCCCTCTCCTTCTGCCTGCTCTATTCTGGTGGGTAGATAGGCTGGTGAGAAACTTGTCTTTAGAGAAGAGGCTCCTGCTGGTGCCTTATGCACTAGCTAACCAAAACACAGCTGGTAGGTCTAATTTTAGGTTCACAAGTTTTGCTGGTTGTCCTCTTTAAATTCTGTTTTACATTCTGAACTGTGGGAAATTTTTATAGAAGCAGAGGGGAGGCAGGGGCAGTACACCCCTGTAGTGAGAGAAAACAGCCTCCATTTTCTCTCCAGGAAGCAATTGCGGAGGGAGATGTTACAGGCACCCCTGCTGTCCTCCTCTGTGTACTTTGGGTCTGGGTGAACCCTGGCAGAGTATAACCTGTGTTGAGAGGCAGACTCTGATTTCATGTGTGTGAAGAATGAAACCTTGAGCTGAGGTTATAAAACCAGTAGAGTCTAGAAACTCTTGTCTGCTGTTGAGTTTTGAGGCTCTTTCCAGAGATGAGAGTAATAATAGTTACTGAGTGGTTTTAGGGCAGATGCTTTTCTTCATTATTTCAGTTGATCTCAATACAACTCCCACAAATAAGCTATGTTATTATGTTTCTCATTTTACAGATAAGGAAACTGATACTTACAGAGTTGGAACTCTGTGGAAGGTCACCTAGCTAATAAGTGGAAAGACTAGCATTTGAATCCAGCTGTGATTCCAAAGTACATGTTCTTTCCACCATCCCATTTCGCCTCTACTCTTACTTATTCCCACTTAAATTTAACTTTTCTAAGCTCTACTGACACATTCCTTGATGTTTTCTATCTGTAGAGGTATTTAATAGATAAATACCTTCTGAATACTCTAAAACTTTTCTTTCCCTTCTCTCTGAAATTTTCTTCCTAGATATTTTACAGAGTATTTTGATTAGTAACAGATTGTCTTGTTCATTTTTTTCTATTCAGCACTTCTCTGGCTCAGTACCTGATGCTTAGTAGTCAGTCTCAGTATATTGTTAATAATAACAGTAACAGTAATAATGGTAACTAAAATTTGTTGAGAACTTAGTATGTGCCAGATTCTGTACTATAAACTTCTTACATATTGTCTCATTTAATTTTTACCACAGTTCTTTGAGGTAGAGTATTTATTAAGATATTTTTGTATGTTGTTTGAAGTCAGTGGCATGATGTTTTTTCCTTTGATCTAGTCGTTCAATCAAGCGGAGAATTTTGGGCAGTAGGGAATTTAACAATGACCAGTTCTAAGTCCCTGGTCTCCTGGAGCTTGTATTGTATGAGCAAAACAGGCATAAGCGAGTTAAACAGTAAATAATATTTCACATAATGATAAGTACCACGAATAACAAACTAGAACAAGGAGAAAGAGAGTGACTGGGATGGGGGATGCGAGGGAGGCTGTTTAAGGATCTGGGAAGGACTTTTTTGAGGTGATGACGGAAAGATCTGGGGGCATAGTGGTCCAAGTAGAGGGAATAGCGAAGGTCAAGGCTGCAGGGTGGAACAGGCTTACCGGGGGGTTGAGAGGACGGCAGGCGTACAGTGAGTAAGGGTGGGCTGGGGGAGTAGTAGGTGAGGTCAGACTACCAGGTGGGCCGGGGTAAGGATTTTGAGTTCATTCTGAGGGCCAGGGACTGCTGGAGCGAAGGAGCGAGTGCTCTGCTTTATGTCCCCCACAGCTCGCTCTGGGGGCCGTGTGGAGAATGGAGCGTAGGAGCGCGAGTGGGAGCAGTGCTGCTGCTCGGACTTGGAGTCGTGAGGCGGTGAAGAGCAGCTGGCTGGGGCGTGTGTGAGTTAGGTCTGAAACGACTTGGCCGTGGGTTTTCTCAGACCCGAAAATGACTTGGGATCTGAGCAACTACGTAAAGGTGGTTGCCTAACATAGTGGGTTTGGAGTTGGAAAATCAAGTAGTGTGAAGAAGACAGTAAAGAAGTTTTGTACGTGGCATGGTGACACTAAAATTTAGTTTCCTTTCCCTTTTTTTTGGCGAGGAAGATTGGCCTTGAGCTAACATCTGTGCCAATTTTCCTCCACCTTTTGTATGTAGGATGCTGCCACAGCATGGCTTGACAAGCAGTGTGTAGGTCCATGCCTGGGATCCGAACCCATGAACCCTGGGCCCTGAAGCAGGGCACATGAACTTAACCTCTGTGCCACCGGGCCAGCCCCAGTTTGGTTTCCTTTTGACAAGGCTTTGCTTTCTGATTTGATTTCTTAGGAGGACTTCTCATATATTCTATCTTCCAATCCTTTTCCACTGTTTCTCTCAAACAAAACCTTTTTGTAAAAATGATAGAAAGTTGGATTGATTTTTTTTTTTTTTTTTTGTGGGGAAGACCAGCCCTGAGCTAACATCTGTTGCCACTCCTCCCCTTTTTGCTGAAGAAGACTGGCCCTGGGCTAACATCGTGCCCATCTTCCTCTACTTTATATGGGACGCCGCCGCAACGTGGCTGACAGGCAGTGCGTCGGCGGGCGCCCGGGATCCGAACTCGCGAACCCTGGGCTGCCAAGCGCGGACTGAACCGCTGTGCCACCGGGCGGCCCCGATTTTTTTTTTTTTTTTTTTAAAGCATGGTACCCACACAAGGCCAGTGGGATAGGAAAAAAGCAAAACAGGCAGCCAATATTCTTTCTGAACTCAGCATCTGCTGATTCTTTGTAATATAGAATTCAATATTTAGGAGCCAGTTTAGGAT
Organism: Tapirus indicus; assembly: GCA_031878705.1. Taxonomy (NCBI): domain Eukaryota; kingdom Metazoa; phylum Chordata; class Mammalia; order Perissodactyla; family Tapiridae; genus Tapirus; species Tapirus indicus. Next base: position 4,699,571 of record CM062928.1, read on the forward strand.
ATTTAAGTGATTTACATTTACATTTCTACTGACACCTGACTTTTCTTTCAGTGCCCAGCTGGTTATTGGCATTAGACTAGACTGACTCCCATAAAAGTAGAGACCGGTTGTCAAGAAATGGTTCTTGTTCTGATGCCACTTTTACCTACCATATTCCACTTGTGTTTCTGCCTCTTGCCCATTTTCAAAGGATGTTTACATTAGAATGAGCTATATTGTTTCTGTGTTTTGGGGTGAATGGATGGACATGTGTTTATGAGGTATTCTGAACCCCTTTGAAGAAAGACATCCCAACTTTTTTGGAGTTCAAATACAAGGACGCTTAGAGGTAGAAACATTTCAGAGAGAGTTGCTTCCAGGGGTAGCAGCTATGAATATCTACAGGGACCAGAAAGGTACTGGGAGTGAGAGAAGCAAGCCAGGGTGGCTGGCAGACTGGGGAGAGCTTGCGTGGAGTGGGTCGCTGCTCGTCTCCTTCAGCCAGCCGCTGCTGTGTGGGAGTGGGAGCCAGTACAATCATACCTTTCAGATGTTCGCAAGAGGCTACAAATCTTTATTGTTATGTTGTATCTCCTGATGTTTAAATGCTGGCAACTAATTTGAAATTCCCAGTGTGCTGTGTGGCACAACACTCTAAAAGCAAAAAATAAATTAAAAAAAAAAGTTCTGTAGGCTGCACATTGTGAATTTGTAGGTTCTGATTTGGTCCATTTTCCACATTTACAGATTGAGAAACAGAAACCCAGAGATGTAAAATGACTTTTCCAAGCTCACACAGCAGTTAGTGGCAGAACTAGGAGTAGAACCTGGGTCTTCTTCTTTATGCAATGCTCTTTACACTAGGAAGGGTAAACTTTTGGGGGATTCTGAGAAAAGTTCATGTACATTCCAAATTTTGCTTACAGTTTTGGGGGTTTCAAACTCCCTGAAATCCGTATGTGAACACCAGCTAAAGAACCCTCTCTTGTACCTGCTGGTTCATGTGTTTGCAGTGCAAAGGGAACTGTGCCCCAGTAGTTACACTTACGCAAACTCATGGAGAGAGGCCTTCAGAACAGAAGCCCTAGGTCTGTCCTCCCTGCCTCTCCTGCTTCCTTTTGTTTACTAAATCTTAATTAGACAATAGGAATACGTTTAGGTAAGTCTAAGACTCTTCCTGCTACTATCCCTAAGACCAATCCCTCCAGTCATTGCTTTTCTAGTCTTTTATATACATATATATCACCCATAGAAAATGATAGTTTTGTGGATTTAAAAAAAAAATAAGTGATACTTACAGTATGCAAGGTTTTTGTTGTTTTTTTAATTCATCATTATATCTTGCCTTGTATTCAGGTACATACAGATCTACTTTTTTGTGTGTGTGAGGAAGATTAACCCTGAGGTAACATCCATTGCCAATCCTCCTCTTTTTTGCTGAGGAAGACTGGCCCTGGGCTAACATCCGTGCCCATCTTCTTCCACTTTATATGGGACACCACCAGGGCATGGCTTGATGAGCGGTGCATCAGTCTGCACCCAGGATACGAACCTGCAAACCCCGGGCCGCCAAAGTGGAGCCCACCAACTTAACCGCTACGCCACTGGGCCAGCTCCTCTACTTCATTCTTTTTATTTGCTATATCATATTCCATAGTTTGTTCAGTCCATAGTTTATTTAGCCACTCACTGTTGATGGATGCTTAGGATGTTTCCAGTTTTTCACCATTACAAACAGTGCTGCAATAAATTTTTTTTTTTTTGAGGAAGATTAGCCCTGAGCTAACATCTGTTGCCAATCCTCCTCTTTTTTGCTGAGGAAGACTGGTCCTGGGCTAACATCTGTGCCCATCTTCCTCTACTTTACATGGGATGCTGCCACAGCATGGCTTGACAAACGGTGCATCTGTCCACGCCTGGGATCCGAACCTGTGAAACACCGGGCAGCCGAAGCGGAGCGCGCGAACTTAACCTCTACGCCACAGGACCGGCCCCTGCAATAAATATTTTTGTGCATACCTCTTTGACCCGAGGAGGAGAAAGAGAGAAATGGACTTGTTAGGCATGTGATTTCAATGTAGCTTTGTCATTTTATATCAGCAGCATATGAAAGTTCCCAGTTTCCCCAAAGCCCCTCATCACTTGATATTATCAGATCAAAACTTTTTTTCAATATGATGGATAAGTGATAATTACAAGTAAGTTTGAGCATCTTTTCATATGTTTATTAGTCATTTCACATTTCTGTTATGTTCGTATCCTTTGTTGGGATTTCTTTGGAGCTTATTGGCTTTTTCTTATTTATAGGAATCCGTTATGTGTTTTCTCAATTGTTCTTGATACCAGCCTCTTCCGTTGTTTATGTTATAAATCCCTTTCATTTGGATCTTTCTGATCCTGGTTTTGCTACTGACTGGCTCTGTGATTTGGGAGACATCTTTTGACTTCACAGATCCATTTTTCTTCATTGTAAACTGAGAATACACTACCTCTTAGTTATTATGTTATTGGGAAATGCCAGTGAAATTTCGAATGTATGAGCTCTGTGATTTTTGGCTTCCTCCTTTGATTTCCACCAACCATTTTCTCAGCTGTAAAGTGAGGATACACTACCTTTTAGGTTCATTGTGTAATGCCAGTGAAAAAGCATATGAAAGTGCTTTAGAGAGTAAAGAATACCTTCAAGTGTAAGGCATTTTGTCCTTTCTTTGGCTTTATTATTACTCATCCCTAGGAGTTGACTTTGGTGAAGTATCCCACATCTCCACAGATTGATAAAACTCTGAGGGTGGGTGTTACAACATAGCACTTGTCTCTTTTTCATTCTCGACTCTCTTGGGGGAGGAGAGAAGTGCATAGACGAGACATGCTCCCATTGATCTTCTGTCTTCCTGGAATGCATTGGGTGGGTGGAGGTGGAGAAGAACAATGTCAGGAGACTCTCACTTCTTTGCCACTCTCAGTGCTTGCCCCAAGGACTGACATGGAATCTGGCCATTTATGGAACCAAATGTTTGCAAGGGTAGAATTAGCCTGCCTTTTGTTACTATCTTGGTCCACTTCTTAGTTAGAACGCAGGTTTCAGAGGCAACTGTCTGTTCTACGACAGTAGGGAAGTGTGAGGGTACAGTGTCCAGTCTGGTTCCTTTTTGACTGACGACTGCATTCTGCCAACAAATTAACTAAAACATGATACCACCTTATGGTTTGGGAACACTCATACTCAAATACCACCTTTGATCTAGACAACCCTGTGCCCCTGCCCTATGCACCATGCTTTAGGGGACCCTTCCTTTGGCCATGCCCGTCCCCTTCTAGAACACTCTCCAAGTACTTGGAACCCAAGAGTTACCTGACAAAATGTCCTGAACCTGTTCTCAGGGCCTGCAGAGACTCTTTCTGAGTCGATCCTCCTAAAGATGGACCAGGCTGTTAGACCCCACCTCTGATAATGTGCATTCCTAGGTCCCAGGCATGGCCTAGGACGGCTGCTTGAGAGGAATGTTCCCAGCGCTTGGGTGCGCTCACTTGAATCCTGTGTACAAGGCCCCTTGAGAGGCAGGAAGGGACTGAGGTGTGGGAAAGGAGAAGATTTGGGGCCAGGGTCCTCCATTTCTCCTCTTGCCCCAGCACTGCAGTTGTCAGGGGCAAATCTGCCCAGAGGAGCCCCTTCCTTCTGACCAACTGCTTTTTTTTTTTTTTTTTTTTGTGGGGAAGACCAGCCCTGAGCTAACATCTGTTGCCAATCCTCCCCTTTTTGCTGAGGAAGACTGGCCCTGGGCTAACATCCGTGCCCATCTTCCTCCACTGTATATGGGACGCCGCCACGGCATGGCTGACAAACAGTGCGTCGGCGGGCGCCCGGGATCCGAACTCGCGAACCCCGGGCTGCCAAGCACGAACTAAACCGCTGCGCCAACCGGGCGGCCCCCCAACTGCTTTTTTTATGGGTGAAAAAAAGCCTTTGAGGGGCCATCCCTGTGGCTTAGTGGTTAAGTCTGGTGCACTCTGCTTCAGGGGCCCAGGTTTGCAGGTTTGGATCCCAGGTGTCAGCCATGCTGTGGTGGTGACGCACAGATGTTAGCTCAGGGCGAATCTTCCTCAAGCAAAAAGAAAAAGAGGAAGATTGGCAATAGATATTAGCTCAGGGTGAATCTTCCTCAGCAAAAAAAAAAAAAAAAAAGCCGTTGAGGAAGGTTTTCTTCGTCACCCATTTAGAAGCTGAGCATTCCTGGCTCCATATAGACCCCAATTAATCTTGAGAATGATTCTCAAAGAGAGTGGGGTGGAGGGGTAGAATGGGTGAATTTCCTGAAGGGAGAGTCTCGGTGCCTCTCCTGTCTCTCCCCTGGGTAGGCAGTGCTGCTGATGCTTTGTGAAGAGGAGGAAGGATTCTGCTGACACGGTTCCCTTGCCTCTCCACACCAGGCGCATCTGCCTGCAGACAGCTGTCTGCTTCCTAGGGATTCCTTCGTTGTCCTGTTTCTTTTCTGAATGTTTTAAGGCACAGATTGGTGCGTTCCTTTCTGTTCGCTAGAGCCAAGAGGAAAGTCATGATATATCAGGGCTCTTGCTGAAAAGCTTCAAATGGGCGCTGGCAGCTGGGATGTGAGGGAAGAGCTTTCCAGAGACAAGTGACCTGCTTGTTCAGCCAATGAGAAGCAGGTTAGAGGATGATATCACCAGACAGGCTTTATTGTCTGATCATCTCATAGAAGCAGGATTATGTCTGGCAACTTAACCCTTTTTTGGGTACTTTGGGTCTCACCCACTCCCTGGTCTGTGACCTCCAGATTCCTTTTCCCGACTGTCTGCTGTGAGACCACAGAGATTAAAGATTTAAATTGGTGAAGAAATTTGGAGAGTTGTAAACCATCATTTTAGAAATACAAATTATTAAAATTTAGGACCACAACTAGAATGGGAATGTCAACCAAGCTGTGTTTGGAGAGCACATCTAAAGTGGATGTCGGTCTTAGTCATGGTATGTCAGACTTTTACTGTATAGACTTGGGATCGAAAGGCAGTTAGAGGGAAAAAAGATTTAGCATTTAGTCTATTTTAATCTGTATGATGGGGTCTTACTAAGTATTCCCTGTTTTGAAGGAGTTAGAATTGGTTCTCAAATTTAGAAAATATCACTGATTCTGAGGCCAGTTTCGAGTAACAGTTATTTGTAGTGTTTGTTTATATTGTACTTCTTTATTGTCCTTCCCACATAAAAATGACAGTCATTTTACTCCTTCATGTTTCTTTTTTGTCACTGATAAAATGAGGGTGATAATGCTACCCTGTTCCACAGAGGAATTGAGATAAGAAAATAAACTAATTCATGTGATTTTTAGATTGTGCCCCACATGTGTGTTATTATTAGGGCATTCATGTCTTAAGATTGCGTGTTCATTTGTTCAGCAGACTTTTTCAAACACCTTCTTGATGCTTGGCACAGATAGAGAGATAAAAGTTGTAGTTCTTATCCTTATGGAATTTCAAACACCGTGAGAGAGTCAGACAATAATAAAAATGTCTCATACGTTTATTGTGTTTATTATGTACCAGGCCCTGTTCTAAGCACTTCGACATATATTAGCTCATTTAATCTTACTATAATCCTGTGAAATAGGTAATGTTATTAGCTTCATATTACAGATAATAAAGAAACCGAGGCACAGAGAGGCTAAGTGACTTGCCTAAGGTCACACAGCTAGTGGTAGAGTTGGGACTTGAATTCAGGCAGTGTGGCTCTAGAGTCTGTCCTGTAAATCTGTGCTGACCAGTACAGTAGCCACTAGCTATATATGGCTTTGGAGCATTTGAAATGTGGCTAGTCAAAATGGAATTGGACCATAAGTGTGAAATACGCACTAGATTTCAAAGACTTCGTAAGAAAAAAATATATAAAATACATCCTGTTGAAATTACATGTTGCAGTGATAATATTTTGGATATACTGAGTTAAGTAAAATATATTAAAATTAATTTCACTTTATTTTTGTGGCTAGTAGAAAACTTAAAATTAATATGTGGCTTGCATTTGTGGCTACGTTACATTTCTATTGGACTGTGCTACTCTAAGTCATTACAGTGCAATAACAACAATAGTAATAATAGCCTAGATGACATTTATTGAGTACTTACTATGTGCCACATACTGTGCTAATTCCTTTATAAACCCTCAAAACAACACTGTTTATGATCCCCGTTTTATAGAAGGGGGAGAAGGTTTTAAGAAAGTCAGCAATTTGCCTGAGTTTGTCAGCCAGTTAATGACAGACCCCAAATTTGAAACCTTATATGTCTGACTCAAAACCTGTACTGAACCAGCACACTGTAATACTATTTCCAATTAAATCTCTGGGCATTTTCTTTGTTTTTATTTTATAAGGATATTTAATATTGCATACTTCTGTATTTGGTATGTGGAAGTTCAAAATAAAAATCCCTAGGTCATAAAATAGACACCCCAGATGGACATCTCTTCTGCAGAACCTCAGTCCTCAGTGAACACTGGCACAGTTGAGCCCTGAGATGAAGCAGTGAGTCAGCCTATACAAATTGCATTTAATTTTCATTCCAATAATTCTCTCAGGTCAGTGAGCAATTTATGTCCTGTCCCTATTAGTCCATAGAGAAGAGAAAGGGGCAACACAGCTTTCCTTAGTCGTTTAGTTCTCTTGGCTGATCATAAGAAAAAATTGCTTTCCATTTTATTGTCCCATGAAATGCTGTTTGTGTTCGAGAGAGCAACAAAATACTGTCTAATGACCTCTGACTTTTCTTCCTTCTAGAGCAAAGACTCAGGCGGACTGAAGGCAGCTATGATAGAGTTGGTGGAAAGGTTAAAGTTCAAGAGCTCAGACCCTAAAGTAAGTATTGTTGTGGAATTGATCGTATGTTGGTACTCCAGGTATTTCATTCTCCTTGAGCTAAGTTCGAGGGATGTTAATGATCGTCTATCTGAACATTGCATCAAGGTCTAATTAAGCCTGCCCATCAAAACCAGCGTTCTGATATGCCTAGAGATAAGTCATCTGTTTTCCCCTTCTCTATCTTATGACATACAAGACGTAATCGTTAATTGTTTTTCCTGAACTGCAGACAAGTGCATTTTTAATCTTCCTTTACCGGGCCTTTGAGACTCCTGTCCTCTGTGCCCGTTAAATCCAGCCGTTAAAGGCGTCTGAGACACTGATCACCTTAATGCTGGGGACTGGAACAGGCTCCGGACCCACGCACTTGGTGGTCAGCACCAGTGTCTTGTCTCTCCCGCTTACAGCAGCCAGCTGCTACTGGGAATGCACTTGTTCGCGTGACCTGGAGTCTGGTCTGGGAAATGGCTTAAGCTTCCCAGCTTTCTTTGCAAGGCGTTGGGGGCTGTATGACAGGCATTCGGGTTGGGGGTGGACTGAGAACTGAACATGCCGGAGGGATTATGACTAACACAGCCTTCCCTCTCCTACCCAGACACTTACTGTGGTACTGCCTGGTATTGGTGCCAACTGGCTTTACCCGAGAGTCCAAGCCTCTCACGGTTAAATAGGGAAAGGAGCATGATTTTGTTTGACTTTTTTGGTCTCTCTTTTTTTTTAATGTAAAGTTCTTTTTAAGGGGAATAACACTAGCATTTCTTGAGCACCTACTGAGAGCCAGGCACTGTGCTAGGAGCCTTACATACCTTAAAAAAAATTGTGATAAAATACACATAATGAAATTTATCATTTCAACTATTTTTAATGTACAGTTTAGTGGCATTAGGCACCTTCACATTGTTGTGCAAACATCACCACCATCCATCTCCAGAACTTTTTCATCATCCCAAACTGAAACTCTGTCCCCATTAAACACTAACTCCTTATTCCCCCTCTCCTCTTGCATACTTGTGATTATTGCAACAAACCTGTAAAATAGCTTATTATTTCCATTTTATTGATAAGAACACTGAGGCTCAGAGATATAGGGCCGTTTGCCCCAAATCTAGTATAATTTAGGGCTGGGATTCAAACTCTGACTCCAGTGCCTGTGCTCTTTCTTTTCTGTTATGCTGCAGAACAATCACTGAGTTTTATCTCCTTGCTACCTTTCGATAATCACGTTGTGCTTCTGTTTTCTAATCTGAAACATTATATGAGGCAGAGCCACAGACAGTGGCAGGCTCTTCAGAAGGTGGCTGCAGTCACCAATCTACAAAATACTTCTCTCTTCATACAGCGTTGAAAGTATTGTCTTCTGGTTTAGTTAGGGCCCCAGAGATAGACAGTGTCTTGATAGAAAAAGATTGGGGTAACCTTTATCAGTTTTCTTAGCTCAGAGTAGAAAGACCTCTGGTATAAGTAGTTTTCCTTTAGTGAAGATGGACCAATTAATTATTAAAGATTACTGAAAGCTTCTTTTACTGAATTTCTCTGGTTTCTGGCACAACGGCTATCCTGAAGGAGACAACTGTATTTTCTGTTTCTGCCACGCCCACACTCTGGTGGGCAGTGGAGAACTAGAGGACGTGCACAGATTGCACTGAGTGACTTCTGTGCGCGATGATAATACAGGTAAGGCGCTTGGGGGTCCTTTATGAGTGCATACAGTGCTTCTGACGGGAAACTCGCCCTAGGTGAGAGAATTGAGTGGTCCCATAAGAGCAACCCATGGAAGCCTCAGGATCCCCCTGAGCGTCATGAGCTGAAGGATGTTTGTTAGGACCTGACTTGGTCTTGGATATGTGTACACACACTCACCTCTCTTTTGTCTTCTATCTTACTCTGCATTATTTCCCACCAATCTATTTTATTTTTCAGCCCCTTTCTGGTCTGTCGTATGCAAATGCTATATATACCTGAAGCCAGCTTGAAGAAGGACCAATGTAATTGCAGGGTGACTGCCAAATCACAAAGGTGGGGGTGAAAAATGAGACACTTAAATACATAATTTCTGCAACAAAGAAAATTTTCCCGGAAATAAATTGGTGTCTTCCAAGAGAATCCTTAAGTTTTTAGTCTGTTCTGTTTTCCCTCAGAACCCCACCATTCCTTTTTTCAAGTTTGCCTATTTAAGAAGGGCAGAATCTCTCAGCTTTGTGACCTGTCATTTCCTGGCACAGCAGCTTTACACAGAAGTGCTGACTGAGTCATGGAGCACTGAGCACTATCTCTGCCTCACTTCCTCTAGAATTCCCTAAAGCATCACAAAGCTTGATTTAGTCCAGACACTGAAGTCTGCTGGGGACTGAGTTAATTTTTACCTCTGAGTTTTGCCAGAGTGGAAGATGCCTGGATTAACCATTCTTTTAAATTATAAAATAATATATGCTTATAAATTTAGAAAATACAGATATCCATGAAGGAAAAGTAAGATGAATTTCCCCCGAGTTAACCATTATTAACAGTTTGGTGTATAACCTTCTAGACATTTTTCCTTGTGGAAATACACTTGTAAGATTTTTTACAAAAAATTATACTATACCCATTGTTTTTTACACAGAATATCTTAGACATTCTTCTATGTCAGTAATATTAGTGAGATGCCTCATTTTGTCCAAAATATTTGTCAGACACCCTCTTTTCTTCCAGACTGGTGGTTCCTAAACTTTAATGTGCAGGAAAATCACCTGGAAGACTCATTAAAATGCACAGTGCTGGGCCCACCTTTGCAGTTCCTGAGTCGGTGGGTCTGGGGGTATTAGAGACTGTGCTGGACCTTGGCTGTTTTTCTTCCCTCTTCTTTTAATTTTTTTCATTCCTTCCAGCAAATAGCCAGAAGAACCCTTGTAAATAAGTCCAAGTGATTTCACCTTTGAGAAAAAATGAAATACATAAAAATCCAGGCTGAGGAGACAAATAAATTGAGCCAATGTGGCAAAGGAGTAGGGTAGGGAAGGGAGGTGGACTGAGGAGTCAGTTCAGACTGCCCAAGAGGACAGGATTCCTTCACACCATCACATCCAGCAGAGAAGTAGCAAGGCTGAGAGGGAAAGGAGTCCTGGTCAGAACTTAAGAGGATGATCAAGGCCCATGCCATGGTCCAGGAGTGGGCTGAGTTCTAAAACCAGAGGACCAACAGGAGACATCAACTCCCAGCCATTAGGGGTGAGCCTGAGGACAGGACTCAGAGCTGGCAGTGGTTGGTGAACAAGGCTCAGGACCAGATGAAGTTATGTCCATGCATGTTGCTATGATGAGCTGTATTTTAAAGGATGCATACCTCCAGGGGTCTAGAACTTTGTGTACAGTGGAAAGAGGTGTGTGGGGGTGGGGGTGGGTGGGTGTGGGTGGTGAGGAAGTTTGGTCCTGAGCTAACATCTGTTGCCAGTCTTCCTCTTTTTGCTGAGGAAGATTGGCCCTGAGCTAACCCAGTCTTCCTCCATTTTGTATGTGGGACGCCACCACAGCCGGGCTTGATGAGCAGTGTGTAGGTCCACGCCCGGGATCCGAACCCGTGAACCCTGCGCTGCTGAAGCAGAGCACGTGAACTTAACCACTACGCCACCGGGCAGGCCCCAAGAGATTATTTTTAATAACAAACAATCTTTAGTTTGTTTAATTGGAAGTGGTCTTTTAAATAAGACATCCTAATGTGTTTGACATGATCCATTTGGCAAACTTTTTTTTCAGCCAGACTTTTCAGAAACATCTATTGCACAAAGCAGAATTTTTGTCTGTAGATTTCTTATATTTATGCTGGACTTTAGGGAAATTTAAAAGATTTAGTTAATGGGGGTGGCGGGGGTGTCTGTCCATCCATAACTGGATTTTTAGGAAATTTAAAGCGTTCTCAGTTTTTTATACCTTTCATTTGTAGTGTCTGTGCAATTCTTTCATAGTTTACCCAGAGGAAATTGAAGCTTGGAAAACACATTGATTCCCTTCCCTTCCTTACCCCTGCCCAGTCTCTCAGAAGGCACTGAACCAAAAGCATAAGATGCTAAGCTCAATCAAACCAACCTCTTATTATGCAGTTAATAACAGCCACTTTCTCTATTATATATTGATTGCTTCTCTTTCCATCTAAGATGTGTTGTTCATTGTTTCCTATAGCTGGCATGCTTGGAACAGTTAAAAACAGTTGTGTATCTCAAATTCATACTAAATTTATAAGAAGTTATTCTCAACAAAAAAGAGTCTTCAGCTCGAATCCAGTGGCTCACCTTATTCTGTCTAACTGGAGTGGGATTACACATGGAGGCTAATCACACCAAGACTGCCTAAAATGTGTCAGGTTTCTTTCCTTCTTCTTTTCTCCAGTCTCTAGAGGTGTTATTACTGAGTTGTGAAACCAAAGAATTGTCTAGCAAAATGAAATTAGTTAAAAAGATCTGAGAATTGTTTTCTTATTTTATTTTTATTTAGCACTTCTGTAGCATTTTATAAATGCAAGAGGACTTTACAGTCATTTTTAATAGCTGATATCATTGACATGAAACACAGCCCAGTCCTTCACTCTCCTGTGCTAATCAAAATGATAGGTTTTGCATGTACAAATAGTAATGGATATAAGCCAAACCTAACTCGAATTCCTGTTGTTAGTGTCCTCTTATTCACCAGGGTCAAGCCAGGCCTCGTGCTGGTCCTTGCCCTGCCCCAAGACGCGAGCAGCATTGATTCAGCCAACTGAAGCAGAAGATTGAGATGCGTCAGTTATCAAGTTGACTCATTCAAAAAGTGTTCCTTTGGGTGGAGAGTTATTAGACTTATTGACCTATTTCTGTGCTTTACATAAAAAAAGAAGTTGTAAGTAGTAATCTTGGAGGGCATGAACTGTCTGTTCTGTCTCTGTATCCTCAAGCCCTGTTAGCATGGCACCTGGCAGGTAGTAATAGATATGCATTATCTATTACAACAACCCTATGAAAGGAGCTATTATTATTTGCCCTGTTTTATGGATGAGCAATTCAAGACTTAAAGGGGTTAAATAGCTTGCTAGTAGGTGGTGGGACCGGGACTTAACTTCAGATTTGTCTTACTTGATGTTCTTCACCCCATGCTAGTGGTGAGCCCATGGCTGAGTAGGTACATATACATGTAGCCTGTCATTGTTAGCAGTGTGGCTCTTCACTGCCTGTTTTCCCTGACACTCTTACCTCCCTTTCCTGGATCCTGCAGCCACAGGCGCCACAAGCCTAGAGTCCCAGGACTGCAGAAGGGCCTTTTCCAACAGAAAATATGGGAGATGCAGAGGAGCCAGGACAGCCCCAGGGTATTCAGCCCTGGCTAAATGAACCGAGACAAGTGCTTCAGTAGTGTCCTTTATTGATGGAGGACACCAAATGGGAACAACACCTGTGCTTTCTCAGGTCTGACCCAGGTCAGAGGAATGAAATCCACCCAGAAGCAATGTGGCTCCTTTTTATCCTCTGTAGACACTTGGGCAGCAGAAGGAGCAGGAACAAGCTGTTACCCTCCATCACCATTCCCCTGCCTTTATCAAAACAAAACGACTTCCCCCTTTCCTCGTCCCCCAGTTATAAAAGTAATACATGTTCTCTGTAGAAAAATGTGGAAAATACAGACAGGTATAAAGAAGAAAGAAAGAAGTCAGCCATTTTTCTTCTACCAGCAGTGGTTTGTAAGCTTTGAATACTTTTGTTTTGAAATGCAGATTCTTGGGCCTCACCCAGAGCGTCTAATTTGGTAGTTCTGAGATCTGCTTTTTTATTGTGCAGCCTGGATGATTCTGATGCTCATGGTCAGTACACTGCCCTTGAAGACACACCAGTGAAGAAACTGGTTAATATTGTGGTCTTTGCCTTTCCAATAGAAACTTAGTATTATTCTCTCTCTATATAACTGTTATTCTATGTGTGTGTGTGTGTGTGTGTGTGTGTGTGTATATATGTATATATATAGAACTATATGACTCTATATATACATATATATAGTTTGTATCCTGCTTTTTTCACCTAACATTATCCCTTTTAATGCATACATTTTTATCATTTGAATTCACTTCGATTTTTGAACCCCAGTTTAGAAAACTGAAATCCTGAAGGCCAATCTGCCATTATTGCCAAATGGAAATTGTACCTGCTAAGGCATTTCTGTTTTCTTCCTAGTAGCATAAGGAGATTCTGTGAGTTTTGTTTTGTTTTGTTTTTGAGGCAGGCATGACAGTCACAGTCTAAGGTTATTCAGGCACAGTTGAAACTATTCCAAAGTCAGATACACTGTCTTGTAGTCAGCCCCAAGCTATCCGTTTTACAGCATCTGCCTCCCACTGTTCAGGTTTCTCATGTGATGTGACTGAATGAGTAAGTGTAGGGCTCAGTTGGAAGTCTGAGGCCATCTGCACCAACCCCCCTCACTTTACAGATGAGAAAGCTGAGGTGCCAAGAGAGTAAGAGTTCCTGTCCGAGGTCACCCAGGCAATTATAACAGAGCTGGAGCAGGTTGACAGCTTTTAGGACTGCAGCTCTGTAGTTTTCCCAGTAAAGAGAAGTTTTGTCTGTTTGACAAGGATGTGGAAAAATTGGAACCCTCATACATTTCTGGTGGGAATGTAAAATGGTACAGCCACTTTGGAAAACAGTCTGGCAGTCCTCAACAGGTTAAATATAGAGTCGCTGTATGACCCAGCAATTCCATTCTTGGGTGTATACCCAAGAGAAATAAAAACATATATTCACACGAAAATTGCACACCAGTGTTCATAGCAGCATTATTCATACTATCTGGAGTGTGGAAACAACCCAACTGATGAATGTGGTATATCCATACAGTGGAATAGTTTGGCAGTAAAAAGAAATGAAGTACTGATTCATGCTGCAACAAGGATAACCCTCAAAAACATTATGCTGAGTGAAAGAAACCATTCACAAAAGACTAAACATTGCATGATTCCATTTATATTAAATCCCCAGAATAGGCAAATTTATAGAGCTAGGAGTGTAGACTCATTGCCTGGGGCTGAGGGAGATGGAGGAATTGGAGAGGGAGGTGACTGCTAATGGGTATGGAGTTTCTTTTTGGAGTGATGAAAATGTTCTAAAAATGATTGTGGCAATGATGGCACAACTCTGTGAATATACTAAAAACCACTGAATTGCATACTTTAAATGGGTGAATTGCGTTATACGTGAATGAATTGTATCTCAATAAAGCTGTTGAGAGAGAGAGTACCCCCCGAAACACTTTTTTCGGCCTTTCACTTGAAGTGTCAGCAGTGAATAGTCTGTCTTTCTCCTTTCCTCTTTCATACAGGGATGAGAGTCAGAAACCTGATGTTAGCCTCTGTCAGGGGAGGTGGTATTCTACAGTTACTGAAAGCGCAGGCTCTGGCATCAGACTGCGCTGGGAGAGATCCCCCCCAGCACTGATAGCTTTGTGATCTTGGGCAGATTCTGTGCTTAACCTCTCCATTTTTCAGGTGTTTTGTTTTTTCAGCTGCAAAATAGGGGATAATAGTACATACTTCATAGGGTTGTTAGGAAGATTAAATGAGATAATCCATTTTAAGTGCTTAGTACGACATCCTGTAAATGGTGGCTGCTGCCCACTTTCTCCTAGTCCTGAGAACCACCACTGCTTCCATGGGGGCAGTCTCCACCTACCCCCAGTTCAGGAGAGCTTCCAATCCTCTGGAGAGAAAGAAGCCGCCTGTTTAACTAGGTTCTATACTTTGATCGGTTAACACTTCTCAGATTAGTGACAAGTACAGACTGCATTGTTACCAGAGGGCCATTGTTACCTCTTTGGGTGATAACGACAAGTAAATAAATAAATTGAATTGAATCTCCATAGCTGGGACCCCTTGGTGTTGCTGCCTGGCTGACTGACTCTGTGGGCCTTGCGTGGCTGCCTTGCCTGGGCTTAGTTCAGTGTAGTTCTCTTGCCCTTCCAAGTCAAAGCAAATGTATCTGTCTTGGGAGGATGCAACTGTGTCCATATATTCCCAATAGAAATAAGAAATCAATGCATAGAAGCAATTTTGTTTATTGTTATAGAGCAAACTCTAGTTACCAAAAGTGCCTCGTGCCAAATTAAAAGAAAAAAGAAATCAAGAGTCACACAAAAAAATTAGATGTCGCATTTAAGAGACACATTAGGAGATATATCCCCACTTTAAAGTTAGCACCTCTGAGATTCTTGTTTCCTTCCTACTTCCCCTTGCCCCACAGCTTTAGCCTTTGGCTATTCTCTTTCTGTTGGAGTTCCAGAGCTCCTAATTGAAGCACTCTAAGCATTTTAAAACTAGGGTAGACATGGTTTCTGAGCTGCCTGGTGGGCTGGAGCATTGTTAGAAAGCAAAGGGACTGAGCTTAAAATGGCTTAATAAAATTAACACATTGTAGTATTCTTCTACCCCTCCTCCAGCTCCTCTCTGCACTGACAGGAGACTTAATAATATACTCTCTGCCAGAGCTTGAACGGCTGATTACGGCCAACGTGGAGAGGGGAGTAGAGCTGTCAGGACTCCCCCATAGCAGGCACGCTTCACATTCCCGGTGCGGGATTGTACTTGACACTTAATTTAGGAGCCTGGATACCTAGATATAAAACTTTCCTGCGATAATAGTGATAAAAACCACCCAGGTTTTTATTTAAGGACCCCTTCCCTCCCCTTTTCCTGTTAGTTCATCCTCTCATTCACCTAGGAAATAAAACTCATGTTTGCTCAAGGAAAAAGGTGTTTTCTTTGGTATCTTGAGGTTAAAGCTACAGAATGCAACTCTCAGTCCACCTCAGTCTGTATGTAGATGCTTGTATGTATAGATAGATGTAAAATCTGAGAGCCACGCCTCTCCCCTGATTGACTCTGCTTTTGGCCAAAGGACGAAATCCATCTGGTCTCTGCAATTGTGTGGAGAACTTGCATTCAGCCCAGTGATCCAGTTGATGACCGTCCCCTTGTGAATGGCTTTTGTTTACTTCTTTCGCAGGTGAAATAGATTCTCTGATATCCCCTTAATTCCTAACTCAACCGAATTAGACATATAGCCCATTTTACAGATAAAGAAACAAAGATTTAAGAGGTTTAATGATTTGTCCAAGGCCACAGGGCTAATGATGCCATTAAATTGCCTTTCTGTGATTGCTATACAGAATTAGTAGTAGTTGTAGGAAGTTATTCACTTTTTACCTATAGAAGGTGGGTTGGGAATAGTATACCAATATAGAGTTTCTTCAGACTTCCAGGGAAAAAAAATTACGTTGAGTATGACATGCTTTCCTTTACTTACGTGGTGAAAGCACAGACATTGGAGTCAGGTGACCTGAGTCCACACACTGGCACGTATTACCTATATCACTTGATTTGTCTGAGCCTTCAGTTTCATCTATAAAATAGGACTAATCATATTACGTTTTTATTAACAAGTCCCCTGAAAATGGAAGCTTTGGAGGAGCTTTTTGCCTTTCCAGCAAAAGGCAGCCATTGCTCCCTGACAGCCTGTGGCCATTTATTGACACTGAGGCAAGGAGCCTCTGCTTGACGTCCTTGCTCTTCAGTGCCTAGAATGTGTGGGAAAGCCCTTCCTGTGCTCCCTTGGGAAATTAGAATCTGCACTCCCAAGGGTGTGGGCTCTTTCCCTAAAAACACTATTTGGGGGTTCTTTGTGAGAGCTCAGTGGGTCCCATATGAAAACCGCACAGTAATGCTTCACAGTTACTGTTATCTGGACCTGCAGAACAGTTCTGCTGATGTTCCTGTGTGCCCAGAGAGTATAAAATATCTGTGAGAATATCATCATTACCCCTAGTTTACGGATGAAGAAACTTTCCTCTTTCTGAGTTCAGAAGCATGGAGTTAGCACAGCCAGTGCTCAAACCTCTTTCTCTACCACAACAAACTCCATGAGCTTTACCATTTTGACCCTCTGTAGCACAGAAGACTCAGAAAACATGAGACCTCCATCTCAGTGCCCTTTCCTGAGTGTTCCTGGAGGTGTGCAGTTGTTTGGTTCTGTGGTTTTGATAGTATACAAATAGCTGTGGCTTTGCAGGGAAGGTGTTTGGGTAGAGAACTGGGATGGAGGTGGAGGCGTGAGACTTTTTTTAAAATTGCTTTAATCTTCAGATAAAATAGGTTTTGTTTGTATATTCAATCTAGGAGGCTTGAAAATAGTGTAATTTCTCTTTCGTTGCCCCCTGAAACTTTCAGTATCAGTTTCTACCTACCACTTCCTACACGAAAATTCCTGAAGCAGAAGCTGTCTTTCTAGTTTATGCACAGTTTAAGGTGGAAAGGAAGCAAGAAAACAAGGTGAAATAGAAGCTTTCACTCTTATTTTTGTTTGTTATAGGTCCTGAGTGTCTGGGAACTCATTCTTCTACTTTCACATTTCTGCAGGGGGTCACCCAGAATTTTTTCTGTTCACTCAGAAAAAGTGGTGCTCAGAAGTTTGTGGTTGCTTTCTTTAGTGCCACCCTGGGGTCAGGCAAAGAGAGAAGCATCTTAAGAGCAAGAAAGAGTATTGCATCAAAGTGAGCCTAGCATCCCCCTTGAACTGTTCTTTGGTGTGTCCAGTTCAGTGTCATGACACTGGGTTACACATCAAGTTGTCATGGCAGTAGAGTCATAGCAGCTGACAGCATGAACAAGCAGCCCTGGGAGGAGAGGATGCTTGGCAATGATGCCACAACCATAGTGGTTAGATCTCCATCTCTCACGCTAGGGCTGCTTGTCAGTCTGCTGTGACTGTGTCTCTCTCAGGTGGCTAGGGGTGCACAGTTGCTATCCACTTCACAGCTGATTAGCAGATTCAAGTGTTTATTAGGATCTTTCAAGTATAGAGCTTCTAGGAATCATGGTTCTGAGCCTCTAATGCTGTGTATGTGTGTGTGTGCACATGTACATGTATATTTATGTTTGTATGTGGAGAAGGGCAAACCATGAAAGGGAGGAGATTCAGAAGGAGCATATTATGGGGTCGTATGCATGAAGCAGTGAAAGAACAATAGAGTACTTAGGCTCAAGTACCAACATTTATAGTCTCAGTGAGAAGCACTCTGGCAGAAATAGAGGAAGGCTAGAGTATTCTGACTGAAATATGGGGTTCCTCTCTGAGACAGTGTGATTCTGAGAGTCAAAGGTACCAGCCAAGCCAAAAACTATATAAGACAAAGCGAAGATCTAAACACCAAGGAGGAGGGAGTGATGGGCACATACAGTTACTAAGTCCGAAGGGTCCAAAGGTGAGATTTGAGGTCAGCATTAGAAAGTCAAGAATTCAGGGCCAAGCGGAGATGGGAACAAGTGGGAGATAGGATCAGGATCCTAAACAGTTTCTTCAAGTCACCCAGAAGCTCTTTGTGACTCAGAATTTTGTTTCAGCAAGATAGTGGTGCACGTGAGAGTGGGCCTGGGGTAAAGGCCTAGGTGGGGTGGGCCGGTGGGGCTGAAAATGGAGCATTTGGGTCCAGAGGAGGGGCATAGACACTAGGAGAGAGTAGTGGGAAGGAATGCAAGGAAGCGGGTTTCACGATATCAGGCAGACTTCTTCAGTCAGACTATGGCAGAGAGGCAGATGTGGGATGACTTCTGACATTCAGTCATAATGTTTTGACCACCATTATGTGCAAGACCCTAAGCAAGAGTGTCATAATTTCTCTCCAGATAAGAGACCTATTATCTGGTGGAGAAAATAAAACAACTCCAGAGTTTACAGCCCAGGTTATTGCCTAAACTGGTATCGTCAAGGGAGAGAGGGGGAACAGGACAAGGTTTGAAGGCAAGATATGGAAGAATAATGTTATGGTTAGAAAGCAGATTATGTCGTCAAACTACGTGGGTTCAAATTCTAACTCTGCCACTGTGTGTGTGAATTTGAGCAGGTGTCTTACCCCCCTGTACTTTAGTTTCTTCATCTGTAAAATTGACATAATAATCGTTGCCACCTCATGGTATCACTGCGATGATTAATTCAAGTAGTACGTATACAGTGCTTAGAATAGTGCCTGATATGTGGGCACTCGAGAAAGGTCACAATGCTAATGAGGAGGAGGAGGGAGAGGATTCAGTTTGAGCCTTGATGGTATGAGTAATAGAAAAGTATCCAGGTGGAGATGCACATCAAAAGGAATTGTGAGCCTGGAGGCCTGGAGAGAAAATCCAGGCTTCGGAGGCAGTAGTTGAACTGCAAGAATGGGATGAGATTGCTCCAGAGGAGGCTTTGGACAGAAAGCAATTTTGCCCCCTGAGGACATTTAACAATGTCTAGAGACTCTTGGTTGTCACGATTCGGGGCGGGGAGGGGCGGCGGGTGACGCAACTATCATCTCCTGCAAAGAGGCCAGGAATGCTGCTACAGATCTTACAATGCACAGGACTTTTCCCCCACAACAAAGATTTTTCAGCTCCAAATGTCAATAGTGCCGAGGTTGAAAAACCCTGGTGTAGAGGGATTTCTCAATCACAGTCACCTGGAGGGAGTGTGTATAATTACAGGGGTGAAGCTGATAAGCAGAAAGCCAGAGAAGTCCAAGGTCACAGAAACCATGGGAGGAGAGAAATTAAAGACTGAGGGGTATCAGTAGTGCTAAATGCTACAGACAGGTCAAATGGAGCTGGTGACTAGTAGACTCTTTAGTGGTAGAGGGGACCAGGCAGCAGGTTTTATGTGACTCTAAGCTTGGTGGTTAAATGTAGGGGAGTAGAATTTGCTACCCCAAAATGTGTCTCTCTGGCTTGATTTTTTTTTTTTTAATTTTTATTTATTTATTTATTCATTTTGTGAGGAAGACCAGCCCTGAGCTAACATCCGTTGCCAATCCTCCTCTTTTTTGTTGAGGAAGACCGGCCCTGGGCTCACATCCATGCCCGTCTTCCTCTACTTTATGTGGGACGCTGCCATAGCATGGCTGACAAGCGGTGTGTCTGCCCACGCCCAGGATCTGAACCTGTGAAACGCCGGGCTTCCGAAGCGGAGTGCACGAACTTAACTGCTATGCCACTGGGCCGGCCCCTGGCTTGATTATTTTTAAGAATAAAACACTCAGGAAGAAACTTTGACCTTCCCCCAACTGCCTAAAAGAATTTAAGGTAGAAGGCCTGTCCCAGGAAGTTGCTCTCACCATGGATAACTATAGTGTAATATGAACTAGGTGTGGTAGACAGGGAGGAGCCTAGCAAGGCCCACTTGATCAAAGTCTTCTCCGTGTACCATTGTCTCTGCAAGGCATGGCAAACATTTGTTTACCAGCCATTTGCTTTTCTATCTCCATGTGAATTGCCTTCCCCTCTTTGAAGTCCCAAACCGTAACCCCCAACATCCTCTCTTGTCTTTAGCTAACGATGGTATTTAAGGTGATGGCTTCGGCCATTTTGGCTAGTTATTCAGTTTTTCTGGGTCTCTCCCATGCTGACATATTATTAAATTTTGTGTGCTTTTCTCCTGTTATTCTTTCTCATGTCAATTTAATTCTTAGACGAGCCAGAAGAACCTAGAAAGGTAGAGGAAAATTTTTTCCTTACAGAGGGTGATCTCTTGATAGAGCAGCATTGTTAAAAGGAAAAGGTTATTCTGTACTCTTCTTTACTTCTTCTTTTGGCTGTGTCACCCCAACAACTTCTAAATCAGATTCCTGGTCCCTTGAAACCCCGTCTTGTTTTGGCAACAGATGTGGTTAGAGACAAATCTGGATTGGTGAGTTATTGTTCCAAGAGCATAAAATTTATGCAGTTGTATTATTTTAGAGATAAAAGAAAAATTGAATTTGGCTTTTCATTTTTAATAGCTCTGGAGCCTGAGGCTCTGGGAAATGCAGTGACTTGCCCAAAGTCACAAAGCTGGTTGGTTCCAGAAGACAGCACTGACTAACACTCTGGCCTCCAACTTCCCATCCTGAGTGCTCTCCTCTGTGCCGAGTTGCTTTCCAGTGGTCTGATCCTGGTTCTCAGAGGCTCAGTTTCCTTTTCCGTAGCAGGATGCTGTATGGAGTGGTTCTCAGAGTGCTGACTTGGCACAGGGCTGCCCTGAGGTGACTCTTTACTCCCGAGCTTACCCACTGCATGGCGCTGGGCAAGTGACTTAACTACTTCAGTTGGGCTTCAGTTTCCACTAACATGAAATGAAGGTACTGTTGCCTACCTGAGGGTTAAATCAGAAGCACGTAAATGATGGCACCTGGAACGCTGCCTGCACATGGTAGCTCTTAATATTTTAGTTATCATTATTCATAAGACCCATCTTTGTCACAGATTAAAAGACAAGAGAATGTCCAGTGACAGAAACCAGGCTAACATTAGGCATGCCTTCTGTTTCACCCAGCATTGCTCCTGTCTCTTTCTCCCACCTGATAGTATGAGCAGTGTCACGAGGGTTAGTGCTGCTGTGGTCGTACAGGTCCTGAAGCAGCTGTCTCTCTGATCTGTTTGATGATGTCTGTTTTTCGTGGATGAGACTTGTATTTCTCACAAGTAAGTGACTTCATACTTCAGGTCACTCATTGGATCAGCTAGTTAGACCTTTTCAGAGTTTTTCCAGACACTGAAACCTGCTCTTTTGAGGGGCCCCAGGATGACTGAGTCTCCCATGTAGGAACCTTCAAACGGCAGGAGCAGTATGTGCTAAGTACTTAGCTGTTGTGGAAGCCATTATTTAATGGGTTTGAGCTGAAAAGGGCTTTAAAAAACTTTGATTTATTATAGAAAAGGGGAGTCATATTAGGAAGGAAAGGTCTAGTATTAACTGGGAAGGCAAAGAGTGAAAATGTTGACATGTTTGAGACTAAGGTTCAAGCAGAAGAATTATCCTGCCTGGCCTTTTGGATGCTCACCCACCCCCAGACCTTTCCTAGGCTCTGTTTTAGTGGCTACTTGGTTTTCTGTTTTAATTGTATTAACTTTTTTTAATTAGACTTTATTTTTTAGAGCAATTGTGGATTCACAGCAAAATTGAGCGAAAAAGAAGAGTTCCCATATACCCCCTGCCTCCACACACACAGCCTCCTCCACTATCAGCATCCCACACCAGAGTGGTACCTTTGTTACAACTGATGAACCTCTGTTGACTCATCATAATCACCCAAAGTCCATAGTTTACATTAGGGTTCACTCTTGCTGTTGTGCATTCTGTGAGTTTGGACAAAGGCATGTTGGTATGTTATCTACTATTGTAGTATCATATAAAGTATTTTTACTGCCTTAAAAATCCTCTCTGTTCCACCTGTTCACCCTTCCCTCTCCCAAACCTCTGACATCCACTAATCTTTTTACTATCTCCATAGCCTTTTCCACAATGTCATATAGTTGGAATCATACAGTGTGTAGCCTTTTTCAGATTGGATTCTTTAATTTAGTAATATGCATTTAAGGTTCCTCCATGTCTTTTCATGGCTTGAGAGCTCATTTCTTTGTAGTGCTGAATAATACTCCATTGTCTGAATGTATCACAGTTTATTCATCCATTCACCTAGTTAAAGACATCTTGGTTGCTTCCAAGTTTTGGCAGTTACGAATAAAGCTGCTGTAAACATCCATGTGCAGGTTATTGTGTGGACATAAGTTCTCACCTCATTTGGATAAATACCAAGGAGCGTAATTGCTGGATTGTATGGTAAGAGTGTGTCTAGTTTTTTAAGAAACTGCCAGACTGGCTTCCAAAGTGGCTGCACCATTTTGCATTAGAGTTCCTCTTGGCTCCACATCCTCGTCAGCATTTGGCATTGTCAGTGTTTAGCTTTTAGCCATTCTCATAGGTGTGTGGTAGTGTCTCATTGTTTAAATTTGCATTTCCCTAACAACATGTGATGTTGAGCATCTTTCCTATGCTTATTTGCCATCTGTATATCTTTGGTGAGATGTCTGTCCAGGTCCATTTTTAAATCAGACCTAAAATGTTCTGGTCTGATTTAACATAAAAATTTTTAAATTGCGTTGTTTGTTTTCTTATTGTTGATTTTGTGTGTGTGTGTGTGTGTGAGGAAGAGTCTCCCTCAGCTCACATCTTTCTCTATTTTGTATGTGGGTTGCCTGCTCAGCACAGCTGACGAGTGGTGTAGGTCCATGCCCGGGATCCAAACCTGTGAACCTGGGCTGCCAAAGTGGAATGCACCAAACTTAACCACTACACCACAGGGCCGGCCCCTTACTATTGAATTTTAAGAGTTCTTTGTATATTTTGATAACAGTCCTTCATCAGATGTGCCTTTTGCAAATATTTTCTTCCAGTCTATGGCTTGTCTTCTCATTCTCTTAACAGTGTTTTTCACAGAAAAGAAGTTTTTAGTTTTAATGAAGTCCAGCTTATCAATTATTTCTTTCATGGATCATGCCTTTGGTGTTGTATCTAAAAAGTTGTCACCATACCCAAGGTCATCTAGATTTTCTCCTGTATTATCTTCTAGGAGTTTTATAGTTTTGCATTTTACACTTAGGTCTACGATCCATTTTGAGTTAATTTTTGTGAAAGATGTCAGGTCTGTGGCTAGATTCATTTTTTTGCATTTTTGTCCAATGTATTGCCTGTGGTCCTTTGTTCAAGATCAGTTGACTATATTTATGTGGATCTATGTCTGAGCTCTCTATATTTCTGAGCTCTCTATTATCTTCTATTGATATTTGTTTGTTCTTTCACCAGTACCACACAGTCTTGATTACTGTAGCTTTTTAGTAAGTTTTGAAGTCAAGTTGTGTCAGTCCTCCAACTTTATTGTTCTCCTTCATATTGTATTGACTATTCTGGGTCTTTTGCCTCTCCATATAAACTTTAGAATCTGTTTATCAATATCCACAAAATAGTTTCTTGGGATTTTGATTGAGAGTGCATTGAATCTATAGATCAAGTTGGAAGGAACTTGACATCTTGACAATATTTAGTCTTCTTATCCATGAGCATAGAATATCTTTACGTTTCTTAGGTCTTCTTTGATTTCTTGCATCAGGATTTTGTAGTTTTCCTCATATCGATTTTGTTAGATTTATACCTAAGTATTTCATTTTTGGGGTGCTAATGTAAATGGTATTGTGTTTTTAAATTCAAATTCCACTTGTTCATTGCTGATATATGGGAAAGTTATTGACTTTTGTATATTAACTTTGTATCTAGCAACCTTGCTATAACTGCTTAGTAGTTCCAGGAGTTTTTTGTCAGTTCTTTCAGATTTTCTCCATAGAAGAGCATGAAATTTGTGAACAAAGACAGCTTTATTTCCACCTTCCCAATCTGTAAACCTTTTATTTCGTTTTTTTGTATTATTGCATTAGCTCAACTTTCTGTATGATATTGAAAAGGAGAAGAGGATACATCCTTGCTTTGCACCGTTAAGTATGATGTTAGCTGTAGATGTTTTTTATGAAGTTGAGAAAGTTCCCCTCTATTCCTAGTTTGCTGAGAGTTTTTATCATAAATGGATGTTAGGTTTTGTCAAATGCTTTTTCTGTATCTATTAATATGGCCATGTGATTTTTCTTCTTTAGCCTATTGATGTGATAGATTATGTTAACTGATTTTCAAATATTGCACCAGCCTTGCATACTGGGGATAAATCCCACTTGGCTGTTGTATAATCCTTTTTATACATTGTTGGATTCAATTTGCTAATATCTTATTGATAATTTAACTTTTTCTTTGTGCCACATTTCTTTTTAAAAATTATTGCTGAAGAAAAAATAAGTGTCACACATTATTATAGAAAATTTGGACTGAAAAGTGTAGAAAATTTGGACTGAAAAGTAAAAAGAAAAGAAAAGTACTCTTAATCCCATCACTCAGAGATAACCACTCTCTAACATCTTGGTGTATTTCTGTAGTCTTTTATAACAGAAATAATAACAACAGCAACAGTAAGTATCACTGTTACTTCACTGAGTGGCTACTTGAATTAACTAAGCAATAACTGAGGTAGAGATCCCATGGTGGTTGGTCTAGTAACGAAATGGGAGCAGGGGGATGAAAGGAGGTAGAGGATACAAATGACTGCTTTTGTCTAGAGGCTTTTGGTGAAGATGAGAAAAATGGTTTAAGGAAGAGATTAAACGTTCACTTTAATAATCTTTTCTGTACCCTTCTCGACATTCCATTGTAAAATCCCAGCAATTCAGATTTTAAACCACATTGTCAAGAAAACGTTTGACATCACTCAGAATGTTAGTAATGAACTGTAGTTCATAGTTCATCTCTGCTGTGTTTCTAGGCTGCTGGATAATTTTCCAAGCCTTAGGAGTGGGCAGTTGTTGTGTTCACAAATAGTGCCTATTCCACTTACATGCAGAAGACACAGGAAATGGGAGACCTAGTCATCCACCGAAAAAGGACTCTGCCCTCCTTGTTGATGAAGCTCTTCCCTCGCCTGCCATCACTGGAGTCTGGCAGAGGTTTGGAAGGAGCTCTCTTGGAGTAAAATGCCAGAATAGATACTGGCGGCTATACAGAAGCCTCAACTTTGAGATTCCCAACCTGAAAGTTTCCGTGGACTCTGGCATGCTGGGAGGACACTGTGCTGTGGGAGTGAGGACAGCTTGCAGCATCTGAAAAAGTTCCATTTCCTGCTTTTTAATTTTTCTATTTTAGAATAGTGGCCATTCAGAAGAGGAAAAGGGGAGTAAAAATGGACTTCTTGACCTGATTTTCAGGAGGTAGAGTCTTCACACGCCATTTCATGCAGTCCACATGGTTTTAGTCGTTTTGGAGTAGACTCTTTTAAACTTACTTGCAGGAAATGTGGCTGGTAGAATGAGTATTTCTGAAATCTTCACTCAGTGTAGGCTCGGGTACTGTTCTTTTGTGTAGCTTCCTGCTCCTGACCCTGTTCCATCTTTCTCAGTTCATCTCAGCAACACTTTTCTGGAACAAGGTTTCTTAAGCCATAATGCTCTCTAGCCAGTATGCTTATTGTTTTTATAATCTGTCTATAATAGAAAAGTAAATAAAATTTTGGTGTCCTACAGGCCAGCTAGCTAGGAGTTAATGGCTTCGAGCCCATGTCAAGCACATTGAATGGTGTTGTTTTTAAGTACAAGCTCTTAATTCAAGGTTTTATATGTTTAATTATGTATGTGTAAAGTGCCAGTCTGCATGCCTCTTGGGTCCAGCCTAGTTTGGAAATATTAACTGCAAGAGTATAGAGAAAGTACCCTGGGTTGAGACTTAACTTTTCAGATGTACATTCTTTATCCCAGGATTCGCTTGGGGGGAATAACATCCCAGTGGGGATAACATCAGAAGCAGCCTGTTAACTGAGGAAACATCTCAGTTAAGAAGAAATCAATTTGAAGAACCTGAAGCAGGCGGAAAGGGATCATTAGAGGCAATATGTTTTAGCAGAAAGTACACTGGAGTCTTCCAGAGGAAAGTTGGTTTCTACACCTGACTTTATTACTGCACTTCTCTGGAGCCTTTTTTTCACCCATAAAAAGAGTAGGTTTGAGTCAGCTCTAATGAGAACAATCAGATGTTCATTAGTTAGTTATGACCATTCACAAATAAGTGGCCAATTTTTTCAAATTACAATGCTATGTCTAAGTAATTTTAGTAAAGTACTATATTTAAGTAATAACATAGCTTTTCACCCTAATGCAGCTATAACAAAGATATATCAACTGGTTTGTAGCCTAGGGCTTTAAGGTTTCAACAACTCAGCTGGTCAGTTGACCAAAGGGAGAAAATTTCTTTCAGGGTTTCATTTGTGTAGAGGACCCAGGCCCCTCAGGTGAGATTTTCCTGGAGACTGCTACCAGTGCCCCAGCAAGTACTTCAAGGAGGAAGGGGAGGTTTTTCTTTTAACCAGAGTTGTTCCACTTTTGGCTCTATTATATTTTGGGGTTCTACATTAAGATTTTGTTTGGGGTGAGGGGAGTTCTGTGGCTTTAAAAAGGCTTGACAATTACTAGTGGGTCCTATAAAAAAGGAACATTTTACGTCACCAATTTCATCATTCTGTGGTATGTCCACCCTTCTCTCTTCTCTGCATATGTAGAATTTTCTCTTTTTACATAACACCGCGTGCGGTATAGTCAGCAGTATGAGACTATCACTCTCACCTTTGGGGAGCTGTAGGATAGAGCCTGACGAAGTTCTAAGAAGCCTCCTCAGAAACGATATCAGTGGCTCCCCGGTAGCAAGTGCTGATGTGAAGGGCCTGCTGCTTCTTGGAGAACGCTGAGGTTCATAGCAGACTGGTTTTGATGGCGAGGAGGTGAAATGAAACCTGAAAGGGAGTTTTGAAGGCTGTTTCACTCCTGCCCTTCGTAGGAGTCCTTTCTCCAGACCTACTACCTGCCCAGTCTCCCAGGAAGTCTCTCCTTTGGGCTCTGAATTGGAATGGATGCCACGACCCAGAAGTTTGTTCTTACTGTTTTGAAGTAGGTCGGAGAATACCTGTTTGTTGATTAATAGAGAACAGGAGTTGGAAGAAGGCATATGAAGCTTTTATAGAGTAGATTATTCTGCCTTCAGATCTCATTCATGGCCTGATTTGTATAAAGTAAACTATATAAAGGTTAAAAAAAATCTGTGTAAAGCAGTGGGAAATAGAAAATTTACTTTTCCAAAACCATGATTTATTCACCTACTGCAGTCTGGTCCACACCTTCCTGACTGTGATGTCAGCTTCCTAACTTTGAACCATATATGTATGTGAAGTCTAGTAAAATAGGTTGTGAGTCAGTTTTTTTTTTTTTTTTTTGTGGGGAAGACCAGCCCTGAGCTAACATCCGTCGCCAATCCTCCCCTTTTTGCTGAGGAAGACTGGCCCTGGGCTAACATCGTGCCCATCTTCCTCCACTTTATATGGGACGCCGCCACGGCATGGCTGACAGGCAGTGCGTCGGCGGGCGCCCGGGATCCGAACTCGCGAACCCCGGGCTGCCAAGCGCGGACTAAACCGCTGCGCCACCGGGCGGCCCTAGGTTGTGAGTCAGTTTTATTGTGATTTCCATTTTTAGTCACTTGGAACTGTTAAGAGATTTTCTTAGGCATTCAGAAAAGTTCATCCCTTAGCTAAAACTTCCTAGATTTGGTCCCTAAGAGAAGGTCCTAGGTCTTTTAAGACCTAATTTATTTCAAGGATAGAGATCCATTGATAAATGATCACCATAAAGCATAACAGTCTTGAAATAAACACACTAAAAATAAAAAGGAATTCCATAAATAAACACAAATCACAGTTCTCAATCTGATACAGAATTTGCAGGGGCATTAATAACATTTAACACTCCCCCTCCCCTGTTCTTTAGCACCAAGGAGAGTACCTGCACAGAGTATGTGAATTCCTGAGGGCTTATGTCACTAAGTCACTTGATATGTGAGTGGATACGTGTCATACAGGCCTTATTTTGCTTTGACGTTCTTATGGCAGTGTTACAAAAGCTGCTTAATGTATCAAGCCTCTCAGTTTTTAAGAAGCTAATTAAAAATGGCCTCATTTTCCCCTCTCCTTTAGTCTTCTCTTCTTCAGTCTCCTTTTTAGGTTTTCCCAGTTTGACTTCCCTTCCAACAGACTGTTATAGTGAAGAGAGCACCAGACCAGGAACAAGAAGATTGGAGTCCTCTGTGTCTCCTGCAAGTTTGCAGCTGTGTCTGTTCCCTTATCTGTAAAAGGAAGGGGTTCCCTTAGATGATGATACTGTCTCTTTAAGCTCTGAAATTTTCTGCTGGCCTTTCTCCTTTTGTCTACTGTTCTACCTCTTCCCTGTTCCCTACCTCAGCTACTCAGTATGCATAGTTGTTTAAAAATACTCATAAAATAAATGTGGTTGTGAGGAAACATCAATTAAGTGTAGTTACTGGCAAGATAGGGAGTTTAGAAGTTCTTGTTTTGGTAGTTTCTCACTTTGTTTGCCTTATGCCCTAGCCGCATATAGCCTACAGCCGTATTTTGTTTGGTCTGCACAGTTGTTGCAGAGTAAAACAATATATTTTCACCCATCAGAGAGTAAAAATCTAAAGGCTTCACTAATATTATCCAATATTGGTGAAGGTGTAGGGAAATGCTTGCTTTTGCACATTGTGGTGGAAATGTAATTGGTGCATCTTTTTTGGAGGGCAGTTTAGCAATATCAGTCAGTATTTTTAGAGTGTGTGTATAAATTGACTCAGTGACTCCAAAGGTCTATAAAGAAACTCATATACAAATATTAAAAGGTATATCCAAGGATGTTCTTGGCTGTGTTGTTTGTAATAGTAAAAATTTAGAAATATCCTGTATTTTCATTAAGAAGGGAAATATTTAATAGATATATTTATCCTTTTATTTATATATATAAATATCCATATCATACAGACATTGAAAATAATACAAAGAATAAAGTTCGTCTGTATGTACTGACATATTTTAAATAGAAAGGCAAGACACAGAACCATATTTTCACTATGATCCATTTATATAAAAACAACATAATTGTATACGTATATGTATATAACTATATAGAAAAATGGCTGGAAAGATACATACCAAACTGTTAACAGTAATTACTCTCTGAGTAGGAAAATGGTATCAGGATGGAGACAGAAGAATTTCATTTTTTACAATATATACTCATCTATTGAATTTTTAAAAAGTAATCCTGTGTTACTGGTATAAAAAGGAACAAAAGGAAAAGCAAAAAGGCAGGATAAGGAATTACTTTCTAAAGAATGAAAAAGGCAAAAAAGATTAGCAGGAAATTTATCAAAGATACTAGGGGAGCATTGTTTAGAGGATATTCCCAAAACTTCAGGATTGGGTAGGAACCCTTACATTTCTTTGTGTGTCCAACTTATTATTCTTACTTGTCTGTGTTCTACAGGTAACCCGGGACCAGATGAAGGTGTTTATACAGCAGGAATTTAAGAAAGTTCAGAAAGTGATTGCTGATGAGGAGCAGAAGGCCCTACATCTAGTGGACATCCAGGAAGCAATGGCCACGGCTCATGTGACTGAGATACTAGCAGATATCCAATCCCACATGGATAGGTTGATGACTCAGATGGCCCAAGCCAAGGAACAACTTGATACCTCTAATGAATCAGCTGAGCCAAAGGCAGAGGTAAAGGAGAATGCCTACAGTTATTAGTAGCAGGAGGAATAGGAGGAAACTGACTGCCATGTTTGTTAGCTCTGTGTATTCCCCCTTGTGGTCCCTAAATTTACATGAATAAATTGACAGCTTAGATAGGGTATAAGTGTTTAGACTGGTGTGTAAACCGGTATGTAAGTATTGGCTGCTAGGGCCCACACCCAGCAGCTGGGCCTGGCAAAATATTTGTCCACCATGATTTAAAGGAGTATAGTCAATGGGACAAATACTAATCACAGTTAAGGAGGGAAACCAGAACTCAGAACCAGAGAAGAGGGCAATTGACAAATCCCAAGTTCTGAAATGAGCCTCTAGTAAAGTCGTCATAGGAGTGAGAACTGGGCTGAATGAGAGTAAGTCAGGAAGTGGAGCATAAAGCAGGCCAGAATGAAAGATTCTGGACTGATTCTGTGAATAGTGAAAAGGTGCCTCAGGCTGGTTTTTGTATGGAGCCAACTGCATAAATTGGGGGCGTATGTTGGATTAAGAGAGGCATGTGGGCTAGGGCATTGTGAAGATCAAAAAAAGCGTGATTGAAAGACATAAGATAAATGCTGAATCACACTGTACAAATGTTAGTCACTGTATTCATTGTTATTTTGTAATAGGAATAAAAGGGTCTTACACATTTTACCAAACAACTTATTTAGGCATTTCTAAAAAAAATTTAAAGCAGCCATTAAAAAAAACTTGTATTTCATCTACTGGGGAGAGGCTATTGTTCATCAGGTTTCATAGCATTTTGTTGAAAATTCTGGTCAAGCTTATGCCAGCCAGGTTTAGGGTAGGCCCTTCTAGAAGAAAACCTAGGAGAGTCATGTAGACTTTGCCACACTGCTGCTGACTCCGTGAGCTCAGCCTTAACTAGCAGTCTTACCTAGGTCCAGGAGAGCCTAGCCGTAGAACAACCAGGCAACAGAAGAGTAAAGGTGTGGTCCAGGAGGCAAGTATTGTCCAAGCAATGTCCTGACAGGAAATGTAAGAGACCATTGGACAGTTATCTGCTTCACTCATCCTGGGTTCTTGATTAACTTTCGTCAATGTGTGCAAAGAATAGAGTAGCTCTTGTTCTTTTCATTTCATCCTCCCCAAAATTAAGAAAGTGTGGGCTTAAATAAGTTTCTAGATAGGCAAGAGAGCATTTTATATTCATCATTTCATTTAATCCTGATATCAGCATTCATTATCTCCATTTTACAGATGGGATATTGAGATGCAGAGATGCTGACCCAGTGTCATTTAGTTAGAAGAAAATAGAGCCAGGATTCAGATTTAAGTCTGTCCTATTCCAGTGCCTCTGCTTTTCCCTACTATGGTATATGCCATATGCCAAGTCTGTATCTGTGGGAAGAATGAGGAGAATCAGTGTCCTAGACAGCTTTGCATTCCTAAGACCTTTTACAATGGAGAGATGGTCACTTTGTGTCTTAATAAACAAAAAGTTCAACCAAAGTTAACTCAAGGGATCAATGGCATAACTCTGTCCCAAATTCTCCTCTAATTGGACCCTCACATTTATTCTGTGTGTGGATTAGGTTGTTTTTCAAAAATAAAAATTTAATTTTGAGAGATATCCCCCTCTCTTATTTTCATTTCAAATAATGAATTTAGTCCCTCCCCGACATTAACTGTTCTTTAAGCACTTCAGCTTCTCAACTTGCACTATGCTTGTTAACTCTGATGGAATTACTCTTAGAGATGCAAAGCTGACAAGACCTAAGGACCAGGCTGTGGACAAAATAAGCTATTAAAAACAAGAAGTAGCGTTCACCTGGCTAGAGCTTTTGTACAAGGAGCTGTTATCACCTAATAGCCTCTCATTCCAGCTAATCTGGTGACCTATTGATCAGAACAAATTTCCAGTACCTTTCTTTCACTCACAGAGGAATTCTTTTCTTCCCTTTGCAAGGTATGGATTTTCTTTAATCACCTGCATTTTGAATTGGGCCAAGTGATCCCCCCACCCCCAGACAGTTTATTATGAAAATTTTCAGACATACAGCAAAGTTGAATGGATTTTACAGATTATACCCATATACCTCCAACCTAGATTCTACCATTAATATTTTACTATGCTTGATTCATTTTACATATATAGCCATCTTTCCAACCTTCCACTCCTCATTTCCTCTTATTTTTTGATGCATTTAAAAGCAATTTGCAGCTTCTCGGTCTGAGCAAGATAGAGTAAGCACATTTCATTTTACTCCTTCCACTAATCAGCAAAAATTCCTGGAAAAAATACTTAAGTCACCTACCAGAAGACTGTCAAAAGTGGAGGAATGATGGCAGACTGACCAGGGACCTTGGGATTTGAGGAACCCCATGGCAGTGAGTTCCCTGGGATTTTTCTTGCTTCCTGGGTACCCTGCAAACTGGAAACACTACTGGGCACAGACTAAAAGAAAATCTTCAAGAAAGGTCTGCTTTCTCTAGCCAAAGGACTGGGAAAAGGGCAGTTCAGCTGTAGAGAAACCTTTTGACCATACCTGCCTATTCTGAAGACAAGCACCATGAATCAAACTACACCTTTTCCCAACCCCAATTGGCACTGCAGTAGTGGGGCTAGTGGGGTGAAAACCTATTTTATACCCTCCCCTGTAGTAATGAGGTGTCATTCTTTCTCCATGGAGCATTTAGGTAAATGTCTGACTTCTACCTTTGCCCCTGCCCATGTTAGTAGTGAGTGGTGCCCATCTCCCATGGAGCCTGTCGGTGGAACTCTTGACTTCTAACCCAGCCCTGCAGTAACAGAAAGGAAGTAGTACCCCTCTTCTGTAGAGACTGTAGACGGAGCTCTAACTCCTCTCTCCTACCCCTGCATTAACTAGGCATTGCTCCTCCCCAGCTGAGTTGGTGGGTGGAACCTTACCTTCCACTCTTGCCCTGTAGTAATGAGTTGGTGCCCCTCCTCCTCCATCCCGGCACTGTGGAGACTGTAATGTGGAGTCCTGTCATCTGAGGGGGGCAGACCAGAATAGCGCTGCAGAAGCTTTATCAATTAAATTGACCTTTGAACCACAGTCCACAAAAGTGATCTAGGACATGTGTTCTGAACCTAAATAGTTTCTACCTGCTAGAATAGAAGATTTAAATAGGAATTAGATTCTTGTAATACTCAAAATGTCTAGGATACAGTCTTAAATTACTCATTTTGCCAAGAATGAATAAAATCTCAACTCTAATGAGAAAAGACAGTCAGCAGATGCCAACACCAAGATGACATAGATTTTGGAATTAACAGACAAGGATTTTAAAGCCACTGTTAGAAAAATGTTTCCATGAGCAACAACAAACACTCCAGAAACAAATGAAAAATAAAAAAATCTCAGCAGAGAAACAGAAGATATAAAGAAGGATCAAATGAAAATTTTAGAACTGAAAAATACAATAACTGACATAAAAAATTCACTGGATTGACTCTGGCAAATTGGAGATGACAGAGGAAAGAACTGATAAATTTGAAGATAGCAGTCCAATCTGAACAACCAAGAAGAAAAGATTGAAAAATAATTGAACTCTTGGGGATGACAAAGGAAAGAATCAGTGAATTTTAAGACAGATCAATAGATAGCCAATCTGAACAACCAAGAAAAAAAGATAGAAAAGTAATTGAACTGAGTCTCAGGGACCTGTGGGACAAGAAGGAAAGATCTAACATACATGACACCTCTGTCCAGTAAGGGGGAGGAAGAGGAATGTGGGGCTGAAAAAAAATTGAAGAAATAATGGCTCAAAACTTGTAAAATTTGGTTGAAAGACATAAACCTAGAGATTTAAGAAGCTGAATGAACCCAAGTACGATAAATTCTAAGAAATCCACATCTAGACACATCAAAATCAAACTTCTGAAAACTAAGGACAAAGGAGAAACCTTGAAAACAGAGCATCCAGAGAGAAATGACACATTAGCTATGGGGAACAATAATGTGAATGGGCATTATGTAGGATATTTCTTCTATATCTGTTGAAATGATTATTTGGTTATTCTCCATTATTCTGCTGTAGTGGTTCATTACATTGGTTAACTTTACAATATTAAATCAACCTTGCATTCCTGAGATAAATTCCCACTTGGTCATTATGCATTGTCTGGGTTCAGTTCATTAATATTTTGTTGAAGATTTTTGTGTCTGTGTTCAATTAGGGATATTCATCTGTAATTTTATAATATTGTCAGGCTTTGGTATTAGGTTTATGCTGGCCTCAGAAAACAAGCAGAGAAGTGTTCCCTCCTCATCTGTTTTCTGAAAGAGTTATGTAAGATTGATGTTATTTCTTCCTTAAATATTTGGTAGAATTTACCAGCAAAACCATCTGTCCTGGAGTTTCTTTATGTGAAGGTTTTTGATAAACAATTCAATTTCTTTAAGAGCTATTCAAATTTTCTTTTGTCTTATGATTTAATTTTTTAAAAATTTGTGTTGTAATTTTGAAAGAATTTGTCATTTTCATCTAAGTTGTAGTTTTTAGTATAAAGTTGCTCATAGTATTTTCTTATTACTTTTTAACTGTAGCGTCTAGAATGATAATCCATCTTTTATTTCTGACATTGATAATTTGTAATTGTTCCCTTTTTTTCCTTGAACTAATATTTCATTAAGTTTGTTGGTCTTTTTAAACAACTAACCTTTTGATTGGCTAATTTTACTCTTTGTTTTCTATTTTGTTTATATCTGCTCTTATTTCCTTTCTTATACTTATTTTGAGTTTACTTTGTTCTTTTTTCCAGCTTCATTGATTTTACTACCTTCTTCTTTTAAATCTATACATTTTTCTCTAAGCACTGCTTTAGTTGAATTCTACAACTTTGGTTATGTTGTATTTTTGTTATCATTCAGGTTGAAATATTTTTTCATTTACCATGTGATTTCTTCATTCATCAATTATATAGGAGTATGTTTAATTTCCAAATATTAGGGATTTTCCTACATATTTATAATTATTCATTTCTGATTTAGTTCCATTGTGATCAGAGAACATATTCTGAATGATTTCAGTCATTTAACATTTATTGAGACTTGTTTTGTGGCCCAGCATATGGTCTATCTTGGTGAATGCATATGTGCACCTAAAAAAATTTGTATTCTATAGTTTGGGATATGGTGTTCTATTAAATATCAATTAGGTGTTCAGACAATTTTTTAAGTTATGTTTTAACTGATTTTTGTGTCTAATTATTCTGTCAGCTGAAGTATGATTAAGGAATTATCTGTCTTTGCCTTTAATTCTGTCAACTTTTCTTCAGATATTTTGAAGCTCTATCATTAAGCAAATACATATTTATGACTTTTATGTCTTCTTGATGAATTGACCCTTTAATGATTATGAAAAGTCCCTCTTTTTCTCTGATAATACTCTCTGTCTTCATGTCTCTTTTATCTAATGTGAGTAGAGTGAATCAAGTGTTAGGTTTACTGTTTTCATGGCATATCTCTTTCCATCTGTTTGCTTTCAGTCTCTCTGTATTGTTAGTACGTCTCTCATAGGCAGCATCTAGCTAGGTCTTACCTTTTATCCATTCTGATAATCTCTGTCTTTTAATCGAAGTGTGCAGTCCATTAACATTTAATGTCATTATTAATATAATGGAATTTACATCTACCGTTTTATGATTTATCAGTTTGTCCCTCTGTTTTTGTTCTTCTCATTGTCTTTTCCTGCCATCTTTTGGATTTTAGAAACGTTTATTTGAATTCCATTTTAATATAGCTATTGACCTTTTAGCTCTATTACTTTATTATTTTTTAGCAGTTTCTATGAGGATTATAATATATATCCTTAAATTTTCATTCTACTTAAAATTAATATCATACCACTTCACATAAAATGTAGACAGCTTGAAACTGTGTAGGCCAGTTTACCCTCTTTCCATAATTTTTATGTTGGTCATGTGTATAAAATCTACGTATGTTATAAACACTGCAAGATAGTTATAATTTTAGCTTAAACAGTCATATGCTTTTAAAGAAATTAAGAAGAAAAAATCATAATTTTATGTCTGTATAGTTTTTAAGCAAGTTTGTGACAGTAGTTGTATAACTCGGTAAATTTACTTAAAGTCATTGAATATACACTTAAAACAGGTAATTTTATAGTGTTATAAATTTTACCTCAGTGTAGCTGTTAAAAACAAAAGTCTCGATATCCCACCTGCCCAAATGCTATTTGCCTTTGATTTGTGAAAATTATTCTAAAACCAGCCCATTAGTACAGTGTGTCTGTTGTAAGAAACCTTCAGTACTGATGAATTTGATTAGGTCAGGTAGAATCACAGAGCTTTTGGTTGAAGGAGTCCAAAGATTACAAGGTTTCCTGATCAGATTTCTTTTTAAAAATGTGTTTTTAATCTTTCTGGATCATCTTATAGAATAGAGAGTAGGGGAAGGGGTTTCAATACTAGTCCCGTAGGTCTAATAAGATGTGGTCCTTCCTCTCTTTAAATAACTATGTAAAATTATTTCTTTCTTAATTATTATAGAATATTTAAAACTCCCAGACACAGCAGAAAGTAAACATAGCACACTAAATTGATAATTATCATTGGGTGTTATATTTGTTCCATTTTTTTCTTTTTTGTGTGTGTGTGGTTTTTTCTAGCTTTATTGAGATATTATTGACATATAACATGTTAAGTTTAAGGTGTACAGTGTGATGATTTGTTACATATATATTGCAAAATGATTACCACAATCAAGTTAGTTCATCCCCTCATGCTATTTTTTTTAGCACGATATTTTAAATTTTCCTCATATTACTAGAAATTCTTTGTAAACATAATGTTTGAATTCTGAATCAGTGATACAAATTTAACTTTTACCTCATTTTAAGTTATTTCCAACTTCTTACTGTCGTTTATAACGTTGTGGTGAATGTTTTTGTTTGTAAATCACAAGTAATTACTGAGTATGGTATGGACATTTTCAGGCTCTTATGCATATTTGTAAACTGTCCACAAAACAATTATGTCAGTGTACATTTTCATCACCAGTTTTGAAAATCTCTCTTTTTTTTTTGCCTGAATTTAGTTATGTCTTTAATAATACTCTTGGCCAGAGTCAAGTATTAAAAAATGGTGTGTCTTTATTTTTATTTGCATGTCATGAGCATTTCCATCTTTTGTCTAGTTTTGAGAGTAAAATACTCAGCTGCAGTGAGATAATCTTAGAACAAATTAGTTCAAATGAGAAAATCATTAAAAATGGTATATACATACCCTAAACATTTGTTTTAAACTTGAAATATATATCTGTATATTTCTTTGATTCTGAGTCAAGGCCTTTGAGAATACGGGTTTGCTGTATGGGGTGGAACGTCATGTTTCTGGCATAGACCCACACTGCACCATTTATAAGGTCCAATTTCAGTCTCTGTATAATGAGGAGGAGAACATTCGAAGCAAGCTGAATGTGGACTCCCAGACTTTTATACTTAATTTTTTCTAATATTTTGCATGTCTCACCTACATCAAAATTGGAAGATATTTTTAAGTAACTCATCTTTATTGAATGCTTTGGAAGCATTCAGCTTACTTTTCATGGAAGCAACCATTCTCTTTTGCACTCATTTTTTGTTTTTTAATAAAATGTATCATCATAATTACAAGTTCAACCGATATAAACAGTCTTAGGAACAAACTTGTTTGATTCTTGGTGAACATCTATTTCCACTGGTGGAAGCAGAAATGAGAGGTTGTACTCGAGTGTTGCCTACCAGCCAAGAGCATTTAGGGTATTTTATGGAGGGATTTGGGAGCATTGCTTAATCTAACAAGTCATTAAGTTGGTGTTTAATAGACTTTTCGGTTCTAATATTCTCTGAAACCAGAATTTACTCATAATAGGGGTAGAAATTAATCTTAAAAACTATTTTTTGCCCTCCTTCCTTTTCTTTCTTGAATAATTATTTATTGTGTGCCTCGTGCTGTGCTAGGTGCGGTAAATAAAGATATGAACAACACACAGTTTCTGTTCTCTAGGATCTGAAATCCAAAGAGGGAGACATTGTGTGGTGCTGTCACTGTCAGTTTTCTGCTCTAAGTACTAGCTCAGAAGTGTGAGCCACACAGATGTGGAGGACAGAGGAGGATTACTCCATTCCATCTGTCAGTGAGGAGAAATTTCCCAGTGAGGCTTGATCTTAAAGAAAGGATGAGAATTAGCTAGGCTTTCAGGAGACAGATACGAATTTCAGGTAGCAGGGATAGCATGTGCACACTTCCTACTAGCAAGATTAGCAGTCCTGTGAATGTCTGCTCTCCTATTCAAAATTGCCTTACAATTCGTATGTGTGTATATTTGTTCTTTCGTTCATTTATTCATTCCTTCAGCAGTGAAACTCTCACCCTGGTCCTCCCCACGCTTTGTGATAGTGATTATTGTTTCTGAAAAGAACCACGTGTCTGTAAGCAGCAGAAACGGATGAATGTGAAGCAAAATCGTGTGTCCCATCTTCTCTTCCCACTCTCCCTAGAAATGCTATTAATTAACAGTTAGGGGAAGTACAATAATGACCACCATTTGTTGAACACTTACAATGTACTAGACACTTGCTTAGTGTTTTACACACATTTTCTCATTTATATCTAGTCCAAAAGAACTAGGGTCTCCATGTGTAGATAAGGAAACTGAACCTTGGAAAAGTTGAGGAGGTTGCCAAAAGCTTCACTGTTAGAATTGATGAACCAGAATTTGAAGCCGTGTTCCTCTAACTCAGAAAGTTCCTTTATCTCTTAATCGTTGCACCAAGATATGTGATTGTGAGGAAGACTTGCTCTAAATCACAGGAGAAAGTTTGGATACGTTTTTCCATAGGGTTCTCCTGGACAATTAGGTTTTAACATCCAAAGATAATTGAAAAATTGTGTTGAGGTTTAATTATGTAATTGATAGTTACATAACTCATATTAAATTTAAATTATATGAATTCTTTCTTACTAGATTATAGTTCCCAAAAGACATGTCAGTTGATCAAACTGCACAGAAAGTGTCTCCGATCCCTGTACCCTCCTTCCATCACTCACCCTACATTTCTCTCTCGTTCGAGTATGGATGATTAGCATTCTTACCAATATTGCAGATCCTTAACAGTCTGCTAAAACGCCCTTCTTATCCAGCCTCCAGTGGATAATCTGATTTAAATCACCTTTCTTGCGGCAGCTGTCCTTTATGAGCTTGTGCCCTGGCAATCTCCCTTTACCTCAGCTGCACTCCCAACCCCAACCCCACACCACCGCCGCCACCACATCCCCGGCCCGAGACACACACGTACACTTCCCCATTCTCTGGTTTCGCAGAACTCAAAATTCCTTAAACATACATTTCTTTTAACTGCTGTGCCTTTGCTCTTGCTAATCCAATGCTTTTCCCACTTATCTTCTATTGTCGGCCTGGGAAAATCCTGCTTATAAATAATCTCAAGTGCCAATATAAATGTCACCTCTGTGAAGCCTTCCCCCTTCTCCAGGAGAGGCAGTGTTTATCACTTCCTTTCTGACTCTCAAAGCATTCTGTTTATGTCTTTGGTAGAGCCCTTAACACATTTAGGCATTGTTCATTTTCTGTCTGTTTCGCCTGCCCCAGAATGGGAGCTCCTAGAAGGTTAGATAATTATGAGTTATTTATCTTTTACCCTTAGCAGCCACATGTAGTAGCTTCTTAATGAATCACATTGAATTGTTACTGATATTGATGATAACCTTTATTAAGTGCATCCTGTATCTTAGGCACTGTGCTAGATGTTTATACACATTATTTCATTTAATCCTCATACTCATCCTATGATACAGGGACAGTTATTACCTCCATTTTACAAATTAGAAATTGAAATTAAGGAGGCAAAATAACTTGACTGGGATAACACTTGAGCAAGCAGGTAATGGAGTCAAGATTTGAACCCACAGTGTCTGACTCCAGAACTTGTTCTCCTTTATACCAGTAGTAACAATCAGTCAAATAAGTTCTCTGGGGAGTTATCAACAACTGGGAGAGATATTCTCTATTGAGACCAACCCTGAATGGCTAAAGAGGATGTAAAAGATACCCTGTCACCAAATGGATGAGTGAGATCCCTTGGAAGAGGCTTGAGAGTTATTTGAAAAATCTTTTTGGTCACAAAAAGAGGCTCAAAGCAATCTGCTGTGATCACTGATAAAGTCAAGTTCAGAGAATGCAATACCCAGAAAAATAACCCTCACACATTGTTTTTGCAAAGAGCGAATGAGAAAAGCCATTGTTTGGCTGAAGAATGATGTGGATCGTCAAATGCCAGAACTACCCTTTTACAAAGGAGAAGACCAAGGTCCAGATTAATTAATTAGCTTGCCTCAGGGTACATAGCTAATAAATAACAGAGCTTGGACCAGAATCCCAATTTCCTGAGTCCCCGTTCGGTGCCCTTTCCACCATAATGTGCTCTGTATTAGAGTTGCTGTGTTCATGTTTGGAGAAAAAAATGCTAGACCAAGGC
This sequence comes from Tapirus indicus, assembly GCA_031878705.1. Taxonomy (NCBI): domain Eukaryota; kingdom Metazoa; phylum Chordata; class Mammalia; order Perissodactyla; family Tapiridae; genus Tapirus; species Tapirus indicus. The sequence goes on from CM062928.1 coordinate 4,739,933, forward strand.
AGGAGTGAGTCTTTGAGGGAAACAGCTTGATGCTTTTGGAGCTGGTCAGCCTTTGCCTAAGACCTGCTGCTATTTTGGGCTCTCAGTTTGCTCAGAACTAAATACTGCCAGCTATACAAATAAAAGGCAAGGCTATTATTTAGGCCTCCTAGGTCTGTGCATTCACTTCTCTGCTTGCAAGGGCAGATTATCAGTTCATCTCTGCTGGGCAGTTTGAACATGGGTTTATATTAGCCCTTGTTTTAGCCCTTAGACGTCTGCTGGTTTGTCTGTTACAATAAATGCACTAGCCTTACTTTCAGGTTGGGAGAGGAGAGGGAAAAGAAAGAAATCTAAATCCGTCTCTACCGATGCTGATTTCTAATGCTGTTTCTTTCTGTTTCTTTCAGGGCGATGAGGAAGAACCCAGGTAAGATCACATTGTTGCTGCTTGTCTATTCTCAGAATTGAAGTAGAGTGACATTTGTGGCCTTTTTAATGCCCCGTGAAATACCGACAGCCAAGAAACAGCACAGAAAAGGGATCTCCATCTTAAGCCAGGGCTTTGAAGATCTTATTTAGTAAGACTCCCATCTCCTTCCCCATCTATGCCATTTCCTGTCTGTAACCTTCAGATAAAGGTAGACTTTAAAGTATGTAATGACAGTAACTTTGCTTTATTCTTTAGCACATTCCGAATACCTTGTTAAGAGTAGGCACTATATTTGGATGGTAATTAGGCTATCAGGTGGTCTGACTAGATAAACTTTTGCATTGTTCTTTCTTGATTGGAATTGGATTGCTTTTTTTAATGGACTCTGGATCCAATATTCTTTATTTCTGACCTCTAACATCTTTGTGTCTGACGCAAGATACCTATACAATGAATCCTAGGTCATAGATATATAAAACTTTGTTTAGGAAAAAAAAATGCACAAAGCTTCTCTATCACCACATGAAGTTTAAAAGTACATTTCATTATTGCCTCAGCCTTGCAGTGAACCTGGACTTTGGTTTACTCACCTTTGCTGCTCAGGCCACAAGAGCAGGCTCTAGGAAATGCTGCAGCTGTGCCATCAACACAATCGAGGGGCATCTCTGCAAAAGTAAAATGCAGTGTCCATATGGGCCCCCTCTGTCACCTAGGATCAAGGACTGTTAAGGCTGGGAGCTATCAGGAAGGTCATGCAGGCCACTGCTATTCAAACTTTAGTTTTAGCAGAACCACCTTTTTTTCCAAATGGGCTTTAAGTAGAACGCCGACGTATAAAAAGCAATTTTTCTCTGGATAAAGTTGGGGGCCACATCCACTGGTGAACCTTTTCTCTTCATTACAGTAGACCCTGAGGGGCTTCTGCAGAAACCTGAGGTTACTCAGAACTCAGTTTGAAAATCTCGTATCTATTTCAAGTTTCTCATTGAGAGAAGCTAAATGAATTATTCAAGGTTACTTTACTGGAACTAGGATTTGGCCCTTCTTTAGTTTTATTTACAAAGCAACAAAATACGGTTTCTTCTTTTTTCATTCTCCCTCCCCACATCCTGAGCCCTTTTCTTAGTGCCAGATGTTATCCCACAACTGCATCTCCTGGTGCTTCCCTCCCTTGGGAACTGTGGTTCTCTGCCTAGATCTAGCTCCTTGTCTACTGTGGCTAAAGTCACAGGCACCCTGCTTTAAACCTACAGAGCCTCAGGGAATCCCTTCAAGCCCCATCTTCCAGCCATTCTCAGGAGCAGGCTCCCTCTTTGTTCTGTTCATTTCTTTCCTTTCTTTTTTCCTTTCTTCCTTCCTTCCATCCTTCCTCCCTCCCTCCCTCACTTTATTTTCTTATGACCCTACTATGTGTTGGGCACTGTGCTATATACACTGGGTGTATAATGATAACTAAGACAGACATGGCCTGTGCCCTCATGGATCCTAAGTGTAGTGGGAGAGATGAGCATATAACCAGGCACTTATACTGTGGGGGATGATTAAGGGAAGTTTAGGCTGCTTGAGGAAGGGCTCCTAAGTCAGTCTGAGGGGAAAAGGGGAGGCTTACCAGAAAAGGTTATATATAAACAGATGTCTGAAAGATGAGAGGGCAGGCAAAGGAGGAGCAGGGGTAGAGTTGTTCTAGGTAGAGGGAACAAGTCATGTAAAAGCTCCGGACAAGAGAAGAGTGGAGGAAAGAAAGCAGAGTCCAGATTATTTAGGGCCTTATAGGCCTCCTTAAGGTATCTGAGTTTTGTCTTGCAGGCAGTGGGAATGCATTAACTAATTTTAAACAGGAATTAACCTGGGTAGATTTGCATTTTGGAAGTCTCCCCTGCCTGTAGAATGGAAAATGAATTGGAAGTGGGTTAACACTAGAGCCTGGGAGACTAGTTAGACTAGGCTAGTGATGATGGGAGCCTAAATCAACATCTCTAGTTATTGACCAAGTTTTACTGTTTTGCAGACCTTCGGTTTAAATAAACTCTTTAAATTATCTCCTTGGCACTCCACCTCTTCTGTCCTCAAGACTAGCTCTAGCTGATTAGAGGGGCCTAGACCTTCTTCTTCCCCAGAAAGAGAGTTCAAACAAGACCAGTATAAAGAAGACACCTTAGCAGATATAATGTGCAGACTCCACAGGGTAGGAATGGCATTTCTGTCATAAGTGAGCCTACTTAGGATGGACACACTCATGTTTATGGCCACATGCCAGAGTCACGTTCATTAGAAGAATACAGAGACCTCATGAAGAGATTAACTCCCTTCAAAGATACAATTCAGTGTGTGATACTGGCTTCAGAGTTTACTTGCAGATACCTTCATGTCATTTTGACAAAAGAGTGATGAAGCATAGTTTCTTTACTAGCACCCAAGATGTCAAGCTGTTTCCCTTGAGCCAGGCTGCTGTGGATATCAGCAGGGACTCTATTGGTCTGGGACTTGACAGAACCCTTTTTTGGTACAATGAGCACTTGCAGAGCAAGTTCTAATTCAGCAGAAAGAGGAAAGAGGAGTCAAATTTTCTTTTTAATCTGTAAATTCATACTTACTGATTCCATTCAGTTTGTGTTGAACTACCATTTGGCACAGTTTATTCCAATTAACACTTCAGGGCAGATTGCCTTTGATCTGAAATTTCTCTCATTTATGATATACACTTTACCATCTCAATAAGCCAAACAGTTTTATTCCAAACGCTTCTGTATTGCTGACAGTATTAAATGAGAGTTTGCTGCCTAAGGCAGACAGAAAGGAACTGTGGGTCTGCCTGCTCGGGGAATGGAAGAGAAATGACTCTGGAGACCCTGTGTTCCAGGTCTGCTTGGATTATTAGACCTGTGTTTCCTTCGCTAGCATCCTTTCCCCACAGCCGCTTCCCCATTGTCTGCACAGAAGTCCAGGGAGAAGTGGATTCCCATCACTCACCACGGTGGCAGGAACAAATGGAAATTCTTGTCCTATTGAAACATATTTCTCTGTAATAGATCTATGTCTTCCTCCCTTCCTACTAGCTGGAGTCTCCCTGCCTTCTTTCCTCTTTTCAGTTTTGACTTCCCAAGCTGTTTGACATGAGGTGGCCAAATATTTGTGCTTTTGGTCATGTCTGTTCCTTGCCCTGAATTTTATTGTGTAGTTGTCCTGCTAATTAACAACAATAATAATCATAGCTACCATTTATTGAAGATTTACTGTGTACAGTGTTTTATATATATTCTCATTTAATCCTCATATAAAACTATGATGTAGTTATTATCCCAACTATAAAATGAGCAAATTCATGCTCAGAAAGATTAATTTGCCCAAGATCACTCAGCTAGTAAATAGCAGAGCTAGAACTTGAATCTATTCTGGCTTCAGGGCTCGTGCCCTCTACCACCATTTGGACTGTCTCCAAAAGGCCAGCGCACTTCTCTCCGTGACCCTGAATGAAAGCCGAGAGGATTCCTACCACTCCTCAGAGGATCACTCTGGTCTTCTTCCTCTAACCTGGGAGTTCTTAGTGGCTTTGACACTGAATTACTGTGGCCTCTGTTTTCTGCAGGCTACTTCTCTCCTTAGCTACTTCATTATAAAGGGATATTTCTTCATCTCATTCTCACACAGTGTCCTCTGAGGGTCAGCAACAAAAGAGGTGCTTTTAGACTCTCTGTGGAGCAGGCAACCAAGCCTTCCTTTGACCCCACAGAATGAGCTGTCTCTTGCCCCTCCATCTGGTAGTTTACTCTTCAGATCCATCATACAGTCATAGAGATGGCAAGGATTCTTGGAGGACGTGGAGGAACAAGAGTCCCAATATGCAGAACATGGGTATTAACCACTGTGGAGTCATTTTTTAAGGGGGTGTCTTTGAAGCCCAGAGTGATTTTTTTTTTTCAAGCAAAAAAAGCAATTTACACTTTGGGCAACAATTTTCTGTCTTCTCTGTGCTATTGTGGGACATCTTGTGTTCACTCCCTCACAGATTGGCTCCTTCTCTACTCCTGCCCGAGCCTGCTGAGAAGGAATATATATTCGAGGAGAGGGGGTGGCAATGGGATCTGCTGCCTGGAAAGCTGTTGTTTAGTGGGAGGGAGTCAGAGAAGGAGGGACCCTTAAACTCTGCGCTCCGAGGAGAAAGGAGCAATATCAATATTAAATTTTGATTTGCTATTGAGATTTTCTGTAATTTTATTTTTTAACTAAGAGAAACATGGCTTTTTAATAGTAACAGCCATACTTGGGACTTCTGTCGAATTTTCCATCCTCAGAGCTGGCTTGTATTCAGGCAGAAAGCTCCTGCTGAGATCAGTGTGAATCTGCCCCATGCTGATTCTGTGATCAACCAGGCAGTGAGTTCTGAAGGAGCAGCAGCTCAAGGAGAGTCAGCAGACCTGCCTTCTCTTCTGGGTCTACCTGGGACTGGCTGTGTGACCCTGGGCAAGTCAGTTAACCTCTTTATAGTCTGCTTTTATTTCCCTGTAAATACTAACCTTTCTTTCCCCTGCTCCCCACACAGTTTTTTGGGATATAGTTGTGTGGAGGAATAGTTTCATATCAGATATGGAGTGGAAAGAATCTGCTTATGGATCCTGTAATTTGGTCATTTTTTTTTTAAACTTCTCAATTTTGTTTCTTTAAAATTTTTCTTCTGCGCTGTGTACTAGGCACTCTTTTCCTCCCTCTAAAATAATAACCATATGTTCTTAGATACGGCATTTTTCTTCCTGATGACTTAGTTTGTAGAGAGAAGAGGGACTAAGTCAGTAATACAATTAGGTTTCTTTTGTCCTCTGATTGCAAATTTGTCGTTTGGTTTTTGCATTCGCTTCATTTCAGAAGACCTAGCTGGAAGCCAGAGAAAATGGCTCTGATACTTGTGACATGAAATGGAACCATCAGGGCTGCTTACTATACAGAAGTGGGGTTCCAGCCTCTAAGTTGGCCTTCAGCACAGAGTCTCTTACGTGTCACGTTTCCCTGTTACGGAGCCTGTGCTGACTTTGTTTTCCCCTGCTGACGTGGGTTGTTTATCCTCTACTCACCCAGATGAAGGATGAACCATGCTATGCATTGTGCTGCCTATCTGTAATAAAAGCAAGCCTCCTTGCTAAAGTGATTGATTTTCAGATATTTGCCCATGAGAGTCACAACTTTATTTTATTTTGTGTATATTGGTATAAAATCAAAGATTCCATTCACAGCTGGAAAATTCACCCAAGGTGCCTCTAGCGTATTCCATCTGCCTCACACTGGAAATGCTGGCCAGGAGCAGCTGAGTTCCAACACATCTGCCTGCCACTTCTGGCTTCGTAATGCTAAGAAAAAGTGCACTGTAGCAAGGGGCCTGGATGTCACTTTGCACACTGTGGTTTTACACTAAGTAACTTTTGTTTGCCATCCAGTACAGTAGTTATAGTGCCTCGCAGGCTAACCTGTTCCGTAATCTCTTAAGCAGGAAAGATTGCAGAGGAATTCTTTCATTCATTTGTTCACAAACATTGTCGACTGTCTACTGTGTTGCCAGGCCCCATGCTAGGCCTCAGAGATGTGAAGATGATACAGACTTTGTCCCTGCATTTAAAGATCTCAAAGTCTAGTTTGAAAGAGAGAACTAAGTAAACAGTTTTAATTTCATGTTTAAGTGCAATATGATAATTATCATTATAAATTCTTATAAAGAAGTATTTATTGAATGTCAACTAGGTACAGGAACTATTTTAACCGTTTTCATATATCATCTCATTTATTTCTCACAACAGCCCTAATAAATGGTTAAAACATTATTTCTCATCTGAGATGAGAAAACTGAGTTACAGAGAGTTATCCATACACGAGGTCACACAGCTAAAAAGTGGTAGAGCTGGCATTCAAACTCAAGTAGTCTCACTCAAGAATGCAGGCTCTTAACCACTGCACTGTAATGATTCTCTATAATAAATATGTTGGATGTAGAGTAGGCTACAACTGAGTCAGAATAGAGAATCAGAAAAGATAGCGTTTGTGTTGGACCTTGGAGGATGGGGAGGAATAGCCTCTTCCAGACAGAAAGCATCCAGGCAGAAAAACCAGCATGTCTAAAGGCTCAGAGGAGTGAGGACGCATGTTCTGTGTGGGGACTGGTGAGTGACTGTGTGACTGGACTGTGGCAGTGATGAGATTGAAAAGTGGGTGAGTCCACCTTGTAAAGGGTCTTGTATGCCATGTTGAGGTACCAAAAGATTTGTACCATTTCCCATTAGACTTTACCTCTTGACTACAGGATTGTTCTATCTGCAGGAGAAATGGACAGACTTCTCAATCTTAGGGGTTTCTTAGGGACGCTGTAGTCACATCTCATGATTTGTTATGGGTAAATTGTTTGCTTTCTTTGTACCTCAGTTTCCCCATTAAATAGGACATCCTATTATACTTAAAGAATAAATATTGCTATGAAGCATTGAAAGTATTCTTTTGGGTTTCTTCTTTGAGTTGGAAAAACAAGCAATTGAGATGAAGTAGTGGTAAAAGAAAATTGTTTGTTTGATTTGTATCTTATTTATACCTCTATTTTGACGGCTCCTGCCCTCTTCTGCCTCCAAATCACATTTGGATGGTAGTTTTCTAGTTTCTTCTGAATTAATGGAGAAAAGGAATACTAAAGCACCAACATTTTCCAAATAGATTTAAGGCTATAGATGTTTTTTAAAAGCTAGTCAACGAATTAAGTTGATGTCACATTTGTCCCTGAGTTAGATTCGATGCTGAAGAGTCTGGCTGGAGCCTAGTTTTCTTCTTCTCTGTTTGTCTTCGTAGCCATTTTGGACTGGCACTAAGCATAATAGATGTTAGAAAGTCACAAAACTCCAGTCTGTGTTTTAAGAATAACTAAATTTGATATCATTAATTATGCCCCCCTCACCTGTGGCAGCCACAGCAGAATTGTTGTTAGTGGTGTCTTTTCATTTTAGGAGAAGCCTGCTGGTCTCTAGCGTCTTCTCACTTCCTCCCAATGAGAGGCAGGCAAGAGGTTAAAAATTCCATTTTCCCAACAGCTTCCAAGGATCCTTCCTTTTTTTTATAAGCTCTATGTGTCTGAATTGCATTTATCTCTTTACCCAGAAACCCACAGCAGACATCTGTAACAGATGCTGGGAGCAGAAGCTGGTGCATTTTTTTGTTGTTTTGGTTTGTTTTTTTTCTTTTCAAGATGGTATAAAGTTTAGAGTCAATGAGTGCAGGTTCCTTTAAAATTAGAACTGCAAGGAGGTAGCTTCAGAACTTTAAGAAAGGTGGCCAAAGGCTGAGATAAAACTGGGGTACCCTACATGGTGAGGTCCTTACCAAGGACCAGTATTCCCATGCCTGTGCTTGTTTGCACTCAGGACCTAACTGTGAGTAGTTGTAGGTTCATAAAAGAAATACTTCCTAGGGGCCGCCCGGTGGCACAGCGGTTTGGTCCGCGCTTGGCAGCCCGGGGTTCGCAGGTTCGGATCCCGGGCGCCCGCGGACGAACTGCCTGTCAGCCATGCCGTGGCGGCGTCCCATATAAAGTGGAGGAAGATGAGCACGGATGTTAGCCCAGGGCCAGTCTTCCTCAGCAAAAAAAGGGGAGGATTGGCAACGGATGTTAGCTCAGGGCTGGTCTTCCCCGCAAAAAAAAAAAAAAAAGAAATACTTCCTTATCTACAAGCAGGGGTTTCAGGGACGAAAAACACTTTGTTATATAAGTGCCTCATTCACCCCACTCCTTAGCGCCTCTACCAGTTGTTCTCCGTAGGTTGCAGTGTGGTTGTAAAATGGAAAAGCATTTTGTTTCCTTGGTGAGTACATGTCTCCTTCCCCTCTGGTTCCGTCAATTCTATTTAAAGGAAAGTGAGATAGAGCGTGAGAAAAATAGTACAGAGAAGGAGGAGCTGACAGAATTGCAGCGAAGGTAGGGAGAGAAACATTTCTCGCTGCCCCTGGCTGTTAAATGCATGTTGATCTAGATGCTGTGGGGCGGCATGCTGTTTCATCCCACAGGCACAGGTACTGCCACTCAGACAAGGAGCAGTTAAAACTGACCACGCTGCGGACTTTACCCTGACTTTCAGGGCTGTCCGCGATCAACTGCTAAACAGCAGTAATAGTGAAACCTGCTTATGTGTTGAACATTCAGTGGGAGCTGGACCTGCATGTATTATTTCAAAGCTTTAAAACAACTCTGTGAGGTCGAGCTATTCTCATCCTCTTTTTACAGATGAGGAAATTGATATTATAGGGTTAAGTGATTAAGCCATGGTCACACAGTTAAGAAGTGACTCAACCAGGATAAGAACCCAGATCTATCAGGCTTATAATTCTGTGCTTTCAACCACCACACGATACTGCCTTTCTCAGGAGTTGGAAGATTCGTATCTGCCAACATCTTGGCTGGGAATAAGTAAAGTTAATGGAGAGAATTGTGACAAGCCAACAGGGATTTGGCATTTTTTTCAGAAAAATTTTTTCATTTTCTTTGTTGAATGCTAACGAGCACTTTGTGTGAGACAGAAGTTGAGGTGGAGTTTGCCAGGAAAATGCCTAAGGTGGAATGAACAGGAACTTCCCTCCCCAGACAGGTAAACATTAGTTTATTCCCTGGTTTTTGTGGAGCCAGCAAATGCCATTGCCTCTTGTGAAAGAGCCACTATTCACCCAGTGGCAGGTGCAGGCCAATGGTTGTCATGGCAACGTCAGGAAAGGCAAGCAGTTTAATTCTAGAACTGATAATTAACTAGGGGATGGGGTGGGGGTGGGGAGAGAAATGGGGGGATAATTGTTTCAGGAGGGAAAACTTAGCAATTACCAGCAAGCTGCATGGATGAAAAGGCCAGGCACAGATGCTCCAGCCCAGCATGCCCCTAAAATTCAGCACTCATCCCCTCTGGTTAGGAATTTTTGATAAACTAAAATGAAGGGTCGAGTCCCCAGCCAACCAAGACTCTCTAAGGTACCAAATGAAGAAAGAGGACTGTTGCATTGGCTATGAAAAGAAATGCAGGGGGCCAAGTGAATGACTACTCTAAGTGACATCACCCCGCCAGAAGCAATCCAGAAATGCTATCTAAACTCCAAAGGGAGGATTCGTGCTTAGGGATAAAACAGGACCCACCAAGCACACCTGTTGTGAGTTTCTAGTTCTGTGGATGGAATGGAGGAGAGTGGCTTGTTAGAAGATAAAAGGAAGACTTGTAGAGGTGATGACCTTGTTAGGGTACTTGGTCATCATGGCTATTAGTCTGTCACCCCATCAGAGATTATAATAAAAAAAAAAAGTAGGCTAAGCATTCCACGTGGATTATCTATCTCATTTAATCCTTACAACAACCTAGGAAGAAGGTGTTATTCTTCTTCTCATATCGGACTTAGATATGCTCAGTACCTTGCCCAAGGTCACAGAGCTAGTAAGTCAGTGTACTGAATCTTACTGTCCCGTTGATTTGACAAATAAAGTAGAATCTATACTACTATACAGGGAAGTCATGGTCCCAATCTAGAATAAAATCAGACTTAACTAGATGTTTTACATTATCTGCAATAAAAAAGGAAAATAATGTTTTTTCTAGTAGAGTAAGGTAAGCTACAAAGTAGAAATTACCAAATGAGCAATGTTGGAGAGTGTCCTGTCATGCTTCTGAGATCTGTTAGACTCACAGCTCACAGATTAGCCCTATGTCCCAAGCCCTGATAGGTGAGGAACTGGGAGTCGTGATTCCTTCCTGAGTTGTTCTGTGTCTCAGGGTGGGTTGAGGCTTGGAAGAGGATGTGACTTGATGACATTACACAGTGCAGAGAGACTGTCCAAAACTTCTATCATGATATATTTTAACCAAATTTCTATGGTTTGTGTATTTTCATGAGAGAAATGCCATAGTGTGTAGCAAGACTTCCTGATACTCCAGTGTGTGTGTGAGTGAGAGAGAGAGAGATTTTACTTTAGAACAGTGAGTCTCAGTGAGAGGAGAAACGGCATCCATTCAGCAGTGTTTACAGAGCACCTGCTCTTCTCTAGGTGTTGTCTTTGGTGCTGGAAATACAGTTTTCAACAAAACGTTCAAGGTCCATGCTCTCAAAGAGCTTACATTCTCCAGTCTCAAGTTAAGGACTGAGGAATGTAAGTAGTATATAATTTAAAAACACATTTTAAAGGAACCCATTTTCTCTCTTAAAACCTATTATAGGAAATAAAACTGGCCTAGTCCTTCTGGCTGAAAGGAAGATATACAAAAGATAGAATAAAAGAGAAGTATAGGTTGATAATCACTACTTAAAACTATGAGCTTCCCCTCGATTTTCCAGAGGTTTGACAAACTAGTAAGTTGATGTTGCCTTTGCAAGTGAAACAATTAATATCAAAATTTGGGACCTTGACTGAACACAGTAATTACGCTGGAAAATGTAATTTTGCTTGCATAATAGAGGTAGGATTGTTTCAAGGAGATCTCATTAATGTGCTGTTCATCAACAAAGAGCAGTGTAACCTTTCTCTTATTAGATTAGTGCAGGGTCATGATGCAAAGGGCTGTTGGAATAATTCTCAGTCTTTTGTTCTAAGAAAAATAAATTAAGCACTGTCTAGAAGCCTAGATATGGAAATTGAAGTCATTGACGACAGAAAAACAGTGTGACCACTCATTCTGAATTCAACATAACCTTCTTTCATTTCTGCAAGTTTCATTCCTTTATCGATTTATTTAGCAAATGTTATCAAGTGTCTGCTATGTCCCAGGCAGTGCTGGACATTGGAGTATAGTAGAAATCAAAACCAAACACCGCCCTTGTTTCAGGTGCTTACTGTGTACTGATTGGTCTCTCCACATTTCAGGGGCATACATCCATTCTGTGTCTGCTCAGCTCTCCACAAGCTTGAAGAATCAGCAGCCTGCTAAAAAGATGCATGTCATGTGCAGTTGTAAATGGAAACTCGCCAGTGCAGGGCTTCCCAGAGATGTTAGACTGAACACTAATTATTTGAGTTGTTGACTTACTCTTCTAAACTAGGGTTCCATGATCCAATAAGTTTGGCAAATGCTGCTTATTTACCCACCTCTTGGAGTTCCACAAGTACCATGGAATAATTAAGGCTTTGAGCAGCGCTGTGATAATGAGACCTGTTCCTTTTTTTAACCCAGCATTCCCAAACTTATTGACCATAGGCTCTTTTAACCCCTGTCACAAAAATATCCTTAGAAACAGTGTTCTTCAACTGGAGGAACGTGGCTCGTTCTCCACTGGACATTGAGACCTGTTGCTCTTGATTTGCCAACCAGAAAGAGGGTAAAAGAAACATAAGGCAATGTAGTTAGAGTCCACATCTCTTAGGTTGAAATCTCCTCCTCTTGTACTTTACTTCAAATAACTTGGACTTCTGAACCATTTCTCTACTGTTATTGATGTATGTAATTTATTTCCAGTACAATTGGAAGTGTAGCTGTCAGGGATACAAATAACTGAAGCTGAGACACTTTCCTGAGAAAATGAAGCCTAGAGAGGGCCGCTGGGATATTTTTAAAAATTGACATGACAAAAAATCAAACTTGGATGTCCACAATTCCATTCAAAAAAGATATCCATCATAAATAATTTTTTTTGTTCTTTTGATCCTAATAATGTAATTCTTTTTGCTTTTTAACAATAAAAAAGTTGTGGTACCAATGTATACCAAACACGTAACACATTGCCTAGTAGGGAGTAGACTCTCAAATATTGGTTGAATGAATGAGTCAGACAATGACAAGGAACATTACTAAAGACAAAGCAATGCAGAAAATGCAGAAAAATGTCATTTTTCTATTTTTAAGTCAGTGTATAAAGTGGGCTTATCCTCTTTATCACATGATAGTGCCTCTTATGTCTAGTAGTTATCATGTGCTTATCACAGGTTGGGAGGGCCCAAGAAAATAATACATAAAAAAATATTTTGCAAACTGTTCAGTGCTGCATCTAAGGAATAGTTGTGGTTTTTTTCACTAATGATCACAGAAGTACTCAACATTCTGTGTGTCAGAAATTTCCCTGATATGACCAAGCCCTAATGCCACATGGATTATACGCTGAGATTGCAGTATTCTGACTTAAGGCCAAGAGAGGAATGCAGTGAGACCAGGATGTCAGGCCTTCAATGGAACCTCTTTGTCCCTCAATTTTGTCATCTGTCATCTAGAGACAGTGGCACCCACTCTGTCTGTATTAAGGATCAAGTGAGATAATCTATGTGAATGATAGTATGTAAGAAATGTAAATGATGCTCCATACCCTTGAAAAGTATAAAGCACCAAACAAGTGAAATAGGATTGGGTGATAGAAAGCTAAGTCTTTTTATAATGGTATTTGTTAAGACATAATTGTCTTTACAAACTGAGGTTCATATATGAGTCATTTAAACAAACATTTACCAGAAATAACAAAGGAAACAAGAAAATTGACCTTGATTCAGCACCTTTACATTTTACAGGGTGCAGACAGATGTCTCATTTCTTTATTGTAACAAACCTGAGAGGTGGTTTTGCTCTCCCCGTATTACGTAGGTAAGAAATTGAATGAGAATAAGTAACTTGTCCAAGGTTACCCTTCAAGAGCTAGAAGTGATGGGAGTCAGGACTTGAGTAAGGCCTTTTGTTCTACGTCCCATTCCCCTGCTCTCATAGCTCCTTTTGTTCAGAACATAACTCTTATTCTCTCCTCTCTCTCCCACATGCTTCTACCCTTGACTTCTTCTCAGTAATGGCATCATTGTGTCTCAGGCCAATAACCTAAGGGTCAGTGTCTCTCTTTTCTTCACATTCCATATCTAATTAATCAGCAGATCCTATCAGATTTACCCTCAAGTGTATATCAAATTGAAGGACTTCTCACCACCATCGGCCCACCACCCTGGTCCAAGCCATGTAATTTCTCTCCCAGAATCCTACTGGCTTCCCCTGTTGCCACTCTTACTCATCTTTACCCCCTCCACCCCATTAACTCCATTCCATTCTTCACATAGATGCTAGAATGATCTTGTAGGATACAAAGAAGATCATGTAATTCTTCCGTTCCAAATGCTCCAGCATGAATTATATCATGTCTGGAATTTGCTTCAGAATAACCTGGGAGAAAGGGGCCTATAAAGTCATACAAGATGCGGCTACCACCCACCTCTCCATCCTCATGCCATTGCTCACTCCTACTTCAGGGCCTCGTGCTTGTGTTCCCTTCTGTCTGTGTTCATCCCCAGGTCTTCACGTGGCTCACTCGCTCACTTCATCTAGGCCTCTGCTGAAAGAGTACCTCTTTAGACCTTCATTCCTTACCCTGCTTCGGTTTTCTGCATATACTTGTACTACATGAAAATGTGTTATGTATTTAACTTATTATTTTCTTTCTTCCCCACTAGAACATAAGTGTCATGAGAGTAAAAGCTTTGTCTTTTTCACCACTATATTCTCAGTGCCTAGAACCTGATGGGCACACAGTTAATTTTTTGAATAAATAAATAGCTATACAAAACCCCTTTTCTCCATTATGGAGAGACCGCTGGTTGGGAACAGGAAAACCCTAGACTCACTTGATCGCATTCTCAGCCTGTCACCTTGTGCAGGTCATTTACCTTCAGCTGCTATTTGTGAGCCTGCTTTTGTTAGTCACAAAACTCCACAAGATGGGGATAACAAGGTGATAGCATTCAGGGGGAGGGGGATTAAATGAGCAAATATTCCTCAGTCCTTTGAAAATAGTAAGGTGTTACAGACATGGAAGAGAAAGCTTGTGTGTGACTTTCAGAGCCTGATTCCCTCCAGGGCAGTACTGGTAGGTAATTGATACAAATTCATTTCTTCAGTGTTTCTCTGCAGCTCTGTACCCCTAAGGCTTGGCAGAGACTCGACTCTGGCAACGTTAGAACCGTAAGCCTAGGCCCTTTCATTCATCCTCAGACCCTAACGTAAAGAACAACTTGCCCAAGCCATATGGTTCCCAAATGACTATGTGAAATCATTCTTATGCATCATAATTTTTGCTAAGAACCAACTAATATTAAAGTATCTAGGGGCGTTTCACTTAGACAGGGCTACCTTAATGATAGGAAAGTCTTTTCTTGATTATTCTCAGTCTTGTTTTGTTTCTCAGAACATGCAAGATTGTGTTCAGATAAATGATTAACAACTCGTTACTCAAACCAGATCTGACCTTAGTGCTATCTGGAATGAGAAAGCCTCATCCTTTGCAGCTGACAAATTGATTTAAAGGAACTGACCCTCCTGTCTTAAACACTGTGTGTCCGTTAGGTGGTCAGGACTCTTTTCAGAGATTCATGCTCTTTGCTCTCTTCTGCCCCTGGCCTCTCAGCCTCTGTGGGGTCTTAGTAGTTCCAACTTCCTTCTCCCCATACTTCACCTAAGGAGCCATCTTACTTACCCTCTGACCAGCATAGGCACTTGTCACTCTGAAACATTTCTTTCTCAATAGAAGCTGACAGGTAATGCATTGAAAATTCTGGTTGCTGTAAGTCGTGTTGACACTTTCAGCATGGATCCTACAGCAGTGAACTTCCTTACCAAATAAATAAACTCTAGTTGTTCACACCAAGAGACAGGGAGATGGTTTCTTTGTGAAGACGAAGGACTGGACTGTTCTAAGAGCCTAACCCGCTGCTGCCTCTGCTTGCAAGTAGAGGGGAGGGAGGTATGGGGTGGGAGCTGTTACCAATTTCTGGAGACAACTTAATGGCTAAGACAGATTGTGCACCAAGAGGAGTTTCAGTAGAGGAGACTGTGGCTCTCAAGTGTGGGTGGGGCTGAGTCATGCCTTCCTGCCTCCACTTTAGGTCCTTTAGTTCTTCCTGAACTGAGTCAAATTACAAATGTCGGGTCTATGTCAAGATAATGAATGGGGAAAAAAGAACTGGTTTCCTGTCATAGTCATAATAATAACTAGTAAAAGTATAATGGAATCCACTCACGGAATCCTTAGGAAGAGCCTCATAAGTGCTCAGCACTCTGCACGGAGTGTTGGCCTGGGCCTTGAGGCTTTGTGTGAGGTAATCTCGCACATGCTTGAAAGAGAGGTCTGCTCACATTACCTCAGCTTGGAGAAGTTCTTGTGAGAGGGCTCGGGCCAGTGAATTGGTCAGGGGACGGTCTCAGCCTCCTCACAGACCTCATGGAAGCATCCTTCCGGATCTAGAGTGGCACTGATGGCCAGTGTCCCTGCTGCCTCTTCAGCAGCGGCTTCTGGTGCTGTCCCCCCAGTGCTCTGCTGTTGTGGAGACTCAGCTGTCTGTCTGCTTTTTAACCTGTACAACTCCTACTTTTCCTTCAGGGTCTAACTTAGTTCCCTCTTCTCCCATGAATCCTTTGACCCTCTAGTTTTTATCGTTCATTTTTGGACTTACCATTTTCTTTAATTTATATTTATGTATATGTTCTGTCACGCCGGCAGCCTGTGAGCTTCTGAGTGGCAACATCTGTACTTGATTTTTCTTTATCTCAGTAACCCGTAGCAGATCATATACTATTTGCTAACTCTATACTGAGCAATACTTTGCCATGTTCCAGACTTGGAAAGTGACTGACTAGGACTTGTGAACCCTTGGCCATTCCTTAGATAATAGTGATCATGGCCATAATAGCTCACACTGACTGAGGGTTTACTGTGTGCCAGATATGTGTCCTGATTTCATTTAATCCTTACAATAACCCTATAGGGGTAAAAGACTGTTCCCATCCCCATTTCCCAGATGAGGAAAATTAAACATGGACAGATTAAATAATTTGCCCACGGTCACAGAGCCAGTGAATGGTAGAGAGCCAGGGTCTGAACCAAAGCCATCTGGCTGCAGAGTCTATTCACCATTGCAGGCTTGCACTGAAATAAATAAAATATGTAGTAAATAAATATCAAATGAATAAAAGTTCTCCCATGCACATCTGCTCCAAAGAGGGCCTTACTATTCAAGGCTAGTTTCTTTGCTGTTTTCATTTAAAGCTGCACATGTGCCCTGTCTTCTCTGTTTGAGCCTTCTGAGAAGGGTGGGGATGCAGCAGGGAGAGCTGTGGAGGGAGGAAACTGTGTTCTCAGGACTGTGGCAGAAGAGACCCTTGGGCAGTGCTCTCTCTCTGTCCTTGGCAAGTGACAGGCTGCAGAGGTGCTTTCATAACAAGTGGCCACCCTTTCAGCTTCAGACTCGTGTGCCTTATGCATGATGAGACTGGAGAACAGCGGCCTGTCTGAGCCAGCACTAGTGCAGGCTGCTGTCTGGAAGGGCAGACTGCAAACTCCAATGTATCATCCTGAGATAGTTACCAAAATAAACAGACTTTTTGTGCTGACTCCTCCTTTTCCAACTGAGGCCTGACTGTTCCCTCTTTCTTCTTTTAAAACAATCTTTCTAGAGGGTCTTTCTCTTCCCCCCTGCCTTTGAGTGATAGGGCTGACATCTGGGAAGAAGGAAGTGATCTCCTCCTTCAAAGGTTATGTCTCTATCCGACCTGGAAGTTGTTTACAATTCAGTCTTTGCCTCTGGAGCTCTGAGGCTGGTGAGGTGTTGGCAAGGCCAACTTCCAACTCCCTGAGGACTGGAAGGAAGAAGGGTGAGCTCTTGCCCTGAATCAACCAGCATCAGTCAGTAAACAAGTCTTTACTGAGCCTGGACCAGGTGCTTAGGCTTGTGATAGGATAGAATCTTGGCCTGCAGATTGCTTACAACCAAGGAGAAATGACGGACAATAGTCAAGATTATAATATATGAAATAATCAGACAAGAATAAGATAATACATAATTAAACCAAATGTGTGTTTCAAACTCTAGCAGTTTTAAGAGTTCTCTGAATCAGTGTGATGCACTGGTTAAAGAAGATGGGCTCTGGGGTCAGAAGTTCTGGGTCTGAACTCAAGCCTTATCACCTACTAGCAGTATAACCTTAGCCCGACTGTTTAAACTCCCTAGGCCTTGGTTTTCTCATCTGCAAAATGTAGATGATAATAGTGTCTAAAATAAGGTTACTGTGAGGATTAATGAGATCATTCATTCATTCATTCAGTAAAAAAAATCTATTGAGTGTCTTCTTTGTACAAGTCACTGTTCTTCTAAGTGCACGGGATATGCGTATGCTCCTGGGATTTCGTGGCAACAACAACAAATGTTTATTTCTCTCACATACTCACATTCAGAGAGAAAACATATTTCTCTCACATGTCCACTGTGGATCAGCATTTGCTCTACTCCCTTCACCTTCATTCTAAGACCAAGGCTACAGAGCAGCCCCATGTGGGACATGCTGGCAAAGGGAAAAGACCAGTGGCAAAACCATGCAGCCCACCCCAGGAGAGCAGGGGATCACTGCTGAGGAGGAGTGAGGAGTGATCCAGATGGAGTCCTGAAGGCCCACAAGATTAGAACATTGTTACAGTGATTCAAATGACAGGTCTTGGAGTTTTAGACTTGGATAAGAACAGTAGCAATGGGGAGAAGAGAATGGGTGGGGGATGGAGAGGACTTAGTGCGTGGCTGTCTTTGAGGAATGAAGGAGAAAGATGGAGCTAAATCAGGAGCACCGGCTTCCAAGCTGAGCTCTGCCATCACTTCTCTATGTGACTCAGACAAGGCATTGAACCTCTCTGGGTTTGAGTTGGAACATTTGTGAAATGAGAGGCCTGAGTTTGATGTGGCCCTGGAGGTTCCTTCCAGCTCTATCCCTCTATGGCTCTCAGACTCCAAGGTCTTTGTCTTAGAGACCACAGACTACTGGAGGTGGTGCTGTTGGGAAGGAAGGTTGGTTTGGAAAGAAAGATATCATAATAACTCCATTTGCATTTGTCTCAGCCCATTGGGTTGTGTGCCTTTTGTCTTTGCCTTTGTTCATAGCCCTCACTTTCTCCTTGGTTTTCTTGTGAATCCCAAAAGGAGATGGAATTTATTTTTCGTCTCCAAAGTGGGATCTTCGGGAACCCACAGGGCCTTGAGGTCATGGGATTAATGTAGCTTTGTGCACAATGTTTCTCCAGCATCATTTGGTATCCTAACATCTTTATACGCTTCTTCTAGCATATTCCACATTATAACATCATCACTGGGATGTCAGCCTAGGAGTCTGTTTGGAGAGAAACCTTATTATCCTCTACCCCCACATATCCACAGAATCAGAATTTCTGCTAACTCTTCCTCCTTCTCAAGAGCATGCTCCTGCCTCTGTTTTATCTTTTACTCCCTTCCTTGGGAAGAAGAGTAACTTGTCTGATTGGCAGGAGTCTGGCAGTCATTTGGCCTCGTCTCCGTTGTGGAGGGTTAATGTTAACCTCTGAATTAACAATCACTGCACTGAAAGACCACATGACCATACCTTTCTGTCTTCTCTTTTGCTTTCTTGGATCACTTGGTTCCGGCAGGATGGGCCCTTCTTGCTCGTCTGTTCTCCACTGTAGTAAGCAGACTAGGAAGGAATTGCCTCTGTTGGACCCAGATAGGTGTTGGTTCCAACTTCTCCATCAGTGACTAGATGAGTCCTCCTTCCCTGGGATTCAGGTAACTTTAATTTTGTGGAGGTGTCAGGAGGCACCCACTGTAGCCTCAGATACTAGTCCATCTCAGTCAGCCCTGTACTTTGCTGATTGGGTCTCTGTTAACAAAAGTAGTACCTCGATCGCAGGGTAACTCCTCAAGTCTCTGCTCTCCTTGTTTGGAATTGGAGAATACAGTGAATAAGTGACACTGTGACCTTCAGCAGAACCCTTTCAACATCACATCACAGCTGGTAATGACTTTCTATCCCCCTTCCTCAGCTTTGCCAGTGGGAAAGTGCAGTTATTAAAGAGGAGACTATTTTTCACCATGCATCATAAGAAGTAGTTTAACAAAGCTGAGTTGCCATCAACCAGTGTCTCCTTGACCCATAAACTATGTTTCCAGGACACTCAGCTCTATATCTTGGCATTTTAACCACTTCAGCCAGAATGCTGCATTTGGTACTTTTCTCATATGGTCATTTCAGTTAAATGATTACTTTGACTATTCAGTATTAAATTTATGGTACAATCTGAGCTCACCAAAGATGAGAGTTGTGCTTAATAGTTTGAGGTTTTTAACCTCTTTCGTATCCCCAGCTCCATGCAGTGTTTTGAAATACAGCATTTTAACTGCAGGTATTTAAATTCTGACATGATATTGGGACTTTTTTTTTCTCTCTTACTAAAATTACAGGCTAACTCAGTTGAAATGGTTAAATCAATTTGTGTGCATAGTTGTAACCCTAATTGATTATTACAGAAAAATTTTAAATCTTAATTATTTCCAGAAACTCGCCCATGAGGCAAAGGTAATGGGCATTGATTTATCCCACCAGCATGTATGCCAGACACTGTGCAAGGCACAACAGAGAAAGATTGAGCCATAGGCCCTGCTCTCAAGGGCCCTGCTCTCATTGGACTTGTGGTCCAATTAAGAAATGAAACTCATAACCAAAGAATTATAATATACCAGTATGAGAACCCACATAGAGAAATGTGTTAAGTGCTATGGGAGGCAGAGTAAAAAGTGACTAATTCTTCCTAGGGAATCAGGGAAGATTTCATAGATGTTGACCCATTCAAACCAGTAACCTGAAGAGAGCTATACAACAGTAAGTTGATTGGTGGGTGGTGGGTAGAGAATGGACATCATACTAGTAAGCTCTGTTAGTTACAAGGGGATTTCGAACCGTGGTTCACAAAGGGAAAGCATGTACTATATCACTGTTTAAGTCCTTTGTTGGCACTGTGTATCATGTAAGAAGAGAGCTTTGCCAGCATTTATCCTTCTGGTTCTAAAAAGATCATGGACATAATAGAAATAAACTTGGCATATTTTGAGGCAGCCATAATTTGGGGCCTTTACAACTTTGAAGTTTCATTCATTCTCTCCCTCTCTTTCTGTGCAGTCTAAAAGACAGACATGTAGTTTCTTTTTAACCATCTCCTACTTCTTCAGTTGTTCTCTGTTGTAACTGTGGCTCCTGTTTCTTATTGTATTAGTCAGAGACCAATTGATTGTAAGGAACAGAAAGCCACCCAGTCTAGTTCAGATAACACAGTGGACCATGGAAAGGAGGTGGTGCATTTTACAGGACCCAATCACAGAAAGTGGGAAGTGCACAGAAGTGCCTGGTGGAGACAGGAGTGGGAATTGGTTAAGACTGGAGGTTGCTCTCTCAGTCTCCACCTTGTCTCTTTCTCCTTCCTAGTTCACTCTCCACCCTGCAGAGTAGGCTTCTTCATTTACTTCTGTCCCTCCTCTTCCTTTGTGATTTCACGTTGCCCTGACTCCACTCTGGCCCCTGCTGTATGGCAGTTTTCTGATGCTGGGTTCAACATTGCCTCACCACAGTGTCAGGAGACTTGGGATCTGAGTTTTTATCTGTCTGTTAATTAGCTGCCCTTGAGTTAGGTGGTCATACCTCATCCAGTCAGTCAGCAACAGTAAAAAAGGGTGTGAGGCAAGGGCCAGCCTGGTAGCATAGTGGTTAAGTTCATGAGCTCCGCTTCAGTGGCTGGGGGTTTGCAAGTTGGATCCTGGGCGTGGACCTATGCACCGCTCATCAAGCCGTGCTGTGGCAGGCATCCCACATAAAGTAGAGGAAGATGGGCATGGATGTTAGCCAGGGGACAATCTTCCTTAGCAAAGAAAAAAGGGGTGTGGGAGGAGGAGTCATGTGGTTTCTAGGGCTTCTCTTCGCTAATAAGAAACAGGAGCCATAGTTATAACAGACCAGAAATCATTCGGCCAGCATATGGCTTCTAATGGCACCCCTGTTTCTTATTTGTGGCCTTCTACAGGCCAGGGTATATGAGAAAAACCATGAATTTGAAGTCACTGGAGTTACTTCCATCTATGCTAATTTGGTGACTGTGAACTAGTTCCAACTTCTTAGAACCTGTTCCCTGATTCATAAAATGGGGTTGACTTGTGCCTCACCAGCCTCCCCGGGTGCTTATGAGAAGCGCATGATAAATGTGTGTTGAATGATTTGAATAGTAAAGCACTATACAGATGAGCTCAGTTATTAATATGTTAGAGATGGGGACGAAGATAAAGTTTTTTGTTTGACACTTGCCATGAGGTACTAAGGAATAGACCCTCTGGCGTCTGCTCACCTAAGGCAGGGCATGGCTTTAGGCAAGACTCATAAATACACCAAGTTTCTGGTCCTCTAGCTCTAAGTCTCAAGCTGTCATCAGGCACTTGGAGTTCCTTGGATGAAGGGTGTGATGGAGGGTAATAGGTGCGTGCTCCTCCATCAGTGCACTTGTCATCCTGGCTCCTGTTTGTGATAGAGGGCCTTTTGTTTTGTTCATTTTTGAACTGGAACTATTTTAATCATTATAATGGTATTAAATGGGCTGTTATCTAGGGTGCTTCTTTTAATTAGATGGTGGTGGTGAGAGGAAATGTGGATCACAAATTATTCTCATTTTGCAAAAAGTAAAAGAAGCTAAATAATTTGTTGAAGGTCACTCAGTAAGTTGAAGAGCTAGGGTTCAACCCAGTTCTGTCTGACTCCAAATCCCACGTTTTCCCACGATGACTCACTGCCACCAGATCTTAGAGCCCACTTGTTTAGTCCAGTGATTTCTAATTGGGGTTTTCAGATCCCAAGGGGATCTGTGAAGATAAAAATAAAAGTCTATGGACCATTTTCAGTATTTCAAAAATTGTAATGGGAAATCTTACATTTAACTGCAACGGGGGAGTTATGTTAGCTGTTTTCCCCCATTGTGACCTAATTTTTTAGTTACTGATTATTTAATTCATACAAGAAAACTAATTAAATATTCAAAAATGCTGTTTGTTAGACAAAGAGTTTTAAATTCTGAAGCCCGTGGAGAGTACATGGGGGTCCTTGGTGGTAAAAAGATTGTGAAATGTAGTCTAATCCAAAGACCACAAACTGATGGGTCATCAGCTAAATCTAACCTAAGGATGTGGGTTTTTTTGACTCATAAAGTATTTTTTCAATTTATGAATTACTGATCAGCATTTAAAAATTGGGAGATTTCACATCAAAAAGCATATTTTTTCAGCTTCTTTTGAAAATTCAGAAGTCCTGGCAGTATTGGATTCATATTTCCCCATGACATTGACCAACTGGCCTCTTACATGGCGCATGCACTTTCCAATCGGTCTCCACCTGGCCCAATTCATTCATTTCATTCATTCACATCCCCTGCCAATCCCCTATAACCATTTGAGTCTATGATGCCTGGGCTAGTCCAGTCTCCTCATTTTGTTGCTTGGTTATAGAGAGAAACCCATTCCTTGGCTGTAATCACTCACACCCTTATACCCTGTACAGTTTTGTGTCATGGTCTTCTTCTTATGTTGTTATTTTAAGGTCTTTCATGCAGACTTGTCTGTTTGGCTCTACTTATCTTTGAGAACAGGAGCCACATTCTCATCAATTCAGCAAACACTATTGGCATTGTTTAGGGGACTGGGGAAGGTCATAGTCTAGGCTTGTCTTGTTTATTTCAGGAAAGCATCTAGCACCCTGATAAGTACCGAGTGCGTGTTCAAGACCTGCTTGCTAGAGTATTATGATTAATAGAATGGGTTTGGTGTCAGACCTAGATTAGAGTACTGACCACCCATTTATTGCCCACATATGCAGTTTAGGTAAATTTCAGCTTTAGTTTTCTTGTCTGTAAATGGGGATAATCATAATGCCTTTGGAGTGAGATGAGGACTGAATGACCTGATGTTCATAAGGGGTTAGGCACAGTGCTTAACACTGAATAACTGCCAGTATATGGTGACTTTTATTACTAGAGCTAGACATGCAGTTGGCACTGAATTAAAGCTTGTAGAGTTAAACGAATGGGTAGAATAAATTGAGTGTAAGGAATTAAATGTGGTTGTCAAGGATGATGTCACCAACAGTGTCTCTAGCAGGCTTGGAGACCACAGATTTTTGATGGCTTTGAATGCTGTGGTTTTGATGAGACTAGAGGAAGCACATGTTGTGGCAGAAGCAGCACCCAAAGTTCTTTAAAACAGATTTATAAGCTTGCTTCTGTGGAATAACATCAGCCCCAGTTTAATATAAGTTGATATAAGGTTGAGAAGAGAGGAATAAATATCTAATAATCTTGCAGGGTAGATTTGTGCTCCGTGTTTTGAGAATGTACTCAGGACTTCAAAATTGGCCTGTGGGCTAGACTCCCTGATACAGCAGGTTGACATTATCTCCGTGAAGAATCATCACAGTTGCTAAGCTGACTGCTGGAATGGGAAGAAGCCTTAGACCCTTTTTCTGGGGCTCCTGGACTGCTTCCTCTTTTTACAGCCTTAGGGGACAGACAGAGGGAACTAACTTACTTACTGTGTGCCATCACTGTCTCATTGAATTGTTACACTGATCCTCTGAAACAATTTACTGTACAGATGACAAAACTGAACCTCAGAGAGATTAAAGGGACACGTTCCAATTCTTGCACATCTTGTAAGTGGCAAGACCAGGACTCTAGCTCTTTCCATAACTCCACACAGCCTCCCAAAGCCAACGTCACCACCTCCAGGTATTCATGGTGCCATCAACCCCATCCTCATCCCCACTCCCAAAAGGAAACTCAAGTAAAGGCCAGCAAAATGGATTTACTGAGTGAACACACACTGCTTGCTCTCTTCTTATTCATTTTCAACACATGTTTATTAAGCACTTACGTTATGCCAGGCACAGCTCTTATTGCCGAGGATAAAGGGTGAACAAGACAGATGAGATCCCTGCTCTGGTGGAATTTAATTCTAATGGGAAGAGATAGACAAAAAAACGAGTAAACGACTAAATGAACAAAATAGTTTGAGATAGCAGTGTTAGAAAGGAAATGAAACAGGGTGATTTGATAAAAAGGGGCTGGGGAAAAGAAGCTACTCTAGATAAAGTGTTCAAAAAGGGCTAAGGAGGTCACTTCTGAGCTGAAACCTGACTGAACAAAGGAGCCAGCCAAGCGAAAATGGGTATGGGGAGCATTAGAGGCAAAGGGAACGAACAGGAGTTCAGACTTGAGGCTGGCCACTGGAGCCATCCCAGGAAGACCACTGCACCTTTTAGACTTTTGTTTTACATAATGTGCTTCACAGTGGAGCATGTTTCTGATTTATAATCTGAATGATAATATTACATTATTTGATATTATTATTTTTCTGGGTATTTTGGCAATGGGGCTAATACTCTTACTTCAAGAAGGGCTGTGAATCTGTACAAGTCATGGAGACAAGGTGGCTTTATAGGAAGAGAGAGGTCGCAAGAGTTTACATCTGTTTCTGGCAGAGAACCGCATACCCTAGACTCAGCCTGAGGGGCGACACGCTGCATTCCGGGATTATAAGGACCCAGCTATGGCAGAGTCAGCAGGAGGCCTCCAGAAGCCCTAGTCACACAGACAGAACTCAGACTCCTAGGAGGAGAGCCGCTGGATGATGTGAACATTTGTTTTGGTACCAAATGGGATTATTCCCAGGATGTCTTTGGTTATCACAAGGAGTAAATAATAAAGCAACAAAGAAGGAAATAAAATTATTTTTGTGTAGATAAGTATGGACTAAATACACAGCATAAAATAATATAGGGAGTAGGAGTAGAGGAATGTTATGAATTCAAACAAGGATCGAGTGGAATAACTTTTAAAATGATAAAAATCACTTCCTAGACCTATGCTTTCCCAACCAAGATACCCTGAAAGTAGTAACAGGAATTGGAAAGCTATTTGCAGTGTTTCAAAAATATGAATGGATAATAAGGCTACACAGGCTATCGTTTACTTCATGCCCTTTCGGGTCATTTTTTCGTTGGTTATTCAGTATTTCAGCAGATCCCTAATGAGTTATCTGCTGTGTGCCAGGTATTATGCCAAGTGCTAGGAAGTTTTTTAAATGGCTGAAATAGGGATCCTTGCTGTTGAGACATTTTAACCATCTGGTGGAGCAAAGAGACAAGTAAATGGATCATTACAAAGCAGTATAACATATTCTGATACAGGTGTTTATGGAGTGTTTTGAGAAGTCCAAAGGGTGGAGGAAATGCTGGGGATAGGGTCTTGGAAAGCTTCTTAGAGGAGGTACTACTAAATCTAAGTTTAAAGGACATATATAAATTAGCCAGCTGGGTCCAAGGGAATGAAATTCTTGGCAGGGGAGAGATCACACACTTAAATTCACTTGGCTTTTAATTTTCCGGAGTACTTATGCATTGTGTCAGAATTGTGTTCAGCTTTAAGTAAGAAAAAACCCTGATATCGGTAGCTTAAGCAAACAAAGGTTTATTTGTTTGACATAGTAAGTTTGGAGGGAGGTGACTGCTGGCTGTGGGTTCAGTGGCTGATGATGTCTGTACTGCCATGTGTCTCTGAGACTCCCTGGGCTTTTCCTTCATATGTGTTGCCTTATGACTGAAAAAGGACTGCAGCTTTGGGTATCACACCCATATTCAAGCATGAAGAAGGAGACACACACACACACCCCACTGTACAGGTTTTGTATGCAAATATTTAACCCTTCCACCCTCCAGAGTAGAAAGCAGCAAAGAAGGTGAGTTGGGAAGGACTAAGTCAGCCAACCAGTATCTGCCAGATGCATTTCATTTCACTTGCTCCTCATAATAAGCTTGTGAACTAGGAAGAGCAGGTATTATTAACTCCACTTTACAGAAGAAGAAACTGGGATCTGGAGAGCTAGGTGATACCTAAAATCACAGAGCTGTACATTTATTTAGTGATAACAAAACGAAAAACAAAGGTAATGTTGATTGTATGCTTATTACACACCAGACTCTATGCTAAGCGCTTTGCGTGTGTTCTCTCATTTCCTCCTCATGCAGTCTTGTGAGGTGGGCTCTCCTCATTTTATAGATGAGCACATCTGAGGTGTAAGGAGGTACTGACATAACTTGCCTAGGACTACAAAACTGCCATTAGCAGAGCCGGGGTTCAAACCTCAGGTCTCCAGAGTGCCGGCCTAATGCTGTTCTTGCCTCTTCTACCTTTAAACTATCAGAGCCTTCTCCCTGTCGGTCCAGTGACTATGCCATCTCACTGACATTGCCCAGAGCCCTTGAAGCCGCCCCATGCCCCTGTTACTCCTTTTAATTTATTTGACCTACTCCTGTTTCTTCATTATTGCTTTTATGGACACAGAATCCAGCAACACATTATTTCAAATGTCCTGCCATTATGAATGCGTTTCCTTTCATTGTAATAGCACTGACCATAATGAATATATTTTGTATCCGTGCAGGTGTCACTGGTGTTTTCAGTGCTCCGTTCTAATTTATGTTGGAAAGTGAATACTTAAAGTATTGCCCGAGCTCCCATTACTCCAGAGGAAATGAGGGACGCCCTGTGTGTGTGCATATGTTTTTGCATTCATGCAGCAGATAGAATGTTTTGGTCAGAATGAATTGTGTGCCTGAAATGAGAGTCTGGCCCTTTCCTGGAAAGGCACATTGGACGTAATTTGCTGTGCATATCAGCAAACTGTACAAGCAGGTTTCTTTGCAAATGGGTGTTTGAGCCTACTTAATGGGCACAAATTATAGTCCAATTTCGTTAGAAAGGGAAGGAGGAAAGCCTTGCTGATTGAGGAATCCAGGTTTTGGGGCACCCCCAAGATCTTCTTTCCTTCGTGTGCACAGCCAGCAAGGTTGCTCATGTGCTTGGTGCCAGCAAATCACCCCATCAGTCAGCCACACACTGTCACAGCCATTTTGACATTGAGAGTGAATAGTGAGACAAGCCCGCTGGGGAGCAGAATGTACTCAGTTTGGGATTAGTTGTGTGAACTGATCTTTATGGTGAGAGTCTGTCTGTGAGGTAGAGGAATGTTAATAGTCATAGAGTCTGAAATGCCAGATTGTGGTAGAATGTAGCTCCTTTGTGGAGAGAGGCTAGGGTACTCATCTGTCCAAGAAATGGCCTCCCCTATGTTTGAAACAATATGTGGGCCATAAGGCTCTGGACATTTAGCCTATCTGTCTGTAGGGGATTCTTGGGGTGATATCTTTCTAGATATATCTATGCCAAACTTGTGCTTTCCAAGGCTTAGGATCTCAGCGGCACAGGGTATCTGGGAGATAACCTGTGAGACCCAATATTATGAATCCTCATTCAAGGGTTCTAGGAATTAAAAAAGAGGTAGTATGGTGGAATATAAGAGTATTTTAAAT
This sequence comes from Tapirus indicus, assembly GCA_031878705.1. Taxonomy (NCBI): domain Eukaryota; kingdom Metazoa; phylum Chordata; class Mammalia; order Perissodactyla; family Tapiridae; genus Tapirus; species Tapirus indicus. The sequence goes on from CM062928.1 coordinate 4,767,533, forward strand.
TTCTGTAAAATCCTACATTTTTATACCACACCTATTCCAGCTAAATCTTTTCAATATGCAGGAGTTGCCCCTTAATAAAAATTGGCTATTCAGTTTAGAATTACTGACTCAATAATTACCTGACAAGTTAAAGAATAGAGGTTGCAAACTGAATTTAGAATGGGTGTGTGTGTACACACATATATATGCAATATGCCCGTATATTAGGGGGTCTGGAAATGTTTGTTTTGCCTTTAACAAAAAAGGGCAAGACCCTTTCTAAAATTTCGCTTGAGGAAGAGCAAAATTTCTCTCTATATCTCCAAGTGATCTTAAATCTCACCAGCTTTTTATTGCTGAAAGTCTACTATCAAAAAACTAGGCTGGGGAATTTCAATATCTGTTCTTTTCTGTTTCATAGGGAGTCTTTTCCCCTTTGAGTCTCTGGAGTCTTAATTTTTACACAATGCATCACCTGACTCTTAAGTCAATACCTGAAAAACGGACTGGAAAGAACTAGTTTTCCCAAATCTACCTAGAAATATAAGCCCAGATAATACCAGTGCAATAACCTTAAAGAAGTTAGTGTTCTTTACTGCCTTCATGCCAGAAAGCTACTAATACTTGTCCTTTACTGAAATGTCTACTGTTTTACGGGAAATTCTGTAGAACCAAATATACTGTTTGAGGGATTAGTTAATACACAAATGAATCGAGCTCTGAGTTGAATCTCTGAGTTCCAAGTTCTCCATTCTTGCAAATTCAAGTGGCAGTAATCCCTGCTGTATCCTCTAACAGACAACAGCAAGAGGCAAACACTTTCAGAGCTCTGCACATCTTAGCAGTCTGCCCCACTGTTCACTATTTCCTCGGGGGCAGTAATTGGAAGCACATTTTACCTTTGCCCTCGGGCAGGGTTAGTCTTGCTTCAGCCTAGAAAGCCTTTCTGAAAGGGGTGCAGACATGAGGATGCAGATAGAAGCTGTCTCCTACAGCGATGGCTTCAGGTTTCCATGGACAGAGAGCAGAAGAAGATGCAGTTTACCACCAGAGCAGAGACCCGAGAAGAACCTCTGGGTCTCCGTGCCCCAGTTGGGGTCAGAGTGAGGAGCAGGGGCGAGGACACAGTATCAGCCTGAATCTCCTGCAGTTCACTGCTACCTGCCCAATTAAGCTGGCAGGCAAGCCCGGGAACCAGCCCAAACTACCCTCCCAAAGAGCCGCTCATCTTAAGAGAGTTCCTTTAGCAAATGTGCCTTCAGGGGACTATATAACTAGAACCAAAGCCATTTGCATTAATCCATCCTACACATGTCTTTCGCCTCCTAAAATGCTCAAGGTTCCTGCCATATGTATATATAGTGTAAGTTTCTAGTCTCTAAATAGCTGTGCTTCCAGTCTGCTCTAAGCTGATTGAACAGCAAGGGAGGGGACCAGCCCCAGAGGGAATGTGGCTCTCTGCTTCTTGCACTTAAGTTGTCTGTCTGTGCTTTCACTGCCTTTCTTCTGTTATAGTTGTTCTTAGCTGTGAAACAAACTCAAGATTTAAATTTTTTTTTTCAACAATAAATAGCACCTACTGAATGAGAACAAGTTGATGCTAAACCTATGTATTTTCCAAAACTGCTCATCTGAAATAAAACAGAAATTACAATAATAGGCTATCATTATAAAGTATTTACCTTGTGCCAGATATAATATTAAGGACTTTAATAAGGTGTATTATTTAGTGTTCACAACTGCTCTAGTACATATGTTTTCTTGGACCTGTTTTAACAGATGAGGATACTAAACCTCAGAGAGGAAAGTGACTTTCCCAAGGTTACATTGTCTACTTATCTCAGAACCCAGTCTTTCCCTTTTAGATAGTTATTGACAACTAGAATATTGAAGAAAGATCCCATCAAAGAGACTCCGTTAGCCCACTTCCGGTAGATGGGTTTCTTTCTTCCTGTAATTAGGCGGACAGGAAAGGCCACTGTGCTCTACAGACCATCCATGCTAATACCTAATTAACCCAGGAGTAACGGATCCAACAGGTAGGTCAGAATGATGCAAACCTGGCAAGGATTCACAGCCCAGCCCGACATTCTTTTTGGTAGGAAGAACACTGGCTTTGCAATCAGACAAACCTGGGCTCCAAATGTGGTCAAGTCACTGACCTCTCTGAACCTCAATTTCCCCATCTGTAAAATGTAAAATGGGGAATCAGAGATACAGTCCAAATTGGATGAGTTATATATAAGTACCTATTGTAATGCATGCTCACTGAATAGTTTTTTAAAATATATAGTTACTTAAAACGTCATTTTACTCTGTGTTAGCAAAAGGTTTCCCAGGCACCCTGAAGTGTTTTGCACCCAGCAGGAGAGTGGTTGAAAGACGACAGTGTTCTGGAGTTTCCTGAAGGCAGGTCCATTTTTTAGAACCAATTTTGCTTTTTATGGCCTGTTTTTCCTCCAAAGTAGGAAATGGGCTGATGCTTTCCCTTCTACGCTCGCTATCCTGTAACTCCCCGAAATATTCTCTTGCCTCCCTTTCATGATTTCCTTAAGTGCTTTTAATGTCTGCTCAACACCAGAAAGATATTCCCAGGAGGCACTCAGTTTGTAATGGCTGCTTGTTGCTTGATGTGAACTTGTGGCTGACCTCTGGGAAAGCAGTGAGGACTGGGGGAGGGAGCCAGGCTCTGCTCCACCAAAGCAAGATGATGGGTCCCTGAGCGGCTGGCAGGCAGCTGGAGGAGTGGCTCCAAAGATTGCTCACCCCTTTTGCCACCTCTGTCCAGGGTGTCTGGAAGTATAATGGGTAGAGGATTATGGTATGGGTAAACTCCCACATTCTTCAATAGCACCAACGATAACAAAGGTAGTGGACACAGGGCAGCTAGAAGTATATTTCACTGGTATCTCTGTGTTATCCCTGTGGGGAGGAATGCAGTGCCCTTAAGAGCATCCTTCATACACTAGAGCCAACCACCATTATTCCATGGCCTGTCACCTGGGGGCCTAGACTGCCTCGCACTGTTTTTTAACCTTCTAACTGTAACTGTCTTCACTAAGGGGAAGGTGAGTAAGGTACTGCAGGAAATGGAGGAAAAATGCAAATCCCTTACATCTTCATTTCACAAATCTTAGACACACAGCTGCTAATCAGGGTTGTAAGAGATGAGTCACAGTACATGCCCTCGAGCAGCAGTTGGCTGTCTAGAGGAGGAAATGCCAAGTATCACAGCAGGTTAATAGCACCACCAGAGATACCTGTGGTAGCAGGTGATCAATGCCAGGGAGATGGATTTTAGCAGTAAGTGCTTCATGCCCAATCTTGTGTGACTGTCTTGAACCTTATGGGCTTTGCCCCAAACTGCTCAGCCAGGAGTTCATAAGGAGGCTTCCAGTGCCCACCACTGTTCACAGCCTCCATCCTGCACTCTTCAGCCCTGCTCACCTTGCACTCCACTTCCTAGCCTTCCTGGGCCTTCTGAAGTTTGGACTTTGTAATGAATTATCCTGTTTATGGACATTGCTCACTGCTCAGGGCTGCCACCCTGCCTGTCTTGTCAGCTCTGACTCCAGCCTTGCCTCCGTGGCAGTCGTTCATGCATGTTCTTCATCAGGCTGTTTCTAGCTCACCTGATCTCACCAGCTCCCAGGATCCTACATTTCTGCCACTTAGTAATCACTAAGTTCCCCTCGGCCCTACAAGCAGGACACCGACTCTGAGTCTGAGAGGTGAATGATAGGTGGTCTCTGAAAGCTGGAGCGGTCAGCACAGCCTTCATGGAAGACATAGACTTGAAGGCTGGTTATGATTTGGGTAGGGAAAGAGAAAGGATATCAATATTCCAGACTGGAGCGGGAGAGGTCCTTGTTATGACTTGTTAACGGTTGTTAAAACCGTCAGTATGAAGGAGGAGTTTAGAACTGGAGCTACCAGAGGGATTTAAGGATTATCTGTGGATTTCAGTGCCATTACTGTTCTTTACCAGAGGGGAGCGGTGGGGGAGTTGGAATGAAAGAGCGAAAATAAAGCCTACGTAGTATGGAGTTATGTCAGATTCATGGAGTCATTCTACTCTCCTCCTCCAGACAATTTTTACATTCCTGTGCTAGGCCTAATTTGAGAGTCTGGTTTTGACCCCTAGCAACAGTGCCCTTTACAGCCACGTTGTGACCCTTCATGCCAGTTAAAATGAATAAGAGCTAAGTGGGTGCTGATCTTGTCTTTCACTAGACCAGTGGTTCCCGCCTTGGTTGCTAGGCCCCTTCAGTTAATCTAACCCTGTTTCCTCAGCCTGGTCTTCCCCTCCTCTTTAGTGGGCAAGAAGAGGCATATGATTAGCCCCCAGAGTCCTTCCAGCCCCCAGGGCTCCGAGCAGTGTCAGAAATCAGACTTAAATCATAACAGCAACAATAAGATGGTAATTCTGTGAGGTAAAGGATGTGTCACCAGCCTTGTGGTAAACATGTTGCTATATATACGTGTATATATATTGTATACCTTATCACATTGTACACCTTAAGCTTAGACAATGTTACATATCAATTATATCTCAATAGATCTGAGGGAAAAAAGAAATCAAACTTAGCAGAGATTGGAGAAGCAGTTTGGGAAGGAAAAGAGCTTTCTCTTTGCAGCTGAGCAAAAAACAAGTAGTTCCATAGGCTTTTCTTAAACTCCTATATACAGAATTATCTTTTTTTTAACTTCTTTTTTTCTTTCATATATTTTAGCCAAGGGCCCTAAAAATAGTTTTTAGAGAGGAGTGGCTTTATTGTCTCACAGCAAATGTTTTTTAATTTAGAAACAACCCCTAAAAGAATTCTCTCATCTTTCCCCCAAAGTGGTTAACTGAAATATTTATTTTGTTGTCATTTCCTCCCTCCCACCCCCCTGTGCTGGGCTGAGTGAAGACTGCAGTGGAATGTTGTAAGTGGTGAGTGGGTGAGTGGGTGGGGAAAGCAAAGGTCTGTATACTTTTTGTTAACTTCTCATGCTGGCGTAGAAGAGCCATCTGACATATTTACTGTCCTGTAGAAAACTTAATTCTGATTGGGACTCAGTGTGAGAGCCTGAGAGATCATGTAATCCAGGAAGGAAGAAGGGAACAAAGTCTACCTACAAGCACTGTCTCGCTCACCATTTTGTGAGAAAAGTGGTTGCTTATTGTGCATTTACCACATGCCATATGCTTTTACATTCACAAAGAACCTGTGAATCATTGACCCTGCTTTACAAATGAGGAAACTGAGGCCCAATGGAGTAAGTTTTGCCCAGGGGGACCCAGGTAATAAGTGGAAGGATTGGATCCAAACCTTGGTCTCTCTGTGCTCTTCCTGCTCCTTGCAGTCTGATAGCAGGGAGCCATCTAGATTGCTGACAGATGCCCCTCAATGTCATGATGTCGGATGCCCTGAGATGTCATCCTCAGCCATAGAGGATGACTGGGTCTTACTCCACCCTAAGAGGAATGTTCCCCTGGTGCCTTTTGGGGTGTTTGGATTGTCTGCTCTGGCTGGGCCCTGTAATTGGACCAGTGGAGAGCAGTCACTTTCCACGTATCATAAATAAATCTTACGACATCTGATTTATGTTGAGACTGAGCCATAAACAGGTTCTTCTGCAGATGGATAAAACAGGTCTGAATGGTAGGATTATGTCATTTGAGTATCACAAACAGAGCTGGCTTCAGGAGAAACTAGGAGAAAGGCAGAATGTGTCTTTAATAATCTTTATCTGCTTCCTCCAGCACCCTGTACTTACACCCTAGTCCTTGCCCCTTAAAGATTATCATTTCTCTCTCTCTAGCAAAACTTAACCACCCACCTCGTCCCATCAGCTTCTGAGATGACAGCTGGCTCACCCAGAAACTCCTCTGTGCTCAAGTGGTTTATGGTCATCCTGTGGCCTACTCTTGTCTTGTAATACCTACTGATTTCTAACTGTAGGGGCTCAGCCAGAAGTACAGTACCTTAGACTCATAACAAGAGCGTTTACTGCAAGGGCAGGGATAGGACAGAGTAATAAACAGGTGGGGAACCAGGCCTGTCTGAATGGTTCCCTTTCACAAACGTCTACTCCACAGATACACTCGTCTCAGAGAAGATGTGCTGGCAGGAATGCCTGAGCTATTAACTTGGCACAAGAAACCTCCTTGTAGTTGTCTGTTTCCCCATTTCAGAGCCCTCTCGCTGACCCAGTGTGGGCCTTAGACTCTTGGTCAAGTGAGTCTGGCTTTGGCAAAGAGGGAGTCCTTGGCCCTGCTTGGGAGCAAGTGTACATTTGCCTCAGACCCCTGGCATCGTATGTTGGCACCTGAGGTACTCTTCCAAGCCGAGTCTCAGACTCGTGCTGATGATATAATCACATTGGAGTAGCCTGATGCCTGCCTCTCCCCACGCAGGCTTTATATTGAGTTACCACTTGGTGTTTGTTTTTTCTTTTTTTCCCTGAAACATCTGTTTGTGCTGCCAATGGGGAATGTCACACAGAAGCCAGGCTGAATATTTTAAACATAGCCCTGTTCACGTTTTGGAGTGCTGGCAGTGTGGTAGACGCCATATGGAGCACTGTCACCCTTCTCATCTCCTGTTCCTTCCCATCCACACCCCCTCCATCTTCTTAGGAGACACTTCAGGCATGACCCATAAAAATGTGCATTAGGAGCTACTGATGGGATACTTTTTCTCTCAGTGTGCTCTCTCACACTTCATCTCTAGCCATTCTGCACTTCTCACAGCTCCCTGAACATGCCAAGCTGTTTCACATCTTCAAGAGTTCGTTAAGCTGTTTCCTCCGCCTGGCATGGCCTCCTTCTGGCTCCATAGTCTTCCTGGAAAATACCAATCCATCTGTCAGCATTGAGTGATAGTCTTTTCTGACTCTGTAGGTGGAATTTACCACCTTTTGCTTCTCTCATACCACATAGACTATGTTCTCTACCAGACTGTGGGCTCCTATCTGATTCCCCTCTGTAGTCCCCTCACTGGCATATAGTGTAGGGCTTGGCCACTGTGAGGTGAAAGAGAACCAACTGCCTTTGAGGTGGGAGTAATATGAAAAGAGTTCAATTTGGTTGAGTGCTCACTACTTGTAAGTAAGTATGCTAAACACTTTACATCCATTATCTCATTTAATATTCATATCAGCTGTAAGAGGTGGATCCTCATATTTTCCCCTTCCAAAGTTGCCCCCCAACACACATGCACCCATTATTCTTTCTCCTAGCATCTTGTTTTGTTTTCTTCATAGTCCTTTCCACTATCTGAAATTATTTATTTGTTTGCATGATTGTCAGTTGTCTCCTTCACTAGAAATGAAGCTCCATGAGAACAGGGATGTTGTCAGTCTTGTCCACTACTATAATGCCAACACCTGTTATGGTGCCTAATATACTGTGGTTGCTCAATAAATATTTATTCCCTGAAAGCATGAGTGAATGAATGAATCCCCACTTCACAGATAAGGAGACTGAGGCTTAGAGAGGTTAAATAGCTTTGCTAAAGTCACACAGCTTAGAAGGGCTTAGATGGGAGTCCTGGTCTTACTGCAAAGTGGGCGATCCTAACACAGTATACTGCCTCCTTTAGGTGTTCTCCAAGCAGACAGATCTTAGTGCTCCTAGGAGAAAGGTCTGCTTTCTCCTAGGAGAAAGCATAGTTTCTGCCTTAAAGGTCAGCCTTCCTCCCATTTCACTTCACCACCTCAATCCCTTCTCCTAGGCCAAGGCAGGTTGTGAGAGATGCTGTGTACCAGCCACCAAATGCATCCTCAGTGCCATTCATGTTGCTAAACACTGGTGATAAAATGGTGAATGAGAAACAGATTCAGCCTCTAAGGAGCTCAAGTGGCCAGGACTGACATTTGCAGTCCAGCACACGCTAAGGTGTGCTGAATCCCTGGACCCTGGAGACTGCGAGGGCAAAGCAAAGATCTATCAGACCAACTTCCTCACTAGTTGCCTGAAGGCAGTCAAGGGGGCATCATCTCACCTTAACTCAGATTTTAGCCTCTAGTGGGGAGGAGTGAAAATCAGCTGAAGCCTTGAAAGATAGTTTCTATGCAATCTAATTAAAAGAGTGAGACTTGGGGTCCTCTCACCTCAGGACAGACGGAATTGAAACTGAAACTGCTGTCCGACCCAGACGGCTGCTGTCCTAAGTCCAGGGGATGGTGTCTTGGTGGCAGGCCCTTTTGCATGACCCCATTTGCTGGAACCCACGAGAACCAAAGGGAGAATCTGAGGGAGATGGCTGACTTGCAGCAGGGTTACTACAGAAAGTCACAAGCTGGCTGTAGTTGTAAAAACTGAAAACGTATAGTGTACTTTTTATTTTTTAAGAGACTGTTGGCATCTTCTATAGCAAGGAGGAAGTTTTCTAGTAATTGCTTTCCAAACTGAAGTTTGAGTCTGCAGAGGCTTTGCAAAAATCTTTAGCAATTAGCAGAGGTGACCACCTAAGCTGCTGATAATGAGGCATTACCAGTAACCTGGCTGGATAAATGTAGCCACTCTGACTTCACAAGCCCAGCCCCCTCATATGCTGCCTTCCCTCATCCTTGAGTCCCCTGCCTGGGGTTAAAAACAAGGGCCAGGCCTTGGTTGTAGTTCCAGCTCTGCCTGGCTGTGGGACTTTGGGATGTCACTTCATTTCTCAGCTCCTTACTTTTTTCCTCGGTAAAATGGAGTGTTAATGCTATTGCACAGGGTTATGGTTATGAAAAGTGAATGTGAAAATGTTGGTGAAATGATTAGTTCAGTGCCTAGCAAATAATAATAAAGGTATCCATTTAGTGAGTACTTACATGCATCGTTATCCTCATTTTACAAATGTGGAAACTTTAAAGAGGCTTCTCACCCAGGGTCATACTGCTAATGTGTGCTGGAGTGGGGTCTTGAAGCCATGTCTCTGAGCATTAGTTGTGTGCTTTTTCCACTATCTGTCATTACTACCCCGGCTCTCCCACTCTGGGGAGAGCTGACGTTTCATCTGGGGGAAGGAGAAGAGCAGTGAGTAAGCACTCCGTTACTTCCGTCTTGGCCTAGGTGACTCTCTCTCTCCATAGGCGTTAGGGTGAGGGGTGGGTCATTAAAGTCTTGGAATCTGAGCCTGCCTTGAGCATGGCTCACAGCTGGACTGTGGAGGGCTGGAAGTTGCCAAACGTGCATCTGTTTTATAAGGAAGCCAGATGAGAACATTTCCTCGTGGAGGTGAATTGATTCTTCAAGTTTCCTTGCTTGGGGAGGGCTGGACATGAGCTTGCTTCTGCTTTGCCCTCAGTAACACAGCATTCCTTGTCCATCAGACACACCCATCCCTTAGCAGTCAGGCTTAGTTATTTGTAAGAGTGTCACTGTTTATGATACAGCATTTTAATCCACACCTGGTGTCCCCAGTGGTTATATGTGCCTGGTGATTGCAGTGACAGAAGAGAAATGGAGCCTGGGCTCACCTGTAGAAGCAGGCTATCCTTGAGATTCCCAGGTAGTATCTCTAAGACCAGCAAGCTGCTCACAGTTTGCCTGGGAAGGCTGGGAAGGTTTCTAGAACAGTAATACTTTATGGGGTTGTTTTGATCATTCATTTCTTCATTCATTCAAAAAATATTTGTTGGGGCCAGCCCGGTGGCACAGTGGTTTAGTTCGCACTTTGGCAGCCCAGCGTTCTCGGGTTCAGATCCCAGGCGCCAGCCGACACACTGCTTGTCAGCCATGCCGTGGTGGCGTCCCATATAAAGTAGAGGAAGATGGGCACAGATGTTAGCCCAGGGCCAGTCTTCCTCAGCAAAAAAAGAGAGAGGAGGATTGACAACGGATGTTAGCTCAGGGCTGGTTTTCCTCACACACACACACACACACAAGATATTTGTTGAGGTTTCACTGATGCCAAGTACAAGTATCAGGTACTGGTGATATAGCAGGGAACAAAATAGTTAAGGATTCTTACCATTGCAAAGTAATTTTAGAGAGTGATCAGTGCTGTGAAGACAATACAGTCATCTAATGTAATAGTGCGGGGTTGGGGTGGCTGCTCTAGATTGCTTGGTCAAGGAAAGCCTCTGAGAAGGTGATGTTGGAGCTGACCTGAATGTTAAGAAGCCATCATTCCAAGCCGGGAGGGGAAGAGCTTTTGAGATAGAACAGCAAATGCAAATACCTGAAGGCAGGAACAAACTCTACTTATTTGAGAAGTAGAAAGCCAGTGTGGCCGGCAGGTGGCATGAAGTAGGTTAGAAAGGTAGGCAGAGGCCAAACCATGTAGGGATTTGTGGGCCATGGGCTTTATTCTAAGGCTATAAGGCTGAAGGATTTTTAAGTGGGGCAGTGACGTAATCTGTTGCACATTTTTAAAAATATTACTCTGAATGCAGTTTGAAAACTAAACTAGTGAAGTAAGAGCAGAAGTGGGAAGACCAGTCAAAAGGCAACTGAAGTAGTTCAGGCAAGAGATGGCGGTGCAGTGGGGGACAGGACAGACAGGTGTGGGGAGGTTGTGCAGTGTGAGTCAACAGAACTTGCTGGTGGCCTCAATGGGATAGGGAGATGGTGCTTCTAAGATTTTTGAGCGCCATGATTGGCACATATAAAGCACTCAGTAAATTGTAGCTGTTGACTGTCATTATTAACACAGGGCCTATTACCAAACACTAAGAGAACAGGCTTGAGAAGGAATCTTGAATCCATTCAAATGGCAGTGTGATCCCTGCAGCACATATGTGACAAGAGTGTTGGCTCTTCTCTTTTGTTAATAAATGGCATTCTTAGAGAAAATGGAGCTAGCAGGTGTGGTGGTGTAGTCAGAAACCAGAAACTGATTTCCAGTTCATCTCACTGCCATCAACTCACTGTGAGACTTTTAGCCTCTCTTAACCTTGATCTCTTCGTCTATGACTAGAAAATGTATCAAGCACTTTTTATGTGCCAGATACCATGCCAAGCTCTTTATGTATATGCCAAGCACTCTAGATACATTAACCCTCATTTAATCCTCCCAGCAACTCTTCCAGGTGGGTACTAAATTGTCCTCCATTTCCACGTAAGAACACTGAACTCAGAATCCCACAGCTAGTACATGGCAATGCTGTGGCTCACACCTACAAGTCTCTGCCTGCTTCCAGACTCATAACCCTCTGCGATGTGAGAAGTAGCACTAGGTCTTGGGAGTTGGTATGCTTCCAATTTCCAACTTTCTACAACTTCCAGACCTCAATTCAGGGTCATCGTGTGACTCAAAACTACTGAGACACTTTAAAAAAAAGCCTGCTCTTCATACAGAGATTAGTGTCAAGAGTGTATTTATTTATCGATCCTTTCTCCCTCTCCCTTTGGTCACTTGTGAGATACAGCAGCTGAGGCAACAGGAAATTTGAAGTCCGTCATTTTATTAAACCTTACGTTTAAGATTTCTGTGGAAGAAAACTGCCTGAGAGAGATTTGGTTTCCGTTATTCACTCACCAAGAAAAGTTGAGGAAACTGGGTCGGGTGGATTTCCTGAAGGTGCCGGAAGCAGGGACGGTAAACCCTTGGGCTGTTCTCTGCTTCTCACCCCCACCCCTTGGAGTTGCCTGGTCCCTCGTAAAGGGTTCTTTTCAGCCCTCACCACAGGAGGTTGCCAGTTATGAGAAATCCAGCAGTGCTAGCGGGGAGGGGGGTTGGGGGAAGGCCAGCAGAAAGGCAGAGAGAAGGGAACGCTTGCTTCCCCCATGGCATTTTCCTCTTGAAGTTCAACAGGAAACCAAATAATAACATGGACATTATTTCAGAGAGGAGAGACACACGCACAATCTCATCTGCACAGACACTTTGAAACTGCCCTGTGTTCGCAAGGGTGTGGGGAAGCGAGCATTCTCATACCTGTATGAGTAGTGATTGTTAATCAGTGTAAGATGATTTCTGGAGGGTAGTTTAACAACAGTATAGCAAATACCTTTAAAAATACATATTCTTTGCTTGTTGGAGAAATATCTGATTCTAGGACTGGGGTAGGAAATATACAAGATGAGCCTGGAGCATTCTGTAGTGCCAGAAAGGAAGGAAATGCTCCCAAAAACCCCCCAAATAAACCCCACGTTGATGGGGGTATGTCAGGGGCCACAAAAGCTGACCAAAAGAGCTCCCAACGGCCAAAGCCGAACAGTCCAAACAACAAAATAAATAAAGTAGTATTGAATTTTAACCCATAGTATAAAAATAAGTATCTGTGCGTATTGCTAATATAAATAAATGATTGAATAAATAAATAAATGAAGGAGAAGAGACAAATCTCATGTTCAGAAGAATTTCAAATAATTTATGTAGATACTCTGTCCTCAATGAGGGGAAGCATAACTCCTTACTCCTTAGGCGTGGGTGGCTCATAGTGACTTCCTTCCAAAGAGGACAGTATGGGAAGGGGGGGGGGGAGTAAGTTTACAGTGGAAAACCTTCACAAACACTACCACACCAGGTGTGCAAGATGAGCATCAACAGTGCTAGGTCATGTGTACCCTTGTTAGGATGTGATGAGAAGGGCTCTTTACCTCTGTAGCTTTCTTTCTAAAGGCCCATGACCATGGCCTATCATGAGGAAAACATCAGACAAGTCCCACTTGAGGGACATTCTACAAAATACCTGGCCAGTACTCCCAGAACTGTTAAGGTCATCAAACACAAGAAAGTCTGAGAAACTGTCACAGCTAAGAGGAGACTAAGGAGACATGATGACTACATGTAATATGGTATCTTGGGTGAAATCTGGAACAGAAAAAGGTTATTAGGGAAAAACTGAGGAAATCTGAATAAAGTATAGACTTTAGTTAATACTAGTGTACCAGTATTGGTTCATTGTAACAAATGTGCTGTACTAATGGAAGATGTTAATAATAGAGGAAACTAGATATTGGAACCCTCTGTACTATCTTTGTAATTTTTTTGTAAATCTAAAGCTAATCTAAAAAACAAAGTTTATTTTAAAAAACAAAAACATGCACTTTGACCCAGGAGTTTCCCCTCTGGGAATTTTTCATTGGAAATAAAGATGAACCTAAATATTCATCCACATGGATGTGTGTCACAGAGGTGTGTGGGTAAGAGTGAAAATGTAGACATAATTTAAGTGTCCATATTAGGTGTGGTAAATCCATGCAATTTAATCATGAATCATCATCTTATAGAAATATATTTCTTGGTAAGGAAAGGTATTCATGATTTCTAGTTGAGTGGAAAAAGCACATTATGAAAGAGCCTGTGAAGTATATATTTTTATATATGCATGGAAAGGGTATAGATAAATATATTTCAGTGTGCTAATGGTGATTATCACTGGTGGATAACACTATGGATTTTTTTTCTTTTTATAGAAGCAATACTTGTTTGTTACAGAAAGTACAGATCAGCAAAAAAGGAAAAGTTACTTTTTGAATTTAAAAAAAAAGAAAGCTGGAAATGATTCCTTTATAAATCCAGCAAGAGCAGCAACAGAAGACTCAGTCCTAAAGAAGGGTGTTCTGAGAGCAGATTGGACACTGGCCTGCTTGTAACTTCCATCCAAGCGTCTCCCTATAGAAGGGCACTGCCTGAACAGGCCTGCTGGCGCCTTTCCGTCTTCCATAGAGACAGGCCACCACCCATACAGCCCCTGTGGAGTGCAGGAATGGTAGCCACCTATAAACACGGTAAACAGGTTGCAAGGTGCGTGGGGATCAAACTTGGCACTGTGGTCAGAGTGCCTGAGAGGTCTGAGAGGCCTCTCTCAGAAGTGCCTGCATAGGTCTATAGAGGCAGAGGCAGCTGTGAGGGCTGAGAGACACACCCAGTGTCTGTATTTCCTTCTCCTTCTAGAGTAATCCTACCCTACCTGGCATTTATTCATCTTAAGAAAGAACTTGCAACCATCTCATTACAACGACCCTGGGAAGTAGATATTATCATCCCATTTTTCAGGTGAAAAAAAATGAGCCTCAGAGAACTTAAATGGCTGTCACTTACTGGCTGGGTCACCAGGGGTCAGAAGATACAGATTCACGTCTCATCTCTTACCCAAGTCCAGTTTCATCGAGGGTTCTGGAGTCTGTATAATCTACCATTTACAAGCTGTGTACCTTCAGCAAGTCATGTAAGTTCTCTTGGCCTCAATTTTCTCATCTGTAGAATGGGGATAATAATACCTATCCAAAAGCTACTGTTAGGGTTTCGTGAGATTGTGTCTATAAAGTGCTTAGCACAGCGTGTGGAGCATTAAGTCAGCCTTCTGTGAATAGTGTTTATTACTGAAGGAGAGAACGTTCACAGAGTAAAGTAGAATGTGATCTAGAGAGAGAAGAGTCCTTCTCCCTGTCTTTCCTGTGATTTGAGAAGAGGATGCAACAAGGCTGGAGCCACCTTAGACTTTGTTAAGAACCATGATGAAGTGAGGGATCATGGGACTTTTGTTCATACCAGAGCTTACTTTGGGGTCTGTACTAGGTACTGATCAAGCAGTGCTAGTCATCAGCCTTGTGTTTGGGCCCGGGCAACAAAAGAGGTGAAAGAACATGGAACATTTAGGCTAGCCTTCAGGTTGAGTTGGAGAGGAATAGGAAGGAGACAGGTACACAGGAGGCAAGAGGAAATACAGTATAAATGAGAGCTAACTCGTTATAATGCTCAGCAAGTGTGTAAGTGGAAAAGGAGCTTAGCTCTTGTCTGGTTTGGAATTTTCCTAAATTTCACTTATAATGCCAAGCATCCTAATTTCCCAGTTGAAAAAACTGGGCCCCAGAGTCATACAGTAAAGCCAGGACTAAAACTTGCAAGTCCTCTCATGTTTTTCTCAGTTAACCCAGGATAAACTGAGGACATTTTATTTTATATTTATAGCTCACTTAGTTCCACAGGTGGTAGCTAAACATGTAAGTTCTGATTCCTTACAGCACAGTAAACCCCTCACTTTCAGCTCAGGCCATTGGGCAGGTAACATGGGAGACAAAAGTAGCAGCTCTGCCCTGTCTAGTAGAGGAGTATGTCTGGATCTGGGTGTTTGGCCCATCCCCCAGCGAGGCTGCTCACACACTTACTGGAACTGGGCAGCCACAGCCTCGGGTAGTGAATCGAGACTTCCCAGTGAGCACCTTGTACAGGACCTGTGTGGCTTCATTTTTGGAGAATACCAAATCTATCTTTTTGAATCTCAACTGAATCTAGCCTTCCTCCCTTGTTGATAGCTCTTAATTTATCTAACCTCTTGAGTTGAATAATTCTTTCACTGCAATAATTAATTAATAAATAGCCAAAGACTTAGCAGATATGAGTGATGCCAAATTAAGTTGTATTATATTCTCAGGAAAAGAAACTATTAAACTTGTGAGGTCAGAGTGCCTACCACCTCATTTATTAACTTCCTCTGATAAGCCTCCATCTCTGGGGACAGAAGCTGAAAAACTGAGCTGCCTATCTATATGGACTATCTAAAAAATTGTCAGGCAGTGAAACACTCCTCAGCCGTTATCACCTTATCAGCAGTGTTTAGGGGCTGAATATGACTGGGGCTGTGGCGTGCCTCTGATAACTCCGTCAGTTCCACAGGCACCATCACAGGACAAAAAGGATCCCTCATCAGACAGTTCCCAGCGGACAGAGGGGACACAGCATTCTGCTGGCTGGGGCTCCTTAGTCCCATTCTGTCACCCCAACCCCTACCCCAGGCAGGGAAGTGTTAAATGTCACACAACCCTCCCAGTCAGGATTTAGGAGCCCTCGGTTCCTTTAGCTAAACTTCTTGTTCTTATACCCCCTAAAATAATTTAGAAAAAATTATATCTCCTTGCCCATTTTTAAGTTAACACTTGAAATTATGTATCACGTTCAGATAGTTGAAAAAGATATGGTTTCTGACATGTTATGTAGTATGAGTTTTATATATGTTTTTGTCAAAACTTTGGCACTGCAGATTTAACTTTTATATTTACGAGCAAGAATCGCTATGTAATCTAATTGGCAAAGATGGTTTTTATGGTCAAACCATCCACCCAAATCAGTCTTGCTTTCCATCACATCCAAATCTGATTTCATTTTTTCAGTTCACATAAACTTATTAGTACACACTTCATGACGACCATCTCACTTCTTAATATGAATTCTTAGATCTATAATAAGGGCACACAACCTTGGCAAGAGTTTGTTGCCTGGATGAAGTAAGGGATTATTTCCTTTACTCTTTCTTGCCCTGCTCTCACAGGATTCCTCTTAGAAGCAGGCATTCTAAAATTGCCCCATGGTAAGATTCAGGAGGGTGAGAGTATGCGTTTCTTTTCTGAAGTGGGAGTTAGGTGATTGTAAATGTGGAAGTGGGTGAAGAGAGAACCTGTAGATCACAGGCATGTTCTTGGAAAGCTGTTTTCAGAAAGAGTGTATATGGAAGTTAAGGATCTGGACATTTATTTCCTTAAAATTACCCCTGCCCAAATACCCCCTGGCAAGTCACTGTGTACCACAGGGTCTGTGTACCCCAGTTTTGAAGCCACTGCTTTTAGATAGAACAGCACTCTCAAACTAGATCAGTCTCTGACTGAAGCCGGTTAACTAGGCTTCACTTAATATTTGTCCTCACCAATGTTAGCCGGGGGCTGACTTTTCTAGAGACCTGTCTGGTTGAAGGATCAGAACCCTGGAACTCAGCCCTTCTTTCTGTTTAATATCTATATTTTACTAGGTCTGGGGCTGTCATAAAATAAACTTTTCAAGCAAGCAAAGAAGGGCACTGTTGCTCTCCAGAAATTTAAGGGCATTTGGGGATAGAAACACACTTGCTCTGGAATGTAATGTTTCAGATGCCAGAACTAGGAACATTGAAGGAAGGTTAGGAGGAGTCAGGTTTTGATTCAGGATAAGAAGGAAGGGAGGTTGAAAAGGGGAGCCAACATTTTTAATCATTTGTATTGCTTAAAATACATAAAACTTTCACAGTAACCGTGTAAGATAGATAATATTACCATGAGGAAACTGAGACTCAGAGAGGTTGAGTAACTCACCCAAGGTCCCACGGCTCATTAGTGCCAGAGCAGGGTTTGAACCTAGTTCAGTCTGGTAACTTCAAAGCCAGTATATAATGCTGCCTCTTTCTTTGGTAACTACCTGCTACAGAGTGGGCTGCCTGTCTGACACCCTTAGTTCATTCTCAAAACAACAATGGCAACAACAAAACAGACATTAAAAAGAATTTCAATAGCCTCTGAGTCCCACTCCAATTATCAATCAAAGTGTGACCAGGAGATGTTTCAGAGGATGATAAGGGGCTGACGCGGAAGGCTGTGTTTCTTCCCTTGGAGAAAGTAAAGACTTTCATAGACTAGTTAAGATAAAATCTTATGAACAGAGACCAGCTTATATACAAAGTGCAGAAGAAGAATTCAGGAGATGCTATCTCACCCTAATTATATTGTGCAACCCTCCAGGAGCGACCACACAAGGTGAGCAAAGCTCTATGCTATAGATTCAGTTAAGATCCTTTTTCTTCTTTAATAACCTGTTTTTCACAAAAATAATTAATTATGAAAATGAATATGCTTTATTTGAAGATGCTATTCGGGAAAAAAATTCCCTCTCTCTCACGTACTAGGCTGTGAAGTGCATGAGGGCAACTACCATGTCCTTTCTCGTTGTGCCAAGCATCGTGCCTAACACCTGGTAGACAGTAACTGTTTGGAAATGAAAGAATCAGTGATATGCCAGAATCCCAAGGTCTCATGCTTTAAACTGTGAGATGAACTCTATCTTTCAGGCCCAAGAACAGATCTCTTAGGATAATGAGAAAAGATTTTATCAGTCAGGCTTCTGATCTTTTCCACAAGCCAACTCTACAAGTCTCATAGTAAAGAACTTGGCAACTCAGAAAGAACTTAATTTATTTATAATTTCATTATACTCGGTTTTGGGGGCGTTGTTGACCTCTTTGTGAATGTGATAAAAATTATGGCCTCTTTCAGACAAAAGAACACACAGACAAAATTTTGTATACAATCCCAGTAGGTTCATGAACCCTTTAAACTATGCATCTCAAATTAAGAACGCTAAAAAGTGACCTGCAGCTAAAAGAAAGGGCACAGTCATTATGCTAGACCTCTCATATTTGAAGGAACATTGACAAGAGAACAAGAAGAACTTGCTTTGGATGTAATACCAAAGGGGAGAATATGGCGCGTTGATTCTGGTGAGGCACTTTCATAAAAAACCCTTTGTTCCCTTTGGGACAAATGCCACCAAACACTGCTCCTTAATAATGGCCCTTGCTAGCATGCACATTTCATCCCATGATTGGACAACAGGCAGGAGAAGGGAATGGAAATGGGGCAGAGTTTTGGATTGTGAAGGTTGCCGAGTTGGTTCTTTTGGCCCCTTGAGTACCTTAATTTCAGGCTCTGTGTCTTGAAATGTTTTCACCCTTAGCAGAAGTACTGCAAGTCTGTTGCCTAGCATATTTTCCCTTAAAGCCTTTCCCAAATTGATGCAAAAAAGCACAGATTTTATATAGACAGAGATGATCCCTTGAGAGAGAAAAAATTTCTGAGTCGTAGCTGGGAGCTGATGCACCCATGCCTTTCCTCTTCCCTAGCTCCTGTCTCTACCAGAGGAAGGAGATTTTACCTCCCTTCCAAGCACCCACCTTGACTACTTCCGACTTTATCCAGCCGAAACTAATTCTTAAGTTTTAAGGACACAAACTGTTCTATGTGACCAAGGATTTTACATCTCCTAGAGCTTCACTTTCTTCATCTGCAGAATGAGGATAATATTAATGATAGTCCCTATGTCCTAGGATTGTTGTGAAGAGTAATAGAAAGAATGGGTTAGGAGTGCTTAGCTCAGTGCCCCTGGCACACAGTAAGCACTTGATTCACTTGGCTCTTGTTATTATTTTGAGGACAGTGGCCTCTAGAAGTGGAGGAGAAACTGGGCCTTTACTACTTTTGTCCTTCTAAGTGTGCTCGCTCCTGCCCCCTGCCTTTTTCTTGCCCAGTCCCTGTATCCTTTGGTCCAAGTCAGGTGGGCTCTAACCCTGACCACCTGAGGTCCTAGCCATGCCTCTGAACTCACAACTCGTTTTTTGGCCACTGAAATATCACAGACATCTAGGATACCCTGGTCAGAGCAATAATGACTGACTCTTCCTTTCAACTCCCTCCCTCCCTCCCTTCCTGTTCCTTTTATTTTTTACTTCCTTTTTAAAAACAACTATTTATCGAACACTTCTATGTGCCTAGCAAATACTAGTGCTAGATAAACAGTAGTTAATAAAATAGACAGTATTGCTACTCTCTTATGCTCTAGGGAAGGGTTAAGGGGAGAGTAAATAGAAACATAATTTATAGGATGTGATAAGGGTTGTGAAAGAAATAAGATGGAGATGGAGAATAACCGAGGAGTCCTACTTAGAGTACCTTCTCTGAAGAGGTGACATTTGAGCCCAGTGACTGTCCCTGTGGCATGAATGGAAACCTTGGCTTTATTCCAAATGAGAAGAGCCATTGGGAGTGCAGAATGATAGCTTCTCTTTGTTTTTCTCTCCTAACAATAGATGGCTTAAGGCTTAGGGGACGTCAAACTCCTGATTTTTACCAGTAACTTATTTTGTCAAGTAAGTTAAAAAAATATTATGACCCTCACCTGCTCCTTTAAATAGCTATTCGGTTACTGTGTACCAGGCACTGTGAATTTTACATACATTTATTTAATCCTCCAGTAACCCAGGAAAGTAGATTTTATCATCATCATTATCCCTGTAGTCAAATAAAGAAGGCAGAACTTAGGCTCAGTAACTTGCCCGTGGCCACAGCGCCCAACAGGGGTAGGTAGGGTTAGGACTAGAACCCAGGTATGTCTGACAACAGCCTGTGCCTTCAACCAGTAGATGAGGCTGCCTCCCTTCCTGTGATGTCCTAACTGACCTGGTTCTCCTTTCCTTTGTAGTGGTGCCAGTGAAGAAGAGGACACATGAAAGCTGGCCTTCTCCAGTGGAAAAGCATTCCTTCCCTTGTGTGTATGTGACGCGTGTATGTAACGGCTTCTGATTTCTGTGAAAGCTGCCCAGCAACAACCGTACTTCCACCGGATGTGTCCCCAGATCCACAGCAGGCACATATCTCTCCAAGGGATGACCAGTTTTATTGTTACTGACTTTGTACTTCTCATTCTTTTGTCATGGTAGGTCAAGGAAAAGTGCCCCTTTGATCAACCAGGAGCAATTAAGAAGTGTCTTTCAGGTAATCCCTCAGTGGCTGCTTTGAACTTACTCAGGAAAGCCAGCCCCTGTAATATTGTATACCCAAACAGTATCGCTTCATTAGGAAGGATCTGGAATAATCTTGAAGGGCAGTCAGAATTTTTTCCCTACCCGCTAATAAAACCCCACTTTATTCATATTGAAGCATGAAATAGATGAGGGCAAAGTAGGGCCGAATCAACCTACATAGATAGTCTCTAAAAGTCCAGTTATACATTTGTGAAAATGTGGTTTCAGGAAATAAGATGGATGACTTGAAAACAGGGTTGGAGAAAGAATTAAAAGTTAGAAATATAGAGAGATATTTTTAGTACACGAGGTTATCCAGGACTTCAGATTCATAATTCAGTGCTGTGGAAATGAAAAAAATGATTGAAGAGGTAGAAGGGAAATGACAAAAAAAAAAAGGACCAAAGAAATCTGATTAAAAGTCGAAATCAGTATTTCTGAACTCATATTGCCTGAGTTTCCAAATAGTCACTAAAGGATCTGATGGAACCTGAATCATTTGGGTGAATTCTGCAGGTTTTGTGGGTCTTGTCACAACATGAAAGGCTGGAATGTATATTACCAAATGGGGATTTTCAGTGTAGTTCTGCCCCCCATGCCCCAGCTTAGCCTAATTTGGCTCCAGTGCAGTGTGGGGAGAATTCCTGGCACTTGCGGAGTGCCAACCCGAGCTCCGTCTCCCAGCAGATAGCCCTCCTTTCACTCCGGCTGGAGCCCTTCTTTCCAGGCACTCCCCACCACAGACCTTCAGATCGTCTCCCACACTCGGCCTCTCCCCTTAAGGAACATAAGCAGCAACACCGTGGTTGGACTTTTGGCCTTTCCCCACTCCCAAATCCCATTTCCTTACAACCCGTTTACTTCCGAGTAGCAGTGACATCCTAGGGAATACAAAACTGCAAGCTGAAAAACCTGCATCTTCTGAAACATTTGTACTTTACAGATGGTCTGGAGTCAGGGAATGACCTTATTTTTAGATAAAACAAACAGTTATGTTATGAAATAGAATGTTCATACACACACAGAGTTAGGATAAAATGGGAGACTTCAGAGGGAATTCTTATTTGCAAGTGGGGTGTGCGTTCCCCTCCTCTGCCTTTAGTGGTGTTTGGGTTTTCACTTCTGAGAAGTACACTTGGGGAACTGTATCCAAGCAGCCTTGAGGTTGCTGCTGACTCGGGGCCTAGACTTCTAGTGCCTCTGAGGCAGAACGAAAGGAGCCTGCCCTGGGGCAGTCCCTGTCTTCCTGCTGCCTGCCTGTGGCCTGTGTACCTATCAAAGCTTCAGGGCCAGCTGATGTGTGTGTGCAGGATGGTTCTGAGGCAGAAACAGTACTTACTTACTGTGGGAATCCTGTGCATATCATTGTTCAATCCTGTGCATGCTACAAATCAATTATTTCTTTGAGGCCAGGAAGCTACCAGGTAGTGTATCCTTCTGGGTTAGGATTACCCTGGCTCACTAAATATGTTAGGATGTTGACAGGGGCTGAGAGTATTTTGGACTGTTAAAAAAAATTTTTTTTTTCTCTCAAACTGGTGGCAGGCAAATGGCTAAGACCACTTCGGTGCTTTACCTGTCTGCCTGCAAAGACTGGGAAATTTGGTATACCACTGATTACAGCCCCTACCCATACCCAATAGAACTACCCTTAAAGAAGGACCAACAGCCACTCTTAGAAGAGTTTAAAAATCATAAGATTAAGAAGACTTGAGGATTTGGAAGCTTGTATTATCTTTCCCCAGTAATTACTGTTTAATCTTCAAATAGCGGTCTTATCTTAGCAATGGACAGATCATCGGCTCCTCCATACCTGACCGTATGTTATTTATTACTTTAATTCAGTATTTGGGAAACCCAAGCATTTATGCAGTGGGTATGAACAGGAATATAAAAATACGGGCCAGCCTATCTCAATAAATTATCCTATCTCTAACCCTTGAGGAAAGCACTTTTGCTTTACTTAGAAAGGATTTCAGATTTGCTTTATGGGCTCCTGCTGTCTTCGGCACCTGACAAAACTTTAACCAGGGAAGCATTAAACACAGCACAGCAGCTTCTGCCCGGGCTCCTGAGTTCCAGCTGGCAGCATTTATCAATGTAAGAACTAGAAGACTTCCTGCAGTGGCGCCAGCTTCCCCCAAACCTGGAGCTGCTCAGCCTTAAGCCCTGCTTGATGAGGCTTCCCTCCTGCCAGGTCGGTAGAAGTTAGAGTGCTCACAAATGTGTCCTGACTGGCTCCAGGCTTTGCAGGAATCCCTAGGGAGAAGTCATCAAGGGAGGCAGGTAATGAATGTCTCCAGAATGGATTAGGTCCTCACAGCAATCCCTGGCTACCTTCCAAATGTTGGGTATCTGGAGGCTGGGGGCAGGATGGGGGTGGGGGGCTGTCCTTTGATTTGATGTTGGTAAATCCAGGGCAATTCCAAGAAGTGCTTAGAGTCTCCGCTCTGACAGCCCGGGAAGGGAACTGAGGCCACCTATGAGCCAGGCCCTGTACTAGGCCCCTGTTTCTCAAATGATAACACAGATTTGGAGTGGAAGAGTCACTTGCCTTGAGTTACATAGCTAGGAAATATTGGAGCCAGATTTTGAACTTCACTCTCCCTAACTCTGTGGCCCATGGTACACCTAAATTACAGAGGGAGAAAAAGGCTTGCAGACACTGAGGTCCTACCATACCGCTTTATGATTTCTTTCTCAAAATTACACTTTCTGGCTGTAGTCTGGGCTCAGAGATGGCATCGAGGTAGCCTTATTCTCCCACTTTAGCAAATGTATTAAGTACACATTGCTAACTTGAGCCTGCCCCCAGGAGTTGGGGGAGCCTTTCCTTTTTGGTGCCATTCCCCATAAATAACGTATTTCTAGGCCTTCAAGAGTATAGAACTTCTCAAAAACAGTAAAAGTGAAGGGTGTTCTGCTCTCTAACTTTATTTGAAAATTTTTACTGCTGCGCTGCTGCAGAAAAGGAAATCTTCATATTTTAGTAAATTTAGCCAGTTCTCTGCTGTGTGAGGATGTTGTAATTCAAAGTCCAGTGAATCTAGACTGCTGTATATGTATACACACACACACACACACACACACACACACACACGTGCACATACACAAATGATACGTGTGTATATATATATACACACACACACACACAAGAACTAAGGGAAATTCAAAGCAGCCCCCTCATTGTCTTACATACCACCACAAAGGTTTCTGCCAGCCCTGATGACAAGTGTCACCAGATAACTGGAGCTCAGGTGCTTGCTTACAAGAAGAGGAACTCCTTGGCAAAGGTGGTCAGCTCCTAAAGCACTGAGCCGAGGTGACAGCCATGAAGGAAACTGCACTCCAGCCTATTGCAAGATGTCTAATGATACGAGGAGTTTGGATATCCAGCCATTTTGGTGACCTAAATCTGACCACTCCAGTCAGGCCTCAGGGCACAGCTGCAGAATTCATGACTTGTAGTAGTGGCAGGGCCTACAACATCCTCTCCCCCACCTAGAAAATATTCTCTTGCCAATACCTGAAATTCCACACTCATAATGACTGTTCAGTACATGCTTTTCAGTAAGAAAATCAGTTGCATGTGTACTATGTGCCTAGCACATCTGGAATTTTCTGTTTTAAAAAACAAATCTCATTATGGATGGACTCAGCCCAGCCCTAGAGAAAAAGCCCATAAAGGAGACTTCAGATCTCATGAATATTGCCTTTATCCAGCAGTGTTTTTGAGGTCCCCACCCCCAACCCATCCAAGAGCTCTAAGACCCAGACAGTTCCTGCCCTCTGGGCGCCTGCCTGGTAAAACAGTAGCATTTGGGATTGAGAACACACCAGAAACAGCAGAACAAGCACCAGAGCAGGAAAACGAAAATAACTTGACACTTGTGGGTGTACTGGTGCAAAAAACGCCACAGAGCCCATGCTGGGCTTGAGGGGACAGTAGATTTATCCTTAATGGGGGTTAAACCTGACCGGTCTTTCTACATTGACAGGCCATGCTGCATGGGTGGGGAGAACCAATGAATCCATTGTCCTCTGCCTGTTTTCCTGTGCACAGTCACATTCCCTCCTTAGTCATCTTCCCCTTTCACCCTTTACGTTAAACAAGGGAACATTCAATCCTTCAAGGGAATTACGTGTTTGAGTTAATGTTTCAGTATATCATTTTCCTAATGTAAATTATTTTGTAAGAGAGATTTACCGCTATCCCAGGATGTTTGGACTCAACGCCCCTGTGCAATTGGAAATCAATAAACTATTACTGGAAATAGCATTTGTCTCTCAGAGTTGTGCACAAAGGACCCTGCTTGGGTGTAAATATTCATGATGGTCTGCATTCTTAACTGTGGTAACGCTGGACTTGATGGTGTTTTGGTTATTAGATGTGGGAGTCTCATTTACTCCTGACTTCTCCAGAGTGGCTAGGGAGATCTCTGGGAAGTGGCAAAAGGATAGACTTAAAGTCATTATTATTTAGAGAGATATTTTCTCCTCAAAGTAAAATGATTCATGCCTAGGTTAAATTTTCTGAGCAAAGTAGATTATAACCTAAAGAATACTTGGTCCTGAATGATGTTTTCAAATAACATTAAAGTTTTACATTTTGGATTAACCAGGGGGGGAAGGTCAAATTTTAATTTTTACCATGTTTTTGAGGAAAGAAAATCTTCATAGAGCAAATTACAGTTAGGCTAGCAGAATCATCTTTGTAGAACCTTGGAAGTACACATTTGATGTAATTGATGAAGAGATAGAATTAAGTTGTAAGTGAAGCAATTCCAGTCCAGCTTGTAATATTAGGACCAGAAGTTGCATTGAAACCAAGTCATATACTCAGAGGCAAAATGTGAAGACCCAAAATAGTAGATACTGTGTGAATTAGAAAGTGAAAGTCCTACCTAAACGCATCAAAATTCAATTTTAAAAAATCCATCCCAACACCCACCAGCAGGTGTGTCTGGAGGAGCTGCAGTTTATGAACCCTGCTCAAAATTTCCTTTTAACAAACTTGTCTCCATCAGACCCCTTTAGTTAACTGGGGACTGTGTGAACTTTGGAGAAATTGTCCAAGATCAGGAGACGAGCAGTCACTCAAGGTCACCCTGTGAGCCACGCTGATATAGCCAGGATGGCAGACTCTGTGTCTCCTGCAGCGATCATTAGGCCCTACTTCCTCCCTCCCCAGTTGCTGAGGACACTCCTGCCTGGTGGGGTGGGATTGCCAAGCACTATAGCACTTGAGAGTCTCAGAGTTTTAACAAACCACAATGTGTTTGGAGGTTTTCTTCCCTACTTCCTGGTGCCAGTATCTCAATACCACGTCCCATTGCCCCAGCCCTTTCTCATTTTATTGTCTTTCCCTTTGAAAGCGACAACTCTTTATTTTGTTTCATTGATCTTTGCTTGGTCCAACTTACAGGTGGCCCCTTTTCATTTACACTCATAAAAGGGTGAAATTGCAGCTTGTCTGGAATATCTCCTGGCCCTAACGAGGCACCAGAGGTAGATACACCCAGTAGAAAGTCAGGCTGCCGGTCTTAATAAGAAAAGATGTCACAGAAAAGAAAACCAAAACAGAAGACTGCTTGAAGTCAGTAACTGGCTGCGCTGAGTGTCTGTGTTTGTTAAATATTGCAATCTCCAGCTGTAAATCATTCATTTTTGTTAATAATCATAGCTACCCTTTAGTGAGTTCTTTCTCTGGGCCAGGCACTCTCCTAGTTGCTTTTCACATTATCTTCTTTAATTCTCACAGCACTGATAGTATCATCCCCTGTTTTATAGCTCAGGAATCAGACTTAGACAGTTAAATCCTATGCCCAGTGTCACACCCTTATAAACGGGAA
The DNA here is from genome assembly GCA_031878705.1 of Tapirus indicus. Classification (NCBI taxonomy): domain Eukaryota; kingdom Metazoa; phylum Chordata; class Mammalia; order Perissodactyla; family Tapiridae; genus Tapirus; species Tapirus indicus. The sequence continues at coordinate 4,793,608 of CM062928.1, forward strand.
GTCAGGATCTAACCCCAGATCTAGCAGACTTCACATCTGTTTCACACCTGCTCTTCATCTCTGCTCTCCTCGACATGCTGACCCCACCTTGTACTGGTGAATAACACCCCCCACACACACACACATACACATAGTGTGGTCTTGGGGCAAAGGGACTGCGCTTTTTCAGGCCTTGTTTTGTCCAGTCTGCAAAGCAGAGTGTAAGTGAGGAAAGGAGGCTGAGGATAGCAGTGAAGTCCTCTTCTGACCAGAAACTGCACTTCTGGGAGGAGGGAACTTTAGACTTGCTTTACCTCCTTTATTCCAAGGCCGTAAATAATGAAATCACCAGGAGAGGCAAAGCCATGGCTTCTTTTGCCATGGTCTTAGAATCCCGAGAGTCAGCCAGCTCTGACACTAAGATTATAATTTAATTAAGCATCTTGAAGGTGTCTCCAACAGCTTGACATCAGTCCAGCTTCATATTCTTGGAAAGGAACTGTAAAAGGAGCTTGTCTTTTTTAATAGTCAATTTACGAGTTTAGCCATCGAGCCACAACATACCATTTGCCGTACAATAATGGCCTACAACCTTCACACCATTTTAAGGATTCAGTAGCAACTCATTTACCTAGAGCTCAGCTGTCTGTCAACTTCACCTATCCCTATTTCCTGAACATGAAATCAAGACAAGTGGTTTGACAATGAGGAATTGAGGCAGAACTGGAAAAATCTGGAGCTTCTGCTGGACCCATTCAAAAATGACTGAGAACTGGGAAGTAAGCAAACAAGTCTTCTGACCAGTTGAAATAAATACTGTTAAGCAAACATACGAGAAAGGCCGTACATCTACCCATAAAGCACCTACTTAGAATCTATTTATTCCTGCTTCACACATGATTCTAAATGTTTGATGTCTGGTTTCCAAGCCAACAGCAGGTTAAATTCAAGGGTGAGAAACAGACTTCTAAAGGAAATTTAGGCCAAGAAGGAAAAAGAGCTGACAGTAATAGAGAAGACAAAAAATTTTAAGTAGAGTGACGAGTTCAAAAAGCACTGTTTTAGGGGGGCATTTGTATACACATCTCAACCCCTAAAAGCCTCATTGTATCATAGTACAGTATAATTATATTCAAAATGATGACCCTGAGCATCACACCTAAAGAAACTCAATTATGCCAGAAGAAGGCAAAATTTTGCACATCAAACATTTTAGAAGTATTTATATCACAAATAAAAAGCAAACAGACACCTTTTAGGGGTGAAAAGGAATAAACTTTTGACTCTCCAGAACATTTAGTTAAAGAAAACAAAACATCCCCCTACCTGAGGTTCTATTGTTCCATAAGCCTCTTGTGTTGAGCTTTTTCATAGCTTTATGAGTGACTTTCATGGTACAGTGCTTTGCATAAATGGCATGAACAATGGAAATGCCAAGTTTCCAATGTGATGAATAAAACTAATAACCAGAATACAGGTCAAATTCTTTGAAACAAATAGTACTACTAGAAAAATCATTTCAGCGTCTGTTATCTCTAAGCCCTTGTCAATTGCCCACTTATTTTAAGCAATAGTCATTACAACAAATAGGGAGTATAATAAAAAGAAACTGGACCCTCACCACAAGTGGGTGTAACACAATTTAACCTGTAATAACATTCTAACTTTTATTTCTCCATTCTTTGCTGCAAGAACAATAAACCTATGTAGACGTAATACCAGCCTTTGGAGGCTGGTGTGTAGCAGTTGTTGCTAGGAGAAGAAAGAATTCAGAAGCAAAGGGCACGTGGAGTTCTGTGGCAAACCCTCACCAGGGAATTCGGTCTCCAGGGCCACTTTTGACCTTAATCCATGTTGGAGCCATCAACCACAGAGTACTTGCTTCTAATAGTGATGTAATGTATATATTAAGCCCTGGAGTGAAGACATGATTCATTTCCCATGGATCATTGAGCACTCTGTGGCAACCTGGCTCTGATCTGATGACCCTAAGATAAAGAATCAAGCATGTGACTGGAACTGTCCTTTCTCCCATGATGCACTGCTGTCAACACTACATGATTATAAAAGCACATGCCACCTTGATTATATATAGAAATGATCTAAGTTCATCAACTGCATTACACTTCGTTTGCAGGCAAGGATTTTTTCCATGCCTATCCATTTTTGCTGGTGGTAATGTTTTGTCATTTGCTACATTTTCTTTCTTGTTCTTTCCTCCTTCCCTCCTTCCTTCCTTCTTTCCTTTTTTTGTTTCTGTCTTCCTGTCTTTGCTTCTGTCTTTCTTTTTATTTTACTTAAGTATGTTTTATGTCTACATTGCAACCAACATTTTGTAATCCCCTTAGCAACAGAAGAGATTAAATCATAATTCACTTCTGAACAGTACAATTAGCAATGGGAAAAGGAGGGTGGAGGGAGAGGGAAATTGTCCACCTCTTCCCAATGATAATGCCTGGCTCAGACCCCAAATTCACATCATACTCTGAAGTTCATAAATTCTGGGAACTTCTCACCTCGAGGAGGAAGGTAGTATCCCTTCATAGCTCAGGGTGAGACGAGTGGTCTGTTAAGTCATGCCATCGCAGGATATATTCACCTCTGCTTCCTTCTCCCCCAAGCCAGAGTGGAGTTCAATATTTGCATGTCCCAGCAGGATATCAGGTTAAGAAGAGCCTGAATGCTTCGCTTGGCTCTTGAAAACATTGAGTGCAAGTGTGGTTCTCTGACTCGAAGGTGGCTGTTTGCTACCTCACCATTTTTATTAGGACATCTGGAGACTGTGGGTGTTCATCGGAAGTAACTTTTCTGTATTTGGTTTCTCTCCACACATTCGGGCTTCTGGAGCCTTTTGGACCAAATTGGTTGGCTATATCCTAGTATCAAATTCAGTTTCTTCTAAGTGGGAAGAACCATGACAGAGGGGCAAGATTGCTCTTTCTTGGTGGTGGTGGTGGTGGTGAGTGTCAGTGGTTGTTTCCGGGTGGAGATGATGATCAAGAAACTACTGATAACAACAAAATGGGTATTGTCTCAGCACTTAAACCAATTTCCCACTTACTAACAGTGGATTCTGATCTATTTTTTCCAAACTCCTATTTCCCTAGAAGATATGGCCTGTCTGATCAAACAAAGGCATTCCTTCTGAGGTCATACCTAGCCCACTTGTGTCCAAACTCTACTTGCCTGTTAATTTACTCAAAAGTAGGTTGCCTGTTAAGCTCCCCATCCCCCCCTCTGGCACGAGGACAAGACGTGGAGGAAGAATTAGGTCACCTGGAGGTCCATTGTTGCGTGCAGTTAAGTGATGTAAAAAAGCCAAGATTTCTAGGCGTGTCTGTCTTTTGCCATTTCTGAGATGGTGAGAAAATCCATCAGGAGTATTTATGCCCCTCTTGATAGCCAAGCCATGGGCTTTCCTTTATATCGTGTTACCACCCTCAGAAAAGACAATTTCACAATGACTTACTTCCTAATAATCACTGGAACAGTCTCCTGCGGACGTGCATAACTGCTGCATTCCTTCAGGCCTGGCATGATGTCAAACAGCAAACCTGCAGAGTAAGTAAGAGGCCTGGCTTAGTTCACAAGGCAGTCAGAAGTGATCCAGAGTTCAGGCTCCCCCTTGCCTTTCATCCTCCCACTCTCCTTCCTCTACTCCTCCGCCTCCTCTTCTTCCGGGCTCTCCATCTGGGAACCATGAGCCTCATGGATTCCAGGCGCAAATTCTCAGATTTCAGATGTTTGGGAATTTTCTCTGCTTCAGTCACTCCTCAACAGTAAGAGAATTCAGTTTGGGAGGAAAAACAGCTGAGACCCTTCCATAGAAGAGAAAATAAATAAGGTGTAGTGTGTATCCATCCCCTCGCCAACTCAGCTCCACACCCACACACAATGTCTGACTTCAGAAGAAATATTGAGATCCCCCTGGGAGGGAACAGAATGGAAAAGCAAGATCTCCACTCATAAAAACAGACTTTTCTCCCTTCTGAAGTATAAACACAACTGGCATCAAATAATACTATTCAGTTGATTGTGTGTGTGTTTTGGGGGAAGGGGAGGGTCTCTGGAGGGTAGACCTAAGAGTGATGGAATGAAGCGAGAAGTAAAATGTAGCCTAAATTGTTAAGGAGAAACTGTTAATATTATGAACCACTTAACCCCAGTGTTGCATCTCCAGGAAAAAGTAATGTGTGGTCTTCTGTCTTTGGAAAATGGAATGAGCTTGCTCCTGATACTGGGTTTTAGAAGCAGACAGACTTGGTTCTAGTATTGGCTCTGTCCTTAACTAACTCTGAGGAATTAAATGAGCAGCTGGATCTACAGGGCTTAGTACAGTGCCTGACACATAGGAAGCACTTAAGTGGTAGTTCATGGTTACTATTTATTGTGATGACCCTCACTCATCAAAATGGAGCCCTCCTTGGGCTGTGGTAGATGGAACCTGCCCTTATGTTGCCCCAAACTGGCTTCTCTGCTCAGCCTCCAGGCCCTCCCCAAGGCTACTTCATACCCCTCTCTACCACCCAGCCAATTACACTTCCATATCAGTTATAAGTATCTCAAATTATAGGTGTTTCTTTGTTCATATGGTTACTGTCTGTAACTCTTCGAAGGTTGAACTGTTTGTTCACTACTGTGTTACCAATGCTGACAAAATTGCCTGACACAAAATAGATGTTCAAAAAATATTTGTGGGCCTGGTGACAGACATCTTGATAGCATTTGTATCCAGAACTACTCCAGAGCTTACCGCTTGGTGCAGAAAACTGGGAGACGCCTTTAGCTACATCTACCCAGCATGAGTGTCCAAAGCAAGTGGTGCCACCAAGAGGCAGCTGCTCTTCCCAGGAGAAGAGGGAAGAGAACTGGGAAAGATAACTGCCATCCTTGCTCCGCACTAACAAGCTGGGCAGCATTTGGCAGGTCGACTGCCGTCTCTAAATTCTCCTAAAATGAGGGGGTAGAGTCAATTCCACCAGAGGATCTCTCTGCCTCTTCCAGCTCTAACACTGTAAGATCTTAACAAAGTAAGAAGTGACAGTGGGGACAGAAAGATGCTTCCTCTAAGAATCCCAACTCTTCTTCCCTGCTATGCGTGTACATGTGCCTGTGTATGTGTGTGTCCGTGGGTGAATATGCATGTGAATGCATGTGCACAGACCTGTGTGTGTGTGCTGGGGCTACACCAGGAGAGCTGGACTCATGGAGACTTTATGGAGAGCAACATTTCCCCAGATGCTGAATATTTGTGTTCCCCAAAATTCACATGTTGAAATCCTAACCCCCAATGTGATGGTTTTAGGAAGTGGGGCCTTTGTGGAGTAATTAGGTCATGAGGGTGGAGCTCTTTTGAATGGAATTAGTGCCCTTATGAAAAGGACCCCAGAGAGCTCCCTCACCCTGTGAGGGTACAATGAGAAGTCAGCAGTCTGCAACCCAGAAGAGGGCTCTCACCAGGACCCGACCCTGATCTTGGACTTCCAGCCTCCAGAACTGTGAGAAGTAAATTTTGGTTAATAAGCCATCCGGTTTATGGTATTTTGTTATAGCAGCCTGAGCAGACTTAAGACACCAGATGTGTATGAGCCGTAACAAAATGTACTGTAGTCAAGAAAATTGGGAAGTAAAACTGGGCTAAACAAAGTTAAAGAGGCTTCTTCCGTGTGGGATTTCTCAGACCCTTTAATCTACGTTCATGAGCATTGTGGAACTTCAAAAGGGATAGGGTGTGGTTTTCTGGTGTTCCATGTCACAGTTCTAGGAAACGTTGATTTAGAGATGAGTCCAACTGACCTCATTTAACTGGTGATAAAACTGAGGCCCAAAGAGATTAAATGATTTGCCCAGGTCATATGGCTGTTGGGAAACCTGAGTTCTTACCCAGATTTGGCCACTGTCTTCCAAAGAGAAAGTCTGTTTAGTAACACAAGAGCTTACATTAGAACATTCTGGGAGACACCCTAGGTTCCTTCTTGGTTACTAAACGGAAGCATTCCATAGGTTGGAGTTCTTAGTCTCAGAGACTGCACAGACATTAGCATTCAGCACAAGTTCAGCACGTCTGGAACGTGGGGTGCAGCCCTGACAAGCTGTGGTTCTCTCTCTCTCTCTCTCTCTATATATATATGGTTTTCTCTCTCTAGTTCTCTCCCACCCCCCCACCCCCGCTCTCTTTTCCAGGCTGTGCTCTGGGGTTACTGTTGTGACGAGGAAAGGCAGCACGGGCCTGCGTGATAAGAGCTCGAGCACAGCGGTGCACCAAGCCCCGGGTGAAGGCGCTCAGTGAGCTTCGTGTGTCGGCAGGACTCCTTATTCCAACTTAATGGTGACATCCATTCTCTGGACCAGGAAACTGAGGTGTAAGGTCATTACAGATGGGAGTTTGTTATCTGGCCTCGAGCAGAGGTGACCGTGGACGATTCTCAGGTGCCTTCCTGGCAATTTAGCCTTGAACCTCCAGGTGCGCTCGTGGGGGCATCGGTGTGGCAGGCAGCAGCCCGGGCGGAGGTGCCAGTGAGAGTGAGTGTGTGTAGCACCAGAGGGAAATGTGGCCACATCAAGAAGGATGACTTGGCAGCCCTCCAAACTGCTATTCTTTGAATAGGTCAGCATTTATTTAGAGGATAGGATGGTATGCACCTTTCTCTGAGTGTGGAATGCAGGGGGTGGGGGGACACTGGAGGCTCTGCCCCCAGCTGCATGCCACACTCAACAAAAGCCCTGACCCCCTTTTTAGAAAAGACCATTTAGCGACCATCTGTTGTTATTCCAGCTTACCCTTCTGGGGGTCTCACCCCACCCACTTCCAAATGGCTTTCAAAGTATTTCTTCCAACTCCACACAGTTATCTCCCTGAAAGGAGTTCTTAGAAGTACAGTTTTCCACCTCCTGACAATTTCAGTGAGTTTTTACACCCCTCCTCCCAACAGACGCATCCTGGGTCATGTGTTGTGTACGTGTGTGTGTGTATCGTCAGGCTGGGGATTTAGCGATGACCCTGTTCCTTCTGTAGAAAGTGTGCATGACACCCTCCATGTGGTCACGGACTGTCTCATACAGAGTTCATACCCTTCCAAGTAAAGAGACACAGGGTGGTATTTTCTTAGGGGATTATTAGACCCACTGGAATGTAACAAGACATTTAGCAGTGTAAGGAATAAATATCCCCACTTGCTGGAACAGCTGTCTTTCCTCCGCCGCCTCCTCTAGCCCCTTTCCTTAGCCGCCTCTGACCCTTTCTCTCCCAGGGACAAAAACGCATGACCCAGAGGAGCTCATGGACACAAACGTGGCTGGAAGGAGCTGTCATCTGCTTGGTCCCCATTCTCATCATGACGTTTCACACCGCTCGAGGGATTCCGTTTCTAGGAATGCATACCACCTATGGCCTTGAATTGGATTTTCCCACCATCCCATTTCATGTCCTCTTAGCCTGACACAACAGAACACCGAGACAGCCTATCAGTTTAACTGGGGAAAAATCACTTGAACCAGTTGTTTGGCAGAGGTTAAATAGAGCAGCTACTAGGTTGACTGAATTACGTATTTAAAAAAGGTTGTAGGCACAGCTGGAGTGAAATCCTCTTGTGACCCTGAGCTTACGGTCCTTATATCAACACCAAACTCCAAGATTTGCTAATGACGACTCAAGATGGTGACACTTCCAGCAATAAGTTTCCAATTGGCTTCCTTTCCCAGGCAGTGGTGGCCTTTTACCCAAGCTGTCTCTTCCTGAAAGAGGTGGGTTCTCTTTTGAGTGAAATAATGGATCAGAATGCATGGGTCTGGCATTTTATTAAGTCACTTTAGACAAGTAGCTTACATGCCCTGTGTCTCCATTTCCTCATCTCTAAAATGGGGATAATAATGGAACCCACCATACTGGGTTGATGAGATGATCAAATAAGATAATGTATGAAAAGTGCTTAATACAGTGCCGGGCACAGAGTAAGCCCTCAAGAAATAAAATAGTTATGATCAATATTAGCATTATTATTATAAATTGATTAAGTATAAAAAAGGTTTTTGAAAGGAAATTTGATGGTATCCAATCCCATTTCTAGAAATCTCTCTAACTAAAAGAAATATGACACGTGTGCAAAACTTTTCACATAAGAATGTTCATGGAGCATTGTTTGTAATGGCAAAAATGTGATAATGACCTAAGTATCCATCAGCAGGAGACTCGCTAAGTATCTTCGAGTCCGTCCATGTAGAGGAACACTCTACAGAAAATCGAGCGTGGGTTTCTCACTGCCTGCTCAGCACAGCCAAGAATCCTTTTGCAAATCACTGAAGCCTCCATGTTTAGATTGGCAGTCACAGCCTTCCTTCCTGCAATCACAGGACATTCTTTGGGATGCTAATGAGGTGCTGATTTTGTTTGTCTGGGAAGAGTGGATTTGCATCACTCAAGCCAGACTGAAGAGGCACAAGCCCTGAAGAGGAAGGGAGTGAGGGGCTTGGCTAAAAGATTCCCTGGTTTCCAGTACAACTTCATCTTCTTCCTGTGACCTTCAAGTCATGGGGCCACTAGGGTGGACCAAATGAGTTAAGGCCCTGACTTTTGGCCACTGGAAACCCTCCTCAGAACTTTCTACCATGAGAGGAAGAAGAAAAGTTCATCTGCTAGGCCATGTTAAAGCAGAGAAAGTAGAATGACTTTCCCCATTCCTCGTGGCTCCCCAAGCCCAATCCTTTCATCTGCTCCCTGGGGTTTACCTGGTCACTGTAGCCAAAACACTAGGTTGGGAGTCAAGCCAGGGCACCTCAACCGCTTTGCCACTCTCAACCTCTGCTTCTCCAGACCGAATTCCTCATTCCTGCTATGTCAGATTTCTACTAGCCAGGAGCACTAGTCAAGATACTCTTCCTCAAAACAAGCTGTGCTCTTCATCTGAGGTTCTTGCTTTGTTTGGGTTTCTTCTCTCTATCCCTGGACTGCTCTGTGCTTCCTCTTCCCTGGACCCCATTTTCCTTGCAGTGGCAGGCTCCGTTTTATTTCAGTTTCATGAAAGGAGGAAAGAGCACAGGCCAGAAGAAGGAAAAGAACTATAATTCTGGGCATTTCTTATACCTGCAAATTCCACCTCCTATTATAGTGGCCCCATTACATATATCCTTGAGCACTCCATTTTGACCTTAACCCTTCAGAGTCCTTCCTCCTTGCCTTTGAGAGGCAGAATGAAAAAAGTGGGGAGAAAGCCTCTGCCCGACTAGAGGTTAGAGTATGCAACCAACAGTGAGTTTGAAAGCATGTTGAAAAACAAGTGCTAAACTACGTGCTGTTGGCAATGAAGAGTAAGCTGATGAGATAGGCAGATTCAAGCCCCAAACTGCCCTGAAGGGAGATTATGACCCGGGTTGCCCTTCAAGAGCCATTATTCTCCATTGTGAGTCGTCTGACCTTTCTGCTCACTCTCATTTTGGCACAGCTTTTGATGAATATTGACACCTGTATGTATGTAAAGTGATGTAAATCCCTGGCATCTCAGCTCTTCCTGCCCGGTAGCCAATTTCCCCATTAATAGGAACTGAAAATTGTGTTTCCCCATGCAGTGCCACCCTAGGCCAGCAGGGGTCTGACATTAGTTGCCTTTAACCCACAGTGACTGACTCCATTGTGACAGCTGGGTGAATGAACTTGGAGTGAGACCCCGACAGCCATGGTTTGAGATAGCAGAACTCTTAGGTATAAATAGCGCATCAATTTCTGTAGTAGGACTATAAACAGTTCAGCCGCAGGGCATCGATTGTCCTTATCCACAATGAAGTGCTTCGTTTAATCCCGTTTTCATGTTACCCAGAAAATATATTCATAAAGGGAGCTACCTTAATCTAGGAGGTTGGACCATCCAGATTTCTGCCTGAAACAATTCACCAATTGCTGTTCGGTCCCTAAAGAAGATGCCATGAGGTCTGAAGGTGATGTTAATCAAAACTTGTCTAAAAAAGCAAATCAAATGTCTCCAACTTATAGATGCTCTTGTAAAGAAAAGCATGAGTTTAGTATTTCTGGATCATTTTTAAGGTTGGTATTGCAAACAATGAGTCTTTACATTTTCCTTGAATATATTTTTATTGTGGATGATTATTACAATAATTATTAAATACCTAAGGAAAGTATCGTGCTTTCCGGTTTTCAAAGCCCTTTCACACATTACCTCATCTGGTCCTTTATTACAAGAAAGAAATTATTAGTCTCATTTTATAGCCAATGAAATTGAAGCTCAGAAAGGTGCAAGAGAGTCCCTGAGATCACACAGATGGCAGTTGCAGAGCCGGCAATTTTCCATGCCAAGGCAGCAATTGAAGTCTTCGTATATTAAAGGACTTTTACATGTACAAACATTTATATAATGCAACCCTATTATGAATTGTACTTTCTTCAGGAAGTAACCTAATTTTACTTATTAGTATCTATTTATATCTTGTTGCTATACTGGAAAGTAATAATATGGTCATTTCCTTAAATTATGGAATGCATGCTTTTCATTAAGTTGCACATTCCTTCCCTGCACAAAGCCCTATTCTGTGGTCTGCTCTTTGAAGAGAAGGCAGGAAGTGGCAAGAATCCAGCCTCCCAGGATTCACAAATTCTCCCTGTCTTCAACAGACAGAGAAGATGAACTGTTTTTAACCGTGTAACAACCCGAAGGAGAGCTCGGTGCTGTTCCTTTTCCAGACGAGGAAGCAAGCACGGGGAGGCGAGCTTGCCCACATTGCACAACTATGAAATGCTGGAGCTGAGATCGGTGCCCAGGCAGCCCGGCCCCTCGCCCCACCCCCCCCCCATCCCCCGCCCGCAGGTTCACAGTCACTGCGGCAGCGACTACAGAACCCTCCGGCGGGCAGAGGGAGCAGGAAGGACCCCGCAAGAAGCCGCGTGGTTGTGACTCTAAATGAAAAGGGACGTGTTGATATACCTGGGAGAAGAGGGGAAATGTTACGGATTTTTTTTAAACAGGAAATACGGATTTAAAAGCACTTTACAGACAACATCATGATCTTGACTCCAACCACTCGGAGCTGCCCAGGCTCTCTCCTAGGACCCCGCTTCATTTCCCCCCTCCCTGTATTTAGAGGTTTCATGACCTCGGACAGTGAAGTCAGGCACCTCGAGCCCCGTTCTCTGCGGCGTCCTGAGAGCCGGCTCCGTGCGAGGCATTTGCGGACTGTCTGCTGCTGGGACCCGCCCGCCGTCCCCCAGTGCCCCCGTCCCCCGGCTCCAGGCCGGCCTGATTGGTCTACGGGAAGCCCCGCCCCCTGTCAGTCATGGTTCCGAGTGGGCACGTGACCTGCGGGGCTGCCGGGACATTCTCAGCCTACAGGAAAGCCGTAGGGCAGCCTGCCTCTGTCCTCTCCCCTACCGGTGTCGGTGTGACCTGGCCTCCTGAGGAGGAAGCAGACCTGGGAGGCAGAACAGAGGGCAAGGCGACTTGGGACGGGCTCGCTGTGACTTGTGCCCAGAGCGCTCTGACCTACGGCTCTAACCCCCACAGCGCCCCCGGCCTGTCTGCGAATGCGAGAGGGACAGGGAGGTGCCTTCCAGTGAGTGAATGTCAGAGCTGGGTTCGGCCCAACCCAGATGTGCCTGCCCCCACCTGGGCCGCCTTCTTCCCACCACTCCGTCCTTTGTCCAGAATCGCTCCCCCCACCATGCTTCAGGCAAGTCCCTCTGGTCGGAATGCCCTTGGCCCTGCTTTCCACCGAGGAGACTCCTTCCATCCTCCAGATCCCGCCGCTAGGTTGAATTCCGGTTCTGCCCCTGAAACGCCCTACCTCTCCTCCGGCCCATACCAAGCCCTCCCTCAGCTGAACTCTGACCTCGTCATCTGTGCTCTAGGTTTGGCAATTCCCCAAGTTTGTGTCATTCTCTGGGTTTTGATTCATCAACATTTGACTCTTGTTGACCATCAGGTCTTCCTGGGACCTGCTTCTGCCTTATATATGCGTCTCCGTGTCTTCAGGAATGGGGTCTGACATCAGGGGTACTTCTCCCCCACAGGGAGCTCCATCCTTGCTCTGCGAGCCAGGCTAGGCTCCTCCCCTGTCCCAAGTATATGTATTAGTTTTCCAACCTCTAGATGTTTGCTCAGGCCACTCCCCACACTTGGAATGCACTCATTTCTTCATTTCTACCCAGTAGTGTATTAATGTTTGTGTCTCATCTCCTTTAATGGCCCGGGGACTTGATGAGGGAAAGATCCCTGTCAATCTCATCTTTAAGTCCACACAGCACCTAGCACTGGGCCCGGCCCATAGGAGACGTTGAGGAGATGTGAAATGACTAAATGAATAAATGAATGACTTTTGGTCAGACAGGAGAAGCCTGCAGCTATGTGTATTTTCAGGACCTAGGCATAACTCTTCTTTGGAATGGATCTCCCAAGGAGGTAGTATTTTATGATCATTGAGGTCTTATACTTTTTAAAGCTATATAAATGACTACCAGTCTCTCTCATGCACTTTAAATAACACTTTAATTTTGGTGCTTGTTCATAGGCAGTGTGGCAAAAGCCTAACTTTTTTTTACAATCAGTAACACTGATAAATTAAACCCAGAGTGTGCCCATGTGTGGTAACACCCCTCCCCCTGACCACACCCCCAAAGACCCAGACAAGGCTGGAGCAGCATCCCACCACCTGTATCTTCTTAGCTAAATTCAGCCAGAGACTGTCTGGATTTGTTGGGGGTGGAGGGGATTTCTGGTGGTTAATTGAAATCCACAGACACCTCCAAGACCTCATCGCACTTAACAGCTTTGACCTTCTCTCCAGACCAGGTGTTAATAAGCAGGAAATATGAGACTCTGAAGTTGGCTCACTCTCCCTGTCTTAACCCCAGCCAAGCAGTAGTGGAAAAGCGAGAATACTCAAAGGCACAGAATGAATGAATAAAGCTCCCTCCACCTACTCCCCACCACTGCCGGCTCCTGAGTTGTAATAATAATATGAAATGATTCGATGTTTAAAGAACGTCCTCCTGGAGAGACAGTGTTGCCTACTGGTTAAAAATACAGGCATGGGAAGCAAGCAGACCTGAAGTCAAGAACAGACTGTCCCACTTCCAGCAGCAGGTGCTGCCATGGTCTGAATGTTTGTGTCGCCCTCCCCCAAATTCATATGTTGCCATCCTAACCCCCACAGGTGATGATATTAGTAGGTGGGGCCTTTGGGAAGTGATTTGGTCACAAGGGTGGAGCCCTCATGAACAGAATTAGTGCTCTTATAAAAGAGACCCCACAGAGCTCCCAGCCCCTTCTGTTATGTGAGGATACAATGAGAAGTATGCCACCCAGAAGAGGACCTACATCCAACCAAGCTGACACCCTGGTCTCAGACTTCCCGCCTCCAGAACTGTGTGCAATGAATTTCTGCTGTTTATAAGCTTCCCAGTCTGTGGTATTTTGTTACAGCAGACGGAAGGGACCAAGGTGGGCACTGAGCAGATTCCTGAATTTCTTCAAGTTTCCTCATCTGGGAAAACGTACCTCACAAGGGTTTGGACTGAAGTTGTAAATGTGAAGATGCTCCCCAAACAGTAGCTCTTAGGATCTGCACAGGCTCTGCCCTCTTCCTGCTGGAATCTCATCTTGTAAACGGTGGATATGGAGCCACCCTCTCTGCCCTCTCCAGCCGCTATCCAAGACAGAAACAACACAGAGAATTTGTCCTCCTGTTCGAGGCTGTCTCTCCTACTCCAGGTGTTGGCTGCCTGTCACACTGCCCACACCCCCAGGGGCTCTCACTCTCCTCCCTCCAGGCACTGGAGATGAGTGGTTTTGCATGTGGGTTGTGCAGACAAGACTGTAAGCGTTTGAATTCTGGCTCCATCTGGGATGTCCAACCTTCTCGGCTTGCCCTGAACTGCCCCAGTTTAAGCACTGAAAGACCCACATCCCAGGAAACTTCTCAGTCCTGGCAAAGCAGGTCATCCTCGCTCACTCCTCAGTCGGCTGTGATCCTGGCTAACTTTACTGCCCCGTACCTTGGGGATTTGAACACTTCTGCAGTCATCCTCAGTAATTGAAAGGGAAGAAGAGAGTGCCTGGAGCATCCTGTCCCAGAGACTCCATCAGCATCAGGGTCTGCCTAACCCCCTGAGCCCAGCAAAGGGCCCACCCCCAGGAGGCCTAAAGCTATGAAGTGCCTGGCTTCAGGGTCATCTCTTCCCTTCTGGTGGGAGGGAGCTTTGTCGTGACCACGCTGGGGCGAGCACTCCGCTGACACCCTCACCTGTGTTTCTGAGTCCCCCTTCAAACCGCAATCCTCCCCAAGCCAGAATGAACCCAAGCACAAAGGAGGCAGCGGGGTTGAAGAGAATGGGGAAAGTTCTCCCTGGGATAGCAGCTGTAGGCTGGAGGTGAGGGGAAGGTGAGCAGAAATGGGGCAGCTGCTTCTCTTTAATGAGAGCAGAGCTGTTGTCTTCCCCAGGAGCACATCCACAGCACTAACGAACCTGAAAGCCAGTCCTCATTCTGTGCAGGAGGTCAGACCAGGTCAGCTGCAGCCCTGGCTTTATGACCCCACACCCTACAGGGAACCTTCCAATCAGCCTTCCAGGCCCACATTAGCATAAGAGGAGCAGCCACGACATGGCTCCTGTGCCGTGTGATTCTCCCAGGGCGGCCACTGCTCTTATTGCTCAGCACTTTACCGTTTGCTGGGTGTTGAGAATTTTGAAACAACTCTTCAGGGTAGACAGTATCACTATCTCCACTCTCCAGATGAAAAAAATCTAGGCCTAGAAAGTCAAAAGGATTTTCACCATGTCTCACAGTTAGTATAAAGGTAGGGATTCAGAGCAGTGCTCTTCAAACTTTTCTCTCTCAGAGCCCTATCAGAAAAACGGCTCTGAGCACGTGCCCCCAGTGTATATGCATAATTTATTTATAAAATATAGCCATGACTATTGTATTACTGTAGTAATTGTATTATAAAACATGAAAATAAGCATTAAAAATGAATGAGATCAGACATATAAATGGAAGATCCAATGTTTGTTTCTTTCACCCCAATAGATCATCTCGTACCATCGATGAAGTGGGCACTTTGGAGACACAAACCCAAATGCCTACAGGAGCCAAGCAGGCAACATAAATAAGTGGAGCGGACCGAGTGTAAGAGAACCAATAGGACAGGGAAGTAAGAAATGGCAGCTGATTCCCAGCCTCAGTGTGGGGCACAACAGGGAGTGGTGAGGACTGTGGCTAAAATGAGAGCAAATCCCCCATTTAAAGGAGGTGGCTGTTGCTCAGCTTCAGCCAATCGTTGCCACACAAGAACATAGGCCTGGGGTTTCCAACCTTCTAATTTTTCAATAGATGTCAGAAATTCAGGTTTTTATGTGAAATTGTACAATTTTAAGATGTTGCCCACTGATCGCATTTTTTTACAAAATTCTTGTGGTCCAAGTGGGCCAAATCAGCTGCAGGCCTCCAAAGGACAACCACGGGCATAAAGAAGAAAGCTTGGCCTTTGCCGCCAGACGGTCTCGATTTTGAATCCTGTTTCTACCTTTCAGAAGTAATTTAACCTCTCTGTGCTTCTGTTTCTGGGGCCAGTAAAATGGATGTAGCGATGATGTCTGTGAAGCATTTAGCACAGAGCCTGGCACACAGCAGAGGCAGGATAAAGAGGACCTATTGTCAGTGGGACCACCTAGAACTTGGCCCTACCAACTGCTTGCCCAGCTCTTTCTACTTAAAAAGGCGTAAACAGAAATCTGATTCCCTGGCATCTAAATTCCGGTCCTACGCTTTGTGGAATTCATTCTGCCCCCCAGGAAGGCAATTATTTCCTACTGTGGTCTTATTCCCAAGAAGAATCCAGAAGCCAAAGGAATGAGCTGGCCCTCTCCCTAGTAGGCTGGTGTGTGAGGTGGCATGGAATCAGGAATGAGCACTGTAATGGGAGTCAGACGATCTGAGCTCTAGTCCTGGCTTGGCCACTAACGAGCCATGTGAATTTGGACAAGTGACTCTACTCTGGGCCTCTGTTTTACTATTTGGAAAGTGGACACAACGTCCACCTGAAAGAGTAATCATGAGAATGTAAAGTCATGTGTTGTGCTGATATTCTCCACCTACCCCACCCCAGCCCTCTTTCCACCCTTCTACCCCTGCTTTGTGCCCCAGAATTTCATCTCAACAGACTGCATCAGCAGGCCCTCCTCCAATTCATAAACGAGATGCAGCAACAGATGATAGGTTGATGAAAGGAAAGAAAGAGTGGGATATTGCCGGGCCCAGCCCCCAGCAGTGGCCAGAGGCTGTGCTCCTCTGCAGAAGCCACAGCTCCGAGCAGGCGGTCCACTCCTGCAGCGCCAGCTCTGGTTCCGGCCCCAGCTCTCTTGGGATCCACTTCCTCCCCTGCCTGTCAGCCCAGGGACGGTAACAGCTCCCCAGCGTGGCTAGCCCCAGGGGACTTCCCCCCTTTAATGATTTCCCCTTGACCCTGCCTCACCTTTGTAAGTGGTCCTCATTAAACTCTCCTCAGTAACCCTTGTGCCATCTTTCCTGCCAGGACCCTGACCACTCCACAGATATGGCACATGTTTTTTACACCTTGGAGCCTTGGATGTAGAAGGCACTCAGTGTTGCCGGAATTAACTTGAAATCATAAGCTTTTCTGCTTCACCCTCAAGCTGCCAGAAAATCCAGTTATCCAGATCCCTCATTCCCTGAGTGCCCCAGTCCACTGAAATCCATACACATTGATGCACAATTTGTTCATTCAGAGATGGTTGTCGTGCAGCTATAAGGTACCAGGCCCTGAACTAGGTCCTGAAGACCCAGGTGAGATCAAGCAAGTGATGTGCTTGTCTTTATGGAATTTATAATCCCGTAGGATTATGTGGGCAGTGTCACCAGAGGGACAACCTCTTTGCAGGCCATCATGGGCCAGAGCTCCCATGGGTAGGAGGCCCCAAGGATGCTCCTCAGGACTGTATGAATTTATGGTTAGTGTTTGCAGTTAACACCAGGAGTTGGCTGACCCAACTCCCATTCAGAGCTCCTAGGCACCTTCCCGTTTGGCAGCCGTGGGGAACAGTTCCGGCTAATAAGACACAAGCGTGAATCATCAGGATAGGCTCCCAGGGAAGCCCTTGCTTCCCTTATAAATAGGAACAGACTCCACTGGTATAAACCCGAAGGTTTCTTTTTCTGCTCTTTCCCTTCACCTGCCTGGAACAAAGATGTGATGCTTGGAGGCACGGTGACCACCTTGGGACCATGAGACAACAAACCAACACTCTGACAGTGGCAGAGCAAAGAGACAGAAAAGGGCTTATTTCCTGTGGCATCACTGAGCTGCCACATCAGCCATGGGCTGCTTAACTCTGGGTTTGTGTAAGACAAATAACCCCCTATTTGTTTAAGCCACAGGTAGGTAGGTTACATATATGCAAGAGAATTCACATTTGGAGGAAACCCTCAAGATTGTCTGATTCAACTCTGTTATATGAGGAAACTGAGGCATGGTGAGGGAAGGAACTTCCCCAAATCACACAGCCCGACTGGAACTGCTGTCTCCCAGTCAGTCCTCATCCACACGCACACACTCCTACAAGCTGTGCAAAGATTTGTGAGCTTCATGTGTGTGCTTCCACTATTTGCCTAAGTTTACAGACCCTTTGGAAACAGAACTCATCTCTTTCAGTCCAGCTTGGGCCCCTGAAAGAAAAAGCTGACATGTAGATTTGTGGGCAGTAACACATGCTTCTTATTTTAAGCCATTGAGTTTGGAGGAGGGATTGTTACACAGCAAGAGCTAACTAATACATAACATTTATTGACCATTTACTATAGGCCAAATCTATGCCAAGAGCTTTACCTAAATATTTAATTTAATTTTCACAACAGGCCCATGAAGTAGATATTGTCATCTTCATTTTGTAGATGAAAAAACTGAGATTTAGAAAATTTAAATAACTTGTCCTTAGTCACATAGTAGAAGTGGATCCAGGATTTGAACTCAAGCATTCTGATGCTAGAACCATAGCAGGCTCTCCTTTCTTTCAGTGGCCTCTGCCTTTTGCTCCTTCTAAAGCTGGTTTGGCTCCAAAATCTTGGGACTTTTTTTTTAAGATCTTGTCACAGTACCCAAACATCTTGGGGGTCAGAGTTTGGATGGGTGAATGGCCAAATGATGACACTTGTACTCCGTTAACTTTGCCCAAATATTACCTCCATAATGGTCTAGATTCTTATTTTGCTTTACTTTTCTTTTGGAACATTTATTACTGATTGGAAGGTTCCTTGTAGGGTATAGAGTCATAAAGTCAGGCTGACCTGGTCCAACTCCCTGCACAGCAACAAGGATTGATTTTCAGGTTCATTAATGCACCCCACAACTTTGACAATGAAGTAATTGAGAAACTAATATGCAAACAGATCCTCTTATTGTGGGTAAAGAAATTCAGATCATTTGAAGACAAAAAAATGGGGGGAGGGAATGTATACAAAAATCCTACATTCTTTAAACCAAAGTCCCGTTGTAGTTCACTCAGTTCTGAGTGGATCCATCTCTCTAGCCCTAGTGGCAGCTTCTGGAGTTGCAGGCAAGGAAGAGGTGGGAAGTAAGAAGAACCAACATTTTTTAAAATTCAGCAGTTATTGAGTGGACTTAAGATATAGCTGCCTCCCCTTTGGGAAATCACACCCAGTCTCCAGCAAAACAGGATCTAGAGGCACCGCTCTCCAAGGGTATTTTGACACCTTCTTGTCTGGTCCTGTAGATGCGTTTGGTGGAGAGCATCTATTTGAAGCCTCACAACAAACATGCAGGAGAGTCTATCCCGTTAGTAACAAGGAAACCAAGGCTCAGAGATGTGAAGTATTCACAAGGGATTTGAACCTGCTGATTGTAAACCCTGTGATCTTCCCAGTACTGGCCAAAGGGGATAAACCTTGCAAGTTCAACTCATTTCATGCCACGTTGAATTTCCAAAGTCCCTGGAATTTGAACTTCCCTACCAGTTCCAGTATCATTAACTCAACAGCCTTTGTTGATTGCCTCCCAGGTGCCAAGAACGTGCTTTGCCCTGTGGCTTCCAGAGAATGGTAAGTTCACGACGGTAACAATATAATTTAAGTGGAAAGAAAGCAACTCCTGAGGGGTGTCAGAGCTCTTTCTCAAATTGAGTTACTTTTTCACTCCTGAAAAAATTGTAATTTGAAAAGCTGGTACAAGTGCCTTCTTTTGGTGAGCCGAGCCAATCAATACATGCCATTTACAATTCTCCTTTCTGCTTTTCCCCTATTCATGCAGACTGGAGAAAAGGCAAGCATTTTAGGGCTGATATTACTGGGTTGAATTTCTTAATGATTTTTTTTGGAGTGATTTGTTTCTGAAGAATAGGCAGCTAGGGCAGGCTAAGTGGACTGCTTTCTAGAGAGAGGGAAAGGTAGGCTTGCCTGATGCCTGTATGCTGATCGTGGGGGAAGGGAAATGGGCCCTGCAGGAAGCTGCTTGGAAAGGTGTCCACTCCCACTGGCCATGGGGACCTGTCCCTAACAGCTGTCATAAGTATTAATCAACCCCAAAAGCAGATTGTAGAACAGTAGGTACCTGTTATAGAACACACATATTCACATATAGAACTTGGAAACTCTGGCTCCAAAATCTTCAAAGGGGTTATATCTGCCTGGTGGGATTATGAGTGACATTTTTTCTTTTTTGCTTCTCTCTAATGCCTCATTTTTCTTCTACAGACTTGTATCACTTACAGTCAAGGGATGTTATTGGGCTTCTAGATATAGGAGAGTAGATGCCACTGGGCTACTTCACATCCCCTTTCACTTTCTTTCCGCACCCCCTCCACCCTCTCTTTCCCCTTTCATTCCATTTTCAAACTGATTTAAAAAATAGAATAAATAAATAAAAAGTTCTCTCTCCCCCATCTCCTCTCCACCTAACAGGGATGAGAAAAATCCCCCTCTGCTGCCCTCCGCTTCTCTCCCCTCCCTGCCTCCCTCCTCACAGCCTCACTAAGAATGCTGGGGGTCTCGAGTATGAAAGGACTTTCTCCTATCCTCAGCCATATGCCCATCCATCAGATTCCCCCAGAAGTTTCACTTGGGAAGGAACTGCCCATGGGCACAAGGAAGGGTAGATGGCAGGGACAGTGTGGCACATGAGAATAAAGCCATAAATCTGTCCTGCACAATTCCCTTTTCCTGAGCTCCAGGAAGAGTGGGGCTGAGTCAAGTGGCCTGGGTCATGGATCCAGAGTGTGACCTTTGAAGCACAGAGATGTTCAGGGACTTTCCAGTTTCTTCATTTGTCAAATGGAAAGAATAACACCTTCTGTCTCCTAGGTGTATAATGAGGATCAGATGAAATAATAGACGTGAAAGTGTTCCAAAAGGTTGAAAGTCCCGCAGAACGAATCACCAGGCACCAGTAAGTCTCTCTTCTTGGTTTCTTTCCCATCTGTCTTCTCTCAGCTTCCCCTGAGCCTGCCCAGCTCTAGGCCATCATCATCCATCCCTGCCCTTTTGGTCTGCCCGTCTTCACTCTTTCCTCACTTCAGTCCCAACTATACATAATGCCCAGTCGTCTTTCTAAAGCCCACTCTTCAGCAAGGTACATCCCTCTACAAAATCTCCAAATTCCCCTTGACCAAGACAAAACCCAAAATTCTTAGCCTGGTGGTGGTGGCAGGATTCTAAGAATGACCCAATGACACTCATCCTTTCATAATCCACTCTCCTTTGAATGTGGGAGGAGCCTGTTAATATGATGAGCTATCATTCCCATAATTATGTTATATAGCAGAAAGGGAGATTATCCAGGTGGGCCTAATTTAATCAAATGAGCCTGTTAAAAGCATAGAGTTTTCTCCAGCCTGTAGCAGAAGAGGAAATCAGAGATTAGAACCCTGAGGAGGATTCAACAGCAGCCAGCAAGGAAGCGGGAACTTCAGTCCCACAACCACAAGGAACTGAATTTGGCCAACAACCTGAAGGAGCTTGGATGCTGATTTTTCCCCAGAGCCTCTGGATAAGAGCCTAGTCTGGCCAACACCACGAGTTCAGCCTTGTGAGACCCTAAACAGAGACGCCAGATGAGCCTACCTGGACCTCCACCCTACAGAGCTATGATAGAATAAATGGGGGCCGTTTTAATCCGCTAAGTTTTTAGTAATTTGTTATGCAATGCCTTAGTCAGTTCAAG
Source organism: Tapirus indicus (assembly GCA_031878705.1). Classification (NCBI taxonomy): domain Eukaryota; kingdom Metazoa; phylum Chordata; class Mammalia; order Perissodactyla; family Tapiridae; genus Tapirus; species Tapirus indicus. Next base: position 4,814,773 of record CM062928.1, read on the forward strand.
CTGCTTTAACAAAATACCATAGACTGGGTGCTTAAACAACAGAAACTTATTTCTCACAGTTCTGGGGGCTGGGAAGTCCAAGATCAGGGTGCCAGCAGGGTTGGGTTCTGGTAAGGACCTCTTCCTGGCTTGCAGATGGCCGTCTTCCTGCTGTGTCCTCACATGGTGGAGAAAGAGGTCATCTCTCTGGAAAGAGATCTTTTTATGAGGACACCAATCCCATTCCCAAGGGCTCCCACTCTTGTGACCTAATTACCTCCCAAAGACCCCATCACCAGATACCATCAGATTGGGGATTAGAGCTTCAACATATGAATTCTGGGGGAGATACAAACATTCAGTCTGCAGCATAGAGTAATAGAAAATTAATACAATTGATATTTCAGGGCCTGAAGACTTCCTATCCAGCCTACTTCTCCAATCCCCCTTTTGAAACATAAGCTTTGGAGTCATTGTGGGGTTCGAATCCAGACTCTTTCACTTGCTGGCAAGTTACATGGCATCTGTGTTCTTTCATTTCCTCATCTATATATTTAGGATATTTCTAGAACCTTCCTCATGAGATTATTGGGGAAATTAAATGAGATAATCCAGCAAAGCACTTAGTATAGTATCTGGCAAAAAGTAAATGCTGGACAAGTTATTTTTTCCTTTGTACTGTTTTCTCTGCACATTCCCCTTAAATCAAATGGGTTTGTTTATTAACCTAGGAAAATACACTCTTTCCTTGACTCACATCATGCCCCTTCCCCTTACTGCTCCGTCTCTCAAACGCTTGTCCTTCCAGGTCTTGTCCCGATTCCTCCCTCCTCTGTGAGACCTACCCTGGCCCCTCCAGCTCGTGGTGCTCCATCCTTTATACTAACTTCTCGAGTCCCGGAGAATGGTGTCGATACTTAGACTGTCTCATAGCTAATCACTTGAAAAGATGTTTGTTATTATAAAAGAAATCGCTTTTTGTTAGAGAGAATTGGGAAAATCCACAGAACTTCAGGGAAGAAATAAGTCACCTGCTGCCACTGTTAATAACATTTCCTTCTCGTCTTCCTGTCTTTGTTGTTTGTGTATATATAAACATAAACGTAAACAGTTGCCTTTCTGAGAATAAACCTTTGCCCTAGTCCACCCAGGGCATCCATCTGCCTGAGAAGAGATTAGGACTTGTTCACAGAAGGAATTCAAAGAGCAAGTACAACGTGACACTCAGCTTTAGTTGTGCAAAGTAGGATCATGCAGGAAACCAGGGTCCTAAGAGATGTTTTAACCAAGGTTCCTGCATTTGTTTCCTATGGCTGCTGTAACAAATTACAACAAACTGAGTGCCTTAAAACAGCACAAATTTATACTCTGACAGTTCTGGTGGTCAGAAGTCTGAAATGAGTCTTATGGGCACAAGGTACTGTCAGGGTTCCTTCTGGAGACTCCAGGGGAGACGGTTCCTTTCCTCTTCCAGCTTCTACAAGCCCCCATGTTCCTTAGCTCATGGCCGCATCTCTCCAATCTCTGCTTCCGTCATCACATCGCCTGCTCCTAGCTTTACCCTTCCTGCCTCCCTCTCATAGGGACCCTCGTGATTACATTGGGCTCACCGGAATAATCCAAGATAATCTCCCCCATTTTAAGATGCTTAACTTAATCATATTTGCAAAATCCATTTTAATATGTAAGTAACACATTCACAGGTTCCAGAGATTAGGACATAGACATCTATTGGGGGCCACTATTCTGTCTGCCACAGTACCCTCAAAAATAGAGCCTGAGGTAACGTTATGTGCTGATAGTTTTACTGTGATGTATAAACCTAGGGCAGTAAAAGTGAGGAGAAGGGAAGTAAAACAGCAAGAATGCAAAGCAATGCAAGCTGATGATTATGGAGATGACCACTGCCTCAGGGCGAGCTGAGAAAAGACGCAGCAGGTTGCTCAGCCATGTGGACTGTCCAGGCAGGTTATATGGAGAAACTGTCTGTTGGACTAGTCAGTTAAAGAGAAGAATGAGACAGAATTCATCTGTCAGGTTCCCTCCCGTCTCTTATTTCCCATTGATCCAAGTGTGCCCTCTGGTGTGATGTTGTATCCGAGTCTGGAAGTGGTGGGAGGAACCAGAGATTCTGGGTATGCCTTTGGTCAGCCTCAGGAGGCCTGTAGGGAAGTGATGGCCAAGACAGAGCAATCAGCTGAGGGTCCAGGTTGCAGATGAAGCCAGCAGAATCTGAGAAAGCAGGTGAAGTCAAGAGGATCTGAGGGAGTCCCCAAGATGTATCCAACACGTTCCCCCCTTGAATCTCTCCTAACCATCGTATCCTCTCATTGCATCCTCTTCCAGATTATAATATGAGGCATAAATGAGAACAAATGTCCTTACTCCTCCCTGAGAGGGAGGTAAAAATCTAGTCGGTCATGGAGTCCCTTCATGGTCATGGTCAGTCCGAATTTCCACTAAGACTGAAGGCAAGAGAATTAATAGAACAAGCTACATTCCCCACTGTGCTGGTCCCAAGGCCATAACTGATGTCCATCATCTCCATCCTCCACCACCCATTCTTGGCTCCTCTCACCCTTGGCCTGCACGTCTGCTTGTGTAGGTTACTAGAGCTTGGTATGCCCTACGTGGTTAAGTGGGAGAAGATGACTTGACAAAATTTTATTATCTTCTCTCCAGAGTGTCTTCCCTGGGACTAGAGCCTTAATCTGGAAAATTGGCTCTGTGTTGTGTCAAAAAATTAGGATATCCTTTTCATGTCCACCATGTAGGATGAGGTTGCAGTAGGTACAGGGTCTCAGCATCAGGCACGTTGCCTTTTACAGCTCAATCAATGACAATTCCAATTATGGCTCCCTGTTGCTTAGTGTCACAGGACCAAAACAATTCTGCAAACGGGAGTAATCAGCAAATAGGCAGTGGGTAGAGAGGAGTTTATTCAGGGCTACTGTGAGGAGCCATCGGTGTTTTGGAGGGAGCCCAAGGATGGGAAGCTGCTAGGAAAGCCGTTCTTAAAATAAACTTATTTTAGCATTAGCTCCCATTTATTGAGCACCTGTGTGCCAGGAGCTATCCAAGGCCCTCTTTTAAAATAGTTGATAGCAAAAACAACATTGAAGTAACCACCGGATCTAAGATAAAAATTGCCTAGACTCCAGTCACTAATTCAGTCAATATTTTTATTTTTCCACACATATATATATATACTTCTTTCATATTCATTATAACATTATAGACTCACTTAGAATATTAATTTCCACATTTTCACTTTACTATTTCCATTTTGTAAAAAAATCACAGTTTCTTTCTGTCTTCCGACTTTCTCTTTCCCCACACTATAACCAGTATTAACAGCCTGAGAACATCTCTACAGCTTCCTCTATGTTCATTTTAAATGATAATAGTAATAGTAACAGCAAACATTTACTTAATGCTTCTTACGAGGTAGGCATTGTTTTTACCACGTGGCCTACCGTAGTTCATTTAATCCTCACAACAACTCTGTGAGGAAAGTAATGGTGTTATCCTCAGCTTACAGATGAAGAAACTGATGCCCAACATATACAAAATATTCAAAAATATAAACAAATACATGGACACAAAGAAAGTTTTTTTGATCATTTAAAATATATATATAGAAAAAGTGGACCACACAGCATATATTTCACTGCAGTGGCTTTTCAAGTGTAGGATGTCACTGCCATCTCTCCAGGTCAATAGATCCAGTCCTAACTCATTTTTTAGGAACAATACGATGCTCCATTGTGTGAATGTACCATCATTAATTGGCCCTATTGATAGGCATTTATGTTATTTCCTATTTTTGGCCACTACAGACACTGTAGCAGTAAATATCCTAGAGCATAAATCCTTATGGGATAGAGTCTGCAGACGTTAGTGCTGAATCTGGAATCTTCCAGATGAAATGATAAGCACAGCGTGAGCTGAACCAAAGCATCAGACCCTTGAAATATGTGAGCTCCCCCAAGGTCAGGGAGAGAAGATACACCATTTACATGGCCAAGGGGAGGGTAGCCGAAGAAGACACACAGCCAAGGGCCTGAGCTGGCCCAGAAGGAGGGCAGACAGGCCTCCCTCCACACGTACCCCAGTCAATTCAGTTTCCTTGGACGTCTCCGGAGCACAGGGAGCAGTGGCCACCATGCTGCCCGGAGAACCGAGGTATCCACCTTCTAGTCTGAGTGCTTATTCCAAAGAGAGAAAGGAGGAAATACTTGAAGCCACTCGTCTCCCCTTCCTGCTTCCCTGGGGACTCTCGTTGTGCACTGGGGACCCACGTTAGACTCTGGCTCAGATCCTACTTTTTTATAGTTGCATCACTGGACACGGATAACATCATGGTGGGAAAAACTGGAATAAAATATAAGAGATAACGAGAGAGGGACGGATAGTGATTGGAGAGAAAGAATAGACGTTCTTACCTGCCTAGTGGAAGAGAAAAACATTGAAATAAATATTTACAGTAGTCTGATACGTAGAAAAACAGATGGATATCTTCAAATAGGAAAGCATCTTCAAGTAACAACAAAAATTTTTTTAAACTGAGTACAGTAACGTAAAGCGTTTATTTTTCTTGCATAACCAGAAGCTCAGCGGTAGACAGCTCCCGGGTCTGCGCTCAGCAATGTCAGGTCCAGTGTCTGTGCGGTTGCTGGGTCAAAAGGAAGAGGCATCAGTAATCTTGCTAGATGTTCCTAAATTCCCCTGTATAGGGGTCATGCCATTTTGCCTCTAAAATACAACTTATATCATAGACAGACGATTAATATTCCTAACAGATAAAGAGCTTCTAAAAATTGAGAAGAAAAACACCAACAACCCTACAGAAAAATGTACGGTCTGCAGGGGGGAGTGCAAACGACCATTAAATTTATGGTAAGAGTCTCAACTTCCTTAGAATATGAAAAATGCAAGTTAAAACTGTAGTGAGATATCGTTTCTCACCTATCAGATTGTCAAAAATCCAAAGTCTGAGAACGTACTCTGTTAATCAAACTTTCAGAAAACAGGTTCTTTCATAAGTTGCTGGTGGAAATGCCAAAGGATTTTGGAGGGGAATTTGGACCATCTTGCAAAGTTACAAATTCACCTAACCTTTGACACAACAATCCCACTTCTAGGAAGCTATCTCAAAAAATAAACAGATAAAATTACAAAATGACATACTACAAGCATATCCATTGCCAATAACTGTAATAGTAAAAGAATGGAAACAATCCAGATGTCCATCACTAGGACACTGGCTGAATAAATTATGGTGCCTCCACACAATGGAGTATTATACAGCTATACAAATGCATAAGAAGGCTCTCTATATACTTATGTGAAACAGTTTCCAGGATATATCATTAAGAAAAGCAAGTTACAGAAGAGTGTTTATAGTAATGTATCTTTTGTTTAAGAAAGAGAGGCGTATGAATGTAGAAACGTATTTGCTTATCTTATCAAAAGGTAATAATGGAAGGCTAAACCAAAAACTAATAAAAATGAGGACCTATAAAGAGAGAGAAGAAACAGGATGGAAGGGCAGGGATGAAACCTAGACTTAACTGCATGTAATTTGTTGTATAATTTTTACTTTGGAGCCATGTAAATGTTTTAAATTGAAAATAAAATTAGTAAAGATGAAAAAGGAATTCATAAAAGTTGGAAAAATGGAAACTCATGATTATAATTGTATATTAGGTTGGTGATTTAGCCACCCAAAGAAGAGTTATTGCAAATGACTCTATAAAACAGTATTTTGACAGTATATCCTTAAGGGGATATAACCTAAAGAATAAAAAGAACCATGAAGAAATCTTAAACTGTATTCGGTGGTATATCGATCAGGATGGACTAGACTATGTTCTATTGTAACAGCAGATAAACCCAAATCCTGGAGCCTTCAACAACCAAAGGTTCTTTTCTCCCATCCTACTTATTTATTGTTTGTTGACCCCAGCTCTGATCTGTGCCATCTTCCCTCTGTGACCTGAGCAGGGGAAGAGCATCTGCCTGGAATATTTTTCAGTCATTGAGGCAGAAGGAAAAGATACTCAGGCTCTTAAAACATTTTCCTGGAAGTGACTGTCATGCATTGTCGCCTCTAATTTTATTGGCCAGAGAAAGCCATGTAATCTGAGTGCAAAAGGCCAGGGATATATAATCCCCTCTTAGCAAGAACATGGCAGAGACGGGCACCAGATATGGGTGAACAAAATACAGTCTAACGCAGACAGGAGGGTGATTAGTAGTTTTGTTTTGAAACTGTCACATGCATGTTGTAGGATCAGCAAATAAGTACTTTTATTAATATCTTTACAAACCAGGATTTTCAGCATAAAAGACAAAAGGCACAAATATAAACTCAAATAAGTTAAGACTCTGTAATCTTACATTTTAATTGGAAATACCAATATGAACTCATAATTTATCTTCCTGAAAAAGGAAAATATCCTAACTGCCTAATGAAAAGGTTTAGAAGCAATGGCAACCTTGTAGCAATGAATACTTCTAGTGCCTAAATTGTGATCTAAATACCATTTCCTTCTAAAAGGAACCAGGGCATACCTGACCTGGGTTATGTGTACCCCAGCCTACTCAATCCTACTCACTCTCATTCCTCTGGGCCTCAGTTACTTGCCATGCTTCCCGGCCAGAGCATCCTTGTGTAGGCTTCCACTGTTCCTGTGATTGGAAAGGTATGGTCACTGTTGTGGCTACTACCCCCACCAGAGTGAGGAGAGCCCTTAGCAGCACAGCCACCGCATCTAGGCACTGCCTGAAGTGGACCCATGGGAATTATTATGTCTTCCCCATCAGCTGTTTGGAGGGACCAGTTAACACCACCTAGATGTGTCAGAGTATAACACCATTTAGCACAAATATCAAACAAAGATATGAGGTGAGAAGGAGCCACTAGATAAATTGCCTGCCTTTCTTTCTTCCTGGGGGGTTGTTCAGAAGTGCAGCAGTTTCTGATGATGTCAGCTGACACCAAGCAACCATCAGTGTTTTTTCGTTTTTGCAAAGTTCAAGCCAGCTCAGTAATTACCTTTTTGTGATTACTCTCCCTCCTGTCCTGCCTCTTTTCCATTTTTCCATCTCTCTGGCTTTCTTGGGATTGCTCACCCCAATAAATTGTTAGAGCATAAATGTTTGCACCACATTCTATTTTCTACCAAACTCAGGCTAAGACAGTTGTTACTAGAAGTGGCTCTTAAGAAGCAGACTCGCAGGATGGGATTTTGGTGTTGAATTGTCTGCCTGACTGAAGGCAATAAGCCTCTCATCGCTGTTGGTTAGTGGAACCCCTGGTAGATAGTGATATCACAGTCACTAAAGCCATCACCTGTGGTTCATTGTTTTGAGATGAAGTTTTCAATTATTAGGTGGCTGCTGCACTTGATTAATAAAGAGGTGATAATAATTATAAAGACTGTGGCATGAGTAACTGCTTTTGAGGGCACTAGAAACTTTGGTAAAAGAAACTAATAAGCTCAGGACAGTTCACGGCCACCTAATGGCGCACTTGCAAGCCAGAGGGCCTGAATGGTAGCTTTATTTTCATCTCCTTCCACTGCAGGGCAGATCGTGCTGAAAGTTAGACCCAGGATCTGATTATAAAGGGTCAGAACTACCACGGATACTAAATGTGCCGCCGTAATAAATATCTTATGTCAAAGCCAGAGCCCGGATAGAAAAAGAGTGGGGTTCTGAGACATAGGATGGGGACATTGTGTGGATGGGCTTGAGAATCTTGAACCTCAACATTCCTCAAAATTCAAAATCTCAACATTCCTGGCTGGAAAAAGTAGCCCCATCCCCTTTATCAGAATAGAATAGCCTCTTGTTTTCTGCATACCGGAATAATCAGTGACCTTAGCTGTAGTAAGTGCCTCACAGAATGAAGCGTGGTCTTCTTAAGATCCTCCTCTACTCGTCCTATTGTTCCCAGGCTGACAACCTAGGTCAGCTCTCAGCACAGCCTGAATGCGGAAGTATAATCCTCACTCCAGGAGGCAATTGCAGACACCCAAAATAAATTTGAGGAACTGGCTGAGTTGTACCAGCGGGAATCAGGAAACAGTTGTGGGAGTGGATGTAGGATGTTAGACAGAGAAGGGGTGGAATGTAGGACTAACGGTATGAGGGCACACACCTGTGACTTGGGACTCAAAATTTTGACAAGGGTATTTGGAGCCATTCTGGTTACCTGGAATCATCTCATGAAACTTGGACACGACAATGGCATACAGTAAATGAGGTAATGATATCAGAACTGCCTTGCAGAATATTGAAGAAGCCAAAAGATTCAGGAAAATACTAATGGTAAAATGGACATATTATGTAGGACCTGAGAATCCATCACCTGACTACGTGCCCCTGGAGGAGGGGACACAGACGATGGTTCATGCACTAAGGCAATAGAGATTCCACCAGTGAGAGTGCACTGGCATCGTTGAAGGCCAGGTTGACAATGAGAGATATTACCGTGGAAATAGGCTTCCTAATATCAATAGGAATGATGGGGTTCTGGAATGGCACAACCACGTGGCAGCACTTAACACCAGAGGCAAGAGACGTGATTACCATAATTGTCAGGAAGACCAGAGTGGCATTTAGGGCCCCTTGACCTGCAGGGGTTTGTGGCATTGGCTAATAAACCGTGGTGTTCCTAGTCATAAGACACATGAGCAAAAGTGTTGCTCAACTTTTATGATGAAGAAGTACGGACAGCTGGAGAGCACAAGGCTGATTTCAGCCATGGTGGAAAGTACCTGTCCCTCATCCAGGGTCCAGATCTAAGTAAGTTCACAAACCCTTAGGTAGGCCACAGAAGGAGGGATTGGGTCTCCTTGAAGAAGGGCCCTGCAATGCCATTTCAAGTATATATTGTAAATAGTTCTCCAGTCTTTCCCCAAAGAGACCTGTTGCCTTTTGCCATGGTAACAGTACACTGGGGGAAAAGTCTGTGGATCCACCCCTTGTTTATTTCTCTGGTTCCCAGTTGTAACCCTGGTGAAAGTGCATGAATGGGATAAATATCCTTAACAGATGCTTCACATTGGTTCCCTGGCTGAAAGGGTAAAAGTCATGCTGATAGGAAGGGCCATGTGGAAACTATCCTTTGTCCTGGCCAAGATAGTAAATCAGAAGCAATACATCATTTCAAGAGGCATTACACAGGTTAGTGCTACTGTTGAAGACTTAAAGGATGCAGGGATAGTAGCCCCCATCACATCTCTATTCAATTCACTTTTCTAGCCTTGGCAAAAACCAGACACATCTTGGAGAATGGTGATGGATTACTGTAAACTGGATCAGGTGGAAGCCCCATTTGCAGCACAGCTGCTATACCAGTTGTGGTATCTCTGACACTTGATATGTGGCTGTTGATATGGTGAATTATTTTTTTCTTTATCCCCAATAATAGGGAGGTCACAAGCAGTTCTCCTTAACATGGCAAGGAAAGCGACAGACCTTCTCTATTGTTCCCCTATCGAGAGATGTATTGGTGCAAATCAGCAGGTGCCATGGGAGTCTGGACCACCTGTTCATGTCATTTACTGGTACCGTCTGGATTTGATCAGACCAAATCCGGAATGTACCATTTTCCTCATACAGTGGATTACTGCTATATCCACCCAGCCTTATGACTCATTGAATCTAATGCTGAGGCCATAACGGACATTTGTGGTTACACAGTCACTTGAAGTCTCGTGTTCAGGCATTTAGTTTCTTAAAGAGCCCAGGATCAAGGCATGGCCTCGCTGCAGAACTCTAGGAGTCTGTGCTCCATCTCCCTTATTGAAGTTTGCTAAAAACTCCACAGCATCATTATCTGCCTTAGATACCTCTAGTGCTAGCGGATTTGCCAGGTCATACAGCCTGAGTGTCGGGGAAGCTTATACTTCTGCCTGGATATGCTGGAGAGCCCTTTTTGGCTCTGAGCCCCACTTGAAACTGGCATCCCTCAGAGTCACCCAATAAGACTTGGACCTGGCTCTAGGAGCATTAATATAACGTTGATTCTACCAGATATGGACTGCTGCCTCATTACAGCCCAACTTAGAGGTGGCTCCCAGAAATAGTGGCGGAGGAAATCCTCCTGGGGGCAGAGCTGCCAGCAGTCCATTGGCTTAATGTGTGGAAGTACTGACTCCTCATCAGTAGTGAATGGCTCAGCTTATTGGTCAGGGGCCTAGAAGGAAAAAGACTACAGTCCATATACCACCTCTGGTGTCCCAACCCTGCAAGGTGTCCCTGAGCTGGCCTTTTAGCTGACATTTCACCATGCCATTCCACCGTTTTTTATCAGGCTGGTTACCACTGGGTGACGAGGTACGTGGAAGACTAGTGTATCTTTGGTTTCAGCCCAATGAGTCATACCTGCTTGGTAGTAAAATGTGCTCTTTGGTTCTGTGGTAATGTAGCGTAGGATTCCATGATGGAAGATCAGACATTTTGTCAGCTCTTAGATGGGGGTGGATGGTGGTAGGGACACTGAATAAGATCAGGAACAAGGCAGTCTGCAGAAGAGGTATGTGAAAGGACTTACGAGAGTGGGCACAAAATATCTAGCTGACATCAACTAGCCTCTCTCCTTGGCCTCTGCAGTGCTTGCAGAGTTAGCCATGAATAAAGTAGCCATGGTGGCGGGATTGGAGGCTAGACACGGGCCCCAAAACATGGAGTCCTTTTCATCAAAGCTGCTCCAGCTTAATATGTCAGCAGCAGGGACTGATTCTGAGCCCTCAACATGATCCCATTTTGGGGGAGATCAGCTGGCCTCCTGGTGGCAAGTAGATTATATTAGACTCCTTCCACTTTGCAGTGGAAAGTAATTCTTCCTCACCAGAATGGCTGCCTACGCAAGATACAGGTTTGTTTTCTCTTCCTACAGTGCCTCCACCAGCACCACCATCTGAGAGTTGACAGAACGCTTGATCTATTGACACGACATCCTACACTGCATTGTCACAGACCAGAGAGCACATTTTGCTACAAATCAAATAAGACACACTGGGCTCAAAACCACAAGATACACTAGTCTTCCATGTACCTCAACACCCAGAGACAACCAGTCTAATAAAAAATGGTAGAAAGGCCTGGTGAAATCTCAGCCAAAAGGTCAACTCAGGTGCACCTTGCAGGGTGTGGTACGTACACTGAACCAGAGCCAATAAATGCTGCTAAAATGCACGGGTCCAGAAACCAAGAGGTGAACTTAGAATTGGCCTTCCTCCCTCCCTCCTAGTGCAGATGGGCAGAATGTTAGCTTCTTGTTCCTGCCACCACAGATTCTGTTGGATTAGAGGTCTGGGAATCCAGACAGGGATGCTTTCATCAGGGAGTATAGTAAGGATTCCACTGAAATGGAAGTTGCAGAACTAAAATGGGCAGTGGAAGAGTGAGATGGTGCATACAAATTTTGACCATTGGACCAGCTGTGGCAGTGGAGACCATAGCATGGTTTGCTAAACTTCTTTAGGTCATTTTAGGGGATTGTAACTGACAATTACCTGAAAGAATTGGACTTGTACCTCCCCTCTCAGGAAAGAAGTGAGGACGATTTATTCCATATAGGATCTGAATATTGTAAAATAGCGTAAGCATGTCAGAGGGGCAGAAGAGGTGGATGCACTAGACCCAGTTAATCCACTAGCCCAGATCTCCTTGGCCCAATGGGCCTTGGCCACTTGCCTTGCTTCCTGGCAACCCAGCCCTAACAAATAGCTCACACTGCTGTCTTGGTTGTAAAGCTGTGCCCACAACGACTGCCACCAGCACACTGACCCATGCATAGCAGTGACGACAGGCGAGACCACTTTGAGTACACACTGACTGGCCTGGACATGTGGAGACTCTGGCTTCCACTACAGCGGTGATGGGAGCCGAAAAACACAACTCAGGGCTACAGAGGGGGTCACAGCAGGTGAAACAGCAAATGGGAAAAAGACAGAAGATGAACTGCCTCCCTTCTTCCCTCCACCGACAGGCTGTTCTGAGATATTGTAGTTTCATACTCCTGTCTCAGGAGGTGCTGTCCAACCATGCAGTTGGCTGTTTACTGTGAAGCTGTGGCAGCCTGGGGACGCCTCCCCTCGTACTTCATCTCCCCACCACCACCACTACTTCCCCTTTGTTCGCCTTCCCTGTTTTCCTGGGGTTGCACTCTTCCCAGTTAAGTGTTAGCATATATGCTTTTGCCTCAGCCTCTGTTTCCTAGTGAAGCTGGGCCAAGACACAGTGCTTCTCGGAAAGATGACTGATCACCAGTCTGGAGAAAGAAATACACACAATGAGCCTGGGACATCTTCTTGTGCCAAAAAGCAAGGACATTATCAAATACTAATGGTCTCGTGCCAAAAGGACACAGGAACCAATTGGAAGGGGTTCCCACTGCCCAAAGATGGGACAATTTAGGCATCAAAAATATTGAGTGTGATAGATTCAAAGTCATCAAATATATTTTTTAAATCATGATTCTTTTTTTTTTATTATTTTTTTTTATTTTTTATTTTATTTTTTTTTTAAATTTATGTCTTAGTTTATAACACTGTGGGGTTTTAGTTGTACATTTTTGTCCGTCACCTTGTGGATGTAACCCTTCACCCCTTGTGCCCCCCCACCCCCCTTCCCCTTGGTAACCACCAGTCAGTTCTCTCTGTCCGTGTGTTCACTTATATTCCATATATGAGTGAGTTCATGCAGTGTCTGTCCTTCTCTCTCTGGCTTATTTCACTTAACATAATACCCTCTAGGTCCTTCCATGTTGTTGCAAATGGGACAATTGTGTCTTTTCTTATGGCTGAGTAGTATTCCATTGTATGTATATACCACATCTTCTTTAACCAATCTTCAGTTGAGGGACACTTGGGTTGCTTCCACTTCTTGGCTATAGTGAATAATGCTGCAATGAACATAGGGGTGCATACGCCTCTTGTGATGGTTGATTTCACGTCCATTGGGTAGATGCCCAAGAGTGGTATTGCTGGATCATATGGTATTTCTATTTTTAATTTTTTGAGGACTCTCCATACTGTTTTCCATAGAGGCTGCACCAGTTTGCATTCCCACCAGCAGTGAATGAGGGTCCCCGTTTCTCCACAACCTCTCCAGCATTTGTTGTTATTTGTCTTGGTGATTATAGCCATTCTAACCGGTGTAAGGTGATATCTCAGTGTCGTTTTGATTTGCATTTCCCTGATGATTAGTGATGTTGAACATCTTTTCATGTGTCTATTGGCCATCTGTATCTCTTCCTTGGAAAAATGTCTGTTCATATCCTCTGCCCATTTTTTGATCGGGTTGTTTGTTTTTTTGTTGCTCAGTTGTATGAGATCTTTGTATATTACTGAGATTAATCCCTTGTCAGACAAACGATTTGCAAATATTTTCTCCCAGCTGGTGGGTTGTTTATTCATTTTGATCCTGGTTTCATTTGCCTTGTAGAAGCTCTTTAGTCTGATGAGGTCCCACTTGTTTATTTTTTCTTTTGTTTCTCTTGTCTGGGTAGACATGGAATCTGAAAGGATCCCTTTATGTCCAATCGCAATTAGTGTACTGCCTATATTTTCTTCCAGGAGTTTTATAGTTTCAGGTCTCACTTTCAGGTCTTTGATCCATTTTGAATTGATTTTTGTATATGGCGATAGGAGATGGTCTACTTTCATTCTTTTGCATGTTGCTGTCCAGTTTTCCCAGCACCATTTATTGAAGAGACTTCCCTCTCTCCACTGTATGTTCTTTGCTCCTTTGTCGAAGATTAGCTGTCCATAGGTGTGTGGTTTTATTTCTGGGGTTTCAGTTCTGTTCCATTGATCTGTGTGTCTATTCTTGTACCAGTACCATGCTGTTTTGATTACTGTAGCTTTATAGTATATTTTGAAATCAGGGATTGTGATGCCTCCAGCTTTGTTCTTTTTTTTCAGAATTGCTTTAGCTATTCGGGCTCTTTTGTTGCCCCATACGAATTTCAGTAGTTTTTGTTCTATTACCGTGAAGAATGACATTGGGATTCTGATTGGGATTGCATTGAATCTGTAGATTGCTTTAGGTAGAATGGACATTTTAACTATATTTATTCTTCCAATCCATGTGCATGGAATATTTTTCCATTTCTTTATGTCCTCCTCGATTTCTTTCAATAGTGTCTTATAGTTTTCATTGTATAGGTCTTTGACCTCCTTGGTTAAATTTATTCCCAGATATTTTATTCTCTTTGTTGCAGTTGTAAATGGGATTGTCTTTTTGAGTTCTCTTTCTGTTTTTTCATCGTTAGTGTATAGAAATGCAATTGATTTTTGTAAGTTGATTTTATACCCTGCCACTTTACTGTAGTTGTTGATTGTTTCTAGTAGCTTTCCAATGGAATTTTTGGGGTTTTCTATGTATAGGATCATGTCGTCTGCAAATAGTGAGAGTTTCACTTCTTCATTGCCTATTTGGAGTCCTTTTATTCCTTTTTCTTGCCTAATTGCTCTGGCAATGATAAAAAAAAATCATTGGTAGCTAGTCCACTAATTCAGTTTTGAAAGTTGATTAAGAAAAAGAATTATGAATCTATTCTCTCTTTTCTGTAAAAATTATACTTTGGGGCCATTAAATAGTTGGTGAGGGAAAGTTCTTTTTTTTTTTTTTTTTGTGGGGAAGACCAGCCCTGAGCTAACGTCCGTCGCCAATCCTCCCCTTTTTGCTGAGGAAGACTGGCCCTGGGCTAACATCTGTGCCCATCTTCCTCCACTTTATATGGGACGCCGCCACGGCCTGGCTGACAGGCAGTGCGTCGGCGGGCGCCCGGGATCCGAACTCGTGAACCCCGGGCTGCCAAGCGCGAACTAAACCGCTGCGCCACCGGGCGGCCCCAGGAAAGTTCTTTTTTATAGAAGAATTCTACCTGATAAATGTAGAAGGAATGATAGATTTAGAAAATCACCTGTGACGGTTAATTTTATGTGTTGACTTGACCAGGCGATGGGGTGCCTGGATACTTGGTTAAACAACATTGTTTCTGGGCGTTTCCATGAGGGTGTTTCTGGAAGAGATGAGCATTTGAGTTAGTAGACTGAGTAAAGCCACCCCAGTGTGGGTGGGCATCATCCAATCCATTGAGGGCCTGAATAGAACAAAAAACGCAGAGCAGGAAGAATCCACCCCTTCTTTTGCCTGGCTACTTGAGCAGGGACCTCAGTGTCCTCCTGCTCGCTCCTGCCATTGGCTCCTGTGGGTCTCAGGCCTTTGGACTCAGACTGAGTTACACCACCAGCTTCCCCGGACCCCCAGCTTGAGGACGACAGATTGTGGGACTTCTCAGCCTCCATAATCACCGGAGCCAATGCCTCATTATAAATCTCTCTCTACATAAATATCTATATCCTGTTGGTTCGGCTTCTCTGGAGAACCCTGACTAATACATCACCATTTTGCAAACCAAACGAAATAATAGATTTGGCAATGATTTCAATAAACACTAACATCGTTAGATAAAAGGTCGATAGAGAACTGGATAGCGGAGAGATCCAGCTGACATGTCTGAACCCGGTGATCATTCTCGACCTCACAGAAAGTGGGAGAAGCAGATACTGTCTTCCCGTAATGTGATGCAACAGATGGCACCGCCCGTGAATATTGAGCCTGAACCTAATCAAGCCTTTAAATCTGACTGGCAGCTTACAGGAAACTCAGGGGACAGAGGACAAGTTCAACAACCTGTTCGACAATGACGCAATTAGGCAAACCCAGAGCGTGAGAAATTCTACAACAGGACAAATGAGTCAATGTCTCCAACAAATAAATGTGATGTGTGAGTTTTGTTTGGCTCCTGATTAGAACAAACCAATTCATAAAAGACACTTTTGACACAATGGGGAAACTTGAGTGTAGACTAGGATGAGATGATGTTATTAAGGCATTGTTGTTAATTTTATTAGGTATGATAAAGGCATTGTCACTTTTTCTAAAAAGTTCTTATCTGTTATAGATGCATACTGAACTGTTCTTGAGTGAAATGATATGATTTTTTGGATTTGCTTTTAAATACTCCAGAAAAACAAAAGTAGGAAGATACAGATGAAACGATAATGGGAAAATGTTCCTAATTGTTGAGGTTGAGTGATGAGTACGTGAGGGTTCATCGTACCATTCTCTCTACTTTTTGTGTATGTGTTTGTTATTCTGCTTTTCGCCCCTAGTTCTCTGTTCTTCTTTGCCTTACTCTGTGCTCTGAGAAGCCAAACTTTACAGACTGAATCACCCAGACTTCTGTGTTGGCTGGCTTCGGGGTGTGTCCGGCAATGGGGGTGACCAGCAGCAGATCAGCAGTGGGAGGAAAGAGCAGTCGGTATTTATTCCCCGCCCTCCCTCTCTGCCTCCCCAAGGTTCTAACAGTAGCTCACTCTGCTGCAGCAGTGCTGTTAGTCAGCTCTGGCTCCCTGGACAAATGACCACAGACAGGGGGCTTCAATAACAGAAATCTATTTCCTCACAGTTCTGGAAGCTAGAAGTCTGAGATCAAGGTGTTGTTAGGGTTGGTTTCTTCTGAGGCCTCTCTGCTTGGCTTCTAGATGGCCATCTTCTCACTGTCTTCACATAGTCTTCCTTCTGTACATCTCTGTGCTCATATTTTCTCTTCTTAGAAGGACATTAGGGCCCACCCTAATGACCTCATTTTAACTTAGTTACTTCTTTGAAGGCCCTATCTGCAAATATAGTCACATTCTAAGGTAATGGGGTTTAGGACTTCAACATGTGGAACTGGGAGGGACACAATGCAGCCCATAACAACAGGGGTCAGCAAACTTTTTCTTAATGAGCCAGACAGCAAATATCTTAGGCTTTGTGGGCAATACAGTCTCTGTCACCACTCCTGAATGCTGCTATTGTAGCATAAAGCAGCTGTAGACTATATGTAAATGAACGAGTGTGGCTGTGTTCTAATAAAACTTTATTTACAACAACAGGCAGCAGGCCAGATGTGGCCCAGAGGTGAGAGTTCACTGACCCCTGCATCTGACCATAGGTTGTGTTGGTCAGCCCCTTTGTCGTGTGTTCACTTCTCCGTCATCTCTGCTAATCCTTGGGTGTCACTCTTTCCTCTCTGGTTCCAAGAACCCTCCTCACACTTTCCTTAGTCTCTTCATTCAATTCTCCTCAGCTGAATGCCCTTTGAGTGTGTCATCTGTTTCTGGTCAGGACACTGACTAAAACAGCATATGTTTGAAATTTCCCATAGAAGAATCATAGTGACAGAAAACGACAGATTTGAAAGGGAAAATTGATGTTACCTGGTTCTTAGCTCTGTAGAGCACGTGGACCAGGGGCCAGATGGAGAAGCTGCAAGTGCTCAAGGATGAGCGTCAAGATGGGGCTGATCCAGGCAGGGAGCGTGCCCAAGAGATGGCCAGGTGACAGAGGACACCAGCCACAGGCTCCACTGGCCACCTCCGGCGCTGGGCATGGACAGTCACCCCTCAGCCGGCCCAGTGCAAGGAGCAGCCTAGACCATCCACGATGCGGAGGCCACCCCCGCCCCTGCTGCCACACAAGCAGGCCACTGTCCTCCACACGCCCGGCGCTGCCTCAGAGAGGGGCAGGAGGACAGCGTGAGACACTGACAGAGGTTCTGTTTGCTTGTTTGCTTTACTTCAAGCGGCTAACCGTGACATCTAAAAACTTCCATCCAACTAAGTGTACAGGATTGGACTAGAGAATATCCTCCAGCAGCTGGGGCCTGTGAGGAAAATCAGAGTGGTTATGGACAAATCAAGAAACTACACACTTTCTCTGCACCCCAAGAGAAGGAGGGTGAGTGGGGACTGGCTACCCTGTATCAGGCCTGTCAGCTCCAGCACCAGCTAGAAAAAGGAGACTGAGCGTGTTTCGGATGCAGAGGTGTTCTTGGGTGAAGCCCTGAGGACCACAGAAGCTCGGGGAAGCTCCAGGGAAAGGCCAAGAGGCAGTTCTGCCACCCACCCTCGGAGCCGCCCATCAGTTCTCACCCAGGACGCTTCGGTCAGAGGGCCTGAGAGGAACCGTCCCGGGTCATGCTTCACCAGTCCTCTGCCAGCTGCGGGGTCCCCAGGAAATGAAGCCAGCACGTGCCAGCCGGCCTCATAACTCCTCTTTCCTTTTCTTCGTGGGTGTTGCTCTCCTCAGAGGTTGCCGAGGAAATTGCACACGTTTCCCCCGCCTGTGGGGCTGGCCAGCGGCACAGCTGTCTGCCCCCGTTCACCTGCCGCCTGGGCCGCTGGGAGAGGAAATGAGAGGGATGAGCTCATCCGAAGGGGAAGGAAAGCCAAGGGGAAGGGCAGAGCCGAAGGTCACAGGGATGGGGAGAAAGCCATTTATTTATATAAGATGTGGGCCCCTCCTCTATTTAGGGATCCCAACCCTGGGCATGCTTATAAACGTGTATCAACACCACCTTCATTCTTCCAGAACAATCTGGTGGTGAAAGTGCTGTTCTGGCTGGGAGTCAGGGGTCTTAGCTCAGGATGCTATCGCAGAATACCATAGACCAGGGGGCTTATCAACCACAGATTAATAGAAATTTGTTAGAAATTGACAGTATTTCTCAGAGTTCTGGGGGCTGGAATGTGAGATCAGGGTCCAGCAGAGTCGGGTTCTGGTGACGGATGGCTGTTTTCTCACTGGGTCCTCCCATGGCAGAGAGGGTGAGAGAGCTCTCTGGGGCCTCTATTATGAGGTCACTCATCCCATTCACGAGGGCCCCCAAACAGCCCCACCTCCTGATACCGTCACATTGGGGGTTAGGATTTCAACATGTAAGCTTTGGAGGGACACAAACATTTAGTCCATAACAGGCAGATACAAAATAAATTGTTAATAACCAACATTATTTCACTCATTCATTCAACCAGCATTTACTGAGTGTCTAATCTGAGTGGGTCGGTGTTCTACAGCCGGGATAGAGTGATGGACAAGACGATAGAGTGGGCGCGAGATAATAAACTAACACACAGGTACATGTGTACATAACATATCCATGTGTGTGCATGTATAAAACACATGTATACTGTGCACATTTACATGTGTATACAATACATATATTACACCAGGTAAGAATGAGTGCTTTGAAGAAAAATAAAACAGGGTTAGGGGAGAAAGACCTTCAGGGAGGTTAGAAGATTCTGGAAGGAAGAACCTCCGGGCAGAGGGAACAACACGCTCAGAAAAGTCCTTTCATTTACCAGGAGCTCTGCCTGGGAGTCTGAGACTGTCTCCCTCGGTCCTCACACCACCCGATGAGATGGTGTGAGCACCAGTCCCATTGTCGAGATGGGGAAACTGAGGCCTAGAAAGATTAGGAACTTGATGAGTCCACATGGCTAGTAAGTAGCAGAGTCAGGATCTGAATCTTCATCTCTGAGCCAACCTGACTCCTAAATACTTTGAAATTCTGAGTCTTCCAGAAACTCCCTGTGTCATCGGAAAGCCCCCCAAAAGGAGGCAACATGGTGAGATGGTTGAGGTACAGCCGGGGGAGCCGGACCTCCTGGGGGCCGGGGGGGTGGGGGGCAGCGGGGAGCCGGAGGAGCAGGGTGGAGGAGGTGCAGTCAGGGCCCCGACCCCTGCTCCCTCTGCCTCGCCTGGTTCTGGCCGTGGCTCTGTTCACTGTGGCAGCGGGTGGCACACTTTCTGTAAAGGACCGGACAGTAGATATTTCAGGCTTTGCAGGCCATGTGGTCTCTGTCACCGCTACTGTGTCCTGACTGCCCCACTCCTTGGGGCTTTGGGAAAATTACTTAACCCCTGTACCTCCATTTCCATTGCTACAGAGGAGTCCCTACTTCAGGGAGTTGTTGAATGTAGTTCATGAAATAATGCCTGTAAAGTGCTTGGCACAAAAAAAAACCATGGAATTTGCTGCTGTTGTTATACTTACCACCTCCCCTCAAGTCTGCAGGTGACTAAGGGCTAGCAGGTCACCTGTCTTGCCTTCACACCTGGTCCCAGCTGTGAAGACCTCTCCCTGCCTTCCAGTCCCTGGTATCAGGAGAGGCCCAACCCCAGTCTGACAGCCTGGTCTGATGCAGCCTCTTGGAGGAGAAGGCAGGCCCCCACAGACATTAGTTTAATTCATCTTGTTTACTCCCTCACACCAATCCTGTCTATTTGATAGAAAAGGAGACTGAGGGTCATGGGTGACCAGAAATGCTCCTTCTGTCTCCACGATACCATTCTGTTTTGATACATCATGATGCCTCACAGAGAGGGAAGGGTCCCAAATAAGAAAGAAGCAAACGGAGTGGTCTAGAGATGGAAGAGAAGGGCTCTCTTCTCCTTGGCCATCCCTTCCCCAGCCAGCTTTCAATCTGCCCCTGAGATTCGCCAGGATCTCCAGGGTCATGACCCTCTCCCATGTTCCCTTCTACAGCTTCTGCGCAGACCTTTCTCTGGCTCCATCATACTCCATCCAAACTCGCCCACTCTGTGTCGCATATCCTCACGGGCCTCCTAATCTGACTCATACATTTGAATTAATGAATAATAAAAGCTGATTTGATGGTGGAAGGAACTCCCAAGAAATATTTACGTTTTAGCAAAGTTTTCATTCTTTTGAGGTTGGACTAGTCCCAGTGGTGGTGCCGGCACCTTGACAGCCCCTTTGAAGATATTTTACTTTGGTTGGGGAAGAGGATAAGGAAGGTTTGTCTCATTTTGCAAGATGGGGAAACTGAGGCTCAAAGAGTTGACACACGTAGTAGTACCTCCCTATTTAGCTCATGCCAGATTATATGCCACTGAAGTCAGGAACATAAATGCTATCACATATATCAAGCATTCAGCATAATAAATATTGGTTAGCTGCCCTTTCCCCTTTCCAATCCACTAGCCTCAAGCTGGAGGAGCTATTTAGGCAAAGTAAGGAAAGACAATTGAAGCAAGACAGTAAGAAGGGAGAGTTCCAGTTGGATATGGAGAAGGAGAAGTTAAAAAAAAGGAATTATCTGCACAAGTATATTGCACATTCATCCAGTCACTATTTAGAACTTGCCAAACCTAACCCATTTTCCATAAATCCATTTACTGACATCTAGAAACCCCACTAAGAACCCTATTTCTGATCTCCTTTTGAAGACTTATTTAATTCCCAAGGAGCATGGCCCAGTGGCAAGATATTTCCAAGAAAAGGGAGGGGAACCTAATTCTCTATTTGATTTAATTTTGCTCTGGAACACTTGTGAAGGCTCAAATCCAAGGGGAGAGAAAAAAAACCACCCTCCTACTTCAGGCAGCACAGCAAGGATGTAGAGAGAGAGCAAAAATTTCCTGTAAAAAGAAGCAAGCACAAGCTCACTCATATTTGCACCATGTTACAAACTTGTAATTTGCTTGAACTTGGAGAGAAATAGGACTGCCAAGGGCCAAGGGCAGGTGGTGAAGATGGAACCAAATGAATGTTTCAGTCCTGTAAACGTTTGAGAGAGAGTGTACTTTAACAGTGGAAGAGAGATGTATGGATGGATGGATGGATGGATAGGTGGATGGATGGATGGATAGATAAGTGGGTGGGTACATGGGTGTGCATGTGTGTGCACGTGCATGTGTATGGGTGAGTAGATAAGTATCTGGGTGGATGGGTGGACAAATGGTAGACGTGTGTATAGGTGGATGGACGGGTGAATGGGAAGAAATGCACCGAGGATGGGATGGATGGATGGATAGTTGGATGAATAGGTGGATGGAGAAATAAGTGGGTGAATGCATGAGTAGATAGGTGGGTTCATGGATGGATGGGAGGGTAGGTGAATGGATGGGTAAATGAATGAGTAATGAATGAGAGGGAAGGGGAACTAGGTGGCTAGCTAAATCCTGCTCATGTTTGAGTTTTGTTTGGCCTGTATGGTATTTTGAAAAGATTTGAATTGGTTGTTTTCATTCAAAGCACAGAAAAATTTACCTAAAAATCTGAATTGCTCGCTTCTCCTAAAAAATCGGAACCTCTGGCAAAACAGGCCCACAATCCTTCATGGCAACAACTGACTGGAACTCAGTAATGGCTGCCCCCTTTAGATGGAGCATGCATGCTTCAGTCCACCGGAGTCCCCACCACTCCACATGAGCTCTGATACCTGCTGACTTCACTCTCATGTTATCTACCTGCCCAGCAGGCATTTGTTGATTCATGAAAGGCCAATTCAATAAATATAGGCCTTTATGTTGGTGTCCATACACGTTTGTTGTCAAACGAGTCATTAGCTCTGCCGTACTCACCTGGTCATTGAGATATCCGGGAAATGCTTTACTGCTATGGCCAGTCAGGGTGTGCGCTGCTCACCTGCAGGGAGCACCATTAACACAGATTACAATAGGAATGGAGCTCCTGGATTGTGCAGCACACAGCAGTGTAGGTTGACCTGCCCACAGCCCATCCTGGCAGGCAAACCACGGGAACAGAGTTAGCCCTCCCAAGGTCACTCTGGGTGGACTTTGTCTTATTTACTAGACAAGTTACCTAACCTCTTTGGACAAGTTACCTAACATCTCTGTGCCTCAGTACCTTCATTCATAAAAAAGAGATAGGGTCTCTTCTTGATAGAACGGGATGAGAATTATATTGAACATTGTTTGACTTAATCATCATCATCATCACATCACCACCACCGCTACTACTTAGCAGTTCAGGATTACTTCAATCCTAGACTACAAAGATTTCTTGGGCCCACATATCATACAGCCCCTGCAGAGCTGGATAAGGTTGGCCTGGAAGTCCCCTCTCCTGTTTCAACATCCCATGGAAGTTCAAAGCCCTTCCCAGGATTTCTCAGATTCCTGGGGTAGAGGGAGTTCTATTCTCAAGACTATTGCTTCTGTTTGTGCCTGCTGTAGTCTGTATCACTTTGAATCTGATATAAACTCAACTCCTTCCTTAACCTACCCCTGTGTACACACACACACACACACCCCACTCCTCCTAATCATTTGTGGGCGTAGAAGAGCTTCCCCAGTCATGGTGAGTTGGAGGGGAGAAATGGAACAGAGTTTTAACCACGGACTTGCCAAGAACTTCAAATTCAATATTATGCATGCCAGTGCTTGAATGGTGCCCCAGCCACCATACCACGAGGGACCCGTCTCCACCACTCCTCCCGACACATTCACGTGGTCTCCGGCCTCACGCTTCCTCACGGGCACATCTCTCCCTGCCCATCTCTGAAACAAAGGGACACTTGCTCTCCTGGCCTCACTCAGAGCAGTCTAGCTTTGTCCTCTGTCACCTCGGTTCTTGCCAACACCCATGCTCCTGGGACATTGCCTTCAACTAAAATATACTTCCTTCTCCAAGAGGAACTCTGGGGCCAGCCTCTAAGGCACTGAAATTCTCACCCTCTTACACTTGAGCAGGGCCAGTTTCCCAGTCCTGCAACCAGTGTGGTTACACTGAACCCGTACTCGGAAGCGCCATGCCTGGGGATTAATGCTATTCAGTCACTGTCTTGAAATTCTTAATAATATTATATTTGAATTTGTGCTTTATAGGTGAAGACCAGTGGGCCTCTGCTTGGAACCTCAGCTCATGCATGGTCCCCTGTCCCACCACCTTCCTTCCTTCCCAGGACAGGGTCTCATCTGCCTGCTCCCTGCCCCTGGTACCCCATGTCTGCCTGGCCTCCTCCTACCCACTGTTGCCCCATGACCGCTGCCACCTTTGTCCTGGGGCGGAGACCAGGTCGTGTACAGAAGGTGCACTCATTGAAGGTGTAAAAGAACTTGGTACATAAAAGATGTTCCGTAAAATCCTTGTTTTATGTTTCCAGGTCAAAGACCCCACTGGTCTGCAGCCCTGTGTGTTACCCTCTCCAGGCTTCTCGGCTTCCAATTCTCTCGCTTCTAAGTGGTTTCTTCATTTCACCCCGGACCTGGATAACGTGGTCCTTCCTCCTAATTATATTCGGATACTGCTCTCTTCTATCATTTGGGTGTCACCTAGTCCAGAGGCCCTCACTTGAGTCAAAGGGACATTTATTATTCTCCATTGTTCTCCTATTAATGTATTCAGAACAGAGCTCTATCTTCTTCCTCTGTCTTTTGGTTCTAGGCTTTAGTTCATGACAGCCTCTGAGGTGGTGTCTGTAAGCTCTTTTCAACTCTGATTCCACAGGTAGAGTTTGCCAAACTATTCTCCATGCCCTGCCATCCCGTCTGCCTTCTTACCTCTCCTGCAGCTGAAACCATGCCCCTCCCATCCTCGGTTTAGCACTTCTTTCTAGGAGTGGGGCCCACATTGAGTGGTCTACAGTAATGGGATTGTCCAATCTCGGAGACCTCCACTTCACCACCTGTTGCACAAGATCCTGGTTCGTTTGACCCCTGAGCCCCTGTTCTTGGAGCATTTCCTCATACCCTAGCCCCCACCCAGGTAAGGCCACCCTGGGAGACATTCCACCATTGGCCCAGAGTCCTCTGGGTCACCTGACCTTTCCTGGCTGTCTTTGGGTGAGGACAATGATATCTGCACCCTTTTCCCTCCACTCACCCTATCTCCTTTTCTCAAACTGTCACAGGACCAACAGCCTAAGAATTTGCCCAAGGGCTGTAGGGAAGTAGTCCTGACCTTCCTTCCACAGGCTCTCCACACAGCCCTGCATGAGGCCCTTTTGAATCAGACGGAGCAGGGTACATGGAGCCAAGTTCGTGACTAGACGATACCCTTGACCTTTAGGAATCCCAATTCTCCGGTGAAGCTCTGGTGCTTTACAAGTGCTGATGATTGTCTGTCTTGAGTTTGCCATCTTTTCCAGCACAGGGGAGGGTCTGTGCCGCTACTGCCTTTCCCCTGGGAGCCTAGGACAGGGTGGATTACCAACCATGGATGTCTGCTGTGTAGGTCTGTGTATGGCCATCCTTGCTTAGCCTCTTCTGGTAACCACAATGATGAGTTCTTTTATACTGTGCCCATCGTCCATTTCGTGTGATTCCTGGACGCTGCCTGCCTGGCCACTGGTCTAGGCATGTGACCTAAGCCAGATAATCAAACAACCCATCCCCCTGGCCATGGTCACTTGCCAAGTGAGGGGGGCATGTGATCCACACGGACCAATCAGGGGTCTTCCCTGGGATTTTATGCATGGACTCCAGGAGAGAGAAGCTCTTTTCTTCTGCTGGAGTTTCCAACTAGAGTGACATAAGTCTAGAGCTTACATAGTTTGGGACCACACTTCCCTCCTCCTCTTCCTCCCTTTCGCCACTGGAATGTATGAATGAATTAAGGGAAGCAGGGCTTGGAGATGGGAGGAGAAAAAGATGGCAAAAAGGATTAGAGAGAAAGGGAGAGAGAGAACAGTAGAGGGAAGGGGGAGGTCCTCCAGGATCCAGCACATTCTTGTAACCATCTCCCTCTTTACCTCCCCTTATCATGCCTCAGCTCTCTGTCTCTGCCTCTCTCTCTGTGCCTTTAGCTCCTGCCACCCAGCATGCAAGCCCCCAGGTTTTGAGGTCAAATTCTCCCAGTGAGGGAATCTGACTAGTCATCCTTGTTCCTGCCAGACCTGAGACCACCTCATAGGCTGATGACCAGTGGATGGACTGGCTGTTATTGGGCAAGGGGATGATCCCCTATGACCAGACAGACAGGAGTCACAAGGCGCCACCAGGGCAGCTTAGGGGAAGGAACCCCCAGAAAGGAGGTTGAGGCAAAGCAGGACTTCTGAACCTGCGTCTATCCAGGGCCACCAGCCATCCAAAAATTGGATCTCTTAATATTTAATATTTATTGATTAATGGGTGGAAAATGCTGAGTTGATTATCTGTAACTAACTCACACAGAGCCCCAAAAATTAAATAAAAGAGAACTAGACATGAGAGGCAAAAAGCAATTTCCTCCAAAAATTCAATTTGTTTTGTTCTCTGTCTGATAGCCTTTGGGTTGGCCCTGACTTCCTCGAGACCTCCAAAACCGCCAGGCTCGGCTCGTGCCTGGAGCCAAGGCAAGAAGCGGCCCATTTCTGCAGCCGGGCCCAGGCCCTGCCAAGAAAGGGAGGCTGGCTCAGCAGTGAGGCCTCCCCGGGACACATTAACCACTGTCGGGGTGTGAAAGACGATCAGCAGTGAGATTAAGTCCTCATAAAATATCACTTAGGCAGGGCAGGTTAGCTAAATATGTGGTCTTACGAATTATACAGAGCTTCTCTTTTGGCTTCAACAAAAAAGAGAAAGGCAGGGTATAATTGTGCAGGGACCTGCAGGGTTGCTCCCGGGCCGGCCGCCAAGTGACTTGAGGGCACATCACTGTAATGAGAGGGCTGAGGCTTTCCCGTCCCCACTGGACCTCCCCTCCACCACTCACCCTGCAGGTGCCTCCCGCCTAGGTGGACATCCATGGAAATGGAGAGGTTCCTTCCCTCCTTCCCCAGGGACAAAACCCAGCCTTCAGTCTCAGTGGGCTTTAGTGAAAGATGCCAGGAATGTGGACTGTACAGAAATGCAGACTCCTTTGTCAGAGGAGCAATGATCGTGCACAGATTTTCATTTCATCACTAAAAGAACATGATCTTCACGACTCTCCCCCACACAGCCTCTGCTCTACCTATGCTGGTTTCCTTGATATTCTTTTAACACAGCTGACATGCCCCCACCTCAGGACCTTTGCACTAGCTATTTCCTCTGCCTAGAATATTTTTCCCTGGGTAACCGTGGGGCTTGCTCCCTCACTTCCTTTGGGACTTTACACAAATGACACCCTCTCCATGACACTCTCCCTGGTCACTGTAGCCAGAATTTCAGCCACTCCAAACTCCTGCTTTTCTTTTTCTTGCTTTATTTTTTCCTCTTTAGCCCTGATTATTATTGACACTTGATACACTTTGCCATTTAACTTGTTTTGTGTTTTCCCTGATAGAATGTAAGCTCCACGAGGTCAGGGATTTTGTTTTCCTGTTTCATTCACTGCCACATCCTCAGTAGTCAGAGCAGTGCCTGGCACACAGTAGGCGCTCAGTAAGTGGTCGTTGAATTAATGAATCTGTGGGGATGGGCCCACGTGTGCAATCAGGTCTGGGTTCAGACGAGGGCTCGGCCAGTTAGAACCAGTGAGACCCCGGGTACATTACTTCACCTTTCCGATCTCGGTTTCCTTGTCTGTAAATGGGTGTAGTGTCTGTGCTACAGAGTTCTGGGCGAGGTTCACGAGATCATGCAGGCAAAGGGCCGAGCACATGTTTGGCTCAGAGCAGGAGAAACCTAACCAGCAGCTGTCTTGCTATTCCAAGAGCAGTTAAGGGGTTGTTCCTACCAAGAAGCTCGAGAACATTTCAACAGAAACCGAAAGAATAATGAAAGCCTCACATCTGCCTGGGGACCAGGGGCAAGACAAACCTTGTGTGCAAAGAGGCCTGGGTGTGAAAGCCTCTGTGTGCACGTGTGTGTGTGCACGCATGTATGTGCACACATCCCATGCATATGGAAGTTAGGCTTCACAAGTTTTAATCCCCATCGTAGTTACTGCAAGCTCTGTCCTTGGATGTGTGTACATAAGTATTGTAAACACCATGCACGTACCCACACACACACGCACAAGCACGTGAACACACACGCCCCCCACCACCACCACCAAGGGAGAGGCCCTGCAGAAGGGCAGCTACTCCACTATTCGTGGCTTGGAGCACTTGGGAGAGAAACCGCACCCTTACAGTCATGGTTACAATCGAGTCCCTTCCTAGATACTGTCTCCAGTCCAAGCATGGCCTCTGTCCCTTCTTGACACCTCTGATTGGGCCTTCTGAATCTTCTTGAAGGGACTCACTCCTTCAAGACACAGAACCCCTCTAGTGGTCTGGCTGCAAAGGGGAGTGAGGGCATGGGGTAAATGTATGCCAGTCCCGGCCTCGGGTGTCACTGGGAGAAGCCACACGCCAAGCAGGAGAATCATCATGGAGCTGGAGCTTAGATGGTGAAGACCTTCTGAAGGACTTCCCTGATGTGGTCAGGCGCTCGGAGATCTGAACCAGGAGGCTTCCGGGGTGGAGCGGCACCTGCTGAGAACAGCCTGTGGTTATACAGCCCCCAGCTCTTCCATCCTACCCCAGCCTGCCCTCCCCGCCACAGTGAAAATAGTGTCCTGGTAAGACCACTGGCTTCAGAATCAGGTAGTTTGGGGACTGGAATCTCAGCTCCAACGCTTGCCAGCTGTGCAAACTTCAGCAAATTACTTAACTTCTCTGAAGCACGGTCTCACCATCCATCAAATGATCTGAACAATAACTCCCTTGTAGAACTGTTGGGAGGATATAAGTCAGAGCCTCCATGTATTGCTACTCAGGTTATACATTGCACAAGTCCGGGGGCCACCATTGATACAGGCTATAGGGCACAAACGTGGTACTACAGGTATGAAATAATGTGTGAAAAGCACTTGGCACAAGGCCTGGCACCTAGTAAGTGAATAAATGGTGGCCAAAAAACAGGTTTATTAATCACACCTTTCATTCACAGAAAGGCACCCACGTAGCCTTCGGCTGACATAGTAGTTTCAGGGTAGGAGGTTGTGGCCATGGTAATACGTGAGGCCAGTTGAGTGGTCAGGGGCTCTGACGGCCTCGGGAAACTCCTGTCATTGTTCTCTAGAGCCCAGAGGTTAAGACGCTGCTCGTGGCTCTCTGCTCACTGGACATTGCTTGATGAGCAATCAGATATCTTGCTGTGCTCTTTGAATCCTTCAGTCTTAAGGAGGTGAGGTTTGATTTAAGAGGTGTGCAATGGCCTTTCCCCATTAAAATAATGTACTTTTTCTTAAATTAAAACATAATGCACAAGGTCCAGTTAAACGCAGTTGGCCTTTAAAATGAGTGTCCAGACGCCCAGATCTCCGACTTCAACCCTCATAGTCTGCCAGCTGTGCCTTCCCCACCCTGGCAAGACGGGAGATGTACTTTCTGTGAAGTCAACTTGCAGACATGGGCTGAGCGTGAGGGAAGATGCCTGCTGAACACAGGATTTACATTCTGAAGAGCTGGACCCTCAAACACACTGCCCTTACCCAGATCCTGTAAGGCTGAATGCCAGACTTAACCCACCCCACCCCAGGCAGGGGCCTTGAGGGCTCCAATCAGCCCAGAAAAGTGGCTTCAAAGTATGAACAACTAGGAGTCCCGGTGAGATGGCCAGGTCCTGCCCTATCTGCCTACAGGGACATCCAGCCACGGGCAAGTCACACCAACAAGCAGAGAACTTCTAATCAGAAGTCAGAGCCTCTCTCCTGGATGCCCATCAGATATGGAGGGAGAGATTCAACATGGAGGACAGAGACCAAAACAACAGAGGAAAAGGAAGGGAGGAAGGGAGAGAAGAGAGAGGGAGGGGGGAGGGAGAGAAAGAGGGAGGGGGAGGGAGACAGAATGAGGGATGGGGGAGGGAGGGAGAGAGAGAGGGAGTGGAGAGGGAGAGAGAATGAGGGATGGGGGAGGGAGAGAGAATGAGGGAGGGAGAGGGAGGGAGAGAGGGGGGAGGGAGAGAGAATGAGGGATGGGGGAGGGAGAGAGAATCAGGGAGGGAGAGGGAGGGAGAGAGAATCAGGGAGGGGGGAGGGAGAGAGAGAGGGAGGGGGAGGGAGAGAGAATGAGGGATGGGGGAGGGAGAGAGAATGAGGGATGGGGGAGGGAGAGAGAGAGGGAGAGGGAGGGAGAGAGAGAGAGAGGAACAAAGGAAAATTAACTCTGAGGCAATCAGATCAAAGCAGGAGGCAAAATAACACTCCCCCAAATTTATAATTAATAGCCATAATAAGAGAATATATCACAACTATAAAGCAGGAATGAGAGCAGGTCAAGAGAAAAGAACAGGAAAGAACGTGTGGAAATCTAAAATGTGAGAGCAAAAATAAGAATGGAACTGACAGCTGAGAGGATAAAGTTGAGGACCGCCCCCCTCAGGAAACTCAGACATAAGAACAGAGATAGAAAATGATCTGATCTGTCCGGAGGTCCAAAGTCCAAATAATCAGGGGAGGAAACATCAAAGAAGGAATAGCAGAAGATTTTCTAGAACTGAAGGAAGTAAGGCTCCAGATGGAAGGGGTCTTTGAGGAGCCCGGCATAATGAAGGAATTCCCACGTCAGAGCCTGTCTTCCCCAAACTTCAGGTCACCAGAAATAAGGAAGACCATCAACACTGTCAAGGAGAAATTGTTAGCAATTAGAATGGCACTCAACTAGAACACTACAGAACAATGCTTTTAAAATTCAAAGGAAAATGGTTTCCAACTTGAATTCTATAGCCTACCAAACCATCAATCAGGAATAAGTATGGAATAAAGACACTTTCAGAAATGCAAGGTCTTAAAAAATTTACCTTCTGTGTACCATCTTAAAGAAGGTACTGAAGGATGCGCTCCATCAAAATGAGGGAGTAAACTGAGAAAGAGGAATGGAATCAACAGGAAATGCAGAACAGGAGAGGGAGAAAGCGAATTTTCAGGAGGATGGGAAAGAGAAGACCAGGAAAACACCTGTACAAGAGGAAAACCAATCCAGAGCAGAGTAGAGAAGAGAGGTGTCCAGGCAGACTGTCTCTAGGGGTAAAAAATGAAAGGGGTAGGTTATCTGACACAGTTGACTGTGGAGAGACATTCTATAGTGGTACAGAAGTAACACCAGAAATTTAAAGAACATCAAACAATTTTTTAAAAGCAATTGAGTACAAGAAAAATAAAACATTATACAATTACCTCATTTAAGAACTGTTAAAATTTTCTCTTCATAATATCTCTTGAGAAATTATACCACTTTTCAGACAACAAGCATTTTTTGTCTTTCATTTTATTTTTACTTTTAGGATAAATTTTCACCCAGAAGCACACTAAATATATATGCTATAAGAAGTGATAGTTTGACAGTGTAGTTTTAGGCAACAACACGCTTGCCAATTGATTCAAGTTTTCAGGCAGAGACTAGCATATTGGACAAATTTGAAATACTTGTCGTGTTTGAACGAGCCCAAAATGCTTTGTTATGCAGGAAATTCCAAACCAGAAGACCTTCTACAACACTCTGTCTTTGTGCGCACACTGTTTCCTGGTGTTTCGAAGCACTCTCATATTTAACCTTTATTTAGCCCTAAAAGTGTTTCACCATACTCCAACTTTGTTTAAAGTGCAGCTTGAGTGAAAGATAACCATGAGCCCCAAAAAGTGGGTGAAGAAAATGGTACAGCAGGAGCATGCCTTCCAGAGACTGACTCTCTCCTCCAACCATCATGCACTCCAGTCTATTCTTCTCTTTGGTGAGTAGAATAATCCTTCATTACATCACTTTATATATATGAAGTCTGTTCATTTGCTTTCAACTTGTGTATTATTTTTTTTAACTTGTTACATTTATGTTACAGTGTATTATTTAAACTTATGTTAAGCTTGTTATGATATATTTTTCTATCTGTGAAAATTGTCTGGGCATCTTGGGTTGGCTTGGGATGCATCAGTATTTTCCTCAGGAAAATTAATGGAAGTGGGGCCAGCCCAGTGGCATAGCAGTTAAGTTCGCACGCTCTGCTTCGGCGGCCCAGGGTTCACAGGTTCGGATCCCAGACACAGACCCATGCACCACTTATCAAGCCATGCTGTGGCAGCGTCCCACATAGAGGAAGATGGGCATGGATATTAGCCCAGGGCCAATCTTCCTCAGCAAAGAGAGGAGGATTGGCAACACATGTTAGCTCAGAGCTAATCTTCCTCACCAAAATAAAAAAAAAATTTAATTAATTAATGGAAGTTTTTTTTCATTTAACAGCTTTTCACTTAGTGGCAGGGTTTTCAGGATCAAATTAAAGTCCTTAAAAAGAAAAGGTGTTGGGGTTGGTCCCATGGCATAGTGGTTGAGGTTGGCGCACTTGACTTTGGTGGCCTGGGTTCGCGGGTTCAGATCCCAGGTGTGGACCTACACCACTCGTCAGCCATGCCATGGCGGTAACCCACATACAAAATAGAGGAAGAATGGCACAGATGTTAGCTCAGGGCCACTCTTCCTCAGGCAAAAAGAGGAAGATTGGTAACAGGTGTTAGCTCAGGGTGAATCTTCCTCACCAAAAAAAAAAAAAAA
The DNA here is from genome assembly GCA_031878705.1 of Tapirus indicus. Taxonomy (NCBI): domain Eukaryota; kingdom Metazoa; phylum Chordata; class Mammalia; order Perissodactyla; family Tapiridae; genus Tapirus; species Tapirus indicus. The sequence goes on from CM062928.1 coordinate 4,846,815, forward strand.
GAAAAGAAAAGGTGTTTAGGAAAGGAAGTGTAAATACATGACTTGGCTCAGCAGTGAACAATATTTACAGGGTCCTAACTGTGAAAACAATAAATATGAATTTAATAAAAGAGATGACTTAAACCACATTGGGAGCATGGGAGAAGGAGAATTGTGTGCAAAGGTGCTGTGTCAGAGCTGAATCTTCATCTTCCTCATTAGGAAGTTGATACATGAGATACAAATCCGAAAAGTCAAGAATGGCAATATAGGGGCCAGCCCGATGGCGTGGTGGTTAAGTTTGCGCCCTCTTCTTCAGCAGCCCAGGGTTCGCAGTTCGGATCCCAGGCGCACACCAACGTACCGCTTGGCAGCCACGCTGTGGCAGCGTCCCATATAAAGTAGAGGAAGGTGGGTACAGATGTTAACCCAGGGCCAGTCTTCCTCAGCAAAAAGAGGAGGATTGGCAACAGATGTTAGCTCAAGACTAATCTTCCTCACACACACAAAAAGAATAGCAATATAAACAAGTTATTTAGAAAAATGGAAGTAAATACAAGAAAAAGCATCTAAAAGGATTAAAAGTGGTTGCATCTGGAAATGAGGACTTGAGTGAAGACAGAGGCAGGGGACTGTTTGCTTCTGAGGACTGTTTGACTTTTTAAAGTAGGAAATAATGGATAAAAACTTAAATTATGTTTTAAAAGGTAATATTCTTTGGAGAGAACTTAGAAAGTACAAATATGGAAAAAGAATCAAATAAAAGCCATTCATAACATATCAACCCAGAAAAGCCACCAATGAAACACTAGTATGTTAGTTTTAAATCTTTCTACTATATAAACATATGTGCACATTTTTTTTTCAAAGAGTGAGATCATATTAATATTGTTTTTCAATGTCCATTTTTTTTCTTAAAAGTAACTGTGGGAAATTTTTCCATGTCAACATTCATCTACTACATCATTTTAATGGCTGCATGTTCCCATCATATGGATAGTCTACAATTTCTTTAATTCAACCCAACATTAACCACTAACTATTCAATCAGCCTAATTCTTCCAGCAAACAAATGTATCTTTAGGTTCTTTTGAAAAGATAGCAGGATAGAATTTTCTCTACCCTGGGTTCAATTGTTGTCAGTAGTTTCTATTTTGCTTTACTAGCAAAAGAGTGAGATATTTCACTAGCTCTGAGATGTTTCTCTGACAATAATCCTGTTTTCTTTTTGAAATTCCCTCCCATTAGAATTGTAAGTGGGATGCATGTGCGGTAGATAACTGTTCTTGCCAGTGACCACGTTCTCAGCTTCAGGTAACAGCACCTCCATTTTCCGTGGTGGAATCCCTCCCCCTCCTCCCACCACGCTCAGCCCATGTGGTTTGGGTGAAACTGACCCCCCCCACTTCCGGTCCAAGAGGTGATCTCAGCCTAGCTCCTCTTTCTGGACTCAGGGATGGATGTGTGCACAGAACTGACTCAACGAGAGTCAACCCCAAGGCTTTTTATTGGAACCTTTAGGAAAGAGGAATTCTCTTTCTTCTCACTGGGATTCCTGAACTGATAAAAGTTTACATCTGGAGTGGCTGGAGGCCATTTGCCACGACAAAGGGAGAGCCTGCCTGGAGATAGAGGGAGAGGAGAGCCCTAAGCTAACCTCTGTGCCCATCTTCCTCTATTTTGTACATGGGACACCGCCACGGCACGGCTTGATAAGCGGTGTATAAGTCCACTCCCAGGACCTGAACCCTCGAACCCTGGGCCGCCAAAGTGGAGTGCATGAACTTAACCACTATGCCACCCGGTCAGCCGCCTGATGACACCTTTTGAGCACCTAGATCCAGCACTGCCTGGTGTTCTTGGCCAAAACAGTTGTATGAATTAATAAATTTCCCTTTTTTTCTGAATCTCTTTTGAGTTGGGGTTCTGTCATCTGCAGGTGAGGATACATATAAAAAGAGCACACTCTAAGTCAAAGCATTCAAACAGTACAGAAAGCTATAAAGTGAAAGTTAAAAATTTTCCTCCTCAATTCTCAGTCCAAACTCCCCAGAGACAGTCACTCTTCACAGTTTCTTACATGTCCTTCCAAAGTGTGTCTGGGCATTTACAGATAGACCAATTTTTAAGTAAGAAAATAGGATTATACCACCTGTCTTATCCTGCAACTTGCATTCTCTACTTCACCATGAGGCGAAGGGTATCTTTCCTTACCGCCTCTAGACATTTACCTCCCTTGTCCTAAGACCTGCTAAGGAATCTATTGCATGGACACCCATATTCTGAGCAATCCTGTACTGATGGCCATTAGGTTCACCCAGTTTTTCACTATTAAAAACAAGCTGTGATGAGAGCCAGACTGGGTTCATTTCCCAGGCACGGAACCACACCACCCGTCTGTCAGTTGCCAAGCTGTGGTGGCAGCTCACACAGAAGAACTAGAAGGACTTACGACTAGGATATACAACTGTGCACTGGGGCTTTGGGGAGGAAAAAAAGAAAAGAGGAGGATTGGCAACAGATGTTAGTTCAGGGCAAATCTTTCCCTGAAAAAAAAAAAAGAGGCCCAGCCCAGTGGCGCAGCGGTTAAGTTTGTGCACTCCGCTTTGGCGGCCCAGGGTTTTGCAGGTTCGGATCCCGGGCATGGACCTACGCACTGCTTGTCAGCCATGCTGTGGCGGCGTCCCATATAAAGTAGAGGAAGATGGGCACGGATGTTAGCCCAGGGCCAGTCTTCCTCAGCAAAAAGAGGAGGATTAGCAACGGATGTCAGCTCAGGACTGGTCTTCCTCACACACAAAAAAGAGAACGAGTCTCCATACAGGGTCTGGAGCCAGACTGCACAGCTTCCAGTCTCAGTGGGGCCGTTACTATTGACTGAAGGTCTGGGTCCCCTGCCTCCACCCCAAATCCAGATACGGAAACTCGATGCCCAGTGTGATGGTATGTGGAGGTGGGGCCTTTAGGAGGTGATCAGGTCATGGGGGTGGAACCCTCATGAATGAGATCAGTGCCCTTAGAAAAGGGACCCCAAAGAGCTCCCTCGGCCCTTCCCCCGTGTGAGGACACAGCGAGAAGACGGTCCCGGGAAAAGGGCCCTTACCAGAATCTGACCATGCTGGCGCCTTGATATTGGACTTCCAGCCTCCAGAACTGTGAGAAATAAATTTATAAGCCACCCAGTCTATGATATTCTGTTATAGCAGCCTGAACAGACTAAGACAGTCATCTACCAGCTCTGTGACCCTGGGCTAGTTATATCACTTCTCTGTGCCTCAGTTTCCTCATCTGTGAAATGGGAGTAATTATCTCTGAGGGTCGTTGTGAGGGTTAAGTGAATTAATACACACGTAGAACCTAATACCTATGGCAAGCAGCAGTAGTCAGTAACAGCTATGTTTATCTCCTGTGCACTCGTGCAGGCGTTTTGGCAGGACAGGTTCCTGGACGTACAAGTGTATTAACTTTAATAAAGAATGCCACACTGCCCTCCAGAAGGCTATGCCAGCTAACCCCCCCCCCCACTATACACACAGGGACACATGTCAGAACCACGGAGTCAGGAAGCCCATCCCAGGTGGGCCTGAGGCTCTGGCTCTCACATTCCAGGCTAGCCCAGTTCCCTGCACCCGTCTGTGTCAGGGTGACTGGTGGCTGCTGGGAATTGTGGGCCCTGCTCCCGGCTCACATGTCCTGCCAACCCCGTGAGCAGCTCACCAAGCACCTTCCCCTTCACTGCACGCAGTGGCCCTGTAGGTTAAGCCGGCAGGGCAGATGTTATTGTTTTCTGGAAGAAGAAACTGTGGCTCAGACATGTAAGGGACATAAGCAATGCCATCTCAGTGGATAAACAGCAGGGAGAAGAGCAAGAATTCAGGGCTTCTCAGAACCTAATGCCCTTCCCACCGTCCCTTGTTGCCTCTCAAAACTCTTTACAGTAAAATGAAATATATCCTTTAAAATGAAACAGATTCACAATGAAATATACCCCTTTCTCCAAATTAGTTCTGAAGAGCAGGCATTAGGGCTATATTACGTACTAAGAGTGCACTTCTCAGAAAAACAAATTTAATTGCAGCCTCTTGATTTGAATCAAATCCACTCTGTTTTAAACTTTCAATTATGGTAAGATATAGCTGGAGAGAATGTGCTTTCCATCCTAATTTGAGACCTCACATGGCAGCTCCTTTTGTACATCTATCTTTAAAATCCTGCCTCCCCCATCCCCAAGTCTTGTTATCTCCTCTTTGACTTGCCAAACAAATCTAGTCCAAAAAATAGAACTGATTAAATGCCTAAGGGAAGGAAGTGAGAGCTCAAAATCGGTAGAATCTGTTCCCACATGTTCAGGCTAATTTAAATTTTCTCACATGACAAATTAGAAAGGAAAAGAAAAATTTGCATAGAAGTACAGTTAAGAATAAACTAGAGGTGTCATTTGTCCCACATCAGGATAGGATTCCATAATTTGTTTTTACGTGGATGGAATAAGTTTCTGGCAAGCAAGGACTAATGGGTGGACGCTTTTGTTCTCCGGTGTCACCCAGCAAGTGGGAGCTTTATCACACTGCGAGGATCAGCCGATGTGAGCTGTGCCTCGGGCCTGTTCTTCAGCAAGCTGGGCTAACTACCATGTCAGTGCATCCAGCCACACGCTCTCTAGCTTATGGAAAATGTGAAAATGCCCCGGGCCTGAGAAAGTGAGTTTAAGTCTAACGACAAATAGATAGACCAATGAATGAATGAATGAATGAATGAATGAGAGGCTCCTCAGCAGGGGGATTCATTGGGATATGTAGCGCTATGGCTCCCAGGCCACCTTCTAGCTCACCAACCCTGGTAATTTCTAGTGACTCCTTCCTCAAAGCTCTAAGAATACTCAAAAGACCTGCTCTGCAAGTATAATTATGGGGGTAAATTTTTAACATACAGGACTTGGTACACAGTAGCCACTTATGTTATTCCAGCTGCCACAGGAAGTTTCTTTCCCTCATGGGCAAAGAAAGGATGCATAAGCATAGAGATTCCCAGCTGCTGACAGCCTTGAATTGGCCAGAGATTTGCCTCTTAAAATGAGCTTTACGAGAGCTCAAAGGTCAATTAGCCCTAAATGAGAGCTGGCAAGCTCCTCACCCCCTTCCTGGTGGACCAGAGGAAGAGAGAGATAGAGTGGGGTCTGAAGTCGTCGAGCATCTGGTTGTAGTATCAGCTGCATCTTTTAAAATAAGAAGTAATAGAAATTGACTGGTTAATTTAATAAAAATGAAATGCAGGCATTTATGGAGAAGATTTATGATAGCACAGAGAATCCCAGGAAGAGCTAAACTTAAGAACATCATCAAGAGTAGGAACCCCAGTAGCTCTGGGAATCTGGGTAGCAGGAGCTAATAATGGGCAGTCACATCAAGGAATTGCCTTTGAGAACAGTCTGTTCAAATTATTTTCCCATCAGTTTGCTCCACCTGATTCAAATTGCTGAGCGAGAACATCTGAGCTCAACCTGGGCCCAGGCAGGGGACACAGGACATGGGGGACACAAGCCTGTATACAATGGCACAGGAGTTATTTCCCAAAGGCCAGTTGCTATTATTTTTTAAAGGCCAAAGAGACACAAGCAAGCAAAAGCAGTGGTATTCATTATGGCTTACCTTCTGTCTGTAACCCAAAGAAAGGTGTGTGTTTTCCCACGTGGAATTCTGCCCTTCCAAAGGTTTCAGGCTCAACTCATGAAACACCCAGTACTTTACTTCCAGGAACTAAAGATTGTACACAGAAACAAACTTCCCATCCCTTGATGTCCACACACGTCAAGGACAAGATCATCTAAACTTTCAAAGGATATAAGGGGTAGGGGTTATGGATGGTGAACAGCCAAGCACAGTAAAAACCACGATAAGGAAGTGCAGGGTACTATGTGAGCGCATAGCAGGGGCACCTGGCCTCACCTTGACTCAGGGAGAGTCAAAAAGTAGTCAAGTGTGGATGAGAAGTTGGTAGTCTATAAAGAGTGGAGTGTCTGAAGGCAGGAAGAGGAACATGTGATTCCTTGGGAGGGGGCGGGTAGTTGAAAGCGATTCAGTTAGCCAGAGCATTGGGGTTTGGAGTAGATTGAACTATTGGCCCAAATTCTCTACTGCTCTCTGCAGGCTCAACCTTGCCATGGGCAGTGAAGAGTACTTCTCTCCCCACTGACTTAGGCTGGGCCATGAAACTTGGTAGACGTGTCAGTGTGCCAGTCTTAAGAGGCATCCTGAGAGCCTAGGTCTTAGGCATTGGGTGTTCCATTTGACTCCATGAGCTTCTGCCGTTGCCATGAGAACTTACCCCAGCTAGCCCACGAAAGATGAAAGACACATGAAGCCCAGCCTTCAGGCCAATCCACAGAACTGCATCAGAGGCAGAGCCACCCCGCCAAACCCAGTCTAGGTTACCCAACCCCCAGCTGCTATAGCCTGAAGCAGAACAGCTCTAGCTGACCTTCAGATCCATGAGAATAAATGACTGTTGGTGTAAGCCACCGAATTTGGGGGTGGTGTTTATGCAGCATTACTGGGCAATGGCTGATGGATACAGGGGTGAACAGTAGGAAGCTTGAGAAGGCACTGGAGAGCTAAGCAGGGACCTAATCATGGAGGGCCCCATAAGCCTACTAAATTGAACTTTATCTTAAGGGCAATGCAGTCTATTGAAATGTTTTATGTAGAGAAGTTACATAATCAGATTTGCTTTTTAAAAAGCTCACTTGGACGGTCTGTAAGGTGAAGGGGTCAGGAGAGATTTCCTAGAGTTCCCAACCTTACTTGGTAAAAATTATTTTGCCTACAAGCATTTTTAATGACATAAGAGCATGCTTTAATTATGCAATAAAAGAAGGAATCAACATTGTGTCTTCATTATGAACTCAACTATATGCATAGAAGAAATAGAACACATGTGAATAGAAAAAATATGCCAAAGGTTTACAGTGATTATCTCTGGATGGGATTATGATGATGATTTTCTTCTATGCTTTCATAAGTTATTCTGTTTAATTCTCACTCCCCTTTCTACAGCTGAGGAGACTGAATTTTAAAGACAAGACTTTAACTGCACAAGGTCAGCCCACTAATATGCGGCAGAGTCAGAACGTGAACCCAGGTCTTTCTGACCCCAACGCCTGAACTGTGCCACTGTGTGGGTTTTGTTTGGATTTCGTTTTTGTTCTTTGGATAAATGCTCATATCTTAAGAGTACAGTCTGATAGCTTTTCACAGATGTATATACCTATGTAACCCACACCCCTAACAAGATATAGAGCATTTCTGTGACCCCCAAAATTTCTCTCTTCCTGGGCAATCCTTACCCTCAGCTTCAGCAACTGCTGTTCCAGTTTCTTTATAGATAGAATATACAAAGCGTACTCTTGCTTCCATCTTTGTTTGATGCACCTAATGTTTTCGAGATTCTTGTGTCCGCTGCTTCCTTTTTAGTGCTGAGCGGTACTGCATTTGTATAAACAGGCTGCAATCTAACTCATTCTCCTATTGATCCACTTGGATTGTCTCTATCTGGGGCCGTTATGAATAAAGCCATTATGAATAAAGCAATACAAACGTCGCATATAAGTCTTTGTACGGAAATATGTTTTCATTTCTTTGGGATAAATATGTACAAGTGGAAATGCTTGGTCAGAGAGTATTTTATAAGAAATGAACTGTTTTCCAAAGTGTTTGTACCATTTTACCCACTTACCAGGAATATATGACAGTCCAACTTGTTCTATAGTTTCACCAACAATTGGTATTGTCCAACTTTTTAATTTTAGTCATTCCATTCTGTGTACGGTCATTATGGCTTTAATTGACTTTTTCTTGACTAGTGATGTTGAGACCTTTTTCTTGTGCTTATTGTCTATTTCTATACTTTGAGAAGTGGCTGTTCATTTGGCCATTATTTACGGTTGATTGTCTTCTTATCACTGAGTTGTAAGAGTTCTTTACATATTGCCTTTTTTGTCAGTTTGTATAAGCAAATATTTCCTTCCAGTGTATGGATTGCCTTTTGACTTTTTTAATGGTATCTTTAATAAGCAAAAGTTTTCATTTTTATAAGATTCAATTTATTTAATTTTTCCTTTATGGCTAGTGTTTTCTGTGTCTTTTCTAAGAAATCTTCACCTAACTCAAATTAGGGATGATATTCTTTGATGTTTCTTCTAGAAGCTTATAGTTTTAGCATTTAAATTTAGGTCTCTGATCTACAGTGAACTAATTTTGGAATATGATGTAAGGTGGAGTCAAGATTCATTTTTTTCCCCATATGGTTACCCAGTTATTCTGGCACCTTAAAACAAAAAAAAAAAAAGAAAGATTTTCCTTTCCCCATTGAATTCACTGAATTACCTTAGCTCTCATAAAAATTTTTAGTTGACCATATTCTGGATTCTCTAATCTGTTCTATTTAATCTATTTCTAATTATCAATTGATAATTTATTGATTATTGATCTATTTATCTATTCTTACACCAACACCATATTGTCTTGATTACTGTAGCTTTATAGTAAGATTGGAAATTCAGATGGTATAAGTCATCCAACTACATACTTTTTCAAGGTTATTTGACTATTCAAGGACCTTTGCATTTCCATAAATTTTAGAATCAGCTTGTCAACTCATACCAAAAAAAGACTGCTGGGATGGTAATTGTTATGTTTGTACAGATTAATTTTGGGAGAATTGACATCTTAACAGTGTTGAATCTTCCCACCCTCAAACATGAAATATCTGTTTATTTAAATCTTTAATATTTCTCTGCAGTGTTTTGTAGCTTTCAACAAAGAGGTCTTAAATATTTTCATTAACTTTGTCCCTAAGCATTTCATTTTTTGGATGCTATGGTAAGTGATATCGGGTTTTTTGTTTTATTTTGCAATTGTTTGTTGCTCTTTTATATAAATGTAATTGATTTTTGCATATTGACCTAGTATCTTGCAATTCTTTAAAAACCTTATATAGCTGGGATAAACTCTACTTGGTAATGATATATTATATCCTTTTGAAATATTTGATTTATTTAATGTTTTGTTAAGAAATTTTGCATATAGGCACAGGAAGGATATTGGTCTATAATTATTTCCTTGTATGTCCTTAATATTCATAATTCCTTATTAGAGTTATGCAGGATTAATAAAATGAGTTGGAAAATGTTCCCTCCTCCACTATTTTCTGAACAATTTTGTGTAATATTGGTATTATTTCTTCCTTAATTGTTTGCTAGAATTCATCATTGAGGTCTGGAGTTTTCTGTGGCAATACTTTTGACTACAAATTTCATTTCTTTAACAGATATAGAGTTATTCATATCTTACACTTCTTATTTTGTGAGTTTTGTAATTTGTGTCTTTCAAAGAATTTGTCAGTTTTATCTAAAATTTCTAGTTTATTGACATGAGGTTGTTAGATACCATTTTTTATTTATCTTTTAACAACTGTAGAATCTGTAGTGATGTCCCATCTTTCATTCCTGATAATGGTAATTTGTGTTGTCTCTCTTTTTTTCTTCACTAGTCTAGCTAGAGGTCTTTCCATTTTATTACTCTTTTCAAAGAAAACTTTTGGTTTTGTTGATTTTCTCTATTGTTTGTCTGCTTTTTATTTCATTGATTTACACTCTTTATTATTTCCTTATATTTACTATGGGCGTGATTTGGTCTTTCTAGTTTCTTAAGATGAAGGCTTACATAATTGATTTCAATCCTTTTTTTTCCCTGATATAAGCATTTAAGACCACAGATTTTACTTTAAATACTTTGGTAGCTGAATCTCACAAATTTGGATATGTTGTAGTTTTATCATTAGGTCAAACATTTTCTCATTTTTCTTGTGGTTTCTTTGATTCATGGGTTGTTTAGAAGTATGTGGTTTAATTTCAAAATATTTGGATTTGCCAGAGATCTTTTAGTTCTTGATTTTTATTTTAATTCTGTTATTGTCAAAGAATATACTCTTTATTATTGCAATCCTTTGAAATTTATTGAGATACATTTTATGGCTCAGCTTACGGTCTATTTTGGTGAATGTTCCATGTACATTTGAAAATAATACATATTCTGCAATAGTTGAATAGTGTTTGATAAAAAGACAATTAGATTAAGTTTGTTGATAATCCTCTTATCTTTTCTGATGTTTTATATCTTTATGTTATATGTTTATATGTTCTATCAATTCTTGAGAGAGCAGGGTAAACCTCTCCAATTCTTATTGTGGATATGTCTATTTCTCCTTTGAATTCTATCAGTTTTGCATTCATGTATTTTGAAGCTTGTTATTAGGTGCATACACATTCAGGAATTGTATGTCTTCTTAATAAATTGATTCTTTTGTCATTATGTAATGTCCTTCTTTATCCATGGCAATCATCCTTGACTTTCATATTAGTATAGCCACTCCTGTGTTTTTACAATTAATCACTACATGGTTATCTTTTGTTATTCTTTTATTTTTAACTAGTACATGTCTTCATATTTAAAGTGTATCTCTTATAAATATCATATAATTTGGTCTCATTTTTCCAATCCAGTCTGGAAGTATTGCTCTTTTTATTAGACTGTCTACTCTATTTAGATATAATGTAGTGATCTGGTTGGGTTTAATTCTACCATCTTGCTATTTGTTTCCTCTTTGTCCCATTTATGCTGTTTCTTATTTCCCTCTGTTTTTTTCCTTCTTTTGGATTAATTAAATGTTTTCTAGTATTTCATTCTATCTTCTCTATTGGCTTTTTAGCTATGCCTCTTTGTTTTAAATTTTAGTGGTTGCTCAGGGGATTAAAATAAGCACACTCTAGTTATCACAGTCTACCTTGAGTTAATTCTATACTACTTCACATACAATGTAAGAATCTAACACAATATTCTTTCATTTACCCCCTTCTCATCTCTTGTGCTATTGTTACCATACATTTTGCTTCAACGTAGATTATACACCTCACAATGTTGCTACTATTTTGGCTTAAGTAGTCAAATGTCTTTTAAAGAAACTAAAAACTGAGAAAAATATCTTTTATATTTATACCCCACACATTTTCTATTTCTGATACCCTTCTTCATATAGATATGATACCATATGGACTCATTTTCTTTCTTCCTGGAGTACTTCCTTTAATATTTCTTATAGTGTATGTATGCTGGTGATTAATCTAACTTTTGCTTATCTGAAAATGTCTTTATTTTATCTTTGCTTTTTAAGGCTATTTTGCTGGATACAGAATTCTAGGTTGACTGGCGATTTTATGTTGTTTTTGTTTTTTCACTTTAGCACTTCAAAGATGTTGTCCCTTTATCTTCTGACTAGTTTTATGTCTGATGAGAAATCAGCAGTATTTCTTCTTATTATTTGTTTGTATGTAACCTCTTTTCTACTCTGACTGCTTTTAAAATATTCTCTATCTTTGGTTTTCAGCCATTTGATTATGATATACCTAGGTGTGATTTTCTTAGTGCTTGTCTTGAATAAGTTTCATTGAGTTTATTGGATCTGTGTGTTGACATTTTTTCACCTGATCTGGGAAAATATTGGTCATTATTTCTTCAATTTTTTTCTTGCCTCATTTTTTCCCCTCTCTTTTATTGGGAATCCACTTACACATATATATTATACTGCTTGATGTTTTCTCACAGGTCACCAAGTCTTTGTTCATTTTTTTTTTATCTTTTTTTTTCTGTCTGCTTCAGTTTAGATAATTTCTGTTGACCTGTTTTTAAGTTCACCAATCTTTTCTTCTGCATTGTCCAATCTAATGAATTTTCCATTTCATAAACTGGGTTTTTCAGTTCTACAATTTCTACTTGTCTCTTTTTAAAATTTCTCTTTCTCCATTGAAATTTCTATATTGACATGTCCATCTTTTTCTTTCAATTCTTGAACTTATTTGTAATGGCTGTTTTAAAGTCTTTGTCTGCTACTGTGTATGTCTGTGTCATCTCTGGGTCTATTTCCATTGACTTTACTCTCCTGGTTATGGTCACATTTTCTTGCTACTTTGCATGTTTAATAATTTTTAAAATAATTTTAAAATTCATAATGCTGGACATTATGAATGCTACAGTGTTGAGTTTGGATTATGTTGTTTTCTTTTGATAAATGTTGAGTACTGAGTTTGAGGATTGCTCTGGCAAGCATTTAGTTTATTTGACGCTCAGTTTGATCCTGTTGAGCTAGTTTTTAAGCTTTGTTAAGGTGGGTCAAGAATAGTCCATGTGCTAGGGCTAGAATAGTCTTTTTCCTAAGGATTGGCCTTTCTGGGGTCTCAACTGAATGCCCAGAGTGTTCAGTAATATATCTACACTGTGACTGGCCAGAAATCCAAAGTCTTACATCACTGTCTAAGCTCAAGAATCTCCACCCGGCTCACAGACCCTCAGTAGCTATTCTCTGCCCAGCCATGATGGGTCTTGCCTTGCACATACATAGATTTGGATTTGGCCAAAGACTGAAGAAGACCTGAATGCAGATTTTGGAGTCACCTTCTCTATTCAGTTCTTTCTTCTTTCATACTCTACCCCTTAAATTCCAGCCACCCAGCAGCCTGAACTCTGAACTCTGTTGACTCGACTCATTGAGACCACTGCTGTCTTCTGGGATCTACTTCCTTGTGCTGCCATTTGGAAAATGTCCCTGACAGAAAGCTAGACTGAATGTGGAGCTCACCCCATGTGTTTCTTTGCTCAAGGTTCACTGTCCATGTTTTTTATAAATCTTTGCAAGCAATGAATCAAGCTCTTGGCACATATTAGGTGCTTAGTAAGATGTTTTTTAAGGAGGAGAGCATGATTAATTTGGCTCACTTAAGTCCTACTTCTGGAAATACCCACAAGGCTATTCCAATAGCCTATCCAGAGAATAATCTCCATCTCCTCCACCCATTCCCAGTTCCCCCTCGGGGTAATCAACTTTCTCTTCAGGAGCTGGCAAGCAGTTTTCTGCACGTGGGTTACTCAGTTTGTAAAACTGTGAGCATTCAGAGAAGGATCAGAATCACATTCATCCACAGTTAAGATGCACACTATTCTCTGGGGGATTTGATATACTTTTTCCAAATCAGCTAAATGCTCTCTGGAAGAACTACTGGTGGGGAGGGGAGGCTGTGAACAACCTAGCATGAGTCATCATTCAGAACGCATCCTTGAAGCCCTGCATGTAGTTTTTCATGTTACCAAGAGCTTCTGAGGCTGTTCAAAGAGGGATACGGAGTGGAGGAAGGAGGCAGCTCCAGGTTGAGGAGGTTCTTGGGCAAAAGAAATCTCCAGCAAATGCTTCCTGGCTCCTTTCACTCACCTCAAACATCCAGCGCCGCCTCCTCTTCCCAGAGCCCATTTTCTGGACCAGTGAACCAAATGAAAAAGACTGGCCATTTTCTTTTGTTTCCATCTTGACTGGCAGGATCAGGTCTCCAGAGGAAAGATTATTTCAGGCCTGCTTTGGAGATTACGTCCGGATTTTTCACACTTTGCCATTATCTATTGTTCTGCACCCCCTCCCCAGTACGTACACTACACAATCATGCCATCCTCCATTCTGTGAAAGATGTGTCATTTGGCTTCATGGCCTCATGACCCCATTCTCACCTTAGAGACAATGAACCGGTGATTTGAGTTCGGAATTCCTGTAGTTTGGCCAGTGGAACTAACCCTCTGACTAAGATTTCCTGTTCGCCAACAAGCACTGTACTCCCCGTGCCTGAATTTTGGTTCAAAAGCACAAGACAAACAAGGGATTGAAAAGACTGTTTGTGAGAGTTTTACTTTTTCTCCGGGGGCGGGGGGGACGAGTTATGATTTTCCTGCAAGCAAGCAAACAGTTTTCCATGTGTCTCCAAAAGAAAACTGCTTTCCTCTGACTCTGCACGTTCCACAGATGATTCGAGCGGGGGGTTCCTAGGACGCAGCACATTTTCTCACATTGCAGGGAAAGTGTGTTTTCCAACTCATAGTCCCAACATTCCAGTAACCGGGTTTGGGGCGCCTGCTCCAACTCTGCTGCTGAAAGGGAGCCAGCTAACAAGGAGGGGCAGGGATTCTACAAGCTCTGAGGGCCACTGGGTGGGGCCCTGCGAGGCCTGGCCTCACGGGCCTGAGGCAGCTGGTGCTCCGTGCTCCTGTCCCCAGAGTAGATGGGGGTGGGGACGTGCACTCTGCAGAAAGATGGTCCAGAAATAACTTCTGCAATGTAACCTCTGGACTCTGGCTCCTGGGCACCTGTAGCCCCACTCTCAAACCTTGGAGGGGGCCTGGGGCGGCCCTGCACATCCTTGCTAGAACATCAAAGGCTGTGGCACCGGACCTTGTCATTCCCCAACTTCAACACCTTCGACAGTTCCCCACCGCCTTTAGGATAAAGTCCATTCTCCTCAGCTGGAAGCTGCAGTATCTTTGTGTCTCATGACCTAGCCTCAAAATAAACACATCATCATTTCTGCAATATCCTATTTGTCAGAAACTAGTCACTAAGACTAGCGCACACTCAAGGGGAGGGAAATTAGGCTATATCTTTTTTTTTTTTTTTTTTGCTTGAGGAAGATTGTCCCTGAGCTAACATTTGTTCCAATCTTCCTCTATTTTGTATGTGGGTCGCTGCCACAGCATGGCTTGATGAGTGGTGCACAGGTCCACACCCAGGATCTGAACCTGCGAACCGCGCAGTGGAGCGCACAAACTTAACCACTAGGCCACTGGGCCAGCCTCTAGGCTACATCTTTTGAGGGAGCACTGTCAAAGAATTTGAGGACATATTTTAAAACCACTATACCATCACACCAATAGTGATAGGTGCATGGCAGATTAGGGAAGGAGATTGATTCCCAGATGAGCTGGTATCTTTGTTCTTTGTCCCTTTAATTAACCAGTTTACCCCTCCTGGAAAAAGATTTGAAATTTCCAGTTTCCAGCAGAGTTGAAAATATGTCCAGAAATGGAACAGAAAATGGTTATGGTTCATACTGCACACTCTTTTTTCCTTTGGTGAGGAAGATTGGCCCTGGGCTAACATCCATGCCCATCTTCCTCTACTTTATATGTGGGATGCCCACCATGGCATGGCTTTGATAAGTGGTGTGGGTCCGTGCCTGGGATCCAAAACTGCAAACCCCAGGCCTCCAAAGCAGAGAGTGTGAACTTAACTGCTACGCCACTGGACTGGCCCCCTGATACCACACACTCTTATTGAGTGTCTTTATGCCAGGTCCTGTGTGAGGCATTAGAAATAAAAAGGTGATTAATACAAATCTCCGTTCTTGAGGAACTTGCTGTTTAATGGAGAGACAGAGATGTAAAGAGGAAGTTAGAATCAAATAGGATAAGATAGTCTTCACCTCACCCCCTATTTCCCATTTCTATATCCTCTTCCAGCACTTATTATAAACAGTATTTCCTCACTTATTTGCTTGTTTTACTTATTACTGTTTTTTCCCCTGTATCCCCAGGGCCTAGCACACGGCTGCCGTGTAGACATGCTCAGTTAACACTTGTCCATGAATAATTGTGACGTGATGCACAGTCAACTATGGCAGCAAGTCAGAGCAACGCCCACCCCAGCCTTGAAGGAAGGCTCCCTGGAGAAAGTAATCCTGTGTTGGGATTTGAAGGATGAACAGGAGTCAGCAAGGTGGAGCACATGTGTGTTGTTCTGGTCGCCAGGCACAGCATCCCAAGCTGACAGAGTCCAGCGCATTCCAAGTTATCTAGAAAGACAAAGGAGTTAGCTGGGCCTCCTCTGCAAGCAAGGGCTCTTCCATTCTGGAGAGGAAAGGACGGTTTGTTTGCAAAATCAGAAAGGTAGTTACTTTTTTATCCTTAGGGAAACTGGGCCCGTCTTGGGATCCTGAGTTTCCAGCCTTCTCCGCAGCATCTCCTTGTGACCTAAAATGAGTTGTGAACCCAACTCAGGCGTATAATTTATCATCCATGCTTCTTCTAAGTGCTTAGCACCGTTCTAAAGAGCTTTGTGTATATTAATTCATTTAAACCTCACAACAACCCTGTGAGGTACTATTATTGTCTCTTCTTTACAAATGGGGAAACTGAGGCACTGAGCAGTTAACTAACTTGCCAAGCAGATTTTTAATATTGGAAGAAAGGCCCTAGCATAAATGAAGACCTCCGATACAACAAGCCTTTTAACGGACATTTTAATATTATTTCATCAAATCCACAAGGAAGATCAGAGCCCTGCCTTTTCATGATAACAAAACGAGGCCCAAGGAGGTTGAACGACTTGCTCATGGTCACACAGGAAGTGGCAGGTGTGGGTTCAAAGTCTAGCCCACGCTGCCCCCAAAGCCCTCTTTCCACAGCAGCCGCTGCTTCCCTGTTCCCACCGCCCTCTCCCTGCTCTCAGCTTCAGATGTGTGTTTGGCAAATCTAGAAACATCACCCAGGCTCTGGCCAGCTGCCTGAATGGACAATGAGGTGACAGCCCTGAATTCACACATCCCCAGGCACCTCCAGGCAGCTGTGCCCTGCACCCAAGTCTATGCCAGTGTGCTTTACCGCAAGCCTTGGGTGAAAGATGAGTGAGCAAAGCAAGCAGGAGGAAGCAGAATAAATGAGATGCAGTAAAACCCAGCTGGTTTGTCTTTGAGGTTCAGTAAATCCAGAGGCACCTGTGCGCTTGACATTCCCGAGGCTGAAGCTGCCACCGGGCTTGGCTCCACTTCCTGGGATGCGGCAGGAAATGAGAGATGGAGAGGCAGCTCCCTCCCATCAGAAGAAGGAAGAACCCCATCTATGAAGTCAGACAGACCAGCCTCAGGACAAATCAGGAAATAAGGGAAATTTGCAGCGAATGCCCATCTACCTGCCTGTCTCCGTCTGTGCAGCTGAGAACCTGCTACCCTGCACACAGTACGCACTCATCCGTCCATGTTAGCTCCTCCCCTGGCCCCTCTCTCCCTCATTCAAGGGTTCATCCCCAGTGTTTGAGATGCCCCTGACTTAACATAGAAGTCAAGGTGGCTTCCTCACGAACTGGAAACTGTTAGCGCTCCCTGCATTTCTCTGAGGAAGCGGTTTGGGACTTCCTCTTGATACTTGGGATGATTGAGTTTTGCCATGATACCAGGGGAAGAAGAGAGCTGTGTGGTTCAAACCTTGAGGGCTTAAAGATCCCCAGAGAGTGAGTCAGAAATACGACTCCAGTTTCATGCCAGCAATTCTGACTCCCTGGGTGCTCCTGTGAATCTGCATTCATAGCCATCTCTTGACCACACTTAGAGAAGCTGCAGGAAGTCATCATTTAGATCCATTGGCCTGGATTAACAAGAGCTCCAGGCAGTCAAGAAAAGCATCCCCGTGAGGGGGCTGGAGATTAATACTTATCACTCTTTGAAAAATTATTAAGACCCTGGTTACCTTTAACCAGTTGAACACAGAACTTTGTATTCCGTTGGAAAGGTGATGAAATTCTCAAAAAAAAAAAAAAAAAGAGATGAAGACAGAACTTGTCTGCAAAATCAAAGCAGCAATTGCTTTTTTCTTCTTATGGAGACTTGGCCTTTCTTTGGGGTCCCTCAGTCCCTTCCAAGAGCTGGTTTTGTCCATTTCTTGTTTATATTTGTGGTAGACAGCATTTTGGGGCCCATGACCTTTGCTCCTGGTATTACACACATGAATATGTTATGTCACATGGGGAAAGGGACTTTGCAGTTGTAATTAAGGTCACTAATCAGTTGACTTTAAAATAGGAAGATTATCCTGGATTAACTGGGTGGGCCCAATGTAATCACATGAGCCCTTCCAAGTAGAAGAGGAAGGCAGAAGAGAAGGGTAGAGAGATCCGAAGAGCAAAAATGATTTAACATGCTGTTTCCCACTTGAAGATGAAGGCTATGGAACAATGAATAGGAGTGGCCTCAAGGAGGAGAGAGCGAGCCCCTCAGCTGACAGCCTGCCAACAGCAGGAATATCAGTCCTACAACCTCAAGGACTGGATTCTGCCCTCACCCTGAATAGGTGTGAAAGTGGAATCCTTCCCAGAGCCTTCAGATGAGAGCCCAGCTGGATCACACCTTGATTTCAACCTTGAGGCCCACTGAGCAGAGCCCAGAAGAGCCCGCCTGGGCCCCTGACCTACAGAGCTGACAGTGCGCGTGGGTGCCATTCTAAGCTGCTGAGTGTTCGCTACACAGCACTAGAACACTAACTGTATCCATGTCCTTCGTGTTTTCAATGTTTTGATGTAGATTTTTTGTTTCGGTTTGGTTTCTGTATTCTAAGACTTGAACTCCCTGCTGAATGGTTCCTCACATACAAGCTCCCTGCCTCTCCTTGAAGACGCGTCAGATTCTACTTCCCACAGGAAGCTTTCCCCAACAGTCATCTTTTATCATTAGCAGTGATGGTCTTCGCTGAAAGGTCCTTATGTTGTTGGTGAGTGAAAGGTAGGAGTGGGGGAGGAGATAAAGGGTGGCATGTAGGTAGAGGGGAGAGATAGGTTCATTCATTAGTTCATTAAAGGAATAGTGATAAAGCATCTAGTATGTTCCAGAGCAAAAGACGCACTGGTGAATAAGACAAGGTCCCTCTCTGATGAACTCTACATTCTAGAGGAGGGAGGCAGTTACATAAATCAACAACTAAGCAAAGAAAATATTTCAGACAGTAATAAGTCCTGTGGGGAGCAAACCTCCAGTAATATGTGGCTTCCAGACGAAATCACTTTAGAGAGGGCAACTGTTAAAGTCCTCTCTGAAGACATAATTGTTGAGCTGAGACTTGAATGATGAGAAGGGAAACGTGTCCCAGCAGGGGAGCAGCGATTGCCAAGCCCTGAGGCCGGAAGGAGCCTGACCCATTTACTGAACAGGGGAGAAAAGGACAGTTTGACAATGACGCGGTGAGCAAGGGGGAGAGCGGAGCTGAGATCCGACTGGTAGGCAGAGACCAAATCAACCCAGACTTTGGAGACCACAATTAGGAGTCTGCGGGTTATTATCTCTGCACGGGGCAGCCACTGGATGTGGAACATTACAGCAGCTGCTTCCAGACCAGTCTCGCTGCGTTCAGTCTCTTCCTTCCCAATCCCTCCTCTATTCTCTGCACCAGAGTGACCCTGGAAACGGTAGGCCTGGCCATGTCACTTTAACTGTAAAAACTACCAATGACTCCCACAGCTCACAGACTGAAGTCCAGACTGCACTGGGCAGACCCTCATGATAAGACCCTTTCCTACCTCCCCAGGCTTGTTTCCGAGCCTCCCTCATCTCAACTCCATGGTCAGACCCCACTAAACTGTGCTCCTTTCCCTAACACCTCCTACTTTTCTCTTCATGTATCAACACCAAGGGTCACAACAGGAAAAAGATGGCACCCTCGCAGGAAGTTTACCCTGGGGACTATGGGTAGACCTGAGGGTCAGGTTAGGGGAACCAACAAGGCTGGTGAATCACCTAGGGAGCAGCATCAGCAGGAAGCTGTCACCATACAGGGTCTGAAGAGGCAGGAGAGAGGCGTGGTGCTAGCAGAGCCCAGCGGGAGCTGGAGCTTGCAAGAAGGGCTGCCAGACAGGAGCTGCAGCCAGGGGAGAATGCAGCTGCTGTCAGAACCACGGCAGGCTTGGAGGGAGCAGGGGAGGGAGAGAATAAAGACTCCAGCTGCTCCAACCTTGCAGTCTCCTGCCAGGACCTCCCAGAAAGGCAGAGGGCAAGGCCACCTGGTGATGCAACCTTAGTATCAGCCTCACAGGTCACCAAGAAAAGACAGAAAGGGTCAGATGGGGGAGGCGCACAGACTTGCTGTTCTCACTACCTGGAATGCCTTTCCACCTGGCAAACTAGTAGTTTATCCTCATCACTACCTTCCAAAGCCGACCTGGGTGGAGAGGATAAATGGAGTTCAAGTATTCTACTGAAGTCCTTGCGCTGTCCACTATATCCAACTGTTTTAAGTCGGGAATGTGTGGTGCAACCCTAGGGTAACCACTATGAAAAAGGTAAAAGAATAATATCTAAAAAGATCACAGAGAGTGGAAATTGAATACTCCAGATGAAGGCAACAAAGAGAAACAAAACATGAGACATAGATTTAAACCAAATATATAATTATTTCAGTATTTACACCAATGTACAGAAACTAAATGCTTCAATTAAAATTTAAAGATTGTAAGACTATATGCTTCTTAAAAGAAACATGCCTTAAATACAAGGACGTAGAAATGTTGACAGTGAAAGGATGGAAAAAAATATAGCATACAAACATTAAGGAAAACAAAGATAGTGTAGGGACATATCAGACAAAGGAAATATTACTAAACATACTTAATATTACTAAAGAAGGGCATTTTGTAATGATAAGAGTCAATCCACTAGGATCGACTTAACACTGTTTAGTATAACACTGCTAAATTTTTATGCATGTAATAAATAGACTCAAAATATATGAAGCAAAAGTTAGCAGAACTAATAGGAGAAATGAGTAAATATATCTCTCAGTAAATTATAAAGAAAGTAGACAAAAAATCAATAAGTTAAACAACATAATTAATAAACTTGACCTATACAGAACACTACACTCAACAACTGCAGAATATAAATTTTATTCAAGTGAACATGGAACATTTACCCAAACTGACAATATACATGACCAAAGCAAATCTCCAGAAATTTAAAAGAATTTCAATCACACAGAGCATGTTCTTGGCCTATAGTGCAATTAAACTAGAAATCAATAACAAAAAGATAACTAGAAAGTCCCCACTATTGAGAAAAAATTATGGAAAACCTAAATTAATGGAGGGATATACCATCTTCATGGATTGGAAAGTACAATATTGTAAAGACGACAATGTCCCCAAATTGATCTCTTCATTCAATGCAAGCCAAAGCAAAATCCCAGTAGTTGGTTGCAGAGTATGCTGATTCTAAAATGCATATGGAAACACGAAGTGCTCAGCATAGCAGAATGATATTGAAGAACAGAGCTGCAGGACTTAGAAGACTTGTTATCATGTTATATTTATAGCACGTAGAAATATTGCAAAAGTATACAAATAGACCAAAATAATAGGC
Organism: Tapirus indicus; assembly: GCA_031878705.1. Taxonomy (NCBI): domain Eukaryota; kingdom Metazoa; phylum Chordata; class Mammalia; order Perissodactyla; family Tapiridae; genus Tapirus; species Tapirus indicus. Next base: position 4,867,831 of record CM062928.1, read on the forward strand.
TTGAGAGTCCAGAAATTGATACACACATATATGGTCACTTAATTCATGACAAAGTAGAAAAACAGAATTATTTAAAATAAATTGTTCTGGAGTAATTAAAAATCTTTTAGGAAAAAAAAGAATGAACCCTGACCTCTACTTTACATTATACATAAAAAGCAATTTTAGAAGACTGCAATCTAATTTGAAAGGTAAAACAAAAAAGGTTCTAGAAGTTACAAATAGGAGAATATCTTTGTGACCTTGGAGTAGTTAATATTTCTTAAATAGGGCATAAAAAATGCTAAACATAAAGGAAATGTGGATAAATTGGGCTATATTAAAATGAAGAACTTTTTTATCTGAAGACATGATTGAAGAGTGCTGGGGAGGTCCACAGAGTGAGTGAGACGTTTACAACACGTGATTCAAAGAGAGGACTCGCATTCAGAACATACAAAGAATTATTAATCAGTGAGAAACAAATAAACATGCAGCACAATCAGTCCACAGAAAGACGGCAAAAGACCCAGAGTCACTTCACAAAAGAGGTTGAACAAATGACCAATAAACCTATGAAAAAGTGGTCAACTTCTTTAGACATCAGAGAAAAGATAACTAGAACTACAGTGTGATAATCACATCTACCAAATTGAGTAAAACTAAAAAGCCAGACAATACTAGTGTGGCTAGAACATGGAGCAACCGAAACTTCTGTATATTGCTCATGGGATCTCAAACTGAAAGTATCTGTGACAGTTGACCATATGCATACCCTATAACCCAGAAAATTTTACTACTAGCATACCCGACAGAAGTGCATACATATGCTCCTCAAAAGACATGTTCGAGAATGCACTGTCATACTAGCCCACATGCAGTGTCACACTAGGAGCCACTCAAGTGTCTGTCAATGTTAAAATTGTAAATAAATTATTGCATATTTACACATTGGGATACTAAGCAGTAATGACAATACATAAACTACAATCACATGCAACAACATGAAGAAATCTCACAATGTGGAGCAAAAGAAGACAGACACAGAAAAGTACATAATACATTATTTTGTTTACATAAAGTATATGAAACAGACTTTATTGTGTTAGAAGTCGGATGGTCGTCATCATAATGAGTGAGTAATGGTTGGAACTAGGCATGAGGGGGCTTCTGAGGTGCTGGTTACACAAGGGTGTTCAATTTATGAAAACACACCAGGTTGTACACTTATGATACTTTTCTCTATGTATGTTATACTGCAACAAAAGGGTGCCAAAAAATCAGTTCCTGGTGGATTGATAAATATGACTACATTGAAACTGACAACTTCTTGAATGACATAACCACGCTGAAGGGGCTAGGAAAGAGAACTAACCTCAGTTACTTAGGAAAACAGGATTATGGTTATACTGTAAGGCTAAAGAAGAAAAGAACCATATAAAAATACTGTACTCTAGTTAAGTACATTTGCTTCACATAAAGGGTATGGGTTAGCAATTCTCAAACTACGTGCATAGTAGGTTTGTAGAAATAAATAAATACATTGTAGATCATGACAGTCAGGTTTTCACTATCAGACAAAGAAGATAAAAATTAGGGAAATGGGAAAGGTCAAATGAGCCCTGTGGGCTGGATAGAATCAATAGAATCGGTATGAATTCATGGCTTTTGATACACACACACCAAATGCACAGGGGTGTGTGTGTGTGTTTGCGTGTTTGTGGTGTGTACATACATACACTTCCTAGCTCTTTCCATTGGAAGGACCTAGAAGCAATGACTCCCCAGAGCAGTGAGCACACCTAGCACCAAGATCATGGTTTCTAAATACCAACCAATAATTCAAGGAACCAGGGATCCTTGGAAAAACTATTGATTCTAGGGCTTGGACAGGGAAAATACAAGATGACCTGGAGCATCGTGTGGGACCAGAAAGAAAGGAATCACCAAAAAATAATTTGTGAAGTTGAAAAGACGCAGGAGTCAACTTGAAAGAGCTCCTATTGATTAAACCTGGGCCAATCTGAGCAGCAAAATAAATATGAAAGAAATGGAGTATAAACCATAGAATAAAATAAATATCCATGAGTCCATACTGATATAACTGAATAAATAAATGGGGGCAAAAGGACAGCCCTTCCTTACAGCAGAATTTCCAATTAATACATGTGGAAAGAAATACAGAAACAGAAAATTATCATTAGGCAAACAACACAGTCATAAGCATCACAGCAAGAATCATGGAGGGATGTCAAAATTAGTGAGTGACGGTATAATGAGAAACAGGATATTTGCATAGACTTAGTGTCTCCCCATGGAATACTTATTACTTATAAAGGGGAAAACAGTAACTTCACTGCGGAGACTTCTGGCACACACCACCCTAATGAAGTGATCAAAGTCACGGTGTGACAACACACCGACAGCATGTGCTTCTGATGTGCACTGAGAAGAGCACAAGGTCCTACCGGCAGTATTCTTGCCCCTGCAATGCATAACCTCACTCTAATCGTGCAAAACACTTACAACAACAAGTGCTGGCGAGGATGCAGAGCGACCAGAATTCTCAAGGATTGCTGGTGGGAATGCAGACTGGCACAGCTGCTTTGAATAACTGCTGATTACTCACACACACAGTTAAACATACACTTACCACGTGATCCAGCAATTCCATGCCTGGGTATTCATCCAGGAGAATGAAGGCTTGCGCCCACACAAAGACCTGTATATTATAACAGCTTTACTTGTAATAGCCGAAAACTGGCAACAACTCAAATGTCCAGCGACTGGTGAATGGATACACAAATACAATGGAACGAAATACTCTGTTAGTGCTATTGAGTGGATTCTGACTCCTAGTGACCCAGTGGAGACCAGAGCTGAACCCTGCCTGGTCTTTTTGCACCATTCTCTCATGGTCAATTTTTCAGAAGTGGGGGGCCAGGTCCTTCTTCCTAGTCTGTCTTAGTCTGGAAGCTCCGACGAGACCTGTCCGCCATGGGTGACCCTGCTGGTATTTGAAATCCCTGTGGCATAGCTTTCAGCATCACAGCAACACACAGCGGCCACACGTGGCCACCACAGTATGACAACTGGCAGATGGGTGGTGTGGTTCCCTGACCAGGAAAGGAACCTGTGTCAGGGAGGTGAGAGCACCGATTCTTAACCCCTAGACCACCAGGGCTGGCTAATGGAATACTACTCAGCAATAAAAAGCACAAACTACTGATGCCACAACATAAACAGACCTCAAATGCAGCATGCTAAGTAAAAGAAGCCAGACTCCAAAGGCTCTATCTGTATGATTCTACTTATACGGCATTGTGAAAAAAATAAAACTATAGAGATTCAAACAAAACAGGTAGGTAGTTGCCAGGGGCTGGGGAGGGGGAAGAGGCTGACTACAAAGGGGTGTGAGGGAAATGTAGGAGGGTAATGGAATTGTTCTATATGTTGGTCGTAATAGCAGTTACATGACTGTAAATATCTGTCAAAATTCAGAACTGAACACTAAAAAGAGTGAACTGTACTGTAACGTGAATTATAAGTTATACCTCAAAATCCTGACTTTAAGAAAAAGGACTCAGTAAACCAAAACTTCTTAGATAGACCATGTTTATAGTTACTAATGCTTGGAATAGTGTTGATAATCATGAGAAAACATCAGACAAACCCAAATGGAGGGACATTCCACAAAATAACTCTTCAAA